>OZ022260.1:7873365-8611013 GCA_963978905.1 Trichostrongylus colubriformis
TTCGCAGCACTTTAAAACTTCCCTAATAAATTGAAAACCTTGTGGCATTCCAAATAATACATATATTCTGAAAGAGCAACTTTTTCTCTATCTAACGAGCACAATATGTCAGCTGATTCATGTTGACGCGCTCTGATATTTAAATTTATCTTGTGATTGCGAAAAAGCGGCCAGAACTTTCCTTACAACCTAATAGCGCGTCGCGGTTTTTAGGCCTTTTGACACGAGCCTGGCGCCTTGGGTTTTTAATAATATCAGGTTGTCCCAAAAGTCTTGTAGGATTTTTTTTCGTTCATCACTTTTTTTTCTTCCAACGAACAATAGTTGTAACAACGTATTCACCATCGTTATCGACAACACTCTGCCACCACATAGGCAGATCCTTGATCCTCTCCTTCCAGAACTCTAGGTACTGAGAGTCGAAGAAGTCAGCGATCGCCTTTGCAAGCAAGTCATAATCAACGAATTTTTTCTTGGCCAAGAAGGATTCAAGAGGATGGGTAAGGTAGTCAGAAGGGGCAATGTCAGGAGAGTATGGCGGGTGGGGCAGGACATCCTAGCCCAGCTCCTGCAGCTTGGTCTGAGTACTTTTCGCAACTTTCCGCGAAATGGGAGCGGCCTGAGTACTTTTCGCGTCGTCACGAAGTGGGGGGGGGGGGGGGGGGGTGATGGCGGACCTTCTCCGGCGCTTTCCTCGAACAGCGGCGGTGAGCTGCTGGAGCTGGTGGGTGCATATGGTAGCGGTGATTGTCTCGCCTTGTACCGGCACCTCGTGGGAAAGCATTCCGTCCGCGTTTCAGAAGTACCACAGTCCTAAGCGTGGTTTATCTTTCTGGTCAATCTCGCCGTTGGTGAAGCTGATGAACCAGCGGCGCACCGTCTGTTAGCTCACATATCCCTTGCTCAATGCAGCGTTGATGGAGTCGCAAGCTTCCGTCGCTTTGGTGCCGCAAGACCACTCATAGTAGATGACATCGCGTGTTAGGTTGGTATCGACATCGGGCATTGTAGCTCTCTCCACGGAATCTGATGGGTCAATATATATTAAGTTATAAAGCTTAGAGAACCTTCTACCATATTTCTGAACCGCCCAGACTCGCCTCGAAGTAAACAAGAGTTATTGATTTTTTTGGAGAAATCCTACAAGACTTTGGGACAACCTAATATAATTCAAGGTATACTATTTATTATACTCAAGTGTCTTGGCAAATTCTATAAGTATTTCCTGATAAGACGCCCAGTCGAACCAAAATCAGCTGTGTATATGTCGATTTATTGATTAGGCAAGAGAAGAATACTCTTCAGATGGGCGCATCCTCACAGCTCGCCCCTCTTGCCTACATTGACGAAGCGGATATCTTGATTAATTCCAAGTTATGATATTCAACCGTCGAACGGTGAACATTGTACAACTCGACTCTCTGATCCTCTCTTCATATCCAGTGATCTTTGCTATGTGTATAGTCAATGTAAACATATCAATAAAATATACAAATATTCTATCAGACACATCGTCAATACCGTAGCTTTTCAGTGTTTGCAGTCTTCTTGATTCCAAACTGCTACTGCTAATGCCGTAAATCATGTGCATGTCTGCGAATTTGCTGACTATGCATGGCAGTAGGGGTACAACACTGTGAAGATCCTGATACTATAGTAGAGCTCGTGTTCATAGCATCCTACCCATCTAACCTAGCTAACTCGGCCAAATTTACCCATTGCTTTTCCGTTAGTTAGTCGTAGTGCAGCTATTTTCGTAGGTTACACCACGCCCATCTTTGCAATCCGGCATGACCGCCTATTTCACTGCTCAGGAGAGTCTACGTGGAAGCCAAAGCGATTTGGATGACGACGATTTGGATGCGACACTACGCGATATTGGCGAAGAGGACTATGAACTGCATGACGTCGTGTGAGTCAGAGGGCTTTTGACGCCTAGAAAATCAGCTTATCGATTTATTTCAGGCGTCCAACCTCATTCGAACGCAGTTCACCACGGTTGTCGTCATTCAGGTTAGTTTAGGTTGTCCCAAAACAAGCCTGGCATACGAAAACAAAGCTCCCTCAAAGGAATCGTCCACGGAAAAATGAGTTTTATGTTATCCATTATTTATGTTGTATTTGCCTAACAAGGGCCTCATGCAAAGTTTCACGCGAAAATGTGAATCCGGCCGAAATATAGCACCACAAAGTCTTAGCCGGGTGGGCGGGGCCTCCGAGCAAGTGCCCACCCCGTCGTCCGCCGCGGTCTGAGACGCATTGTAGGAATAGAAAGTTACATAAACGGTCCCACTCTCCGTTCCCAACCGCGGAAAAAGAGAGAAATTGGCTAAGACACAGCTCTCCAAATTCTCGACCGGATGGGCAAGGCCTCCGAGTAGAGGCTCCGCCCCGGCGTCCGTCGCGGTTGGGAACGGGCAGTTAGGTTGCTTAAGTGACTGCTGTTCCTACAATGCTTCTTCGACCGCGGCGAACGACAGGGTGGGCACTGCTCGGAGGCCCCGCCCGCCCGGCCAAGACTTTGTGGTGCTGTATCTGATTCGGATTCATATTTTTCGCGTGAATTTTTGCACGCAACCCTCATAAGGTAAATACAGCTAAATACAACATAGATATAGCGGTAACAAAGAAACTAATTTATCCGTGGACGATTTCCCTAATAAACCGAGAGCGCGGTAGACCGTGAGTCGAGGATTCCTTGACAGGGAAGTCGTATTTGACGGACGGGCTGAGGGAGGGGGAAGTCATAAATGCAGAGATCAGCAATGGTCTTAGCTGGATGATATGTAAGTACAACGCGCCGTCAGCTGACCCGGTTGTGTTGTACAATATGATTGAATTCGAATGACTGACACAAAAATCACATATAATAACATACATAGGAATACTATGCAATCGGCAGTAGTTACTGATATAGAGGGGCGTGTTAATGTTAAATGGGGGAAGGGAGTTGTAACCGGGCCTCCTCGAAAGGGGGTGGGGGGGGGGGGGGACCATACTGAAGCAGCCATTTTCCTCGGCAGCTAGATGTGCCCTGACCGAGAGAGCCCAGCCTTCAAAAAGGCGTTATCCATGCGCGATTTTAAGACTTTGCCTAAAATCAATTTTTCAAAGCATTTTCAGGCAAGGTGACCCAACCGTTCCCAAAAACAGTCCACTCTATGCTCCACTGAGTTCACCACGTTCTGGACGGCCGACTCCGATTCCTGTTCCTCCTCCACGGATCTCTTCTTAAATCTACTTCTGTTCTCTTATTCAGCCGGTTATTCAGTCAGTGATCAGCACAACTATCTGGAAAATATCGATTTTTATCTTTTTCTATTCCAACCTAATGTTTACCTCATTGAACTTCATTTTTTATTTGATATTTTGTGATTCTGGCAAGCTTCAAGAGCAGCTTTACGTGTAGTACTAGTCAGTATTGTTTTTTTATTAATCGCATGAATGCCTTCCAAGGTACCGTCTACTTACCGTAATCTGTGCCCAACTACTTACAGCAATTCACATTCACATAAGCGTGAATTTCAGTTGTTCCAACACTGTTCGTTATTGAAACAGAAGGGAAGGGGGGGGGTGGAGCAGCTGATCGGAATTGTTATGCTGAGGTAGCTCGTGTTATATCCTTGCAACATAGATATGACAGTCGGTCCTATAGAGCGGGTGTGTGCACTTATGACGGATTTTCGCGCGGCCGCGCGCGACGAGCGGCTCGGCGGGTGCGAATGCAAGTGGCAGGGGCAGTGACAGTGCCTTCAGGCGTGGCAGTGTGGCATGGGTGGAGGAGGCAGGATGGCATGGGTACAGGAGGCAATGTGCCATGGGTGGAAGTGCAGAGGTGACGCAGGCAAACTCTGCCAAGCTCCTAAGAGCAATCAGTCCGGCAAGTCGTACCGATGGCGCCGCGCGTGCTACGCCGCGAAGCGATTTTCCGTCATAAGTGCACACACTCACCGAACAGCAGTGAATTTCCACTTCCGAGGCCCCACAGAATGCCTTATTTCTCCACTTATGGGGTCGATTATGCACGGTTTTCTGCGACTCGCCACTGAATTCACATGTGCCCTTCGTTTCTACACCTCGTAGAAACCCATCGCTTTCGTTCACTTTACACCGTGCTCTATAAATCATCACTCATACATATCCATGGCTCATTTCCCATATTTTTATTGTCAACATTTCATGTGCAATTAGTTGAGGTCGTCGATTTTGTTACATTTGTTTACTTCTGTTTGTAGTGAAATCAGTAAAGTCAAAGTTCTGTTAGAGAACGGAAGTGTTTATGGTGAGAAGTGTGTGATGGTGGGCGGAGTCTATCTGGTCACTTCCACATGCTCTTATTGTGGGTAGCACACCGACTCCACCTACCACCTTACCATGTGGTAGTTTGAGGCTGTCCTCATATGAACCATGCTGCTGCTTCAGGCAAGAAGCTGCAAAATTTTTGTATATTTTCCTAGCAAACTCCCATGGTTATTGCAGTAAGTTGAACCAGGGTGAGCGTGATGTTTCCATTTTTTTCAGAAAAGCTAGCCATAACAAAGATGATCATAACCTACCTAATAAAGATGGTTCTTGCAGCATACGCACGTTAGGCCGCTTCCATACTTTGCGCACCGACGCCGTCACGCGAGTGACGGCGTCCATTGATAATGCGGACCCAATCACACTACAGTATGGTGATTGTGGCCGATTCGAATCTTGACGCTGGGCCAATACACGAAGCGGCCACGATCACCTTACTGGCATAGCGCCAAGATTCGAATCGGCCACAATCACCATGCTGTAGTGTGATTGGCTTCGCATTATCCATGGACGCCGTCTCCTGCGGCGGGCAGATGGTTGCGTGAGTTTGACGCCGTCGCCGCCGGTGACGGCGTCAATTGGTGCGCAAAGTATGAAAGCGGCCTGAGAACTTCTTCCCGAAGCTATATTGACACTCGAGCGCAAAACTGATTCTGCGCAAAAACGTCGGTTTCGCGCGATACGGACGCCTGCACTTATCATGTAATAATGTTGTTTATTCAAAAGCGCTCTTGTATCCTCGTCCATCAATCTATAGTTTAAGCGCTTGATTCTACTCGTACCATATATTGTACCACCATCCCTCCCTTTTATGTTCGTTCCTTCCTGGTATACGTTGCACAGGAAATGAGGATTGAGATGAGGAACAGCACTCGGATCCATGTGGAAAATGGTATTAGGTAAACCACTAGCCACTAGTGGCTATGCTTCAATTGAAGATGAGCATGGAATGTTTGCCAGTATGCCACAACCAACACCACCACCTGTGAGTGAAACAACATAACACAATCGTCAAATCAAATTCGATCGTACCATCAAAGGCGCTTGTCCACGCCGAAACTTCGAAGAAAACAGTGGTATGCCTGAAAATAGTCAATTTTATCACATTCTCCCACTGACCCATTTCATCCTCAGTCCGAGAGATTTCGTCGTACTGATCAGTACTGACCTCGAGGAATACGACCCACCTCCTCCCACCCTCTGGGCGGGTGAGCGCACCAATCACGACTCTCCCCGTCAAGGATTCCTCGTCGGTAAACTCTCATTATGTAATTTAAATATACTTCCAGCCATAGCATTTGCAGGCATCGTTGACCATCCATAATCAGGATTGTGGTGTGGAAAGGGGATAAACTGCCATAGCATTTGCACGCAACAGTCGCAGCCATAGCATTTGCAGGCTATGGCTGCGACTGTTGCGACGTTGGTGTAGTGGGTACAATGCATCCTCCAACATACAATGCCATGTTCCAGTGCAAGTTCCCATGTTTTGGCCAGTGCAAGTTTTTTTCACTTTTGGAATATACCTGTTTCATCGGAAGAATTCTCAGAGGAATCAGCCACGGAAAAAAGGATTTTTTTGTCACCCATATATTTATGTTGTACCTGCCTAATAGGCGCCGTGTACAAACTTTCACGCGAAAAAGTGAGAATTCGGCTGAGATGCAGCTCACCAAAGCCTCGGCCGGGCGGGCGGGGCTTTCAAGTAAAAGCCCCGTCCCGTCGTCCACTGCAGTTGGGAAAAGAGAGTGTGACTGTTTACGTAACTTCTTGTTCCTACAGTGCCTCTCCGACCGCGGCGGACGACGGGGTTGGCACTTGATCGGAGGCCCCGCCCACCCGGCCGAGATTGAATGGTGGTCTATCTTAGCCGGATCACATTTTCTCGGGTGGAATGGGACAACGTTCGCGGTTGGCTGATTCAGCCTCTCTGTCCGTCGATAGCCTACCCCTGACTAGAGACGCAGGGGGACGCGAGAGAAGAAGTCAATTTTCGGGTTCCCATTTCTCGGTTTTTCCGCTGCTTTATTTCTTTTTTTCTCGACAGTTACACTGCTGAACACCCCCTTTTTCATAGACCACAATCTGCCAAACTTATCCCTCGATGTCTTTTACGTGAGCGTCCCACATTGTTGCCACGGGAGTTTTATTGTAACTTCTTCGACGGCATCATTCGAGCGAAAATTCCTCAACTTACCTTCGTAGCAATGAAATGTTCCGATTTCGTTAGGCATGAATGGCACAATATCTGCGACATTATCCCGTTTGGAGATCATTACTACTAATTTGTAAGGCAGAAGACTTTCGAGACGAGCCATTACACGTTTATTGTCGTTAGGCGAGATTTTGCCATTCTGAAATGACTCGAATAATTGCACAGAAATTCCTCAAGAGTTGTGCTCAAAAGAATTTGACTGTTCAGAAAAAGGAAATATGTGGAGAAAATGTGTGCTTAAAAGTTAAGGTTCGGAGAGACACGGTTTGTGGAGCGTTTTCTGTCGGACGGTGCGCTCTAAGCGACTAACAAAACATTATGCAAGCTCTCTTGGAGGCAGTCTCCTTTGTTGAGACTGCCTCCAAGAGAGCTCAACATGTGCTGCATAAGTCCGCAACACAGATACCTATCACTCCATCAATGTGAGGCACCAGAAAACACTCCCATCATCGAAGGCGACGGGTAGGATTAGAACTTCATTTCGTAGGTGCTCAAAAAATCCGTTTCGTCCCCTCTTTATTGTTATTGCTGCGCTGCAAATTTCCTGGACTTTCGTGTCGACAAAACCTCGTAGCGTAACCACTGCCCCAAGAATACTTAAAGGAATCGTCCACGGAAAAATAACTTTTTGTGTTACCCATAGGTTTATGTTGTATTTGCCTAATGTAGGCCTTATGCAAAATTTCACGCGAAAGAATGTGAATCTGACTGAGATACAGCACCACAAAGTACGTCCCGGTGCGCGGGGCCTCCGAGTAAAAGCCTCGTCAAGTCGTACGCCGTGGTAGGAGACGCATTGTAGGAACAGAAAGTTACGTAAACAGTCCCACTCTCCGTTCCCAACGGTGGCGGACAACGGGACGAAGCTTCTACATGGAGGCCCCGCCCACCCGGACGTACTTTGTGGTGCTCTATCTCAGCCAGATTCACATTCTTTCGCGTGAAATTTTGCATAAGGCCTACATTAGGCTAATACAACATAAACATATGGGTAACACAAAAACTCATTTTTCCGTGGACGATTCCTTTAAAGCTTCAGCTTCTCATGATCTTTTTTCTTGAGAAAAATCTTGAGGTAGTTCATTGGATATGGTGTGTGGAACGGCCCTTTTTTAAGGAATGACTTTGTATTGCGAATTTTTGCATTTCGGTCGAGATTCACATACCGGGAGAATCTTGGCTTGATGATTCTGAAGATAGCTGGAGTGTTTCTTCTTTAGTTCTGTCACATCGGCCTCTAGAACTGCGCTTCTTGAAGTGAGCTAAGGTTGTACGGAACTCAACAAGGGGAGACGGTCGTTTGGCGTGGCTCCTTGCTGCTAATTTGCCAATGGGGCACATGGCCGGTAGTAGCCTCCCCAACATCGAACATTCGGCGCATCTTCTGCGTCGGGCAACTCGTCCACAGTACGAACCCTCAGTTTTACGTGAGTGATAATTACCACATATTGAACCTTATTGAAGAAGCATTGCGAGTCGTTGAGAGGAAGCTCGTATTACAACTTAACGACTGTAATACAACTACCCTGGAGTAAACAAGCAGTGTTTCGCATTGGTGAAAATGCAAAGGAGACGAAAAAAGCCGAAAGCGGTAAAAAAAATTGCCAGTATCCTCGCTTAGTTTGCCAGTGTAAAAAAAATGAGGTTTGTAAAACTCAGTATTTGCAATTTTGTTTAACGAAGTCTTTTGTATGGCAATTATCAACTACGAACATCTGAGGGTTCGGTGATGTGGGCGAGTTATCCGTCGCATAAGATGCGTTGAATGGTCGGCGTCAGGGCAGCAACGGCTCATGGGCCCATTGGCAAATTAGCTTGAAGGGGCTGCGCCAAACGACATACACCCCTCAACAGGGTATAGAAGTAAGTGACGTGAGGACACTACGTCCGTACTAATATCCATTACATTTTGGGACCAATGAGGCAAGGCGCGGCTCATCCAGGACCAAGTAGACTCGAAGGGTTTTCCTCACATGTCTTGCACTCAAGCTGATAGTTTCATCATTGGCTGATGCTGAAAAAGCGGCCATACCAACCTCGTCAATCTGCGCTATGGCCGGCGGCCAGCCGTGTGGCGTGTGAGGCGTATAGCAGGGATTCAAAATACGTAAACCTGACGTCAAAGAATATTTTCAATGAACAGACTTTCTGTTGCTAACGCATCTGAGGCGCCGTGCTTATACTCGAGCCATTGCTCCCATGAAGGTTGCCAATCGATATTATTGCATTTTAACCTGGTCCAGGGCGGAGGTGGTGTAGTGACAGGTGGCCCGCACCCCACTCTAATGGTGCAAGGATCAAATCCCGCATCAACGCCCGCCCAGGCCAACCAAGCCTTCCATCCCTCCGGGGTTGGTAAATTGGTACCAGACTGGTCTGGGAGGATAAAAGTACTGACTTGTACATCGGCTGGCCACCGCAAGTCATTGTATGGGCCACATCACATTCACCAGCCATCACGATTCTGAATGGAACTAGAATGTGCGGCGCATCCCACAGAAGGGATTGATTAACGCCAAAAAACTTTATCCTGTTAACTTTTAAACCTGGTGCAAACGGCGATTACTGATTGACGACTTTTTGAGAGATCTGCTCGAAATTCGAAATCTCTTCGACAGCGCATGGTTGTCGAAGGACACTCGACTTCTCCTTCTTCTCCCTAGCGTTTGCCCCGCGCAGTCGCAGGGTCCGCTGTTTTTGTCAAACGTCGCCACTGCCTCCTATCCAAGCCATCCTAGGCCGGGGCTTTCACTCCGGTGAGGTCGCTCTCAATGACGTCTCCCCCTGGCTATCTCGAAGTTGTAAAAGGCCAGTTCCATCTGGACCTCGGTGAAGCTATCAAGGCAGTCCCGTAAAATTACCCCACCGTAGCGGGCAACCTGAACGGCCATGTTGGTAAAGACCGGAAAGGGCTAGAGAGAGTGCACGGGGTACAAGGATTGCTGATGAAAAAAGGGGCCCTGTTCTGGTTACAGCCCACGACCTGGCTGTCTGTAGTACGTCCTTCGCAATAAGCAGACTCAAAAGGTAATCTACAGCAACAGAGTAAGGCAAACGGAAATAGATTAAGTGCTTGTAAAGGGACCGTTTCTCAAAAGTGTAAAGAACATCAAGGTGCTACCTGGTGAGGCACTGGCCACCCAGCACAGGCCTCTTCTAGCGGACACTGCCATAGAGCTTCCAAAGAAAACGAAGGTAGGGACTGAGCATAGGATACGATGGTGGAAGCTACACAGAGTAGAGAAGAAAGATCAAAAAAGTAGGTCAGTGGGGGCTGGTCTTTCAGACCCCAGCAGTGCGCTTGAGGAGACTTGGGATAGAGCCGCTCAGGTATCCCACGGTGCACGAAGGAAACGTTGATTAAAACTCGAGGGAGCTCAAAAGGGGACAAAGCGACTTGGTTCTGGAACGAGGAAGTTCAGCAAGTGGTGAAAGGGAAGAAGGAAACGTACAAACGCTGGCAGAAAACGCGGAGCCAAGAAGACCCCGCCGCCCATGAAAGTTGCGGGAGGCTTGCCAAAGCAACCGTAGCCGAAGGCAAGAACACGGAAATTGGTGCCTGTGCGAGAAGGCGGAGGTAAGAGGTGTGGAGAAGATCGTCTTGAGGCTGGCTAAAGCTCGACATCGGACCACCCAGGACATCAGGGTGGTAAAGTCCGTAAAAAGCAGTGACGATGTCACCCAAGGAAGCCAGTCGAGGTGTAAAGGAGGTGTCAGGAGAAGAAGGCGGTGGTCCAGATGGGGTACCTATAGATGCGTGGAAGGCATTGGGTGAGTACGGGAAGTACGGGATAGAGTGAGTCAATCGGTTTCTCAACACCCTAACCGCTGAAGGAGGATTCCAGATGGTATAGGATTAATACAATCGTACCCATGTTCAAGCAGAAGAGTGATGGAATGGGCTGCTCCATCGTCCGTGGGATTAAGATGACAACGCGTACCATGAAGTTGTGCGGAAGGTTGATCGATTCGAGACTGAGGGAGCTCATCCCTACCCTCCAGGAACAATCCGGGTTCATGCCTGGAAAATCCACAACCGACGCCATCTTCATCGCCAAGCAGGTGATGGAGAAATATCGGGAAAAGCGGCGACTATGCTACCTAGCATTCCTCGATCTCGAGAAAGCTTTCGATCGTCTCGCGGGCCAGTGCTCTGGAATGCTCAGCGGAAACTCCATGTGTCGGAACGGCTGATCGCCCTCGTAAGGGATATGTACGATGGAGCTAAGGCAGCTGTACGTACTCCGCACGGGCTGTGGAATGAAGTGGATATTACGGTAGGGGAGCATCAAGGATCGGCCATGGGTCCGCTCCTATTGCTCCTCACACCGGCTGTGATGGTGAAAGGTCTCATGGAAGGACCACTGAAGACCATCCTGTACACGGATGATATAGCACTGGTAGCGAAAAGCAGGGAAGAACTGCAAGCGAAAGTACAGCAATGGCAGGCTGGCTGGCAAAGAATGGGCTCTGACTGAACGTCAATGAGACCAAGTTCATAAACTCCGAAGAATCCCTAACACCGATCAAGGACTGCCATGGGGAGACCATAAAAAAAGGTAGAATACATCCATATCTCGGTAGTGATCTAGCGGCTGGTGGTACGGTAGACCAGGCAGTGAAGGTCCGGAGTAACGCGGCATGGATAAGGTGGAGGGAGCCTACTGGAATACTGTGCGATTGGCGATGCTCCAGGACGCTGAAAAGCAAGGTGTATCGAGCGGTGGTAAGGCCCGCAATGCTGTACGGAAGCGAGTGCTGGCCCATAACTAAGATACATGAAAGGCAGCTGCACGCAGCTGAAGTGAGGATGTTGAAATGGGCATGGGCCTGGACGCGACTGGACAAGGTCAAGAAAGAGGACGTGATAGCGATCACGCAGACGGCTCCTGTCCAGCTGAAGTTGAGAGAGCAACGGCTGCCATGGTGTGGGCACGTGCTGAGGAGATCAGAGGACCACTCCTTATGGAAAGCAGTGGAGTTCGAAGCGCAAGGGAGGCCATCACGTGGAGCCCCAAAAAAGAGGTAGAAGGACGTCATCAAGAGCGACCTCAGCGAAGTGAAGGCCACAGCTGAGGATGCCTCGGACAGAAGGAATGGCAACCTCTGACACAGCGGACCTTGCGACGGCGCAGGACTAACGCTAGGGAGAAGGAGAAGGAATCGAGTGTATCTCGACAACCATGCACTGTCGAAGAAATTTTAGACTTTCGAACGGATCGAAAAAAAATCGTCAATCAGTAAACGCACTTCGCACTGGGTAACATTGCTATAATTGATTGGCAAACTACTTGGGAGTAATGGCTCGAGTATAAGCACGGCGCCTCAGATGCGTCGAGCGGAAGGGAGTCTGTCATTGAGAATATTCTTTGACGTCAGGTTTACGCATTTTGAATCCCTGCTATACGTCTTCACACGCCACACGGCTGACCGCCGGCCATAGCGTAGACTGATGAGGTATGACGGCTGGTTCAAAATCCAGCAGTGGTGAAACTATCAACTCAAGTGCAAGCTAAGGAAAACCTTATGAGTCTGCTTGGTCTTGGATGAGCCGCCCTGCCTCACTGGTCCCAAGATGTACTAGCCTTCTACTCATTGCTTTCTCCATTCGTCACTGATTTCAAATCATAGAACTCATGGTGAATCAACTCTCACTTGCTGGGTCATCATCCGTATAACGCCATATCAATGGTCGATCCAGTCTTCGCCAAACCATTGGATTTTTGGCTATGATCTCCTAAATAGTGTGGCATAATGAGGAGTAGAGAGTCTATAACAACCATCGGTTTTAGTAAGGAAAGGTTCAGATATCAAAGAAATCGAATACGGAAATTTCGCCTCATCCCTTCTTCTCCTCCATTCGGTATGTTCTATTTGCTTACCGTGAGCCACATGCACGCAAAGAGGCAAGATCCAGCAACGATACATTCCCTCAAAATTTCTTCGATGTCGGGTACACGGATGACGGGTGGGCTGCGAGGTTCAAAAGCAAAGTGACAGCGGTCACGTGATCATTGACGCGATGTAAGAAAGAAGCAAATCGAGATGAGCGCTCAAATATATCTCCATTGGCACCAGTTTTGAAGTTGTTAAGCGGGATTCAAACATAATGCAGTTTTCAAATTTTTGGAAGCACTCAAACAAAAAATTTTATTCTTTAACTTTTTTGCTTGAAGTACTGTGTCAGACATGATTTTGAGACGAAACACAATGTTGCATTTCCGTGCACGATTCGTTCAAAGTTCTGCATCGTTATTGTTGGTTGCAGAGGTTTCAGTGCAATTTGTGTAAGAGATGTGACATACTTTTGACATATCGAGTAGTATCGATTGCGATTTCTTCGGAAGTTTTAATGGTGGGCGTGGTAAGGTCGACGTCGATTGTGCTTGGTGGCCAATGAACAAGAACAATAGGAACAACAGAGCTATTGCCAAGAGTACAAGAAGTAAATATATGAAAATTCTGAATTCCGGCGAATCCACTTTGTTTCGACCTGAAGTATGTATTTTTTCTCATTGAAGTCTTTATATGGAACATTCAATTGTGGAATGTTTATATGGAATACTTATGAAATATCTTTATATTACATGAACCAATGATTGTGAGAAGTAATGGATCCCAGAAGAACGGTACGGTTCAGACCAAATCAGACAGAGGAAAACGAGTGAATGAAAGAGATTGCAACTCTCGCAATGAGCCATAGCTCAGTGTATCAGATTGTGCACAGAGGGCCAGAGGCAATTGGTGGGTACGTCATCGAGGGACCATCAGCCTCGCAAAGCTTCAGTTTTCATAGCTAATAGGCCGCATCTCCGCACGATCCACTCGCATAATTGTTAATTCAATAAAGTTGTACGCCGTATATGCTTAACCACATCGCTGAATAACTTTTGTTCAGGTTTTCTAGTGCCTAGTCCGCTCCTATGCCAAGGTACGTGCGAGGGTACATCGCGCAGCTGAAATTGGTCAAGCTAAACTCCCAATCAGACGAAATGTGGCATTTTCGTGGTGAATGGTTCTTTGAAAGTGACGGAAAAAAGCTCCGGTTGCGCTTCCTCTCCGAGCTTTCGTGGCACAGTCCACGATAGTATATGTATATCCTGGTTTCATCTCTGAGCAGATAGCCCCTTCCACAGCGCAAAATATGTGCTATCACCGCGGCGCGTGGGTGAGTGCTAAACGCATAAAGAACCAGTAAATCTTATGGCGGCCACCGTTTCAAGATGACCCACACTTATTCTACGATTTACCCAACGGGGTAGCGGGTGCATCTATGAGGGTGATTCGATATGAATCGGACAAATTAACAAAATTTTATCTCTATTGTTCAACTTTTTGATGACAACTGGGATTCACTTGTAATATGCTCCATCTTCATCGATGGTCTTCTGTTACCGGTTAGGCAGATTATGGATGCCCTTGCTTCAGAATAACAAGGGCTGGGCCTCAAAGAAGTTCTCGAGTACCTTCTTGACGTCGTCGCTAATTTTGAAGTCTTGGCCGTTCAGGTGGCATTGGAGTTGGGAGAAAAGGTGAAAATCCGAAAAAGCCAGGTCTGGGGAGTACGGTGGGTGTGGAAGCGGAGTCCAACTGTACGACAACAGGTTTGCCTTGGTCGATCTTGCAATGTGCGGTCTCGCGTTGTCGTGCTGGAGGTAAACATGTGACTGCCGCCGTTGCGAATTCTGAGCACTTGCCTTCAGTTCTCGTAATTGACGAATGTAGACGTTGACGGATACTGTTGTACCTTCATTGAGCAGTTCTCAGTACTCTACGCCGTGTACGCTCCGTCTCGCATGGTCTTCGTCTTCGATGGAATAGTCGCCCGACGCAGACTTCGAATGCCACAAGTACACTGTACTTCTTGCGGACGCATGCTCCTTGTGAACTTCCTTCAGGCGTCTTTCGATATCTGCGGGTTCTTGGCCAGATAGCATAAGGAAGAGTATGACGTTGCGGATGTGGTCTCTGGACGGCTTGAAATTTGGCGGCATGGTGGCGGAATGAGTGAAATTTTGCGGCTAGTTTGGAGTGTTTGTTTAACTGAGTTTTGAAGAGCTTTTTGTACTCATTCCAACGGTACCTCGCGTATCTATTTTTGTTAACTCGTTGCTGAGTTAAGATCTCTGGAAGTCATCACTGCCCTTTGTCAGAGTCATATCAACTCAATCTATTAGGTTGATTCATAATAAATCGGACAAATTGACCAATTTTAATCATTGTCGTACAATTTTTTTACGACAACAGGGATTCACTTGAAATATACTCCATCTTTATCGATGACCTTCTGCCACGGTATAGGCAGATCATGGATGCCCTTGCTCCAGAAGGCCGGAAGCTGGAGCTCGAAGAAATTGCCGAGTGCCGCCTTGACCTCGTCGCGAGTTTTGAAGTCTTGGCCGTTCAGGTGGCGTTGGCTGTGGGAGAAAAGGTGGAAATCTGAAGGGGCCAGGTCTGGGGAGTACGGTGGGTATAGAAGTACGGTCCAACTGTAGGACAGCAGCTCGGCCTTGGTCGATCTTGCGAAGTGCGGTCTGTGGAAGTAGACACGTTGTCGTGCTGGAAGTAGACATGTGACCGCCGCCGTAGCGAACTTTGGACATTGGCCTTCAATTCTCGTAATTGACGAACGTAGACGTCGGCGGATACTGTGGTACCTTCATCGAGCAGCTCCCAGTACTCTACGCCGTGTACGCTCCACCAACCGCGGTTTTCGTCTTCGATGGAATAGTCGCCTGACGCAAACTTCGAATGCTACAACTACGTGTACTTCTGCCGGGGGCATGCTCCTTGTGAACTTCTATCAGACGTCTGCCGATATCCGCGGGTTCCTGGCCAGATAGCGATATAAATAGTATGACGTTGCGGATGTGGTCTCTGGACCGCTTGAAATCGTGCGGCATTGTGGCGGAATGAATTTACTTTGGAGTGATTATTTTGCGGTACTTTGAAGAGCTTTTCATACTCATTCCAACGGTACCTCGCGCGTCCATTTTCGTTAATTCGTTACTGAGTTATGATCTCTAGAAATCATCACTACCATTTGTCCGATTTATTATGAATCAACCTAATAATACGTGGATAAGAGGCGTGATATCGATTGCGATAAAATAGGATACAGAGGGTTCGCATAGTAATAGTAACTTTATCGCATGATATTACACACGAAAATTTGTCCAAGTGTTGGCTTCTAGGTCGCAAACTCGTCAAAGTCAAAGGTCAGGAACACCTTTTTTCCGGAATTTTCGGAAGTATTCTTTGATTTTTTCGTGCATTTGCAGTCCTGGGATAACCCAAAGTATTTGTGGAACGTGACGAGGAACGAAAATTATCGTGAACCGTGCCTTTAATCTACAGATGGGCTATCCAGATGTTGCCGATTGTATCCACCATTCGCAACATCCGACGGTTACGATATGTATTATTGTCGTGCCGATTGGTACTCAATGTCTACCGCCCGAGCTCGTCGGCTAGCTTGTCTGCTGTCTAAGCTTTATATCTCGTGAGGCCACTTCGAAAGATCACGGCGACTGATAGATCCTCCCTCGCGACCGGATTCAGCATCTCATGTTTCGCCCTCCAACATACCAACTATAGCCGATTCGAGCTTGATGGTTAGGTGGGCATGGATAAGTAGCGACAAGGTCAGTAGCAAATTTCCAGAAGGTCACAACAAGGTGAATGGAAAATTGCGCAATTGACTTATTTGTGTGTTTGGATACTTACGCTTTCGATACTCGAGTTCGGCGTGCTTGTCTCCACCAGCTGCTTTTTCGAAGGCTTGTACTTCACCGGCGGTCATTTCAAGGTTTCTGTTTCGAAGTATTCGCACTGTTATTGCATGCTTTTTTTGGAGGACTTTCTTCAATTTTGGCATTTCTAGCGTGACCAGGTCTGTGTTGTTCAAGACGATCAATGCGGGTTCAGCTCCTGAATTCTTATGAGGCATATCCGTAGTTCAGAGTCTCACTTCTAGTGAGCACTTTCCCAATTGACTCACCCAAGACTTCAGGTGTTCCTATTTCTTCAACGTTTCTCAAGTAATCAAAAGAACCTAGTCCTTCATTGTATGTAATCCGCAAACGTCCTTGTATGAACTTGGTCTTGAGTAGAACGTTAATGTTATTCGGTTTCCCTTAATATGTTTATTGTTATTTAAGATTGCGCATCCATAGGCAAAGATGCTGGAGTGTTTTGGCTGGAAATAGCCTTTGGCAGTTTTCATTATTGAAGAGAAAGCATTGTGTCCAATCAGGGATAAGGAAGTGGGTGGTTGAATATTAAAGACATCGGGAGAGTAAATTTGGCAGAATGAGGAATATGAAAGTAGGGATGCTTAGCAGTGTAAAAGTAGAGAAAGAGTAAAACAGAACGGCGAAAAAACCGAGGAATAAGAGACTAAAAACCACCTCTTCCATCGCGTCCCTTTGCGTCACTAGCTCGAGGTAGACTGCAGACGGGCGAGAGGCTAAATCAGCCGGCCGTAGAGGATGACCCGCCCTCTCCGGAAATTGGCCCGACTGATGAACTGAGAACGGCACGCCGTGCTGCGAGATCGTGATAAGACCCCAAGACCGGGAGATAGGACCCGCTGCCTTCAAAGGTGACAGTAAAAGAAAGTGTATGATAGTAACAAAAAATAGTGATAACGGAGTTAACCAAATTGGCTACGTCACTCGCAACCGTTCACACCAGAAATTGATCAACCCTTTTCACCACTTGGGAGCTTCAACTTCAACTTACTCGGCCTGGAGTAAAGTATCATCAAGTCTGACGGTTGTACTCAATACACTTTCTCATCTAAAATTCAATCGCTTATGCCGTAATCTCATTATGGAAACGTGCAAGCAACAGGTTAGTCCTCATAAATGCTTCTCAACCTTTAGTCACATTCACGTCATCTCACAACAAACGGAATACTGATATTGAGTGTAACAGCTCCTTTTTTTCTCGCTGTACCACAAGGAAACATGGCCACGATTGAACTTCGGCGGGTTTTTATGTTCTCGTTACGTTCCAGCCCATGACACATCCTTATTGGTTCCAAGCTACTCGCTATTGTGAGCTCAGATTTTACATTATGCCTCTCGTTTTATGGGGACGAAATCGTCATCGAGATATAATACACATAATGAAGAAGGATTTTATGAGTGACTAGATTCTGCACCAAGAGGGTTCAGTTATCGAAAAAGTTTCATCTTACATCTATCATGATTATGTAATTGCTATGAACGGCAATCGGAATCGTGCCCATCCGGCGCTGGACCGCGTTCAGCAAATATCGTGATATTTCACAGGTAGTCGTTTCGGGTGGTCTGAGAATGCCTACCAACTTATATGGCTTACCAGCAAAAATCGACTAATGCTAATGTGGAACACAGGTTCGGCTGAAAGGAGAGACTGGCAGTGGCTTCAGGGGCATTGCAAGGCGCAATGCCGGTATAGATTGTGCCACAGATTTCGCGTCGCGAGGCTAGGGGTACTTCTGATTTAATGTCGTCATTGTAACCACATATGGATCGAAAAAGCGATAAGCCAGATCGCCTCGCTTGTGACTGCCAGTCGTCACGATTAAGTAGCCTCGTTCTTCATGAGTGGAGAGGCTGATGTGATCGCAACCGACCTGGTATAGATTTTATGAGGAGGAATAAGATGGTCAGAGTGGGGACCAGTGATGCGACAAAAAAATCATGACATTGCATAGATGAGCCCTGCAGGAGACAGATAGCGAACTCCGTGATAATTACTATTAGCCTATCATTTGGTCTCGAATTCTGTCAGGAATCAAGACGTTCTTCATGCTCCACCAACCTCCTTTCTCTTATGTGTTTTTTTTTTGAAAGAATCTGTGTGACAGAAGCTCCGATCGAATCATTTCTATGTTCTAACTGCAGCACACCTCCTCACCTTTTTGGACTCAGACTATGGAATAAAGAGCATTAATATAAGTTCATCCAATTCAAACGTGACAAACATCTACAGGGCTGCTGGGGAAACTGTGCGGTTTGGAGCCTCTGCTTTTGGCTATTACCCCGTCCAATATGACCGATATGGCTGCAAATGAAGTATTAAGAAGTTCGGAAGTTTTTGTACTGGCGGATTTACCAACTGTGGCGTCATAATGCGAAACCTTTCCGTTCGAAGTCGAAGTGAGCGTAGGGAACAATTGGACTGTATGGGGCTCTCCAAGTGTACAAGTAGACACGGGTAGTGATCTCCTTCCTGCGTCTGAAAAGTGGTGATGAAATCAAACTTCAGGTGGGGGAGCGCACAGGTTGGGCAATTGCCGTGCCTCCACGCGAAAGCAGTGCTCCTCATTCAACCGTGAGCCGAGTTGTGCCCAAGAAAGTGAAGATGGTCCACAAGATGCGTGATAGGGAGCCTCATTTTCTTGCAGAAGATGGTCCACAAGATGCGTGATAGGGAGCCTCATTTTCTCGCAGAAGATGGTCCACAAGATGCGTGATAGGGAGCCTCATTTTCTTGCAGAAGCCGAGTCTAGAATCGAATACGTTTGCAGCAACAATGTATTCCGCATCCGACGTTACCCTCGACAGTTGAACGGTCATTAGCTATCAATGAAGAGAGGGTGGTCGATGCACAAGTGTCGGCTTTAGAACAATGTCGACGACGAATCACTGCATAGGCACATGAGATGAAAGTAAGATGGTGCTCATCATTGTAAAGATTTCCGAGATGAAGCCTTTCAGCGGGTCTGCCTTGTGTAAAGGACTGTCACATCTGCAACGTATCGCCACTCTCCCGACGACCACATCAACAAGTGGATGGCAACACATAACCAAAAAAAGGTAATCATCACCCATGACAATTGCAGGCCCTGGTGGCCTATATTGTTTGACAGTATTTTGATAAAAAGTGTATTCAGACTTGGATCCAGCCGCCGTTCTCCAGACCTCCAGCCATGGGAGTTTACTTGTTATGATCAGTCGAAGGCACAGCTCAGCGGCAAGTGCTACGACAGATGGTCAATCGTCGGAAAAGACACCGATAGCATTTTATCTGATCTTGTTAAAGTACGGAAGCTACCTGGTGTCGAAATGCTTCCCAGAATTTGAGAGTGAGTCATTGTCTGCTGTGGGCTTGCTCAACGCAGATCTACGTATCAACCTTAGATCTGAGTTTTATCGTCCTTACCGCTCATTTTACTTGAAAAAAAAACTGCACGTTTGAATGGGATCTAATATATGAAAGGTGTGTTTCAGCAATGCAAGGAGCTGAGGCGGGTGCCATGCTGTCGAATGTTGTCTCGAGTATCATCGCAGTATTAGGGCAATCGGTTGGTAGCAGGCAGATAAAATCTCAGCGGTAATCACGAGGCTGCTCTAGCTCTAGGACGCTGTGGAAGTTGCTCTAGGATGCTGTGGAAGTTCAATAGCAGTGCACATGTACGTAACCAACCTGTCCAGTTTGTAATGGTCACATCACCTATCCTCGTCTCGCAATCGGAAGTGTTATTTAGATACTTCTCGTTCACCATTCCACCTGCACATTGTTGCTCTAGAATGGTTCTCATTTATGAACATTTTCATAGGGAATTGTTAAAAATTTTATGACCGTACCGCAGTTTTTCTTGTTATTGTAAATATTAATCCCTGGAAACTTGGCACGAATAGCAGACGGGTTTTTCACACAAAGGTCCGCATTATTTTTAATAACTAAAAGGATATTTAGAAAGACTTCATCACAGTCGAAGCTCTAAACCCTTTCGCATCAGCAACTTTTCACATTTACATCTTCAAAAGACATACCACGGTATTTCACAAATATCGATTCTGAATGTCAGTGTAAGCGCTAAAAATGACTGTTCGTCCAAAGTCTGTGGGTGGCTTTGAGTGTGTGCCTCTGCGCCACGATTTTGTATCTCAACGTGCACCGTGCGACGCAATGCGTGGCGCTAGTGCCCTATTGTTGGGTCCCAAAGCAATCATCGAATCCCACGCCTCATTTTGGGCATGAGACACCGTAACCGCTCTGAAGCCTGTGACATACGGAGCTCCTAGATCGCACGTCTCATTGTGGAATTATGAGGGGATACTCACTCGGTCGCTCCGAACGGGTGTATGAGCTCCGTGCACTTCCGTTGATACCGTGCCCATTTGAAATGTTAGTCGAGACCATGGACGACTATTTTGAGCCACTTATGAAACCTTCATTGTATACTGTACTTCGTGCTTACATAAATACAGTAACGTTCAAAAGTCTTTGGCCAGTTGTCTTATTTGCCATAACTTTTTCTCTGCTTAACCAAATTGGACAAAATTTAGTATGTTATGCTCAAACATCTTCTGAACATTTGCTACCACTTGAATACCGTTAGACTCTTTTCAAATCATCTGGAAACGCGAGAAAGCTGGTCAGGAAAAACGAGTTTCTTCTGGAGCACAAAACCGTAGAAAATATTGATATTTCGTAGGAAAACCACGAATTTATTTGGCAGCAGCACCTCGGAACGAGATTGAGTCCATGAGCTTCTCAGTAACTGTAAGACACAGACGTTACACTTTCCGATTAGTTAAGCGTATTTTCAGTGACCAGCGCTCCTCGAGCTTTCCCCTCAGGTAATCTAGCGGTTTCATCCACGGATTGTATTGGCCACTACAGAAGTGTGACTTTCCGGTACTGGAAGGTTTTTTTCACTTTTGTTAACGTTTTGTTTTGGACCGATACTCGCTACAGAGTCCATCCAGCAGGCATGCCTTTCCTCACCCATGGTAGTGCGATCGAGTACCTGTGCCCTTCCCCTGTCATCGCTCCTCTATCTGCAGAATGAGACCCACAACATACAGTGAAAATGCCTCATACACCACCCAGATCTTCAGCCATGTCTGACTGTGGGTCCGTGTACTTCGGAATGAATCTTTCGTCCAAAGGGCGCCTCGCATATCAGATACCATCTCTTATAAGCAAACTGAACTTGCTTTCATCTTCAAAAGACTTTGCCACAGCCCGCTGACCTGGAGGTGAGGTGGCGCCACGCAGTGGCAACTTTGACTTTTCTGTTCTTGGGTGTTATAGACGGTTTCTGGACTGGACGTCGTCTATAGATCCCAGCATCATTAGAGCCCTTTATCACAGTCTGTCGGCTGACTATAATTTCATCCGTTCCAGAAAGCCTAGCGACGATGTCCACATCCGTGAGAAGGTGAACGGCTTTTAGCGGCGAATGATCCGTCTGTCTTGCATGGAAGCAGGAGAACGAAGAGTTTCCATTCTCTGTGCATTACTAGAAGAACATCCAATCTCGTACCGTTTCAGGATCGACGATATCGTTCAATGTGGTACCCCCAAGATCCTTGAAATATCTTTGACATTCATTCCAGACTCCCTCATTTTCACGGCCGCTTCACGTACACCTTGGAGGACTTCTGCTCTCTTAGCCATTACCGTAAACGCACCAGCCATGACACTAATCCAAATGAAGCGTCAAAGATAGTTTAGGTAGAAAAAATTAAGGAAGCTGAAAAAGCCGTTAGAAACTTCTACATAACCACGCAGCTTTTACCGTTTCGTAGTACAGCAACATATTTCATATACACTACACTCAAGTGCAACATTCTAAAATTTTGTTTGGATTGGTTCAGTAAAAAAAAAGTTATCACTGAAATACCATTCGGCCGAAGACTTGAGCGCTACGGTATGCCAAAGTTCCATGCATCGCGACTTTTTTACACGCGTCAGCCATTCATCTGCTCTTATGTGTGAGTGCAGAACTTTGAATGCATATTTTGGGTAACGATTTGTCGAGAATCTACTTTGAAGTAGTTCAAGTGCGGCAGTAGAGAACGTTGTGGATTTCACGAGCGAAATGAGTTCTACAAATGGCGGCTCAAATTCCATTGCCGTTCGACTACCTTCTGTAGCCTTGTTTGACAGGTCTAAAAAATTTTCTTAGCTGAAATCAATGAGAAACCGTCGCAAAATAACAACACAACTGCTTACATTGATCACATCCGTCAATCGGCTTGAACTCTTTGATATAATCCAAAAATTTCAAGTCCGTAACGAATGGACCTTCAATTTGGATGCAGCCACTATATTTGAACTTTTTCCAACTGCTAGTATTAATATTTTGCGTTAATCGAAGTATGCCATAGACATCTGTGCAATTGGCTAATATATTTGGATCATATTCTAGATATTGTGTCACAAAGCACTCTGAAATGATCAACACCGTGTTTGTGTAATTATGAACGAAAAAATGAACGAAAAAAAAGAGTATGAAGGTGACAAACTTAGGAGCAGGATCAAGCGCTCTTTGCCAGGGTGGGTGTCTTTTGATATCGTTCATACTACGTGATGGTAACCAACATCAACTCAAAAACGCTCAATAATCAGCAGATAACGGCGTAAAACTTCAGAGGACTTGTACGCAATTGCACGCGAAAAACCAACCCAGACTCGCCGCGAGGGGCCACGCGATTCTTCGACATAAGGCTACACACCCTATAGCGTGACATTTGCACGATGGGCTCAATGTCGCTACTATTCGTGTTACTGTATTATGTGGAAAATCTCTAGACGGTATCGATAAATTTTGTTGTCCTTTTGCTTCTTCTCTTTTCCATTCCGCTCTACAATCATACCGTTTCCTTTACAGTATCTACTCCTCGTCTTATGGCTTTACACGAGCACCTTTCAATCATGTTGTGCTCCGTATTTTTTGAAATATGGGGGTGTATCAATAGCGAGCCTCTGAAACATCACGACATGCTTGTGTTATGCAGCACACTGACATCGTGTTCATACTCAGCAGCCAGTCGCGCTATTGCTACTCGACAATAAACGCGAGGCATCGTCATACAAGCTCAATTGTCCGGCAACTGCCCACTATGGGTATGTGCAGTTATGAAGAATCGCGTGGCCGCTCGCGGCGAACGGCGCGGCGGGTGCGAGTGCCAGTGGCAGGGCATGGCGGCCTTCAAGCAAGGCAGTGTGGCATGGGTGGAAGCGCAGACGTGACGCAGTCACGCTCGGCCGCCTCTCAAAGGCAATCGATACGGCGAGCCGTACTGGTGGCGCAGCGAGTGAAACGCCGCGAAGCGGTTCGCTGTCTTATCTGCACACACCCGCCCACTATTATATAACCCTGCCCACGATCAGTAGCGCACTGCTGATTGAATGTGTTGTTCGTAAGGCCCGCTTTCCAGTGCTTTCCCTCAGGTGTCGTTCACGCAACCTATTGCCGACTATGAACACGGTGGCCTTGCCAGGCGTTCTTATTCATACCTATAACTGAATGATCAAATCTCACCTTTATCTTTTTGAACATCAGGAAATCCCTTGAAAGTAGCCAACTGCGATGCACTCAATTTTGGATTTCCACGTATTCGAACCCTCTTAGGATCGATACCTCTCACAAAAGGCCCTGTTGTTATATTAACCAACTCGTTGTTGCCACATATATCCAACACAAAACCTTCATAAAGAAATTAATTTCAATTCTAGCAATGTGGACAAGATAAGAGCTGTTGAGTAGAACCTTCACACATTCCAGTGAGATTTTCCATAAGTAGATTTAAGCTTTCGAGACTTGTTTCTACTATCCTCAAACATACATTGACGTGCTTAATACTGAGAAGATAGTTGAGCTGAAATATTATTATTCAATATTCTGGAACGAGCAGGCCTTCATACTAGGCGACGGATCACTGCGAATGCGATTATCGCAACGCACGCCTCTGCTAACAGTACACTGGGTGTTACTTAGGATTCCTCGACGAAGGATCGTCATTTGGGTTGAAGTTTTGGGGCCCCTATATGGGGTTGGAGAGGATCGAATTGTCACAAATTTTCCATGACAAGTCCTCGACACCCTTGAGAAGAGCTCATGACCGTTGAGGAAGTTTTGGGCCGGCTGATAAATTTCAAAAAGGTGTTCAATCGATAATCATACTCTCTTATGATCTGCAATGCACCCTCTTTTCTGGGCAGATGGCCATGGTATAGATACATATACTTTAGATGCATGCGTCGGGGTGGGGGGGGGGGGGCTGAAAGAGGAGGAGGGTTGGAGGTCGTTGGACACGAGCAAGGGAAGGGAAGGTTGTATTTCTTGTGAAATTTCGAAGAGAGGCTTACCGAGACTCCCTTTTGTTGAAGAGGGGGCCTTGCGCTGCTGCAATGACGGAGGGGTGTTGCCAAGTATGAACGCGAGATTAACTGCTTCTACTGAGCCTAACTCTTTGATCCCTTCCCTCAGCTTCAGATCCACAACAGCATGGCAATTTTTCTGGCACTGCTAGCTTTTTGCAGTTCTGTTATCACTTACATTGCCTAAATGTGTATTGGACAATGTGAGACTTGTAAAATTCATTCCAAAAGGCTCAAAAAAACTTTCACAAAATCGGTTGCAAAAAATCGTTGCAAGAGAATTTTGAGCTTTATAGGCAAGCTTGCGGCGCCTAGCACCTTTCCCAAACCTAAAATGGTACGAATCAAATCCTATCAAGAGACTCTTCTGTGAAACCGCTCTGGTTTGTTCTACAGATGAAGCAGCTAATAATAAACAGAAGCGGCTTCACAGTGGAGTCTTTCTTTAGGATTTAATTTATACCATTTCAGGCTTTTTTACCGAAAGCTTGCCTATAAAGCTCAAAATTCTTTTGCAATCGATTTTGTGGAGGTCTTTTTAAACCTTTTGAAATAAATTTTGTAAGTCTCACATTGTTCAGTGCATATTTAGATCAGCATGAGGCTTCGGGACAAGACAGTGTTCTACTTACATTGTCGTGACACACAATGACAACTTAGACACTTTACCTGATCTTGATCGAAGAAGTCAACTTCAACAGGAATGTACGGTGGTCGTTGTTCAATGTACACCGCTGACCTGCACTGGGTATCAATTTTGACGGGGTAGAACTCGTTGACGGTGAATATGTTGTATCCTGTCGACATATTGCACACTTAAAACACTCATTTTGAAGATCAGCTTAGAGATCGACGTATTCTGATACTTTCGGAGCGAACGGGTTGACGGATCCTGCGGACAACTGGCCTAGGGATAACGATCAGGACACTCGAGTTGGGAACTGCGCGCAACTGATTCAGTGTTTTTGTCGCTTTGATGAAGTCATCGTGACAGAATGAGAGTGTGATACAGCACTAGTTCCTGACATCGTCTCGGGCGTGTTGCAGCAGGGGCCATGGCGGCGATTTCGTAGTCATAAATGGCGTCGCGCGCGACAGAGGTTCTGTTCAGGTTCAGGGTGTTTATCCGTTCACGCTAGTGTTCTAAAGAGAAGATCCCGTGATTGAGTGCAAATTGCTAAGGGCTAAGTGACATCTTTCCGTTCCTCGGAGCTCAATGATTATGCCATTTAAGTGCGGTAGTGACTTAAGTATGGGCGCTAGTGGCAGCTGTTCAGGATCGTGCTGCGCAAAAGTCCGCTTGCCCAGGATTATCGTGATTTCCTCGTTTAATAGGTTCTGTTCTTCTCCCGCAGATCCCTGTGTCATCACATGTTCTCCAGCATCGTTCTCCATGACAACCTGTATGGTCTCCTTCGTTCTATTACCGACTCACTACCGTAGCATCGAAGAGTTCGGATAAACGTGTGGAAGTGGTGAGAGACTGGAGTGCTCTTCTTGCTTTGAATCCACATCAATCATCGGCTTCCGCCTCACACTCGTTTGCGGATGGCGCGTCGTCGACCAAGAAATTGAGTGTATTTCGTTAGGACATGACTCCGAAGTAGTAGGCTACGACGGGATGTGTGCGAATGGAGGCACCGTAAAGAGCTTAGTTTCAAAGCGATTACCGTGTTTTGCGCCTTCTTTTAGGCAGAGAACACGGGATCGTCTCAAAACTCACTTACGCATGCTTTCCCTAGCTTGCACAGATCACGTCGTACGCCAACGCCGTGTTTCGTAATCCAGCCTTAACACTGGATATTCAGAACAATCAGGGATGTCGCGCTTTCGCGACTGTTCCTGTGGGCGCACCGCGCGCTCAGCCCTGCCTCCAGCCGTGGCTCTATAAAAGGAGTCGCCACTGCCAGTCGATGCTTATACACCTTTCCCTCCGGGAGGAGAGGGGCAACGGGCATCAGCGGCCAGGATGACAGGCCGAACTCTTGAGAGCGAGAGCTTGCCTCCCGTGCTCTGCAAGCCGTCAGGTCGCGGTGCGATTGGGCGCACTGTGGTCGGCTGGGTGTGTACACATTGGTACGAATGACTTCCTTCGCACCCCATGTGCGAGCGCTTAATTACTTCCTCACACCTCATGTGCGAGAAAGTAGTTAACTAGCAGAAGTCAGCTATGGACCGCTCAACTTCATTAATTGAGTGTAATGTCCATGAAGAAGAAAATTAAAGGCACACCTCGCGAAAAATTGTAAGAGCTATCGCGCGTGTTACAGGATGTAGAGGCCCTGGTTCACCCACTAGTGAAGAAAAATGAATCGAAACCCCTCAAAACCACCAAAGATAAAGTCCTCGTACGAGTATGGGAGATCAGAAGTGAGTTTTTGCTCGATGATATCGCGCAAGATGCTACGATATCACCTGTTCTTCCCCGTTGAAGCTACCTTCGCTATTGATATCGCTGCCTTATCTTGTCTTATCGCAAGTTTCCCTCTCGTCGATGCCGGATAAGATTCGGCTCGGTGGGCTCAACTTGGCTAGGTCGACCAAGCCGTATGCGGCGGGGGTGAGCCGTGTGCTGTGAAAAGGTTGCTATCTTCACAACTATCCAAGGGTCTACCCTGAAGAGATAAGGACCACTTTGATTACGCGTGGTGTGCCTTTAATGCAGTCTTATTATAGTACGAACTAAAACACTTATTACATTTATGAAATGTACAATGGGTTGCAAAAAACGAGACGTATTTCAGATTCCCTAGCTGATTCTTGTTAAAGCCTTCCAAGATTCACGACCTTATTTATTCGAGGCTAAGGCTAAAGTGTAAAGATACAACTATTCTCCTGTATCACGCCCTTACGGGCGTTCTATAACATTTTATCGAAATTAATAATAATATGCCATTATATGGTAAGGTTGGTTAACATTTGCGCTTTAATAATTCAATCAAGTAGGTTTTATTCCGTTTATTTATTTTATTCACTTATTTTTTATTCATTATTCCAAATAATTTTTATTTGCAGTACTATAACTCTTGAAAATGTTACAATCATTTGCATTCACCAGTATCTGACTGAATACCATAGCACCATTGAACCGAACTCTCTTTTTCCGGGGAAATCCTTTGATCAGAATTTTACCCATGCTGTTTTCCTCTATGGACATTACACTCAGTTATTGAAGTTGAGCGGTCTATAGCTGACCTCTGCTAGTTAATTACCTTCTTGCACATGAGGTGCGAGGAAGTAATTCAGCGTTCGCACATGGGGTGCGAAAGAAGTCGCTCGTACCAATGTGTACACACCGTGGTCGGCTTGGTTGAGTGGTTGAGCGCTGGTACGCTCACGTTCGCTACACCTGAGGACGTGGACGGCTACATGCGGAAAAGAGAGCCTGCAGGATGCAGGAATTACCGCTTACCGCTGTTAATCCTTCAGTTGACCCGGCAGGAAAATGAGAGTAAGTCGGCTTTTGTGAATAGTCATGTATATAACAAATATAGTTGTCGTAATCCCTGTACTTGCTGTCTTACTTAGGGTAGTATATGGGGTAAAAGCGAGACCTTCGGGGAACGGTGGCATAGAGAGGGGAAAGCGGTACGGTCCCCAGAGAAGCCCACTTGGACAGTGACAGCCCGCAGGCACAGCAGCCAGTGGCGCGGAGTCCGGAGACCCGGAAACACGATGTGTTGCGCTAGCGGTTAGGGGGCAACCGCCCAACGGGCCGCAACAGGAGATGTGCAGCTTGAAAGGCAACCAGTATGGAACATTATTGCGATCACTGGATTCGCGAGGCGCTACGGCCCTTTCAGACAGTCCCGCTTCGCACTCGAGGTCTGGATAGTGTTACGACGCCAGTGTGCGCAGCTGGGTGCCGCTATTCCATCCGTCGCATCTGAAGCGAAGTTGCGCCGTGCAGCAATGCGATGCGATGACTTCGATATAGAAGTGGAGTTTTGTAATGATGCGACATTGAGCTATATGTAAAAGAAGTACTTTGAACATTGCTCCCAGCATTTGCTTGTATTCAGCAACAATAAGCCTACCATCTCCCTCTTGTCACGCTTTGCATGACTTAATGTCATATCCGACCGACCTAGTAGACGCACAACCACAGCCTACGGTGTACACTGTGATGCCTGCGGATTAGGACGCCATATGTAGTTGAATCTTGAAGCAATCACCTAATCTTGGGTTATCCTGAAGTAAATGTGGGTTGGGAAGGAGTCGGGGTGACGGTTGGGACACACGGTCAGTGTGGTCACTAGGTCACGCTGTGGCCACGCCCATCCGCAAGCGGCGGAATCAGGTAAAGACAGGTAAAAACACGCTGTCAAAGCTCCTCCCATAAAAAGGCGTAAGCAAACCTGGGAGAACCCGGATGCGAAGGACACGTCACCACACGGATGATTCGCGAAGCGTCGCCGCGCGCGATGGGTCGACCTCAGGTTGAGGTCGAAATTCGTGTGTACCAGCATTCACCCGGAGGAGACGCGACTTCACGTTTATGTCGGAAGCTCGCATACGCTTGGAAGCGTGCAAATGATGCTTCGACAACTTTGTTATTGTAGCAGATAGTGGCAGATGCGTTTTTATGTAAAGGGTCGTCGTCCTACTCCGCAATTTTGCGGTGCGCGGCTTCGCACGCAAAGTTGCGCCGCGTTCATCATACTCTGCGGTGCCGGCGGCAGGGCGTGGCTGCGTGCCTTTGCGTCTTCGCCTATGCCACTCTGAATCGTTGCCTGCGTCGTCCGTGCACCTCTCTTGTGCCTTTCTGTCTCGCTGTTTTTGAATGCAGTCGCGCTCTCCGGCGCTGAGTATGAACGCAGTTTTCCCATGCTCCTCAAGGTCGCAGTATCGCGTGCGACGCCACAAAATCGCAATGCCTAACGGCGGAGGGGTATCTGAATTTAGCCTATGTCTAGGGAGCGAAAGGAGTCGACGGTGTTGAGACAGTTTCATTGTGCTGAAGGGCGTTCTCAGTGTTTCGCTTACCCGTGACTTCTTTACCCTTCTCAGGCTCAGATTTGAACTCACTTATTCCTGGCATGTTTTTCATGTCTATATCTGTTCGTTAGCAATGGTGCGCGACACGCTATCATAGAATTATGTAACGTGAAGCTGGGTCTCCCCCCAAACGGGATCGTCGAAGAACACGACTAAATACGGCGCTCCTGGCGCGCACGCCGCGTGCTGCGGTGCGAAGTACTGTCCTGAGAATGTGCACCCTCATTGAACTATTAGCTGCTTTCGCAATGCAGCTTCAATTTTTTTTGCCTTACTGGACAATCTGTAGTTGTGGGAGAGTTTTCTTTGAAGCGTTATAGTAGGGTTTTCAGGAAGGAAGCGTAAACAAAACTGTAAGATCCTACTGAAGTTGTAGTTTCTGTAGAAGCAGCAGATGTCGATTGAGTGCAGTAGAAGTAGTGTACATAGAAATCTGAAAACTGTGTATCAGAGCTGGTAAAGGTACATCTTTAATTCGAAGCCAACCTTGCTCTTGCTGTTGGAGTGAGCATCCAATCACACCGCCTTTCAGAACATTGGAATGCACTGAGGCATACCATTCCTGAAGCTGAGAATGATATCTGTTGTCAGTGGGTGTTCTATTGTGTTTTAATGGGTAGCGGTCGTTGTTTTGCGAAAGAAGACACAGATAGACGAGCGGTGCAACGCGCCCCTCGACCATACCGCGGCGTGCAAATGGGCGTCACCAAAACACGATCAACGTCCTTGTACCAATCACAATCAAGATACGTCCGTCCCATGTGCGTGGGATGTGATCTCGAAGCAAAAAGTAATATCGTTGGTAATCGTCATAATTCGACCTCCGCAAAGTAAATAGTCAAGTTGGTGAAGTAGTCTTACTTGGGTTAACTCCTAATTTGCTAGTGCCATTCGAACGAAACCAAAGACCTATTTTTGCTACTCATTGAAGAAAGAAGGTCTCACCTACTCAAATTTCCATTGGCTTACCTTTTGAATTCTGAGAAAAAGGAGCCCCTCCGAAAGATCTATCAGAAAATTTGATGTGCACAATCAGGGAAAAGAATTCAGATGCTTTCAATTTCGCGAAATTCTAGCTACCATGTGGACCGTGGTCGTACTTCAGGATCCTTTCAATATTCCCTTTTCCATCCGGTATCCACTAATTTTCCAAGTCTCTGGTTTTTCTAATCTTTAACGTGTCGGTGGTTAATCTGAGCTGCACAAAATCAACGGCAGTCTCACTTTGGATAGTCTTCTTTTCAGTTCATTCGATTCCTTCCAGTTGAACATCGATGATACTACGTCATTCTGGCGTTGGTGTTATCAGTAGCGGTCATTAGGCGATTTTTCTCGCAAATAATCGATTGTAATGGAAACCATCCGTTCACGTCTGCCCTTCCCGTGTCCTTTTCACTTCCTTGTTTCTGATTGAAATGCAGTGCTATCAAAACGAACTGACAAATCTTACCCATTCCAATTCGCTCAATATTTCGTTCTTTCGTTTCTCTCAATGGTGATTCTCCCAAATTCCCTTATTCAGTCGGCTGAGGAGCGTGGTGCCAACTTCGCCTTCTATGTAGTGTGCAAGTGAATATCGATCTGTGTACTTTGAATTGTTTCTGAGATTTCTTTTAACTCTTTGATATTTTTTGCAATTTCAGTAAAAGCTAAAAGCTGAATACTCAGTACAAACTCGGTGTAACTGATTCTCACTCCAAAAAACCTTCTTTGGCCAAGTTTTTGAAGTCGCTTCTATTGTCTCTTTTCACTTTTATTCTTTTTGTTTATTGCTGCCAAGCTCTCTGTCGTTCCGGACATGAAGACCACAAATATTAACGAGACTCATATGGGGGTCACATTCAAAAATGGGGGGGGGGTCACACTCAAAAAGGTATCTAGAAGAAAGGGAATTTAGGTCTGTTAACTTCTAGGGAACAATAATGATTCCAAAAGAAGATGTTTCATTACAAAAGAAATACCCAAGTTATTTTAACAATAATTAATGTGTGAAAAAAACGATCCACCCATGTACAGTTCCTTTCGAAGCGCTCGATAGGGCGTGGCTTACGGACTTGGGTGAGAGTGTTTCACTCCCTCACCCCACCACGCACTCTCACTCTTTCCACACACTCACCCTCACCGCTCAGGCCCAGGCCACTCCCTATCTAGCGCTGTGTCCGAGTTGTCTAAAAGCCGGTTTTTCTGGTAAGTTGCCAAGATGTGAATCCCCCACTTCATCGATCAATACGTCCATCATTTTGCGTTCAGTATTCTGCTATTTTGCTGGACTAGGGTTTTGTTTTTGTTTTTGCCTATGTGGTAGCAATCCGCCGCGCGTGAATGGGCGTTGCCCCCGCGTGGCCTAGTGACCTCACTGACCGCGTGTCTCAACCCTCACCCAGATCCTCCCCCTCAGTGCCAGGTTAGAGAAGAACCGCATACTATGACTTATAATTGTTGGCGCTCTATTCTGTAAGGGTGGCACTCAAAAACATTTGAAATCACAATAGAGAATAAATATTATTACAAATCTTCAACTCATGTAATATTAACGTGTCCGATTGTCATTAGAATGTTTTTATTTCGAAATGACGAAAGTAAATAAATGAACAAATTCCTGCCTGCCATTGATGATCTCCCGTGTGTGAAGTGTCCCCTCTCCTCCCAAGGCTTAGGCTAAATGCTTGGTCCTAGTTATTTCAATGCCTCTTTTTTTTGTTCTTTGGGATTTTTATGCGTGTCTGTTCTAGTATTAGGTTTTTTAATGTGTTGGAAGGTACTGAGACTTCAGTAAGCCGGGGAATTTGGTTTTTGCCTGAGCCTTGAGGAGAAAGGAGCTTCGGAATGCGTGAGTACTTTTTAATGTAACAAATATTTTTTCATCCTTTTCCTGGTTGAGGACACTCATCGGAGCTCCTTTTTAACCTCTCAGGGTGGGGAAAAACTGCCACTTCCTAGAAATGGTTTTTGAGTGTCACTCCCACAGTACATGAGCGCCTAATTGTTTCCTAGCATAGTTTAGCTCGGAACAACATAAAAATTACATGAAAATCAATTTTTAAAAGTCACATAAAAATTAAAAGCAAAAAATCCACAGAACATAGTAAGAAACGATCGGAGAATGATGTGCCATAAGTCTATCCTCAAAAGACGCCTCTACATTCCTTCATGTCATGTTAGCACGTGTTAAACCTGTTATGTGGAACACTTCATACAGTCCTTATCCCTAAGATGGAGTAGGCGTGTCCCATGCAGTTCGATGCGAGCGCGGTTTCGACCGCGTGCGTGCACGAGTCAAGTCGTGTACGAACTTGTCAAGCCGAGAATATTAGGAAATATGAAATACAGCGATGAAATGAGCTGACCGGCAGACGAGCTCATACACGACTTGACTCGAAAACGCACGCGGTCGAAGCCGCGTTCGCATTGAACTGCATGGGACACGCCTACTCTATCTTCGGGATAAGGACTGTAGTTGCAGAAAGATTTGTGTTTTTATTTGTTGATTTATTGCTGAATTGTTTGGCCACCAACAAGTATATCCTATTAATAATCGAGCACATGAATATTACCTGTTTCATTCTTGTTATGTAATTAAATCTCTATCGCAGCCATTAATTTTTTGAATGCGGCCCTCACACTGCATGAGCTCCTCTTAATGTTTGATAAATAGAGTGGTCTTGTCTATCATATCAACTCATCAGCGGATGAGATATGGTTTAGAGTTTGCTGTAACCTTCGCTTCTTTGCAATCAATATCTATCGTTGGCACTCGTGCTCTTATCACTGGCTGCCATTTATGTGGCCCAGTCACCATCGCGTGTATCTCGTCTTGACTGGTTTTAACGCGATATTTCAAAACATCGATGTTCGGTTGTATTTCAGGTTCCTATGGCGCAAGGAAAAGGGAAGGTAGCAATTGTGGGAAGGTGAGCACTTACTGAAGTATACATTCCATTCCGGAGCGCTTGACAGGGCGTGGCCTACGGACTTGGGTGAGTGACGACAGTGAGAGTACGTGGCGAGAGTGAGAGTGTGTGGCGGGGAGAGAGAGTTTGGTACACGTTCATCCAAATCCGTGGGCCACGCCCTGTCAAGCGCTCCAAAATGGACTATATTTAATTAGTCGGTTGGAAATGTCGTGATTGCGGTCAGCTCTCTCGAGTGCTTCCGCGGTTGCAACTCAGCTTTCATGCGGACGCAACGGCTTGCCAGCTCGTCTGCAATATTGACCTCTTTAACATGAGTGATTTTTTTTTGCTATAAAGCTGGTTTCATAGTTCGGACTGCTGTGCGAACATACAATAAAGGTTACACATTCATAAACCCCAGCTCTCACTGAGTAAGACATCCTGACGTGTTCTCAAGCGTATAATTTTGCTTAAAAGCTCTGTGAAGATTAAGGAGAAAGTGGCGAGATCTCAGAAAAACAATGTGTGGCGAGAATCGCATTGAAGAGCGCGCTTGGGGTCTAATCACGATTCCGCTGCACTGTGAGTCGCGCTGTCGTTGATCCGCCCGCTGGAGCCGCCGGAGGGCGAGTCAACGTTCGAAGCCGACTAATTAAGCCCCTCGTCCATCTGCATCTACTTCACCTGGTAGTGATGCAGGGATGCGCGAAAGACAAAGGGGTTTGCAGGTTCTATTTCTCCGTTTTTCGCCGTTTTATTTCGTGCTTTCTCTATTATTACACTGCTGAGCACCTATTCTTTCATGTTCCACAGTCTGCAAAATTCACCCTTCCGCTGTCTTGTAGCTTTAGTAAACGGAAATGGGATTTCTCGACCTTCCTAGGATTTTTGCAAAAGTAGCGCTGGATGCTGAGCACAGTACAGTGCCGCCTCTCACTGTGATAGTATGTATTTTGAATTATCCGTAATTCTGTGAAGAAGAAATCCGATCATGTTGGTTTTTTTCAGCGGGCTGATAGGATCATGTTGGGCTACGCTGTTCGTTAGCGCGGGTTATTCGGTCTGTCTCTATGATATTTCGGATGCTCAACTTGAATCTGCAAAGAAGGCTATATTGCATAATCTGCACAAACTTAAGGTGAGCAGACTTTTTTTTGTTTACGAGCGTTCTAGAAGGATTTCCAATTTAGTGAAAGAGTAAAATGATTCATTCTGCTCCATAAAGGTTCATCAAGTATAGATCAAGACTGAGATCACAAAGAAAAATTAGCCTTTTGCTGATGCTGCATGCATACTCGGCAACGCGACCGGCGCGACGCGCTGCCCGTGATCAAAGCACTCAAAGCTGGGTTATGGCTTCTTGTGAACTTGACATTATCGACGCTTTGAATGTGCAACCGACGCTGAGCCAGCATATTGATCGTTGGGTTGTGCGTTGCGGCTCGCAATCGCGTCGCTGAGTATGAATGCATCCTCACCCGGTACGTACTTTTACCACTTAATTAGTTGTTCTGCAAAATATTTGATATTTTTCGTTGGATTTAGTTTGGAGACTAAATAGGCCAATATTACAGAGTGAAGGCCTCTCAAGAGGTACAACTACTGTTGAAGAAGCAACAGGAAGAATATCTACGACATTGAAGCTGAGTGAAGCTCTCGTTGGTGCAATTTATGCCCAGGTATACCATATCGAGAGATTTGTGATTGTACTCACGACGAATTCTATCGCCGTCGAAGGCATCGGCTTAGGGGTGTGGGCGAAACATTTGGAGGCGGTCCCCGGGAAGCAGCCTGTGTTGGCTGAAAGACATTGTGCTGGTTCCTTGTCACTGATTGGCCGGTCCTTGCAGAGCACCGCCTACACTTCTCCGAGTTTTTTTTTGAAAAGTGATAGAGGATCAGATAGGGCGATTTCACCAAAACAACATAGCAATTTCAGGAATCCACATGTGAAACAGTTGAATTCAAAAAGAAGATCTTCGCTGAAATGGATAAATATGCGTCCTCAGAAATTATTCTCGGAAGCAGTACGTCGACGATACCTGCATCGAAATTCACTGAAGACCTCACACACCGGTACGTGAAGAGCTCTGCTTGTTGCTGATCCTTCTGCCTTCGCAGACACTAAGCGAAACGTGATGTTCGGGCGCTTTCTCCCCATTGATTGGTTATGAAAACGATTTTTGAAGTAGATTTCTCGATTTCTGATGCACAGGTTCTTAGTTAAAGGCAGTGATAGGAATAATTCGGACGACAAGTGAAGAAAGCAGTGAATGTGAAAGTCGAAATGCTTAGTAATGTACAGCGAAGAAAAAAATGGATGGAAATGGCCAAAGACCCGAGAAACAGGACCTTCCAGTCGACTTGAACGGCCTTACCATAAAGAGGCGGGTAGTCCGGACGAGTTTTCCATTGACGTGTTGCCATGTCGTAAACACGAAGGAATGTTCGGACATAAGGAAGCATCCTTTTTTCTGAAGTGAGCTTCAAGCTAAAACTGAGAAGGCACGCCGCGATACCTTCAACTCCCACCCGAGCCAATCACGCATGCTCGTCGCTAGGAAGCGGACGAGTCAAGAAAGGCGGCTGGAGCTAAGAAAGCCGCCTGAGCCACAGCTCAGAAGCGCGCCTTTCGCGGGGGATTTCGCCGCAGACTGGCTTCTTAGACCCTTAGTTTTTGAGTGAATGACCTCTTCTGGCGATTCCTTATCACTCACATTACTCCTATCACTGTCTTTAAACTGACAACCCAATAAAAAACGACCTGCATTTCTGTTACTTCATGAAGGAAAAGAAGCGTGTGAGTGTCATAAAGACGAAGAAACGAGGGAGCGCACATTGGTGACTCCTGTCGCTTGTTTGGGTTGCTGCGACGTTGCTGGGTCACGATTTTGATCGACACAAACCGCTCCCCACTGCATATCCGTCCGTTAGTGCACTTTCAAACAGAATATTAATACGCCAGATGTGTCGGACAACGCACGGTGACGATATCAAGGGTGTGCGTCAGGACACTCGTATTGAGCCAGTAATTATGTGTAGAAGCGGCCGCGTCCCTGCGTACCTGGCCAATTCACAAAGAGGACAGCAAGGCGCTCGTTGTGCGCGGTTGCAATTCGAGTGGCGCTGTGACCCTGTTCGGTGTCGTGTGGCGCACTCACGTTCGATCATTGGTTTTTCGCTCGGGGTTTGCTCCTATTATGGAAGATGGAGAGCTGAAAGGCGAGCTGGGCTCATGAACGCATTGGATTCTTTATATAATAGATTGCCACATCGAGGCGATATCTGAGGAACCTTATTCTGCCATGCAATTTTTCAAATTGCAATTTTGCAATATTTATGAAGTGATCCTCAGATAAGATTTTCTTCTCTGCAGATCTCAGTGCATTGTGGCACATCCCATCAACCCTCCACTATATCTCACGCTTGTGGAAATGGTTCCTGCTCCTTGGACACATGACCGGACCATTCAAAAGGCATGTGAAATCATGGAAAGTATAGGGCAGGTGAGTTCAACGAATCGAATTATCATGCGATAAAACATCCACTGCAGATTCAAATGTGAGGGAGGCGTGTCGTTTGGTATTAACTTACTACACTGAAGATGACGCAAAACTTTAGCTCGTGTCTGTGTCCTGTTACTCGCGCGCGATCAAGCGAAAAGTATAATGTATTCAATGTGTGATGTGACATTTACATTATACTACCTTGGCAAGTGTCTGTTCCTGCAGTGCTCTGCGATAGCCCAGCTCGTTATAATAGAAATTGAGCTGAAATAAAATCTTGGGAATCTAAGCTGTGAACCCAGAAGTACTAAAGGTGCTACGGGGTTGCGGAAAGATGTTCTGTGTCTATTCGCCGGATCTAGAGGGCGCCGGATGGGGCGCTGGTGAATCAGGCTCGGGTAATGCGGAGAAAAGCTGTCCTTTTTTTCCTCCTTTCAGCTCTTCTCAACTCGGGCATAGGCAAAGATATGCTCTTAAATATGAGGAAGAAAGGGGTTCGTAAGATACTAACTTATCGAAAGTGACAACGACAGCGCGAGAGAGTGTACCCTCGAACTCCCCTAACACCGTCGTAGTTTTTTTCATTTTCAGCTACGACTTTTTGTGGGCTTCATTGAATATCTCTTCAGTCACATTACTTTTCAGTTCCTCCCTTTTGCTTATCGTAAGGACAAGATCTCGCAACGCGTCGCGTAACCAGTGATGTATGCCTGCAAGTTCAGGGCGCGTTGGATCACAAGGTTATTGCATTAAATTAAAGCAGGAGCACTTAATCCTTCCGGGACCCACCTACATACGGCCCCATGGCTCGCACGCATCGCGTTGAACACTGGACGTCACTTGCGGAATGCCCGAGCGGTACCCATCTATCCTTCACACTGCAACATGTCTATGCTCGAATATGAACACATTTCCCAAGAGTTTTTCCCAGGAGCCGGTTCGACTTCATCGCGAAGTGCTTGGTTTTGCTGTGAACCGTCTTCAGTACGCTTTGCTTGCTGAAGCGTGGAGGCTGGTCGGCGAGGATGTGCTTTCTTCTGAAGACGTTGACAAGGTGATCTTTACGTGTTCCTCTGGCTTACCATAGGATATGAATTTCGATTGTGGCTTACCATAGGATAAGAATTTCGATTGCAGGTGATGAGCGCAGGTCTCGGTCCGCGCTATGCAATCCATGGACCACTGCAGACAGTGCATCTCAACGCAAACGGTACGTTCAACATACTCCTTCACTCGAGTCATGTTTATACTCCTCGTGCTTGCAGCCAGCAGCTCATCTGGCTTCTGGGCAAGTTCGCTGAGCACGGAGCGTTGTAAGCGAGCTGCAGCTCACTATATTTGTTCTTAAGGTGTTCGAGACTACTTTGTTCGCTATGGTGATGGTATTCGACGAGTCCTGGCTGACCAAGGCCCCATGCCAACATTCAAGGAAGCGCCTGTTCTAGAGAAGCTCGAAAATTATCTCAATCACAAAATGCCGCTTGATCAACTAGCTGCGATGAAAGCCGAGCGGGAGAGGAATTTAGCACGACTGGCAAGCCTCAAGAAGAAAATGGAGTAATATGATGATTGTGAATTGAATGTCACTATTTATCACAGACACGCTATTCAACTACTTGTTATCCTGCTATATATAATCGGCTAAGTGTGTCTGTCGGTGTGTGTTTGTGTGCCGGAAACTCATATTTCACGTCGCAGCAAAGGTGGGATCCTGAATTTCACAAATGATATGGGTTGTGGTAAGGGGATCCCAGCGGTGGTGGACCGAATGTGATAGCAGCTGATAAAGGCTGATAAGGAACCTCAAAAGACTAGTGTCGTCAAATCTGTTGCCTTTCGGGTTTATCCTAGAGCGGCCGTACTCATAGGTGTTTCGAAGGATGGGACGGGCACATTAATGGTGGGTGATCCAAACTGATAATGGTTGGTAGGATTCGATAAGGGTCGTCAAAAGGCCAATGTCGCCAAATCCGTTTCTGTCTTCTGGTTAACAGAGGAATGTTCACACTCACAGGTATAACAGGGTTCGGGGACCTTAATGGTGACTTTGCGAAACTGATAACGGCTCACAGGGGCTGATAAGAGCCATTAGGGCATGGGGAAGGGATGAAACCCTGTACACCGTATAGTACTACTATACGACTGCTACAGTGAATGCGTCTGAAGCTCATTACCATTGGGTGGACATATTTGTTTATGTTCTGATATCTGCTGCCGATATCGACCGCTTGATTGTCTAGCGCTCCAAATGATAGTGCACGTTTTTGATACTGCGATCTACATAGGTGATCGAGACACGATTAGATTTGTGATAGCAAACCGAGCGATTCATTCTCTCATGCAGTGCTAGCAACAATAATGGGTATTAACCGCTTACTATGTAAAATTCCAAATAGTGGTGCATGTTTATAAAAACGATAAGCATCATAATTGGCATATTGATCTGCCACCATTATGTAGGAAATGGAGCTCAGCGATTGGACATATTGCTACTAATCGATGCAGTTGAATCTAAAACTGTCGATCCCTAAACTATACAAGTCCCAATAGTGCCCCTTTGAGTCAAAGGGTTAACTGATCAGTGGATTTTCCCATGTCGTTCTTGAACACTGATCATCTATATTATTGTAATAAAATAAATCGACCGCTAAAACATCTGGACCCCTGAAAAATGGTAACCTTCCTCAGCGGTGATACCTTCAATATCGATTAATATCTATCACCTATATGTAGAAGGCCGATGCTCAGCAAAAACTCAACATGGACCATTCCCCCATTACATAATTCTGTTGTGTTATTCGAGCAGTACTGTGCGATAGCCCATCTGGTTGAATGTAATTTTGTTATGGCTGTTTTAGAGGTCTTGTTGTTCATACACAAGTTTTTGAGCGAGCTCAGCTCATTCACACTCGTTAACGCAATCGCATCACCAAGTATCAATATGTTGTGCGATATGATAGTTTGTGTATGGGAAAGAAAGATTCCGCCACGCCCAAAGTATGGCACAGGACAGAGATCGCTTCAGGATCCAATCACGTACCCAGCTTGCACGACGCACGACGCTGTGCAATATGCTGTCCCAACGGTATACACCAGCTGTGATCCCGATGTCTGTCACCGCGTATCAACATGTGCCGCTTCGGGTTTGCTCGAGTCTCTGATTTCATGCTTTCAAATTCCGAAAGAATGTGTATTAATGCATGGAATTCGGCTTCATTCAGATTTTTCACACCAACGATCAATAACTTAGTTTTGAATGTATAGTTGAAATCGATTCTGAGTCTGACATTTAATTCGAGTATTTACTGGTATCGAAACTATTGACGATTCACCAATGTTGATTCGGATGACAGTGTGTTGTATTTATGTACGTATTGATTTATGAGTCAATGAACGCAGGGCTTTAGACAAATTTAATAAAGTGCTTCATTTGGATAGCGTTTCTTTATATTTGATTCCAAAACGTCAGCACTGAAGTAGCGTCCACAAAATGCACAATGTGATATTCGCGCAATGTACTTTGACATCAACCTTCAGAACTTGTCGACACTCCCCTAAAGATGTTGGTTCTCTCAATCGTCCCCTCAGCCAACTTTCAAATGCCACTATAATCTTACACGACCAATTGGTGTATTTCTCGTAAGGCGGAGCTCAAGTGAGAGCACATCTGGACATCTTCGTAGTCGAGTGTTGCGGAGCGTGTTGTGTCCCCCATTTGCGGGGGTTGGGACGTGGCGAAACTGCTTCTAGCGGTTGGCTGGCAGTGACGAGCATTCCTCGAGCTTTGTCGAACGGCGTGTGCGAAATGTGCATTTGACACTCCACGGGATTCATGAATGGTATAAGGAAAAAGGAAGAAAATATTTTTTGAAGAACTCAATGATGTAATTGAGTAAATTTAGTGGCTTGTTTCGCCTCCAAAACTCAGACGAACCACTGTGATTTCATCAACACCGGAGGTCATCAGTGAGTTGGTGTTGATGAAAACAATTAAATAGTTAAAGTAGTAAAGACTTAAAAAACACAGAAAAAAAGAAAACCAGTAGAAAAACGAAAACCAAAACCAAAACAAAAACAATAACCAGCAAATGGCTACTAAGAAGTTAAATAGTAAATTGAAAAGGCGTACCTGTGTGTTTGATATATATTCCACAAAATGAAGTAATATAGATATCTTCTCCAATAACCATAAATATCTGTAACCCATACATTTAAACCAAAATATTAGGTGACATAAAAAAAGCGAAGCAAACGGCAAGCGTGAAACTATTAAGAACATAAAAACGACTGACGAATAGCATCGCATTGAGCAGAAAGGAATAAACGAACATAAGAAAACGACATGAAAGGAGTGAGTGAGAATTGATGCACAACATGAAAAGAGTGAATGAGAATGGATGCACCAAAGGGGAATATATACGTGAATCCAAATAAACTATCCCGCCAAGAAGAGAAATCAAATAATATTAGGTTTAATACTCAACTAATGTAGCACACCATCTTATGGATTGGGGCGCGTTACCGTTAGACATTCAGTCCAGTTTGTGATGAGAGTATGGAAACTCAAAAATATCCTTGAGTAACGGAGGCCAATAAGTGTTTGAAGCGATAAATGCTATCATGGAAAGGATTAGATAGACTTGTGCTATGAGCCTAGTAGAAGATGGAAAAAATAGGGAGAAAATTCGTATAGATTAGAATATACCTGTCATCATAGAATTGTATCTATTAATTTTTTAATCTTATTAATGTCATCCATCAAGTCATATTTGTAACTAATGAACTTGTTATTGTAGATACATTTAACCACATTAGCTGCTATAAATTCAACTGGATATCCATTATCTACGAGAAATGTTTTTCATGAAATTTAGTAACAAAAACCTGCAGTTCGGTACAAGTATTAGCAATTCTAAGAGTTTCAGTGTAAATGACCGATGCCTTGGTATTTCTAGAAATATTGGCATCATGGTGAGGAAACTTAATAACCTTGAAGTCAAAATCATCAGTTTTGTTATACAACCTTGTTTTTACCTTATTATCTTCGATTGCAATAGTCATGTCTAAGTAATTGCTACAAGTTTCCGAATAATGTGTCTTTTTAACTTCTATGGTATCTTTATATACTTCTTTGATATATTTATCTATATCTGATTCGTTCTGATTGTGCACAATCAGTAAGTCATCCATATATCTGAAGGGTATAAACAGTTTGTTCCTATCAAGTTTTTATTCTTTGCATAATTATATTCTAGTACAGAAAGCGTAAGGTCTGCCAAAAGCGGACTGCAGTTGCCACCTTGAGGAACACCTTTAATTTGTTTGAAAACATCACCGCCGAAAAAACAGAAGCTATCTTTTAACAAATATTCTATCAAGTAAATGAGGTCGGTACTATTGTAGTACCTACAATTGTTTTTGGTGTTTTGTCCATCGGTATAAAATACAGCAAACCCATTGGTTGCTATCAGCGTTTTACCCGAATTATTGAAACATAATTTTAATAACTGTTGCATATTATTGATAATTAATGCATGTTCTAGATTGGTAAACATATCTGTGAAATCTGCTGTATATAATTTGATGTTGTCTTGTCTAATGTTACACAGATCCCGACTGATATTCATATTGCTTATAGCCCAATACGTTTTAATGGTTCTATTCCTCTCTTGTATTACTCGTAGATAATTCATAAAATGTCGTTTAATATGTGTAAAAATTACATGCAGCTCTTTAGCTAGTGGTTTAATACCACTACTATAGGCTCCGGTGATAAATCTGAACTTAACAGGGTTTTTATGCAACTTAGGTAGTGCATATATCAAAGGAAGATCTGCTTCCGTATCATTATGCAGTTTATTACGAGTACAAAAACTCCTATGTCTCATGATTACTTCAATTCTATTTATACTGGGTACAAGGAAAAAAGGAAAAGAAGTTAGTGATTACAATGTAATTTTAAGTAAAGAAATGTTTTAGTGGCTCGTTTCGCCTCCTAACTCAGACGAACCACTATGTTTTCATCAGCACCCGGAGGCTCGTCAGTGAGTGAGGTGCTGATGAAAACAAATGAGTAGTTAAAAAAGGTGTAAGAAATTAAAATAAACTATGACCGTTTAACAAATTATCAAAGCATGAAATAAATAAACAAGTAAGTAAATACTTCCACCAATAAAGAAAAGAAAGAAATAATAGTTAATATATGCAGTAAAACAAAAGGAAATAAATTTGAAAGGCATACCTGTGCAGTGGTAATATATGTCCACAATAACTATATGAGCCAAACATGCCAATAATCAACCATCATAAAATAATCCTGAAACATTTAAAGCAATATGCGTTGGTTAGTGATGTGAATAGAAAGAATATGAGCGAACTGCAATAAATTTACGCATATAGAAGAGCAGTAAATGTAAATGGGTGAAGAATAATAAAGATACAAGTATGAGTCGAAGATAAATAATAAGAGAGAACGCCCAAGCATTTATATGCGAAGAAACCCGCCAAGAAGGCGAAACATAATATAATAGGTTTGATAGTCAGGCAACAGGCAGGCAACACCTCGTGTAACTACTAGTTGATTGGGGCGCGACATCAACCTATTCCTAAATAAACGCGCTAAAGACAGTGAATAAAACGGATTATGTGCATCTAATGACAAGGTGTACATAGCGTGATGTCAGAACGGTTAAAAGTAGTAGCTGGTGTTAGGAATAGAGATAAGTGAAGGAAGTGAGGGTTGGGACACTAAGTTTAAACAGAAGGCTGTCCTAAAATTGTATTTACTAGTTTTTTAATTTTATTGAGATCATCTATGATATCATACTTATAGCCGATGAACTTGTTTTTATAGATACATTTGATAACATTAGACGTTATGAATTCTCTAGAATATCCATTACATACCAGAAAAGTGAACATATCCTGTACCTTTTCCAAGAATACATGTAATTCAGTGCAGGTGTTGGCTATCCTAAGGGTTTCTGTATATATGACTGATGCTTTAGTGTTTATGGAAATGTTAGTATCGCAGTGTGGAAACCTTATAACTTTGAAATCAAAATCATCCGTTTTATTATACAATTTGGTAATGACTTTGTTCGCATCTATTACAATAGTTAAATCCAAATAATTGCTGCTAGTTTCGGAGTAGTGAGTCTTTTTAACCTCTATAGCATCCTTATAAACCTCTTTAATGCATTTATCTATATCTGCTTCACTTTGATTGTGCAGGACTAATAAATCATCCATATATCTATATGGAATGAACAATTTATTACTACTATACTTAGTATTTTTAGAATAATTGTATTCTAACACCGAAAGGGTGAGATCGGCTAAAAGTGGACTGAAGTTACCACCTTGAGGAACACCTTTGTTTTGTTTGAACACTTTACCTCCAAAAATACAATAACTATTTTTCAATAAAAAATCTATTAGGAAAAGAAGGTCGGTGCTATTATAATATCTAAAACTATCTTTAAATAAACGGCCTTCAGTATAGTAAACCATGTATCCATTAGTAGCAATAAGAGATTTTCCCGAATTCTTAAAACATAAATGTAGTAATTGTTGCATATTATTAATTATGAATTTATGTTCCAAGTTGGTAAACATATCCGTAAAATCCGCCGTATATAATTTCATATTATCGTGCCTGACGGTGCAAAGTTCTCTGCTTATGTTGATATTGTTAATAGCCCAATAAGTTTTCATAGTTCTATTTCTATCCTGTATTATACGTAAGTAATTTATAAAATGTCGTTTAATATGTGAGAAAATTACATGGAGTTCCTTGGCCAAAGGTTTGACACTACTCCTACAGGCTCCGGTGATAAATCGAAATTTAACCGGGTTTTTATGTAACTTAGGTAGTGCATAGATAACCGGGAGATCTGTTTCTGCTTCATTACGTAGATTGTTTCTTGTGCAAAAGAGTTCATGTCTACTGATAAGTGTAAGCTTACAAGTATCCGGTATAAGCTCATAAGTATTATTTGCGAATTGATTAACAAAGGTCCTGTTATTAAAATCATATCTAATACCCATTTCCTCCATTATGGTAGTAACATAAAATTTTTTACAAATAATACCGTAATTATTGCTGGCTTTATCGAGAGGGCAAAACACAAATTTCTTATGATAGTCTCTAATATGATTAGGCGAAACTCCTGCCCTTTGGCTTTTAATGTTATCATGTGTCAGTAGCGGTTTTATCTTATTATGGAAGCACTTATTATAAAACTTATTTAAAATATTTATCTTAGTAGTATTGATTTTGTACTTGTTACGGAAAAAGGTAATGATTTGCTTGACGACATCCCAGTATATCTTTTTGACTTCAAATCTAGTGATACCCGTGTCAATTCTGAATTTAGTGCCTTTAAGAAGGACTTCCCTAAAGGCATCGTTCTCGATGATGCTCAGATCTCCTGTTATGACATGACCATGATGTGCATTAACATATTTAATATTTTTATCACTAGTACAATCACAGCTTCCTTTGATTATCTCTTCCAATTTAGTGTCATCTAACGATGTGAGTATCCTATTATAGTTAAATATTTTACTTGATATAGCCTTATTATATCGAAAAATAATTCTAATGGGAGTATATGCTATATTGGACTCACTGTTATTCATTAAAACGCCTTTAACATATCCTGAGTTTGAAATCTTATTAAATGGGATCTCATTGAAGATTCGACTTCTAAACTGCACTACTACATTGTGGCACAAAAGTCTGGGTTTACTAGATTCATTCTTATTGAAATGCAAATGCGCTAATATACATAAAATCAAAAACCTTGTTTTGTTGCTTACAGCTGACAGAAACTGTTCACTGCAAGATGCTTTAATCAATTTATTGATTTCCACCTTGCTCAGTGACTTTATCAATCTGTAGTATTGTACCAGATTGAAAGTACCTTCCAAGTTAGTTATTTCATCTATCACTTGGGTAACAGTCTTTTTATGTCTATTACTTTTGTCCTTTGAACCTCTATTAAATCTTTCCTTGATGATTTTAAGAGAGAAATAGGGTGGGTTATTTTGGTGTAAGATGGGGTTATCCACATTCGTAATGTTACCATATCCTTTAATATTATCATTCAATCCAAACGGGTATGGTGTCATTAAAAGTTTTATCCAAAATAACTCTTTATCTAACAGCGTTTTTCTATCATTGTTACTGATGGAATCCAATACGGATACAGTAATTCCTTTATTACAGGTGAAGAAGTGGTTATAGAGTGGCGAATTAAGTTTATGTGAGGATATATTGGACAGATGTTCTTTAATTCTCTCTTTAAGTTTCCTAGTAGTCATTCCTACATATTGTATACCACATTCCACACACGTGAGACAATATACTACATTCTTAGTGTTACATGTAGTGCCTGCTTCTTTATAGGTATTGGCTCTGAGTCCTGTGACATGAGATGTGATGCTATTATCATTGTTAGTTATATTACATACTCTGCAGACATTATTACAGTTACAGCCATTGTTATTATTACCAAATTCCTTAATATAGTAATGGTTGGTCCTATCCCTTATTTTAGTGAAAGAGGAGTGAAAGAAGTAGTTATTAGCAGTGACTTTGAGAGTTTTTGACCTGTATGAGGGCGGTCCAGCCCAAGAAGAATGAGGAGTCTTCCTTGAAGGTTTGGCAGGGCTGCTGCCAGGGGGTGACACTCCCTGCTTGTTCCAGAAGGAACGACTAGTACCGGAGGCGCCAAAAACAGACCCCTCATGCTTGCCAATTTTTGACTTGCATAACCCCATCGGCACTAATCCCTATTTTTAGTAAGAGGTATGGCCCTCTTGAGTTGGTATAGAAGTGATAATGGATTGTGTCGAAATCCAAATCCTATTTTTAGTAAGAGGTATGGCCCTCTTAAATGTGTAATGAAGTGGTATAGGATTGTGTCTTAATCCACAAAGAAAAAAAGGGGGGGGGGAAGTGGAGAAATAGCGCGAAGGGCCAACCAGTAATGACATGCTGTAACTAGAAACAAGAAAAGAGAACATACTTGCATAGATAAAACAAAAATTGTGGTGCAGAATCGATGAACGTTGGCAAATTATCAAAATTTGAACAAAATAATTGATCTTATACAGTAATCTATGTAAGGTCCTGAGAAGAAATTATCAAATATAAATAGATTTTTTTATTGGGTAATGGGATAATTTGATTATATCTCAAGTCGTCAATGTCTGCGGTGAGTATCTTGAAAATTATTACAATACAAGTTATTTTATAATACATAAGTGTATGAATGTTATGAAATTTTCACTATAACAGTTAAAAGGTTTTAGTTTTCAGAAACCAGGTTTTGATGTTGCAAATGCTAACCAAAGTGACAGAAAGGAAAAACAGCAGGAGCAAATTAATAGGGGCGTATTATCAAAAACTGTAAAAGTATTATTTGTACCAAACCCGGAAAAGTTGCCTTTGCGTGATGTTGTAGAGAAATTTTTAAAGGATATTGTAGGGTAAGTGATTTATTGTAATAGAATGTAGGCTAGATTATGTTACTAGTGTTAAGGTATAATAATGCTAAAGATGCAGTTCCGCTAGGATGAGTTAAAAGCGCAGGTAGTGCCGAGGGAACCATCAATTTCCGAGTAAGTTCCTATAAAAAAGTATATAATCTTACAACACTTTATGAAGTTATTTAGGCTGACATGAGCTCATCGTTTTGGGACCATTTTCTGGAGCAAGGAAAGCGGAATTTAAATGAGTTTAATAGAAAAAATTGCGCGAAAGTTAAGCTAATACGAGGTCAAACTATACAAATAGGAGACATGGACAACCTGAGGTTTGATTATAAAGTTGTAATAGTGAAGCTCGTATGTTGATGATGATTGGTGTGATGATAGTAATTAGTAATCAATGCTTGCAAGTTTCAGCCTGTACCTAAGAAAGAAGATAAGAGAATATTGTGTTGAGAGAGAACTTAAATGTTCAGAGATGGCACTAAAGGGAGGCTATATCACATTCAGGAATGCAAGGAGGTTCATACGTATTTTTTGTGTGTAGATTTATGAAGGGTCCTGACTGGAAATTATACTTTATACCCATTCTTCCATAAGAGTAGTAACGTACAGTTTTTTGCATATAATACCATAGTTGTTGCTGGCCTTGTCGAGGGGACAGAAGACAAGTCTTTTTTGATATTCTCTGATGAGGTTAAGTGACACCCTTATCTTTCTACCTCTAAGGTTGTCTGTCGTGAGTAATGGTTTGATTTTGTTACGGAAGCATATGGAAAAATACCTATTGAGAATGTCCAATTTGGTATCATTAATTTTATATTTGGATTTAAAGAATGTAGTAACTCGTTTTACAGTATTGAAGTATATCATTTTCACTTCTGCTCTTGAGATTCCTTTGTCAGTTAAATTTGGTGCCTTTATGAAGAATTTCCTTAAGACTCTCGTCTTCAATAACGTTTATATCTCCAGTTATTACATGACCGTAGTGTGTATTAACGTATTTAGCAAGATTAATTTTATTACATATACAAGTTTCATTGATTATCTCTTCTAACTTTGTATGGTCTAAGCTAAGTATTTTGTTGTAATTGAATATTTTTCTAGAAATGGTGTTATTGTATCTAAATATAATTTTAATAGGTGTCGGATCCTTACTAAGATCGTTGTTATTAGTTAAAGTCCGTTTAACATAACCAGAGTTAAAAATTTTATTGAACGGTATCTCGCTGAAGACCCTACTCGTAAAATTTAAAATAAGATTATGGCAAGACCGTTTAGGTTTCTTCACTTCATTAGTATGGTAATGTAAGTGAGCTAATATACATAATATTAAAAACCTTGTTTTATTACTAACATTTGCCAAGAAGTTGTCATTGTAAGAACTTTTAATCATTTTATTAATTTCCACTTTACTCATTGTCTTAATCAGTCTATACATAGTATTGTATCAGATTTGGAGACTCTCCCAAACGGTTTATTGCTTCCAAAACTTGTTGGTATGTTCTTTTATTACCATTTTTATTGCCTTTAGAACTCCTATTGAGCCTGTCTTTAATGATTTTCATAGAGAAGAAAGGCGGACTATTGGGGAATATCATAGGGTTATCCACACTAGTAATATTACCATAACCTTTAATATTATCATTTAATCCAAATGGATAAGGTGTCATCAAAAGTTTGATCCAAAACAATTCCTTGTCTAGCAACGTTTTTTTATCGTTGCCTTGGATGGAGTCTATGGACACTGTAATTCCTTTATTGCAATTAAAGAAATGGTTGTATAGCGGGGAACTGAGTTTATGTGAGGATATATTAGAAAGATGTTCCTTGATCCTATCCTTTAGTTTTCTTGTGGTTATCCCTGCATACTGCATACCACATTCATTGCAAGTAATGCAGTATACTACATTTTTAGTATTGCAGTTGGTACCAACTTCTTTGTAGGTATTGGCACGTAGTCCTGTAACATAAGATGTAATACTATTATCTTTATTGGTGATATTACATATTCCACAGCCTCTATCACAGTCACAGCCATTGTTATCATTACCAAAATCTTTAATATAGTAACGGTTGGTCCTATTCCTTATTTTAGTAAAAACAGAGCATAAACAGTAGTTATAAGCATTGACTTTGATAGTTTTTGACCTGTTATGAGGGCGGTAGCCCAAGGACAATGAGAAGTCTTCCTTGAAGGTTTGGCAGGGCTGCTGCCAGGGGGGGGGACACTCCCTGCTTGTTCCCGAAGGAACGACTAGTACGGGAGGCGCCAAAAATAGACCCCTCATACTTGCCATTTTTGAAGACCGGATTCGTGTAAATTCGAAATAGAGTGATGATGTAAACAAGCAAACAAACCTATCTCATCGAGCTTTGAAATGCTGAAGCTCATAGAGTGAACGGACAAGAGAGCAATTTTTATTTTTTTCTCCACAATTCGAACTTCACTGTCACAGCTGTATTTCCATGAACAATTCGCCATTGATACCTCTTCCTTTCCTCTGTTTGGTGCTTCATTTCTGAAAATGCTCATTACCCTTTCTTCATTATTAAGCATTCGGAAGCCTTCTCTGCTCCTAAATCGCCATCTTGATCAATGGTTTGAAGATAAGTGATTTTTCAATCTCATCATTAATTGCCTAATTGCCGCGTGAGTAAAATTCACACCTCTGTAGCTCGTAATCATCTCTCAGCAGCCTCTCCCCATTACTTCACTTGTGGTTTCAAATAAGGACGGATGGGCATTTAGATGCGTTGGTCTAGAATCCATGCCCATTACATATCAGTACTGACTATAGCGATTGATTACGTTGGAAATCTTGTGAACTCTCGAAGGTCATTAACGATGGATGAGAGGTTGTGGAAAAAACCATTGACAAATAGAAGGTAGTCATGTGCTCCACTTCTTGGGGAATTTTCTAATATTCTGACGGTTCCGAGATTCGCACCCTGGAGTTCTCCTGAGCGATCAGTTCGCTCCCGTTTTCATTCTGGAAGGTGGTGTCCGATCAAAGTATATGTGCTCTATGGACTTTGCTCACATGTACAGCCTTTGAACGGTATGTATCACCGGCAAAGGTATCGGATATCAATGATTTGTGGGATACGCGTCCTGCTAAAGAAAATGCGGTATCTGAGAAATGATTACAATATGCCGATACACACGGTTAGACTCGACACATTTACTAACAAACGCGACACAGACAAATCACTATAAATAGAAATCTATGGACAAAGATAAAAAGGGTGTCCCGAGAAAGAGAAGGAATGGCTGGGTTTTTCGCAGCAAAAAAAACAACAACGCCTTCCCTGAAAAAAAAAGACTCGTTGGCTTTCCCGCCAGATCTCTCTCGAGTCCGCGCTTTAAGGTGCTCGGCGCTTGACTGGTGGCCCGCCTTTGACCAACAGATTGGCAAAAAGCCAATTATTGATATCTGATCCCGTTTGCCCTTGACCGCAATTGGAAATGTCGTGAGGCGGTCTTCCATCTCTTTCCGAAGAATTTGGTTTATTTTTAATTCTTTTTTCTTTGATTCTTTTTTATTGATGGGTTTCTTCTACGCTTCTTACCCCTTCCCATCATTACCTCTCCTTTTTTCCGTTTTTTTCTTCTTAAAACACCATCCTTCTTCTTTTTTCTGAATTACGGAGCTTCGTGATTCTAGTCAATTTACATTCGAGGGAATTAGAGTGGGGGCAGGGGGGGGGGGGGGGAAGAAGGGAGGAAAGGCGCTAAATTTTCACCGACGTCGCTCCTTTCCTTCCCTGGGCTCAAGCTGAAGCATATGAGACAGATTTTTTCGGCAGATGCTTTTGGTTTTGGGAGGACGAGGAATGAATTTTAGCCAAAGCCTAGGAAGGGAAGGGGCTTCGTCGTCGGTGAAAAGTTGCGTCTCCCCTTTTAATTGACCCCTTCTTTTTTGCTCACTTCTTCTTTGGATAAACTGAGCTTTTGTTTGAATTGTTGTCCCATCTTTTCAAAAGTCGAAATTCTCAGCTTATGTTCACTTTCCTTTCTCCTCTCCCTCATCCCTCCCCAGTACAATAGCTTCCAATTTTTTCGCTCCATGCGATGCTTTTTTGGTTATCATGAATTTTTCGAATCTTGTCGTACGGAACTTGTTAGTAGTGATGCGAAGCACTGAACTGAAACCGATAATATTCAAATAGCGCTCCGATCAAACGAAGGCCTGACCTCGCCTCTCACGCTGCTAGAACCTTTGAACTTCGCGGGATACTCCTTCCCAGTGTGGGGGCAGAGCTGTCGTGAACACCACCCACCAGTGAATATTCTAAACCGCATTAAAAGTCGAGAGCATCTCAAAGGGGGGTACCTTTGACATGCTTAAGGATCACCCATCTGGGGGCCTTGATGGGACGGGTCTCCCAGTGGGGACATAGCCTCGTGCAATATCCTACACGAAATTGCACACATTATCACGTACACCTCCTGGCACATACAGGGTGATCCATAATTGGAGCAAGAAGTTGTGCTCCACACCCTATTTCTAGTCTTGCTCAGATTCTGGACGGATTCGGTCATCATCTACCACAATGTCTTCGGACCACTTTTCATGGCTCATTACTCATCTGGCCGTCACGGGCCCAACAACAGCGCTATTCTATTTCAGAGCAAAGCTGGAAATCTCCAATAAACATCGCTCATCGTCAAAGCTTCCCAGCACCACAGGGAGAGCAAATAAAGATCCCGAAAGCTCCGGAAACTCACAACAAAGTAAAAATCACACCATAGGGTCGTAGTGAGCCCGCACCAAAAGTGTACCGGAGCGGTTAGAGATCACAGTGGAAGGAATGCAAATCAAAAACATGCCGTTGGTTGTGTTAACTGTAGATCTAGGCGAAATCTGTAAAAAAACACTAATACGTCCACTTGAAGAAGCGTTGCACTGTAAAAACCATTTCGCATTTTTTATGGATCACGCCGTATCCTCCAACGACTCCAACGACACATCCATCACTTTCCTGCTCACATACCCTCTCATACACATTCAAATTTCTCCACACATCCATACATACGCTTTCGCCTTAGTCGGGGCCTAGTCTCTGGTACCCCTCCTTAGCACAACATATCCAATATTGTTGCTATTTGATTTTTTTTTATACAATGGTCAGCCCGAGTGTGCTTACATGCCAATGCTTTTTACACCTTTGATCTTCTGTTTTATGGTGCACACCTTTGAGTAAATTGAAACAAATAAATAAATATCATCGCTTTCGCACATTCACACCAACGTTTGCACCTTTCTCGAGTATACCTTCAGATTCCCTCTCCACACCCAAGAGATTAACACAATTCTCCATCATCCAGAGCAATTATACTTCCTCACAAAATCTCGCTACCCACGATCCCTCGTGAACAGACCTACCCTCAAATAAGACACCCTCCGAGGCACTCCCACGTACCCACCCTCCCCGAAAACTACTCACTCACAAACTACTGTACCTTATCCTTCTACAAAGGTTTCCTTTCTACACATTTCACTGCTCACACGATTCTAACCCACTGTCGCATATACTATCGCACAGAAGCCCCACATCCCCTTATTATACACACACATAATATTCTCGCCCCCTCCCCTCTGCAGCCACTCCAGGCACATTTCCTCTCGCACAAACCCGATTTTCCCCACTCCCCTCGAACCCGCCCCTTGCGAACCTTAGCTCCTACCCACATTGTCCCCCGTGATCCCTGAAGATATCTATCTATTTATCTCTAGCTTCCCGAGCACAATCTCTCGCGCTTACACACTGCGCTCTTCCAGATTCTCCCGTCCCCGTTCCTACCACACAGACACACCAGATCCAGCACAGGAGCAGAGTCCACTCCCATGCAATCACACATTGACAAGCTCTTAACCATGCCGCACCAGAGCCAAGCAAGCCGATGTAGTTCCAGATTCGATAAATGAATACCACCACCGGACTGATTCTCGAAATGTGATCCCATTTTCCCAGATAAATACCTATCGCGAAAAATCCATCGGAACACCGGTTCAGCCTTCAGTATTGTTTCACCCATAAAGTTTCCGAGTATGTCAAACAAGAGACGAGGAGCTTACAAGGAAGGCCCATCAGGTCATGGTGAGCTTTTTCAAAACGGTTTTTTGCATTTTATAGGGTCACATACGTGAAGCGAAAAACCGGTCTCAAATTCGGCTAAATGGTTTTGGGGGGCCCAGAAAATGAGTGACAAAAGTTGCTTAGAAAGAAGCAATTTGAACCAGTTTGCTACAATGCGTTCCAGCTGCGGTGTTCAGTATACGCATATCTGGAGACTGTCTTCAAACCTACGCCAAAACTACTGGGAGCTGGTACAAAAATGTAGAATCACATATAGTAATTGCTAAACAAAGCAAAAGATACTCATAGGGGATGCACGGGTCAATGTGCGGATTGAGAGATGGATTGGCGTTGGCACGGTGGAGGGGATGTTTGTGGTTCAAGTCCACTCGACGTTTTCGCTTTTGCATTTTCTTAATTTTCTTTGTCCAGCGCTATACTATTTGCGCACATGCAAAATGACTGCAATTTTCGTCGCTGGTGCACGAAAGTGACCTAATTTGCAAGCTTCCAAAAGTGTTAGGACCCTTCGGCGCCTTTGGCACGCGTGCCTAGCGTTTTCCTGCGAAACTAGTGTGATTTTCGTGCTCAGAAGACTCAACTAGCCCTAGATACAAAATACTATCCAAATAGAGATTTTGGCCCAAACTCGAGATAGTGGGATGGACATGGGCACACAGTCACTGCACTACTTGTACAGACGAACAACTCACAGCCTCGAGTGGGGCATGTGCAGAATCAACGCATTCCAGGTGAACTGCACCTAGCAACACCATGCGAAGGCAAAAGATAGGAAAGATTTCCTTATATCGGCAGGCGAGCTCCTTTCGTTGAGTGCTCTTTACTATGGCAGTAGTAGTACTATTGGTCGCCCAAATTTCCGAGTTTGGGTCGAAATCGCGATTAGGCTGAAAACCTGTCATTTTGGGTTGTTCGACCCCCTGAGCACGTATATCACACGTACTTTGCAGGAAAACGCCTAGTTCCCCTGTTATGAGCGTTGACAGATCCAAGCCAATCATTCGCTTAGTACGCAAAAATACTGGAGATAACGGTTCCCTGGTAGGATAAAAAATGATTTTGCACATATTTTGCACGTATGGTCTTACATGAGCACAAATGGATGAAAACTAGAAAAATGCAAAAATTTGTCCTCATTGGGGACCGAACCATCAACTATCTTCTGGGCCCCCCAAAACCATTTAGCCAAATTTGAGACCGGTTTTTTGCTTCATGTATGTGACCCTATAAAATGCAAAAAACCGTTTTGAGAAAGCTCACCATGACCTGATGGGCCTTCCGTGTTAGTGTAAGGTTGGGTGCTGCGATCAGTAACACCCATGATTCCGAACTACAACTTTCAACCTGCACATCCTTCTCCACCCGCCCACACCCCTCCTGCTTCCCCACTGAGCCCCGCGAAGTGAAACATAATATATACGGAATATCAGTAAGTGCACTCTACCCCCCCCCTCAATACCTGCCCCGTCTGCTTACCTTCCGAAATGTGATATCTTGCACTCCTTGCACTCTTTATCTACCCATGATTCCTTTCCCCTTCGTGAACCCACGCACCCAATGGACCACCAATCTTCATTAAGTATCCCCTCCCCCTCTCCCCCGGGTGTGTACACCTATGATCAAAAATCGCTTCGCGGCGTCGCACCGCAGCGCCATCAGTACGGGTCGTTCGGAATCTCGCTCAAGACGCAATGGGCTGGTACCGTTAAGGATTTTGCAAAATTGCAGTTTGGAAGTTTGAAAGTTTGCCTATCTTGTAGATGTTGCTGTTTCAGCAGGTAAATCTGCAAAGGACTCGCACTCGCCACGCCGCTCGCCGCGGGCAGCCACGCGATTCTTTGTCATAAGTTTATACACCCCTGGCTGATTCACCCTTTCGCCCGTCTGCATTCTAGCCCCAGCTAGTGACGCAGAGGAGCGCTCAAGATGCGATTTCCCACTTCTTCGGTATTTCTTCGTTTTCTTTCGTACCATCTTTCGTTATACTGCTTAACACCCCTACTTCCACTTTCCACAACCTGCCAACTTTATCTCTCTCGGTGTCGTTAACCCATTGACGAGCGCGGCTTTTCGCTTGTATGGCGCGTGGAACGGCGCGGGATTTTCCCACGTTCCGCGTGCGACACGGCATCGTGTCACACGGTCCCACAGGGGCACCTTTTTGAGAAGCTACCATTTTTCACCTTTTTGCATTGTAATTAGGTTCTCACCTGTATTTATGACAATGTGTAGACTACATTTGTAGTAAGCTTTCCCTTTTCAGACAAGAAAGGATGCTTTTGATGATGAAAGTGAACTAAATCAAAATATCAGGCTTCCAAATGGAGCTTCTATTGAATTCCTCATAAAATTCCTTGTGAAACTTAAATTTTAGAAAATGACATTTGACAATTGACATGAAAAAATGGCAATTTTATAAATGACATTCTTGTTATACACTTAATGAAATATTCACACCAGGCTTTTCTTTCATCTCTTGGCAGACTGCGGTGATCAACCCTGGATTCTCTACTGTAAAACTAAAATGACTAAAATAAAACTGAATGATTACAAACGCGAACTTGTAGAATCATTATTACATTGCGATGAAACCTATGTGAATACTCCCACTCACAGAATCGAAGAGTTACGTCAGGGTAAGGCGAATGACCGCAGGTGATGCGTTAGCTGTTATAAAGAAATGTGCAGAATTCAAGGTGGCATATACGCTGCATTTCATGCCAGAAGAGTCCGTACCCGTTGCAGCAGATGCAGGCACTACTTTTGTTCTGATTGTTTCAAAATAACCACAAAAAATGTGGTCAGTGATCTTTACTTACCCCTTTATTTGGAAGCTCGATAATTCAACAATCAAAAGTTATTTTCTTGGGCCATGCTATGTGTAAGAAACCTTTATATTTGAGGTATACATAATAAAGAAAAGATTAAACAAAAGTTTAAAATGAGCTTAACATATAAGCTACAAGGTTGTAACACGACATCGTGTCACACGGTCCCACGCGGCCAACATGGTGTACTACACGACGTCGTGTCACACGGTCGTCAATGGGTTAATCAAATGCGAGCATCACCCTTCGCCTTTAGCCATTACATTGCTGCTATGAGTGAGCAAGCATATGTGTATGTAGTACATGTATATCACAGGTACAAGTGCATGCTGTACATATTATGCACGTGTACTGTATCCCGCATTAACATCCTCATTTTCCGGAAGTTCCATGGGATGATCTCTACGCCACTTTCTAGTACCAATCTCGTGAGACAATAAACACTGACATGCCTTTTCTTGAACAGCTAAATTTCAGCCGTGTCCAACCCATTGCACATTATGTGCTCGTCCTACCAATCAAGATGGAGTCAGGTCGATAAGAGAAGTGACCATGAATCTGATCAATCTGGTCTATCATGCGCCCACATGGTATGGTTTCTGCAACCAATGCCAACGGACCGAAAGCTATCGCTGCGATAACGAATCGAAGCATCCTGAAATCAGGATGAGGTACCTGAATGAATGTGAAAGAGAGAAAGGGATGTTGGTGCCACAGAAGGCTTTTCTAAACGGTGTCAAAGGGAAACATGACATCTGGTCCGGGTAAGGGTCTGTTGCCTTATATGGGGCACACACAGCATGAACGTTATGTAAACTTTTGTACTTACCAAAGGAAAATGTCCATTGCACCACACTATTTGTTGGAAGACAGCTGAATTTACACTACATCATCGCACCAGAAGGCTGGTTCTTGATCAGAAGATTCTCAAATTGGGTTACAGCAAAGAGTTTGCATATTCATTTATCACTCCAAATTTCTCACCATGCACTTTTACTGACAATGGTTTAGTAGGGGTTGAGAGGGAAACACTTTGAACTTCAAACTTAAAACAGTCAATGAATTTGTAGCTGGTTATTAGCCAAATCACGGACTTGAGTATTGTTGAGTTTTCTCAAATATAATCGGCACCCGCCATTGACTGGAGGAGCAAACTGACTGGTAAAAAAGGATTAATTTTGAGTTCTTCAACACCTTCAGAATTTTTGAATGAGCACCATGACTGACTAGAATTATCGTGAATTGTGCTTTCAAGTGCGGAAAAGTTCGATCGCACTCATAGTCAGTTTACCCTGGAGGGTGCGTGATTAATGAATGTACGAGATCCTAAATCGCATATGACTGCATTCAGTGGTTCCTCCGCTTTGGTCATGCGAAATTCGGGATTTCAGGAGCAGCCACATTCTCTCGTAGAAGAATCTTTCATAAAGGCGCTGGCATAAATGCTGGTCATTGAGAACTTTGAGTCGAGAAGAGGTATCCCACGGGAGCATGCTCCACTACCTAGAAAGGGTGCGCAATTCACTTCAAAAATTACATGGTTGACATTCATTTTCTGCAGCTTAAAGGAATCGTCCACGGAAAATGAGTTTTTGGGTTACCCATGTATTTATGTTGTATTTGCCTAATGTTGGCCTCATGCAAAATTTCACGCGAAATAATGTGGATCTGGCTGAGATACAGCACCACAAAGTGCGGTCCCAGTGGGCGGGGCCTCCGTGTAAAAGCCTCGTACCGCGTCCGCCGTGGTCGGAGACGCATTGTAGGAACAGAAGGTTACGTAAACAGTCCTACTCTCCGTTCCCAACGGCGGCGGAAAACGGGACGAGGCTTTTACATGGAGACCCCGCCCACTGGGACCGCACTTCGTGGTGCTGTATCTCAGGCACATTCACATTTTTTCGCGTGAAATTTTGCATGAGGCCAACATTAGGCAAATACAACATAAACATATGGGTAACACAAAAACTCATGTTCCGTGGACGATTCCTTCAAAGCGGACAACACCAACGCAGACGAGTATGCTGCATTGATGAAGGATTGATTCCGAGGCTTAGGCTGCAAGTGCCAGCAATAGGAGTAGTCAAAAGCGAAAAGCAACAAGCTCTGAGGTCGCGTTCATACTCTGCAGAGCCGGCGGCAGATCACGGCTGCATGTCTCCGCGTCTCCGCCCCATCGCCACCCTGCGTCGCTGCCTGTGAATACAGCAGTGCTCTGCTGGCCTCTAGTATGAACGCAGCCTAACTGACTGATCGCGTGCAACTACGGCTGAGCTTATAGCTCGCACCATCGCAACATGGCAATGTATGCCATCAGGACACTAAATTTGCTTGGCCGTGTTTGGTGGGCGCACGATCATGTGAGTTGAGACGCCGCATAGGTTGAGCCTTGAAGCGATTACACTTAAAGGAATCGTCAACAAAAAATTAGTTTTTTTGTTATCCCTATATTTATATTGTATTTGCCTAATAGGAGCCGCATGCAAAGTTTCACACGAAAAAATATGAATCCAGCTAAGACACAGCACCACAAAGTCTTGGTCGGGTGGGCGGGGCCTCCAAGCACGTAAAGACCCAGCTGTCCGCCACTGGCGGAGACGCATTGTAGGAACAGAAAGTTACATGAACAGTCCCGCTTTCCGTTCCCAATCGCGGCGGACAACGGGACCGAGCTTTTACTCGGAGGCCCCGCCCACCTGGCCTAGAATTTGGGGAGCTGTATCTTAGCCGAACTCGCACTTTTTCGCGTGAAACTTTGCAAGCTTCTCTTATCAGGCCAATATAAATATAGAAGTAATAGAAAAACAAATTTTTTCTTGGGCGATTCCTTTAAAATGGGGCGTAGGGAACCGTCATCACTTCGAGACCCATCCAGTACGGTGCGCAAGTAGCTCGCAAAATCGCGTCGCACATCGAACACCGCGAAGCGGATTTTCTGTCCTAATTGCACACACCCTTTGGCCCTTCCGTGCACTCAGACACCGCCCACGAGAACGGCAAAGTAGCACGCTCAAGGAAGATTGCGCACGATGGCACGTGCAATCCCACGACGGTGCGCATCGCATTTCGGCGAGCAACAACCGTAGCCTTAGGTATTAGCAGTACATGAATGGTGAATTGATTAACGAATAGTGCACGTGGAAAGATAGTAACAAAATCATGAATTAAAACCATCCACTGAAACTTCTGGGAATGATTCCGGCGAGTGGTTATTTTCTGGGTTGAACCAGTTTTTACCACCATTTTTATGTAACTTCATTGTCTTTTGTTGTATACTTCTAACTTTACAAGCTTCCAGCCAAGCTTGACTAATCCTGTTTCTGGCCTCTGACAGATAGAAGGTGGTGTTTACGAAAACCAGTATAGCACACTGAGAAACAAGGTGGAAAAGCTCGAAAATCTCCACCAATCAAAAGAATACGGACGAAAACGACACTGGAAGGCGACGGCCTCAAGTGAGTAGGATAACATTCTATAGGAAAAATGCCGTAGATCAATACTGAAAACGATTAGTCGTTTTTCCACGGAGTCAGAGAAGGGTAAGGCCGCGTTCATACTTTGCGCTGATGGGCGTGGCTGAGTTCACAGGCAATGCGACAGTACGGGGTAGGGAGAGGGTAGAGACGCAGGAGAAGAGATAATGTGGCACAGGCGGGGGAGCAGAGACACGCAGCTACGCCCTGCCCCCGTTACCGCAAAGTTTGAACACGGCATAATGGCGCACAACATGCACTCCAGTTGCATGAGAATGGCTGTGCCATAGTTACACGGTATCTGCTGAACCATATCTGGCTGTGCCATAGTTACACTATATCTGCCTAACTTCTGCTTAAGACGTTTTCCCTTTTAACCCGATTTTCACCATGTCACTGAATACGTGCATTGAGGAGCTCGAAGTGGTGAAGTATTAGGCTGTCCCGAAAGTTCCGGAACACCTTGGCGACAAGGGTTTTCTGGCCTTCCCACGATGGATAGCCAGGGCAATTGTCGATTGACTTTGAGAAACGTTCCATGCCATAGGTATATAAGGATTCGCGCCTATCCACAAAAGGAATAGAGCTCGAAAGGGACGAGACGTCACTCCGAGCATTGTACCTCTACGAGTTCTACCGAGGGAGTTCCATAAGGGAAGGGGTCCAAATAATCAGCGTCGCATGTGGAGCAAGCACAACTATCCACCTTTGGTTCACCTGCTTCCGTTCTGAAGATATAGCCCTGAAAGAACAGCAACGCAGTGGCCTTCCATCTGAGCTGACGATCAGCTTCTCAAGAGAACTGTGCAGGAGAACCCCACGGCAAGCACACCTGAAGTGGCCCTGCTACCCGGTTGTGGGAACACCACAGTCGATCAGCAACTCACGCGGCTGGGATACCGGAAAGTGCTCTCGACTTGGACACCCCATGCCCTATCCGACAGCCGACATCTGGCAGGACACCTTGGCGACGCTAGGCTGAGAAGTGCTACCACATCCTCCATATAGCCCCGACCTCGCACCGTCTGACTACCACCTGCTCGCCCCTCTACAGAACTTCCTAAAGGGGAAACAGCTCAAAAAGCAGCGCGACATCGAGATGGAGGTCGAACGTTTCTTCGCGAGGCAGTCTCAACAGTTCTGGGCGGATGGGATTGGCAAACTTCCGGATAGATGACAGAAGGTGATAGATAGTAATGGTGAATATCCTGTTAGCTGAAATGTGTTTATGTTGTAAAGAAATAAATTTGAAAAAAAAAGTGGTCGAGGTGTTCCGGAACTTTCGGGACAACCTAATAAATAGACGAACAAAGCAGGATCTAGTGAGGCGTTCAAAACCAAGATCGAGGAGATATCTGATGGCAATTTAGTGATATTGCTACTTTTTTCTTTGTAAAGGTTTGCAGGGTTTGGATGAGGGAAAGATGGTCGTCACACATTCTCTTTTGCAACATATTTTTTGCAGCCCCGAGAACCAGATTGCAACCAGATTGCTGCTGTGGCAATATTCAGCTAATTCAGCTGTCATTTCAACAAATACTCCGGTGCAATGGACATTTTCCATTCGTAAGTGCACAAGTCTAGACCATATTCATGCTATGGGTGCCCCATATATATAGGGGATCACCTCCTTCGACGCTATTCAGTGGAGACTTTTATTGTTTCAAATATGTGTCATATTCTTATTATTACAAATCACATTCAAATACCTAACCATTATTTCAGGCATGCTTCGATTCATCATCGTAGCAGTAGCCTTTGGGCCGTTGGTGGTAGCTGCAGAAACCATACCACGTGGGTGCTTGGCACATATCTTTATGTTGCATTTACATAATAAGGGTTGCAAAAGAAGTTTCTTGCGAAAAAAATGGGAGTCCCGATAAGACACAGCTTCTCAAAGTGGTAGCCGATAGGCGGGGCCTCAAAGTGGGTCGTGTGGCGTCATGATAGAGCAGTGGCGGCGCGAAAAAGGTGCAGCCTGACTAGTTACCCAAGGATGTACTGTTCCAAGGAGGTGAGTCGGCCCATCTGATTATCGCGAAATGTGCCTTTAACATTCGTGCAGGAGGCGTTGTTGCGAGACGGTGCGGCGCGGTACCGGAACTCCTCAAATCTGACAATATTCGAGACAAAACAAACCAGCAGAGGTATGATCGATGTCATCGTAAGACACGCACCCCCCTAATACCTCCCCTAAGATCCAGTTCGGATAAATTGCAGCCCCAACCCGGTGGCTGTATGTGGCTACAGATGCCTCAAAACAGTCTACTCGACTTCACCTTGTCACAGCAATGGTCACCAAACGGCATGAATCTTTAGGCGATCAACTTTCCTTACCGAGTATCTGGAAGGGGTAAGCCTGCAGTACCCCTTACAATTCATTCGACTCTTTGACCTCTATTTCGGCTAAAGTTTTGGCGATTTGCACAATGGTCGCGTGCGTCCGACGGCATACGCTATCCCTGGCCTCCTTCGCGGATGTGGATGAGCCACGGCGACCTTATCTAATTTGAGAGATACGTAAGGAAATGTCTTTAAATCATCTACGCTAAAATCAAATTCACATTGGTCCCCCTTCCTCGTTGAGAAGGTAAGATTTTATAAAGCGGTCAATACTTTTGTCGCACCTTGTCAAGGATTGAGGGGCAGGGAACATAGAATTGTTTTCTCTGAAAAGTCTAAGCAACGCTTACGGCTTAAGTTATCAAGCGAAATTTGAGTAACTAAGATTACACTGACTTCAGTGCCAGCAAAACCTTGTTGACTGATGTAGGAGTGCAGCAAGGAAATAAAAAGACATTGGTACTAGAAATCGGGACACGCCTCGATAAACGTTGGATAAAAGACATTCTTCAGTTTTCAATGTGAAAAATGAGGAATTGCTCGAAGAATCGAGAGTTCTCCGCAAACTCGACGAAAACAAAGCCCAGCGAGGACAAATCAGGGTGGATTTCCAGGGATATACGAAGGCAGGAGATATGACAGACAATGCACCGAACAAGTATGTGATTTTATGATAGCTTTTTATTGTTGCTACAAAACCTTTCTTAAAGATTGCTCAAAATCTCTCGGAGGAAGTCGTGTTTGAAAGAAAAGGACGGGAAAAAGAGGGGGAAGGGATGGAATTATGATTAGTCCGCTCCAATGCTCGACCGTATTCCCAAAATATACCCACAATATTTAGAAGAGGTAGGGCATAGAAAAATCGGCGAAGAGATACAGAAAAATCGTGAAACGATGAAGCTGGCATTGTCTAAGCAGCACGTGTGCAGGCTTCAACCTGGTACGTGCACCCCATAGCGACTCACCCTACTACATGGAAATGACCGTTCCGTGGTACCCTGTTCCACGTTTCCAATGAACCACTGCATTTCGGGCTTGAACAACACACATCACTTTGCATAACTTGAAGAAGAAAGCAGCCGTCGCATAACGCAACTGTCGCGTAGCGCTTGGTCCGCACATATTAGGTTGTAAGGAAAGTTTTGGCCGGTTTTTGAAATTTCAACTTCGAGAGATCATAACTCGGCTCAGAGTGCATCTTTTCTCACAGAGTGAGCACCATTAGATTCGCCACACTCTTGGCAACACTATGCATACCTACACATCTCAATTTGATAAAGGGCTGATAATTTATATTGCGCGAAATGAAAAAAAGTCGACTTCAAATCGCCACTCTTTCTGAACACACTGCTACTGAAGGAGCTGGCCAGATGTTTTGGGAAGTGGGGCATAGTTAGCGCTAGATCTGATGAACATGACAGACGAGTAAGGGCCTCACCCTGCAACTGCTTCAATTAGTGGAAGAGGATTTGTGAAAAATGCGCTTGCGCATGACTGCCGTGGGGGGTCCCGCGGCACCCATTTTTTTGGATTTTTCCAAATCAAGGCCACTTGAGGTGGTCAGCTAAGGTTGCTTGTTGAGGGCCAATACTTATGGATATCCCCTGCAAATATGGACGCTCATCGCCTTCTGCCGTTTTAGTTAAAGCGATTTGATCAATTGAAAATTCGAGCAGCTCGTCCTCATTTCTGCACTTCTGAAACCGGAGACAATGTGTTCCATCCAGTGACACACCCCCTCCTCTTGCAGTATTCACATTTGTGGTCACCTTCGCTGGGACTCGGCTAAACAAGAACTCTTGAAGTGAAGTCATCTTAAAAGTGCCATTTTCGCAGCACTTTAAAACTTCCCTAATAAATTGAAAACCTTGTGGCATTCCAAATAAAACATATATTCTGAAAGAGCAACTTTTTCTCTATCTAACGAGCACAATATGTCAGCTGATTCATGTTGACGCGCTCTGATATTTAAATTTATCTTGTGATTGCGAAAAAGCGACCAGAACTTTCCTTACAACCTAATAGAAGGAACTGCTACGCTACAGCACGGTGGGATCTCATAGAAGTGAGCAATGTTTTAATGAAATGGAACTTGTCTCTTATTGGAGGCGATGAATACACCTCACGTCCGCGACTACCCCCTTTTCCCTATATGACAAACGGTAAGACACGGTTCTTGCTGTGATTGCTGATCATTTCGTAGGACGAGGCGTGATCCTCTTATGCTACTCACTCATTCCTTAATGTTAGAAAGGGATCCCATACAGTAACTATGTCAGTGTGGGAAGTGAAGCTGAGTCTAAAAGTCTCTGAAAGTAAACGAGAATCCTTGCTGCCATTGCACAAAGTGGCGGTTATCTGATACCGCGATGGACCACCTCTTCTTGGGTGTGTATCCTTATGCCAGGATTTCGCACCGTGGCATGTCGCAAGCGAAGCAATGCGGACGAGCTAAAGGCGCCATGTTGTCGGGTTCCGAGGCGATCTGCGCATTGCGCCCCTAGCATTACCGTGTAGTCGTTTAAAGACCCATTAAAGACACCAGGAGGGGGTAATTTTGGCTTACGGTAGAGCAGACGTAGTGTGGACGAGCTTGAGTGGCCGCCATTGCACAAACTCGCCAATTTGACGCCTTGGCATGGTGCCAAAAGAAGATGGTTCTAATGTAGATTGGTTCTTTCCTTTTAGTTTTTGCTTTGTTCTTTCTTATATTGTTTCTAGATGTACTTAGGGGTCAAATAAAGTCGGGGGGGGGGGGAGACGCAAAATTTTCACCCACGTCAAAGCTTCTTTCCCTTCCTAGGGTTAGGCTAAAGCAGATGACACCTATGCTTTAACAGATGCTTTTTAATGTGGAAGGAGGGGATATCAATTTAAGCCTAAGCCTAGTAAGGGAAAGGAGCTTCGACGTCGACGCAAGGTTGCGTCTCCCCCGACTTTATTTGACCCTTCTGAGATTTCCAGGTATAGAAATGCACAATTAAGAAGAGCCATAAGTAAACAAGTAAAATATGTCACTAGAAAACAGTAAAGAGGAAATAATTCAAAAATAAGGTTACATCAGGCCGGAGACAAGCTTTAAAACGAACGAAGCGTGGCTCGGCCACGGAAGCTTGCAGCTCGGACGGAAGCGCGCCCTGGGGGCAAATAGCGCCCTGTGGCGCGTTTTTCAACGCCGGTTCCGTTACATATTGTATCTACCGAACCCATATGTTTGTTTTCAGACGCCATTGTTTTCGTAAACGTTTTCCGCCCTTGCCCCCCTCCCGGTGCCTTTAAAGACCCAACTAGCGCGACGTGAATAGCTCGCACACACTGCGTTGCATGCCACTCGTCGTTGTGCGAAATCCTGACATAACGATACACACATCGAGCAGCAGATGTGTGGCTTTGTATGTAATTTAAGCTCGGTGAAATAATTGACGATTAACTGATTGATGAATTAAAACAAGCAGAAACTCTTTATAAATACTCACATACAGCCGCCCACATTGGTCATGTCCATCTAAAATTGGGAACGGATATTGAACATGGCTTACTCTGGTGTTTTCCAAGAGCACAGCGCCGCCTTTTTCTTTTCCCGGCACTCATTCATGCAGCCATTTCAGGCTATTCTCTAATGTCGATGAAGCTCTCTTAACAAAGCCCAGCTACAAGAATTTTTTGGCGCTCACGAATAATTTCTGGCGACAAAGTGGCAAAACTGAGCCACGGGGATCGAAGGATGAGGTTTGCTCCACAGTTGACCAGTTACGAACCGAAATCTGGTCTAACAAAGCCTTAGCTTTTCCTTGTCTGACCAAAGCCCAAAAACAGGACAACAGTATGTGACTGGTATTTACTCAATAATTCAGGAAGCACGAAAAATAAAGGCTCTCCTGGATACCGTATTGATGTCGAAACCCATGATGGAAGTTTATAACTTCCTCAAGAAGAAAGGTATGGCAAAAAATACTTTTTGCTCATATTTATCCGTTTATCCCACCTGTGTTCAGGGCACCCGTATGCCGCAAATCCTATGGTCTGGGCTACCAAGATTAAGCAGCTATGGTTCGAGCACTATTCCCGTTCTCGTGGAGCCGTCGATTCTTCCGGTTTTGAGCATGTCTTCATTGGCGAGGCAAGTTTAATAGAAGGACTCGAGTGGCCTAGCTACGATACAGCAGCAGTGTGCTAAAAAAAAATGCAACAGTTTAGGAGAAAAACGGTGAGGTATCTGGTCTACACAACTGGGTGCGATTCTATGCTCTCGAAAAGAACGCCACCGAGAATTTCGACTACAAAGGATTCATTGTGAAACGTGGTGTAAGATTTCTTCTGAAATATTTTGCATACTCAAGCACTTGAATACTATGCACATGAAACGCATGAGTATGGCCACTGACTGAAGCGCCCTACAGCAGTGACCATTTGACAGACGATGGAGTGTGTACCCTTTGTCAAGATTTCGCACGACGACGAGCGGCGTGCATTGTGTGCGTGCTATGCGCGTCGCGGTAGTTGGGTCTAGAACGATTACACGGTAATGCTAGGGGCGCAATACGCAGATGACTTGTAATCGCTTCGGGACCCAACAACATGCTTCGCTTGCGACATATCGCGGTGCGAAATCCTGACATAAGGGTACACACGCCAGACGATGAGAAGTGTGGGAGCGGCACTCAATAACTCGATGCGTAACGTAAGTTCCAAACGAGGCGTCGCGCAAACATGCAGCGAATTTGCTGATAACTGAGAAAACGAGTGAAAATTTCGTACTTTTGGCACAATGTATCACATGTAATGAAGTTACTGTTTATTACTTACCTGAAATGGAATAGAGTTGCAGAATGTCATGGGCAACTTGAAATTCACATGGGGGAAAATTTTGAAGAAATCCGGATCGATTATGATTGGCACATCCCCTGATTACGACATGGCACTCTACACGCTTTGCTTCCTTTCCCGACGTGGTAACCAGCAATGCCAGGTTAGTTTCTACAAGAAAATCACCGGCTTTGGGGTACATACAGTCCATTTCGGAGCGCCTGATAGGGCGTGGCTCAGGGACTTGGGTGAGAGTATATCAAACTCTTTCACTTCACCACACACTCACATTCTTGTCACTCATCCATGTCCGTAGGCCACGCCCTATCAGGCGCTCCGAAATGGATTATACACGAGTGATTTGCATTTTGTAGGTTGAAATTGACGGATGCCCCATGAGCATTACCAGCTACGATTTCACATGGAACAATAAGGTTTGCTGTAAATTGGCATTTCCATGATTTTCACAGTTTTCGTTTTTTTTGCCACCTAAGATTAGTGGTTGCCTGATTGTCGATTTTTGAGGTGCACATCGGAACAATTTATCCAACTGCAGGACCACCCAGCCCGAAATGCGGCCGACAATAGACATAAGTCCATTGCATGCCATATAAATATCGAAAATTTTCTGAGTTTTATGGTGCACACAAAAATGAAACGCATGGCGGTGTCATCGCCCATATGTCGCTCTCTCCATCAGCACCATCCGGTGGAAGAACGGACAACGCTAGGAGGCAGATGCCTTATATGGTGATCACACATCATTTTTTTTGATGCGGATCCAGGCTCGACACTCAGCCATGCCTTCCTTACGAGCTTCCTTATCCAAATGTGGCATCTTGGAACACCGATTGTTTATGGTTATGAATTGATTCAGGCGAGTCTCGAAGCCACGTCTGGGGTTGGAGGACGTGGGTTGCTTGGTGGAGTCGCACTTGCTTCTTTGGCGCTGCACGCCCCAGGAATTATGGAAGGCGTAGGCATTGTTCATAGTTCGTGATTCGGCGCCAAATGACGAAACAGGATGAGGGGTCATGGGATTCATTCATTCCTAGGCGAAACATGAATTTCACATATGAACTCCGCACAATGAAATGGCCCACCCATTATGCCTGTCTTCAATGAGTTATGGGAAGATACTGTGGAAGGAACTCTTAAAGGCATATTCCAGGATTATTGGGATATCACATCTCCTGCCGTGGATGGATAGTTCGACCCAAGCCACGTAGACTGTACTTTACCGAGATGTGGGGGTCAGTTTCTGGAGCGTGCAGAGCAAAAGAATCAGCGCAACAGCTCGGCCCCGCCCACCCCAGCCGGAGGTCTGCCTCTACTCTTCGACTCTTATCTTTGACATAGGTAGACCAGCTACGTGGTCAAGATCTTGAAACTGGCAGTCGAGCAATCGTCTCGTGAAGTAAACCCACTACTGAGTGACCTGACCCCACACTAAGTACCGGAATACTTGCAACACACCCCCGGCTGGGATGGGCGGGGCCGAGCTGTTGCGCTAGATTCTTTGGCTCTGCACGCTCCAGGAACTGACCCCCACGCCTGGGTAAAGGTACAGCCTACGTGTCTTGGGTCGAACTATCCATCCACGGCAGGAGATGTGATATCCCAATAATCCTGAAATATGCCTTTAAGTCGTGGAAGAAGACGCAAAACATCATATTACCCTGCGAGGTCACAAGGTGTCCTTTTTATAGTTCTATGCTTTCACTAGTCGCCAAACAATGGAAAAAGTACCTTTGATGAAACTTTTTGTAAATGGATCAAAAGCTGCGTAAAATGTTTTCACACGGGGATCACCTCAGGCGCCTCCTCTCATTAATTTCGATTTCCACTCGCGGTGCTCCTGGCTCTGAATTCCAGATTAAATTGGAGTTTACACACACTCTTCTGCTGAATTTTAGGACCATGTGGTTAAGATTCGGTTTACATCACTTCACATTTTCTTTTTGAGCAGAAAGCCAAAGAATCCGCTGATGAAGAATGACTCCGTCCCTGATCCCTACTCTTCTCAACGTTTCATCACTCTTTCAGCGGGCTGGTTTTAGAAGGTTTCTGCCCTAAATACATTCAAAGAAATTGTAAAACATAGTCGTGTTGTGGTGCAAACCAAGTACGGAAAGAGTGCAGCGCAAGTTCTATAACTACCAGTTGTGGGAAGGAACTCACAGAAGAATTCGGGGCTAATTACGGAACGCGACACACGAATGATTGATTTTCTCGAAGTAATGTATAGTGTTTTAATTAATTGCTGACTCGGATAACTTTTGTCGAGTGGACCTACCACTTCACTATCCTGAACATTGACCCCATTCTGACACACTTAGAAACTGAAGACACCTTTTAACTCTTTTGAGTGATTTATACTATTGTATGCTGCACAAACTTATAATTTCATCGGAAAAATTAGTACCCTACCTAAAAAAAACGAATAATTCGATTCCAGCAATCAGTACTTTGAAACAAACGACACTGCATATGAAATGGCTTCATTCGTGTACCAATGTATTGACGAAGTCATTTTTGGAAGATAAAACTTAATTCTTTGTGTAAAAGATAGATGTGAAAAGAAAGAGACCACAGAAATGTAGCAAAAAAATTTCTAAAACCCAGTAGTACGTATAGTGGACCATGAGAGTTTTCGAGGTGAGACTCACTTTGGAGCAAAATTGGAAGATCAGTAATGCCATTATAAAATCAGTACTAACGTAGCAGCACTTCCCTATCAGTTTGAGTGAGCCATACAGGCTTCTAAGTTTATCAGCGATTTGCAGATAGCTTTTGTTCCGGAATCATTTGCTGTGCCCCCTACTTTACATCCACTTCACAAATGAAAGCGCTCTGTCGGCGCAGTATGAATTACTTTGCACTTTTGATGAATGTACTCTTAACACTTTCAATTTACCCCTTCACAAATCTGAGAGATCTCAGCAGATTGCTTCAGTGATCCAAAAGTGCACAGAGTGGGGTCCAGCTGTACAGTGATTGATGGCCGTCGAAGGAAGGTTTATATTATAGTTGATAAGTTTATAATTTGTTGACAGTAGAGGTGCCAAATGGTGCAATAATGAAAAGAAAACAAAATGAAGTAACAGAAACCTGAAAAAGGGCCCTGTTCTTCTGTTTGATCCCGTCTATCCGCCTGTCTCCTTAAAACGAACCTGCGTAAATTCGTCGTATTCTCCCAGCTTACTCCTGAAACGGTAGGCAAGATGGCAGTTTGTTCGAAAATATTCTAATGGCGACTCACATTGGTGGAAATCTCATTTATGGGGATCCTAGACCCAAGATATCCATTGGTATCAAATGCTTCGGGCTAGACCAAGCAACTGCTCTCGGAATGCGATATTTGACCACATTGAATATATTTCGAGAGATTACTTATTTCATTCTTGTTATCAGCGATACCAAAATTCAATGAGCTAGATGCCTCTATTGCTTTGCTTTCGGTATCCTGAAACAAGCCGTGGACATGCTTTGCGTGGAGTACCGCACGAAGTATCGATCGGATCCAGGTGGATCTGTGATGTGTTACAACATAATGCAGTTACTCGACCTAGTCCGATGGCCAGTGTCGGACCTCGATGAAAAGCATGATGCCTCTTTTACAGCGGGTCACGTCATACACCGCTTTTATGGGGCGTAGTGTTCACTTACACTTGAAACATTATTCCTTTCTGAACACTCACATTGCCTGGGGCTCAGGGCATAAGCATACCCTTTAAAATCGAATAGGATCAAGAACACTTCTTTGGACACAGAAAACGCTTTACCTCAGCACTATGTGAATATTAAAAATGTCGGCTTACATTCTTAGTTAGGGCGAATGGACATTTATGTATGCTCGAAAGTATCGATCAATGGTAAAATTATCAGCAGAAATTCAATAAAAAGCTGACACCCGTGTCTTGGCGTTCAGATCCGAATGATAGATGTGACTGTGACCAAAAGCGGAACAGGAGGGGTATTTTGTTCGGTGTATTCCAGCATTTGTGACAAAGATGACACAGGTAGCGCTCAGAGATACCTTCATTACCGGCGGCATTCTTATACTGGTCTCGGTTACCCGTGAGCGGCATTTTCTCCCTCGAAGGTTCCCAGCAAAACACCTTCAGAGGCATATCACACGATAATCGGATTCGACGACGACTTGCCTTCTTGAGGAAGTAGACGTTGGGCAGCGATCCGAGTTGCACATTCTTGCCCCACCATGGTGCGCCATCACGGTGCTACACCCATTTGAACCCACACTAATCACGCCAGTTTAGCACAGCTGATCAATAAGAAGCCCAAATGGGCGTGGCTAGCGCGATTTCGAGTGTAATTGGATGATGATGCGCCACAAAGGAGCAAAAATTGTTCAACTCGAATAGTTAGCCAAGGGTCTTGCCTCAAGAGGGTGGATGGAGCAATCTGTTTCAGGAGGTGTGCCTTTAGGCTTAAGCCCTATTGACACTCTTGCACCGCTGATTGTTCTGCAGTTAACAGGATAACTGGCTCTGCACTGATGCTGCGGGTCTTTCTAGATATTATTACGAAATCGAAAGCGATAGGATTCAATGGAAAAACTGAGGCTAATCAAGATTGGCTCCTGGGACCGGTCTTATGAAACTTGGATTAGCCGCCTGACGTTCACGATAGAGGCATCGTTGTTGTTCGGCGATACAAACTTGCTTTGCGCAGAAGCCTTGAAAACGATTTCCAGTCTTCCTACTTACTCAATTACCTGCTTAATCTTCGATGGAAATCGAATCTGTTGCGTATCAGAAAGCGATCGAAAAATCGTTAAGTTTTCCGCCATCGCTTTCACCACATCAGACCGTAGAAAACGATCAACATCGAAAAAAGGATGTGAATGCCCACGAGCAGCGAACTTTCTGTCATACTCGAATATCCTCGATCTCCATGAGATTATCTTTTTTCGGTGATGAAGAAATAAAATTTCTCTATCGTCGATAACCTCAGAAGAACTAATACCTCAAAAATCCTTCAAAAACTGAGGATATTTCCATGCACGGCGCCGCCGCATTTCTGATTTCGCTCACTTACCTAATTTCATTGCTTAATCTGTTATAGTCTGCAGTTATCTGTGATAAAGAACGTGATATAAAATTCACCTAACTTTTCGTCGACTTTTTGAAATTTCTTCTCCCATGAACCGCTTTAAGCTGAAACGTGTGAGCTAGGGGCACCGCGGTGCGTAGCCTCACATTGAGTTTTCGCTTTGCGGCATCGCATTCGCGGCGCCCTCAACACAACTTGCCACGGGGTTGGAATTCCGCTCAAGACGCAAGGGCTGGCACAATGGAGGCCCTCCAAAGAAATAGCTGTTTATCTCATCGTTATCTGAAAACAACAACTTTTGTACTCCAAAAAGACAAAAAGTACATGAAAAGTGAAAGAGACAATAACATCACATGGTAACATCCTAATCGAGAATTCGGGCGTAAAATTTGAAAGTGAGTGTACGCAATGTACGTAATCACATGCGGAGAATATCGCCCCGCAAAAATCCGACATAAGGCTACACACCCAGGGACTTGTATGTGACTGGGTTTCAAAGCAAGTACTGTGCTCTGAGCCAAAGCAGGGCGCAATACACAGTAATCGTTTTGAGACCCAACTACCTTCGGCTCTCTTCAGGAAGAGTCCATATCGCCCGCCGCATCCCACAGCTTTGTGCGGGCTCTCGCCACAATCATCACACTGTAGTATAATTCGATCTAGCATTATAAACAGAGCGCGTTGCCAGAGTGATCGGCGGAGGACACATGGGTTTGCCGGCGAAGGCGGCGGTGCCGGATGCAAGATATGAATGCGACCTGTAGCGCGAGGACCATACCGTATTTGCTATTCACAATAACTAATCAATAATTGACAGCTTGACGCGCAGTTCGATTACCATGACCCTGGATAGCGCAATGCTGATACTTATAGGAAACGCCTTGACCGTTTATGGCCTGGAGCTGCTTCTTAGATGGTTCATACAATATTCGATCCAGCCTCTCTCCCCAAGTACTCCGAAAAAGGCCCTATCAGTTGAGTCAGATATTTTTGTAAGCCTTAGTCTTCAGCTATAGGTTGGCTATACTGTGAACGGTCATCAGAATCATTTGTGCAAAGTACAGCATCGAAGAGGCCATCAGGGCTTCGTCTCTGTCCCCGAATGACATCAGATCTCCCTTTACCCATCCGGTGCGCGTTGATTATCAGAGAAAGAAGTCGGCGGCACAAACTCGCTATCACTTATCCCTTTCATTGTGTGACCTATTTAGCTATGCATGTCGCAATTTCTATTCTGGAATTTCAAATGGAACGTAAGGTGTACGCTCAACCGCGCTCTCGTCACACACCACATAACCAATAGAGATTATATGGTAATTAATGAAGAAAAACTTGTACAATTGATAAAAGTTATAGTTCATCATAAAATCATGGTAAGGAGAAGTGGGAAAACATAACAAAATTCTATTCAAGCTTCAGACTTCCGCAAAGTAAACCAACATAGCTTTCTGTCGGATGTGTCTACTTACGACCCAAAATCGCTTCGGCATCGCACTAGCGGCGCCACCATTACTACTTGCCGAATCGATTGCTCTTGGGAGCCCGGCAGAGCGTGGCTGTGTCATCTCTGCACTTCCACCCATGCCACACTGTCTCCTGCACCCATGCCACCCCGCCTCCTCCACCCATGCCACACTGCTCTGCTTGAAAGCTGCCATGCCCTGCCACTGGCATTCGCACTCGCCGCGCCGCTCGCCGAGTGCGGCCACGCGATTTTTTGTCGTAAGTAGACCCACCACATCCTGTCTCTTGCTTACCAGTGAAGTGTACAAGTGCCTTTCAGGAACCTCAAAGAATTTCTAGCAGTAAGACGAAATGGATCAGTAGCTGGAGGCGCCAAATCACACAGGCCATCATAAGATCGGATCCTATCCAGTTCAATTATGGATTACAACTGTTGGCTGTCCATTTGAGCGGCTGTGCAGGACAAAAAGGCCAGAGAAAAGGCGGACGAAGCGTTGCCACCACGCATTGCGCGAAGCGGCAAAAGAACTTTTTTCGGGCCAACCTATAACTCTAGTCTTAGAGCCTGTGGAGGCAGAAGTCACATCCTACACTATCCATTTGATGACTATATTAGGAGACCTCTTACGATGATTTTGGATTTTTTTCTTTCACTTCTTTTTCTTCCACTAAAACTGGGCCTTAACTTTTGATAGCGACTTCGTCAGTTACAGCTTACATCCATATATGGAGATATGTATAAATATTTAGCACGCAATGAACCTTTCTGGAGAAAAAAGCACATTTTGAGGAAAAATATAAAACCGAAATCGGTTTAGCAGCGTGTCATAGTCACCCATTTACATTTATCCGAATGTTGGATTCCGGATGCCATACAGTACTGGGTGTCTTCTTCACGAATAACAACCCCACAGATTTCTATTGGGTTGAGGAATAAGTCCCCGCCGTTTTTTTTAAATCCCGTTTTTCACATTGTTTCCTTCATCTTTCGACGAAACTTATATATATGTTTTCGATAGAGCTTTTTCTACTCTACAGAACACTACTATCTGTTTTTTGATTCCTCCGACTACCTAATATTTACGAGCTTTGGAAATGAAGTAAGCTGAAGACAAAAAATTGTCACTTGCGGCAATCACATTCGATACAGCTTCCTTTGCTCTACAAGATAATACCATTCTTCTTTTGTATCCTCTCAGATTTTAGCATGTAGGAATAAGTTTCTACGCGTTTTTCAATTTAAAATTGCGTGATAAAAATGAGTCTTTTGGCAGAGTGATTTATATCATTTGATAGAACTCTTTTCCCTCTTCAAGACAATGTTTACGGGTTTAGTGCAAATAAATTTTTGCCGTTTTTTAGAACATTTGAAAGTCGACGTAATCGAGCATTTTTGTCACATGGGGTCGAAAATGCTCAATTTCTTCGACTTGTAAATGATCTAAAAAATGACAAAAGTCAACTAGAACCAAAACCGTGAATATTATCTTGTAGAGAGAAAAGAGTTCTATCAAATGATATGAATCACTCTGCCAAAAAACTCATTTTCATTACGCAATTTTGAATTGAAAAAGAGGAGGAAACTTATCCCTACATGCTAAAATATGAGAGGATACAAAAGAAGAGTGGTATTGTCTTGTAGAGCAAAGAAAGCTGTATCGAATGCTTGTAAAAATATTCTCTCCAATCTCGATGGTAGGCGAGGAAGAGGAGACAACGAAAGTGCACACTTTTGCGAGTACTGCATTTGTGAGTCTAAAAACAGCAAAAAGTTGAGCGATTTGAATAAAATGTAGTACCATTCTGTAGAGCTGGAAAAGCTCTACTCAAAACATATACACGTACATTTTTTGATCTTGATGGCAGACAAGAAAAATGAGGTGCGCAAGTGACAATTTTTTGCCTTCAGCTTACTTCATTTCCAAAGCTCGTAAATATTGGGTAGTCGGAGGAATCAAAAAACAGATAGTAGTGTTCTGTAGAGCAGAAAAAGCTCTATCGAAAACATATATAAGTTTTGTCGAAAGATGAAGGAAACAATGTGAAAAACGGGATTTGAAAAAACGACGGGGACTTATTCCTCAACCCAATAGAGGCCTCCAAAAAAATTCGGAAAAAAGTCGCTGAAAATTCCAACCTAATATATTCAACACATGATAACTTCTTTCTGCTTCTCAGATACTAAAAGGGGATCACTTTCCCTTTCGTGCTTCGAACTGTTCAAAAATTTATCGTCACATTTGGCTTGCTAAATCGAATAGAGAACGTGATGATGGGCCGACATGAGTTAGGGATGACCTCTTATGGTTAATTCGAACAGATAGGACTGATATCGGCCAAGGTTCGGGCTGAATTCCCCAGTCTTTTTGCTTGGTGAGTGGAAATTCTTGTACACGTAAAATTGTAAGCCATTGTTTGGGCTTTCTGGAGAGTCAGCCTCTTCCCGAAGGTGGAGGAATCATGTCGAGTGTGTACAGTCTCTGATCGGATCTCGTCTTGGCCACATCAGACTCTAACGTGGTGCTTTCGAATAAAAAAGCATAGATCGCCAAAAAATATAATAAAATATAAAATACTGCCTTCCGGGTGCTTTGGAGCCTATCTGTAGGACAAATGTGCATTCAGTCGCTTCCACAACAATAAATGCGATTTGAGTGTGTGGAGCATCCTCGCACCATGAAGCATCACCGTGTAGCCTGTTTCTTTCTTCTGATGGACTTTGAGCTTATGTGTGAAAACAGTTTTTATGAGGTCTGATAGCCATCATCGACAGCTATGCCGCGACAATGGAAAGACGAGAATACTGCTGTTCGCTAACTGACCCTTTTCGCACAGCCATCAGCGCGCCCAATCGTTCTTCTCCCCGGTCCAACGGCGAAGCGGTTGGTGGTGGTTGGTCTCCGCCTCTTCTTGATCCCCCCGTTCTGAGAAGCATACCGACCCTCGTCCATGTCTAGACGATTAGCTATTCACGTCTTATGCTTACTGATACCCTTAATTGGTAAGTTCCATACCACCTAGTATATGATCAGACTGATCTCTCAAATATATCTCTTTGGAATTAATGTGACCAAGTTTTTTTGGAGAACATTTTCTCGGGCTTGGATTCACACATGGCTCTCTCAATACTTATTTTTTAATAATTTTATGACATTCCCAACTTTTCCATAGGGTGCTAATTGTTACCAACACCGTAACCCGGGTAACTTACCCATGTGATTACGAATCTTTCCATTTCAGAACAAAAAAGGCAAACTTCTATGTACTGGTGATCAATCCCTTAATGTGTGTCATACTTTCCGTTTGCACTCAAAATCGTGAAAAAATTCGGTGTTGTTCTATAAAACGCCATTTATAAAACTTGAAACAGCATTTTGGTAGCCGGTCCTTGTGACAGTCGCCAGTGTTTCTTTTTTCAAAATTTATCCTTCTAATAAACTGCGCCCGGAAGGATGGAACTCCCAGATGATTTGAATTTGATCCATGGACCGTACATATGGTGCCCCGTCACCGGCTTTCACCACTGCTTAGCTGGAGCAACCTATTTAAATGTAAACCATGCAACACTTTATTACATATATCCCTTACCATCATATTCTCCCTTACCATCATATCTATCATATTCTTCAATTATTTGAACGCCTATGAAAGACTTAAAGGAAAATCAAGGGTTTTATGGATGTCATTCCGTTTCTTCTAGGCTTAAAATTCCCAACACTCTTTTTAGAAGCACTTTTGATAATTTCCTGATTGGTCATCGCTGTTATGTACGTATTGTAATCACATTGATCCCCACCAAGATAGCACTGAGTTCTTGAGAAGAGGAGTAGGAAAGAGAAGATTGTAATAAGAAACGATAATAAATTTCTTGAGCTATTCCTCTAATATTAGGTTAGTGCATAATTACTGCTACGTTTTATTGTTACGTTTTTCTGAAGTGGAAATTGACGTTTTGACGACTTATAAGTGGAAAGCAGTTCCGCGATGATGAAAACGCTTCCGAGTAACCATTTAAGCACGTTTTTGCTTAATTTTGTTATTGTTTTTGCTAAGTTATTGAAAAATTATTGAAAAAAGCCGTATTAATTATGCACCAGTTCAATACCTTCATTTCTTTTCGTTTTCTTCACTTTGTTGTCTCAAAGTGAATGGGCAAAATGTTCGTGGCACATTCCATGCTTACTAAAGCTGACTAGTGCTGGTTCCACGACTAGGAAGGAAGAAAAAGTCACTGTCGGGAAGGAGCTGTTTAAAACACTCAGAAAAACTACAAACTTACAAGACAGGATGGGACAGCCATTCGCTTTTCATCCCGAATTTACTGATGACCTGTCATTTTGGGAACCTTAATAAGCTCAGCTTACATTAAAAGCTAAACAGCGTAAATGCTCTTCAGCTGTTGCCCTTTTTAAGAGAAGCGTATTCCGTCCAAAATTTTTACCAGGGAAAGTATTAGGTTCTGCCCAAGTCTTGCACTATTTTTTCAATCCTCACATTTTATTATTATTCTTAAGCTATTACTCTTTATTATTACAAGCATTTCGAAATCTCTGTAGGACTTTCGAAAATCTGAAGTAAGAAGTAGAATATTCACAAGATGATCCAGGTCGTTTCTACGAAAATTAAAGTCCATGATGCAGAAAATTCTCCAAAAAGCCGTATGGGCATGGTGGGCCTCATTTCCCGCTGAAACCCCACCTTTGTGAAGGAGTCGATCCACCTCATAATGAATGCGCTCGATGAATTCATAAGAAGTAATCTACTTCTTGAAATATTCAGAAAGCTACGCAACACTAGTACCTCGCTCTATTGCACTTTAAACTTTCATGAGCTTCCGTGTTCTACTAATCTGGATAATGCGGAACAATGAAATCACGGAATGAAGGTTGAGGAGCGAGTTTCTTTTGAGACAGAGATCACCAGTTCACTTGTCCCAGACCACCACTTCATTTCACGATGGGTAATTTGATGAAATTGAGCTGGTTGTGGCCTTGTTTGGATGCCAACAAAAACTTCACCGGCATGCTTCGTGTTTGGTCGTCTTTAGTCTTAAAGATAAAGAAGTAGAGGAAATAGCACACTTAGCTACACTGGTACAGCCCAGAGGACATCAATTCATAAATCAGGCAGTCGATAATAATCCACCAATAGCTCATTCACTGCGACACCTATTTTTTTTCCAATTTCCATGCATAGTTAACCACGCGAAAAACTGAATAAAATGAGGTTTCACAAAACCACATATGGTATTCAGTCTCATCAAGAGATTGTCTGTTGAAGGGCTTCGCCTCGTAGGCTAGGCGTATAGAGGGAGGCTTGTTATGCGTGAATCCTTATCCACCATACTCAATAAAACCTGGCTGTCGTTGCAGGACCAGCATGAACACAAGACCACATGTCATCCACCTCGTGGATAAGGATTATTTCCTTGTGTGAGTGTGCTTGGACGCTTTTTGGCAGTGCGGCACTTCGCTTTTATTCCTTCAGGCTACCAATGCTTCATTAAATGTGATCTGGTCCTACAGCAGCGGCCAGGTTTTCTCGAATATAGGGTACAATGATTCAAGCATAACAAGCTTTCCTCTGAAGTGTGGGAATTTTCCATCTTTTCTCTCTCTCTCTTTCCGGTCTGAGATATGGAACACATGATGGCCCCTTGTAGAGTATGTACACTTGTGAGGAGCTGCAACTATCGTCAGATGATCGCGAAGCCTCCATAAAAAGCCTTTCTTCTGCGGGGTTTATAAGATTTTCTCTTTGAGTTTGGGAATTTCTCATTCTTCTTTCTCTCTCTCTCTCTCTTGTTACTTCCATACTTTTTATTTCGTAATCTTTGATGAATTACTTTTCCTGCAAACCTACTTCTAATGATCAAGAGGTGAAGGATGCCCCCCCCCAAAATAAATAGTAGGTACCACACACGATGAGTGGGTCTCCCAGGCTCAGTTCATGTAGTTGGCTCCGATCAAGCGGCCTTCATGGGTTTTCCTTGTCATGAGGACTGGTCATCGTCAACTGCCCTTACAAATACCAACACAGATCAAAGGCACGGCGCACTTCAAGATATAGACAGGACCTATCCCAATCTTTTTATCCTTTTGGTAATTTGAATTGCGCAATGATTTAATCTAGTTTAACTTATAGCCTTTGGAAACCTTTCCTGAACGCAGGACACACAAGGAACCATCTACACCAGCTTGCCCAGCTCATAGTACAGCAACGGGTGCTGTGGGTGTTAGGCCTGATTCTAGGTGGAAAAGAGTGCGGGGAAGGTGAAGCTAAACTCCCATGTGAGAGAAGGGTTTCGTACTATGTTTAGAAGTTTATCATTACCTTGAAACCTTCCCTCGTCTACCCTGAGCTGTTGCCCCCCCCCCCTCAACAGCCAGCAATTCTTCATTCAGTCAAAACTCGCACTCAAAAACTCCATGATTCATCTCATGGAACCTGCCCAGTTTTACATCCTACTGAATCCAGAACCCTCTGTGATAAATGTTTCTGAACCGGTTTCGCAACAAGCGTTCATATTCTCGAACGTTCTAAAAGGAAGGATGTGTAGCAGAAAGGGATAATCCGTTAGCAGTTCGGCTCTCTCTTTCTTGAAATTTCACTGCTTTCCTACGTGATGAAATCTCTTTCTTATTGAAAGTGAATTGAGGTCAGAAATCCTGAAAGAATGCGGTGGTGAATCTCCCGACAACATCGAACGATAATTCATCGTCAACCGTTCATTGCGCTCATCTTTTGGGTGAAACCTGATAGCACCGCCTTCCAATTTCGAATTTGCGTTCCTCTCGAAACGGGTTCACATTAATCCCACTCGATTTCAATTGATCAAATTTTCCATCGAATTCTGGCAATTGATGCAACCGTCTCCCTTTAGCTGCCTGCTGATTCAAGATCCTCATAGTGGGGAAGACGCTGAGGAATTGAACGGGTATGGGAGAAGTCATGATGGACGAGCTGGGCTGGTGATTGAGCACGCGACTATGAGTAGGGGACTAGCGGAGCCTTAATCCACTGCACTACCTGTTCATTTCAAGGTACTAGTCGGCTGCTTTCAGTCAGCTACGCAAAAGTTCACTCGCGAAGTGCTTGCAGCAGACGTAGGCGTCGTTCAAGCTCGCGCCCTGCTTTCATCTTTCATACAGATTGACCGAAGCCTTTGAAAGGGCCGAAGTCATATATTTTATGATCAATACAAAACGAAATGAATAAAAATAATATTACTAATGAAACCTAGTCTAAAAGATTTGAGGGGTAAACAAAATCTGAGTTCAGCTTCAGTATCGCACCTGTTCTCAGATGGAGGTTTACTCAGAGATACCTTTCTCTGCGTTCATCAGTAATGGAAGGGAGGCAAGAATGATTTAGACAAAATTAATTTATTAAAATTAGCTAATGAGTTAAATGAGGTGAATGATTCGACTGCTATATTTTTATTTTATTTATTTATTTAGCTATATTTATTTTATATACTGAGTCCTATATACAGTTAAGTATTTCTATGTTGTATGTCGCAAATATTCACTAATATATTAATTCAACTGATTTTCTTGCATCCAAGTAGGATTCAGATTCCAAGGCGAGTATGAGATCGATTTAGCGATCTTTTTGCTATTTTCCTCAGTGATGTAAAGGATAGCACGCCCTAACTCGGCACCCGTACACTGATGCCAGACTTCGCAATTTTGCGCTTTTTTCGATTATGGTTTATTGCGATTTTTGGATGTGGCACTTTCGCACGCGACTCAGCCACTTTGAGTTTCTGCAACGTTGTGAGTTCGCATGCAAAACGCGACACGGTAAAATTGCCAAATCACAGAATCGCAAAGCCTGACACCGGCTTCACGTTTTAGTAGAATTCTGTGGCTAGAAAAGAGGTGATAAATCGACCAAAGGGCTCGATATGTAGAAAAAGAGTCTGGGATCGATTTAACCCTCATCTGATACAGATTTTCATTCAAGGATGTAAAGATCGTTTATAGTTTGGCAGTTTAGAGCGCTAGTCGGACATCAGGCTATGCTCATACAATAAACGACAGCAATAGCCAAGGCAGTTTATCGCAGTATCCAATTTTTATGCGTTCGCAGTCACTATCGTCGTAAGCGTTGCTTGCCCCTGAAAGCCTTCCGGACTGCTGAGGAACTTTCCCGCATCGCCGTCCGGGCCGCTAATAGCTATCCTGATCGCTAGCACTAGATAAATATGGGGAACGTGTAGGAACGCGATAATGACCCGTGAAAGACACTTCGAAGATTGTCGGGACTTCGTTAATTAGATGCACACTTGGGGATTGCATCTCGCCCGAACACGGTCCTTCCACTATCAAACCCTCCGACCTTCAAAAGTCAAGCTATCCCTGAAAATTGCCTGGGAGGATTGTAAAAAATATTGGGTTTCTGCTGGCGTCATGTCAAGTAACTACCAACACACACTGCAGAAAGAGTCGTGACGATTTTAAGTGAAAGCCAAATGCATGGCGCATTCCTAGGAAAACGGATTTTAGGTGATTCTACGGGCTCGCCTAAAACAGTTGTCTTGCTGGCACGCGGTTTTATTATTGTGTACTGGACAAAGTGTACACTACAGACATTATTGCAAGTACAATACACCTCTCGCTAGTGTTTACCCCGAGTGACTTCCAGGTCTTGACTACGTGTATCTTAAGGGAGTACTGTCGAGCAGAATCAAAATGAGTGTTGGAGGGGGTGAAGTCTTGGACCTCGCTCGTAGGTGCTCCCGACGGACGACTCAGCTTGAGACTGACTTTTTGAACCGGATAGTCGATATATATGGGTGCACTTCCCGCGCGATCGCAGAAGATGATGCATTTGAACGAACGTGATCTTGCTTATGCACTTAATTGAACCACTTAAAGGACAAGAAGTACTAACATTTCGCAACAAGGATAACCATCAGCAGCTCGACAAGAGCAGTAGCACAGCATTATTCTTTAGGCTGTACACGAAATGAGATTCCCATCTGATAAATCATCATCCTTTTGTTTTATGAGTAAACCAGTCGGGTTGGCCGGCTGACGCCGGCCAACCCTCCTGGACTCGGATTGGCCGGCTTCGCCGGCCAATCCTCGTAGGGGCGGCTTCGCCGCCCCGGCAGGGTGGCTTTGGGGCTTTCTGTTTTGTAGCGAGGAGCGACTCTCGGCTCGCCGCTAGCGCGGCGAGCCGACTTTCGCATGCGCGCTTCGCGCGCATTGCAGCAGGAATAGGCCCTGTGTATAGGGAGCGCACATTGCAGCAGGGAACGGATAATATGCGGCTTGTATATATTGTGAGCAAACCTCCAACGATCATCGGCTTTAGTTGAAACTAAGAGACACAGCACCCATTTGTAACCCCTTCCCCACTGAAGGCAAAACCCCTTTAAAGAAAGGCAGGATTCGATCCGAACACAAAAGTAGATTTGAAGCACTTAGTAGTACCAAAGTAAGGAAGATGGATCGAAACGGTCAAAAAATCCAAGAAAGAAGACCCCCTTCCCATCGTTGATCAAGTGTGTAAGGCACAATCGCAGAGGGGCGGCCACGCTAAAAGGAGCGGCAGCAGTTGGAGGTGTCTCATCGTGAGCGCTGAGGCGCTCCGTAGTAGTTGACTTTTGAGGATTAAAAGTTTTGAGAGGACGTGCATGTATCAGTTCTATAAGAAACATTGACCTTGACCGATTGCCGAGAGATACACCTGATAATAACACACCACTCCCTAATGGTAACCGAGAACAAACAGTCACTTTGTGAGTGCGGTACCAATATTGCAATTATGGCCGGGCTAGGCTTAGAACTTATGTACTCTATACACAGGGGGTTGATGTGTACAGAGTACATAAGTTTGGTGGGTTGACTCCTACCCAATCCTAACCTGCCCGACCTCCACACACTCGTACCCATTTTCGTCTGTCCCTATCCAGTTCTTACTCGCACGACCTGAGCAGTTCCATTCCTGACCTTCCCGATTTTCGGAACCCAAGCGAGGGTTTATAAACTTGAGCACCCATCGGTTCCGGCGCAGGTCCCGCCCGTAATGGACGGAGCTAGACTCAGGACTTATGTGCTCCGTACACATGGCCTCTACCCAATCGTAACCTGCCCGACTTCCACATGCCCGTACCTAACTTGCTTCTTGTGTGCTCCCAACACCTTGGTCAGTCCCTACCCAGTCCTCACACGCACGACCTCAACATACCCATTCCCGACCTTCCCGATTTTCGGAACCCAGGCGAGGACTAAATTTGAGCACCCATCGGTTTCAGCGCAGGTCCCGCCCATGGTGGGCGGAGCTAAGCTTGAAACTTATATGCTCCGTACACATGACCCCTACCCAATCCTAATCTGCCTGACCTCCACAGGCCCGTGCCTTATCTGCTTGTTGTGTGCACCCTTCACTTTGGTCAGTCCCTCCCCAGTCCTTACATGCGCGACTTCAACAGACCCTTTCCTAACTTGTCCGGTTTTCAGCAACCTGAATTCCTTTATTCATTGATTTCGGCGCAAGCCCCCCCCCCCCCATGGTGGGCGGAGCTAGGCTTAGAACTTATATGCTCCGTACACTTATGTTTTCCTCTACGCTATCCTAACTTGCCCTACCTCTACAGGCCCGTTCCTAAATTGCTTCTTGTGTGCTCCCTACATTTTGGTCTGTCCCTGTCCAGTCCTTACTCGCACGACTTCAACAACCCTTTCCTAACTTGTCCGATTTTCAGCACTTGAGCGAAGACCTGAATTCCTTTATTCATCGATTTCGGCGCAAGCCTAGCCCATGGTGGGCGGAGGTAGGCTTAGAACTTATGTGCTCCGTACACTTGTGTTTGCCCCTGCGCTATCCTAACTTGCTAACTTGCCCTACCTCTACAGGCCCGTTCTGCTCCTTGTGTGCTCCCTACAGTTTGGTCAGTCTCTGCCCACTCCTTACTCGCACGACCTGAGCAGTCCCATTCCTGACCGTCCCGATTTTCGGAACCCAGGCGAGGACTTAAATTGGAGCACCCATCGGTTTCGGCGCAGGCCCCCCCCATGGTGGGCGGAGTTAGGCTTAGAACCTATGTGCTCCGTACACTTGGTCCCTACCCAATACTAACCTGCCCGACCTCCACAGCCCGTGCCTAATTTGCTTGTTGTGTGTTCCCTTTACTTTGGTCAGTCCCTCCCCAGTCCTTACATGCGCGACTTCAACAGACTCTTTCCTAAGTTGGCCGATTTCCAACACCTGAGCGAGGACCTAAATTCGTTTATTCATCGATTTCGGCGCAAGACCCGCCCATGGTGGGCGGAGCTAGGCTTAGTTCTTATATGCTCTGTACGCTTAGGTCAGCCCCTAACCACTCTTTACTCGCGCGACCCTCCAGGATACAGTTGAGATGAGGCCCTACCGAGTCTTAACTTGCCCGATCCCTACAGGCCCACTCTTGATTTGGCCAATTTTTTGAACCATTTCTGCGCAAGCCCCGCTCACGGTGGGCGGAGCTAGGCTTAGTCCTTAATGAGCTCCGCACACTTTGGTCAACCCCTACCCATTCCCAACTTGCCCGACCTCTCCACGTTGCAATTGAGTTGAGAGTAGATTATGTGACAAAAAACGGACACATACACACACACACACACACACACAAACACACCATTCTGGTTTTAGCTTGCCTCTCATGTGCTCCGTACATTTTGGCTTACCCCAACCCATCCCTAACTTGCCCGACCTCTACAGGTCCATTCCTAGCCTGCCTGATTTTTGGAACCTGAGCGTGGACTTAAATTTGAACACCGGCAGTTTCTGCGCAAGCCCCGCTCACAGTGGGCGGAGCTAGGCTTAATTCTTATGTGCTCTGTACGCTTAGGTCAGCATCTACCCAATTCTAACATGCCCGACCTTTCCAGACAGCAGTTCAGTTGAGAGATCATATCAATGAGATAGGGGTGTATGTGGTGCAGACAGGTTGTAAATGGTTGACGCTGTACTGTGGGAGTGACATAGGTACCCTCGGCGTATCCCTAGGTAATGCCTCCTTTCCTTACCGGCCCATCACAACACAGCTGCGTCGCCATTCGCCTTTCGAGGCTCCTTATCAGCCCTTATCAGTGCTATCACATCCGTTCCCTCACCATTAATGTCCCCTTACCACCCCTACATTACCTTAAAAATTCAGGATCCCAGCTTTGCTGCGACGCGAGATATGTATTTCCCGCCATTCGCCTTTCGAGGCTCCTTATCAGTTGCTATCACTTCCGTTCCTTCACCATTAATGTCCCCTTTCCACCCCTAAATTATCTTAAAAATTCAGGGTCCCAGCTTTGCTGCGACGCGAGGTATGAATTTCCCGCCATTCGCCTTTCGGGGCTCCTTATCAGCCCTTATCAGTTGCTATCACTTCCGTTCCCTCACCATTAATGTCCCCTTTCCACCCCTATATTATCTTAAACATTCAGGGTCCCAGCTTTGCTGCGACGCGAGATATGATTTCCCGCCATTCGCCTTTCGGGGCTCCTTATCAGCCCTTATCAGTGCTATCACTTCCGTTCCCTCACCATTGATGTCCCCTTAACACCCCTACATTACCTCAGAAATTCAGGATCCCAGCTTTGCTGCGACGCGAGATATTATGCGGTGAGCGGACAGACAGACAGACAGACACACACACAGACAGACAGACAGACAAACAAACACACCAAACTTCTGCTTTATATATAGAGTATGATTGGGATCGTGGGAATGTCGAAGTCCGGTACGATGGACGACAAGGAAGTCCATAACCGCAGATCCCACCTTTATTTATTTATTTGTTGTTTATACTCCATGGTGCGCTACATAAAAAGAAACAGAACTATGAACTTGAAAATACATTTGACTTGTAAAAGAAAAAAAAAGTACCACAACAAGTCACTTGCATGTACGACACATGTTCGCACACAGAAACCAAGAAATTAAGCTGGGGTATGGGGCAAGGGGAACAGGTTGTTCTTCTCCTGAGGAGAGTGAATGGGCCCTAGGCGAGATCCTGGTCCCATTCCCAGAGAGCAATATGTCAACGAACAGGGGCTTGCTGACAACTCAACCCGAATGAACGAATTCGCTCAGGACGCCAGGCGAACATGTTGCGAACATCAACACGACGCCAATATGTTTTTGAGGTACCAAAGTACGCCTTTGAAGCCCTATAAGGTGCTAGCCTTCCAATCACTAGTAGGTTCCTCTTCCCTTTATCAGTAGGTTGCTTTTCTGTGGACTCAGCGTACTAACTGACGCTGGAATGCTTGAAGGACTGAGACCAGTACAACTTCAAGCGTAGCGGACAAAGAAGCAATGGGGAGCAGCCGTATGTCTTTGTGGATGGTCCGCAATTACAGCTGTTTGGGTCTATTACGAGTCTTTGTGTACACTTATATTTCACAACAGCAATTCCTCTGACCACTTACCTCTTTTGGGAATGATAGTGCTTTCAGAGTACACATCAGGCGTTTGTACAAAGCAATACTCAAGTGTTGAGGCATTTTAGACAAAGCCTTGGGTGTGTCTTGGAAGTGGGCGGTGTTTGTGACAAAAACTAGCCATTTCTCCTGTATTTTCGCGAGTTACGAGACCATGGTCCTGATCTATTCTCCGAGGAAAATGTGTTTAGATGGAGTGGGTGTGTAGTGGCAATGCAAAAGTAAAAAAATTCATCGAAAAAAAGAATTCACCTAATCATCTTCCAGTCAATATTGCAATGTCATATACACTGCTCTGCAAAATTATACAACCACCTATAAATAGTCCAAAAACTCTGTTCGCAGAGTGATTCAAAAAAAGTCTCTAAGTGAAAGATGTAGCCAGTGTGGGCGCGCATTCGCGCATCCATACCAAACTTTAGCTAAGAAACAAAGAAGATTCTTTTCTTAATTTCAAGTTTTGAAAATGGCGCTTATACCATTCTGCAAAATTATACAACCACTGAACAGATTGACGCATTCGTCAACCGAGAAACAATGAAAAAGAGAAAAAAGCTGATTTTGCGATTATCTGGTCCTCTGTTGCTTCGAATAGCCACAAATTTTGATGATTTAGGTCCATATAAAGATTTTCAGAATGTTTTCAGACCACATGCTACCACGCTTCGATGAAAGCGTCTTTAGACTCCCTGACTCCTTCCAATCGGTCTGATTGATTTTCCCAATGAAACTCCGGACAAGAGCCGTTCGTCATCCGGGTCAGAAGGTCCATTCGGTGACGGCTTCACCATGATCGAGTGCTCCGGGTGAAATGAGATGGCCCATTAACTTGCATGAAAACAAGACTTTGGTGAATATTTCGTAACGCATGACGAGGGGAGGGTACGGCGCACGAAGACTTGGTAATCGGATGGTTCACCCTTCCGAGAACGATAGAAAAACTTGAATGGTCCCGCACCATAACACCACCTCCTTTGAAATTCTTTTCTAAAATTAAGTCTGTCCCTGGTGCGATAGTGCCGGCAGCCGTCCGGGACATCATAGCTGAACCCTTTTTTCATCAGAAAGAAAAACCTGGAGAAAAACAACAGGGGAAAGCTGTACAAACTTGAGAGAATTTTCGTACAATTTGTGGGTGGTTGTATAATTATGCAGAGCACTGTATGTCATATATTATCATATCAGCTGGTCTTTTTGTGAAAATTTAACTGTGATCGAGCATTTCAGCTTCACAAACGACTCAAGAGCCATCATGGGCACCCACGGGAAAGTTGAATCAGTTTCGTGGATTTGTCACACCACGTCCATTGCCGTCAAATGCTGATTTTGGTGGTCAGTTATTCGAGTTTTTCTCTAATGCTGTTATTTTTGATCCGATTTGTTTACTTTCTAAATCCGATTTTCTAATTTACTTTTTTTGGTTTTTCTACTTCTACCCACAGTCTCAATGAAGAAATGACGGAATTTTTCTCGAAGAGTAGCCATTCCTTTATGCTTTTCACTACTTACGGTTTATTCATTACTTGAAAACTTGTGATTTCTTCAGATTACTAATTGCCCTGGAGTAGTCGCCACATCATGAACACTATTCTTCCTAAGAAACAGATTTTACGAGTTTTGATACGTTTTAGGTGGTATGGGAATCAGGGAAGGAGGGGGGGGGGGAGGCAATAATGTACAGTAGATATCATACGTACTCTATGACACCTTGAAGCCACCAAGTTTATGCCACTTTTGTAATCTCTTTTTACGCTCAAGAAAGGAGATGTGAATGAGCCTAAACCTAGACAGACCACCTCTCCCTTAGCTCAGGTAAAAACGAGAATGGTATATGATCCATGATAAAGTCAATGTTTGTTACTGCTTAAAACTGAACCCCCCCCCCCTCGACTGACTCCCATTACGGTCCTGGTTAAATAGGAACTGTGATTTCACTGTATAATTTTGCATACCATGCTTTAAGGAAAAATCTCTTTTATTGGAAAACTTGCATTTCAATGCCATTTCCCGTCGATAACTCTATGTTCTTCTCAGAAAAGCCATATCCAAAGAATTTCTAAATAGGTTATTTGAAGTACATTTCGAAGCACTATTCTTTCGAAAATTATGATGATTCTTTAAATTTCTCAAAATTTAATTCAATCCAGATTTCGACTTCAGATAAGGAGAAGCACTCACGGAAGTTTCACAGACTCAGACCTCTTGTCCAAGGATGACTCCTTCCTACCTCTTTTTTCCTTGGATTCCCTCTCAAAAAATTCTTTTGAAGCTTCCACCTCTCAAAAGTTTTTTGAAGCTTCCAAAGTAAAATTTTCAACAAATAGGGTTGATATAAATGCAACTCTATTAAAACGATCACAGTTACAAAATTGAAGTAAGTGGACCTGATAAAGGAAATGAGATAATAAAATGATAAATGATCAATAGCAATAATTTGTATCGGTGATTCCTCAGCTAGGCTGATGGGAATCTCTTTTTCTAGGTTTTCTGACACTATCAATAACAAGCAAATACAGCCCTGCCCGTATATCGATCTCCTGAACAAGAACATTGCGTCGCAGAGGGTTTTTTGTGTGATTTGCGATCGAATTAGGCTGTTCCACAGTGCAGCAGATTCGATTGGAGTAGTCGGGGATGACCCATAAAATCGCGTTGAAGTCGTAATTGCTGTGTTACTAATCTACGAATGATGGACAGCAATTCCCGGTTTGATCCGTCCGTCAAGGGTTTAATTAGTCAATCGATTTTTTATTGTTGTTGAAAATAAACAGACTAACACTAAATAGAATATAATTAACTAGAAAAAACCTAAGACTCATCAGAAAATTACAGTATACGCTTCTGTATGGGGCGGATGGTCCGCTTGGTCATTCTGTAGCAATGGAATGAAAATTCGTGTTCGAGCTTGTAATACTGTACGTGGATTCAGTTGTTTAGGACCGAATCAGGTAATTTACAGCATAATTTCAAATTTACATCATAATTTATGTCACATTTAGTTTTTGTGGTTTCTAGCTAAGTAATTACAATTACGATATAATTAACTTGACTAAATATTCGCCTAGTGCGAACAAGCTTGTTGCTGCATTTATACTCAGATGTGATCGCGATTGCTGCAACGCAACCGCTACGCGACCTCGCGATCACTTTTTGGCACGTTTGATCATCATCGACTCGTGCAAGCATGCCAACGTATTGATTTCGTGGAGTCTGCGTTGCGGATGTGTTGCGACAAGCGACAATCGCGTCGTCGAGTATGAATGCAGCTCATGTGAAAGGAGACGTCACGTGAATATCACATCTCGTCCAAGCCGACTGAGTTTTTCTTACGCAGCTTGACAATAAGCATGCCCATTTACTGGTTATAAGTCATTGTAGACCAGGTATATAATCATACATCTCCATGATTTCGAGTAGGAACCAGGGTATGGCGTAGCTTGAAGAGATGGGTCAAAACCAACTGCCCCATCCCTCTTTACCCAATGCAACTAACCCGTGCATGTTGCATTATTCTTGAATACTGTAAAATCCTGGGATTTCAGGAATTTCTCCCATGTGATCATAATGTCTTTCCATCTACAAACCACGTCAAAGCACCAACGGATTATGATGTCGTTGATCCGTATGAAGCAGATCGTCGTGAAGCAATGAAACAGCTCTATCCAGACGATTTCCCGCCTGAACCATCGCCACCAACGAAACCCGTTCCGAATTTCCTTAAAATTCCAAAATCACAAGGAGGACGCGATTTCCGTCGTATGCATGCTGCTCAGCCGAATCGTGAGTTTCTTGGTTTTTATCAATTTTCCTCAACACCGTTGTTGAACATCATTCGTTTGGAAGTGTCGAACAACCTGAGTATGCAGTGGAGGACCTCAAGACCATAACGGAAATTACAGATTTATAAAGGATGGTGAGTGGAGGTGGTGTAGTGACAGGTGGCGCACACCCCACGCTCATGGTGCGCGGATCAATTCCCGCAACAACGCCCGCCCAGGCCAACCAAGTCTTCCATCCCTCCGGGGTCGGCGAATGGATACGATACTCGGAGGATGAAGGGACTGACTTGTACATCGCCTGGCCACCGCAAGTCATTGTATAGACCACATCACATTCACCAGCCATCACGATTCTGAATGGAACTAGAATGTGCGGCGCATCCCACAGAAGGGATTGATTAACGCCAAAAACTTTATCTTTTATTACTATGAAGGATGGTATCACGCACCCCATGAGAATAGCTTCCGACAAGGCGTTCCGGATTAGCTACCTCGCAGGGTTTTTACTGGAGAGTGGGCATTTAGCTGTAAGCTGGTTGCTTGCTGCTCAGTATCCAACGCTAAAGTATCAATGTCAATACACACATTACACTATAATACAAAAGAAAATTCCTGTTCATACTAATGCAACTTATTCTCCAATCATCATGAACGTCACCCAAAATCCCGCCCACTACGCAAACTCCACCCCTTGCAGCGGTACCAGGATTAAAATGCGTTACTACCTAGCTTCAGATGCCAAATTCATGACGACAAGCACCGAAACATGGGTTGTTGATGCAATCATCCAGTAGTCGAAGCAGCAAGGGTACACGAAACCCCACCCACCGTGATAGCTCCGCCCTATGCATAATGTGAATGCTCTACTGCTCAAATTGACATGTAAAGTTCATGGGAAAAATACCAAAAACGGATTGTGTATGGGTATGAGCTCCGGCGCAGCAACTTAACTTTACTTTTCCATTTCCAGGCCTGCCAAAAATAATCTATACTCATTTTAAGCATCTGTACAAGAACCACTTGAACTGGACCGAGCACTGAAAGAACTTTTAATCGAAAAGCCAACCTCAGGAGGTGGGTTCGAAAGAGTTTTCATATGTTGAAATTTGCTTGAAATACGTATATTCACATCACCTCTTTTACAGAAGCAGCATTGCGCCACCATTTGTCATCCGAGCAAATACAAATACATCAAGAAGAGCTGGATAATGCGTAAGTTCCTCAAGCATAGGCATATTAATGAAGATAAGATCTCATTCCGTGAGCGCTAAGCACCGCGATCATAGAATGCTATATTAGCGGCTCTCGGAGATACGGTGGATTGCTGGTCTGGTTGTTTTTCACTAAACAGTTGACTTGTAACATCCAAACTCTTATCGCTGCAAAGCACGGAATTTTCCACCACCATGAAAAATCGGTTGCTGTTCGTCCACTTGACTTTGCAAATCAATACGCACCTTGACCACTGCCGCCGAGAGTTGCCCACTAGACAGTCTCTGAACGCATGCTTCCTTATATTACTGAGCAGGTCACTGGCTATGTAACAGCCGAAAATATATTAAAGGATTCGTGCACTGAAGATGAGTTTCGTTGTTAAAAGTGAAAATCCGGCCAGAATAAAGCTCTTCGAAGGCGGCCAGGGGAAGGGCGAAGCCACCGAGTAAGCGCCGCCCCGCCGTCCGCAGCGACTAGCGACAGCAAGATGCCTCCGAGTGCGGCGGACTACGGGGCGGGCACCTATTTGGAGTCCACTTCGGCCGCCGCTTTGAGCAGTTGCGTCTTACCCGGATTCTCAATTTTTCACATAAAACTTTGCATGCGGCCCTCATTAAGTAATTACAACATAAATATAGGGGAAAAGAAAATTCATTTTTCCGTCTCTTAAATCTTCGTGATTCCCGTTTGATTCTCTTATTAGGATAAACTTGCCATATTGAAGGTACTGTGGGTGTATTGTTAGGAAATGCAGCGTGCAGCGTGCGACGTGATAGCGCGAGCTAGGAGCATTGCATGCAAGAGGGTCCCGAGGCGATTACGTGTCCTATGCTTGAAATAAAATCGCGATGGCTGGTGGCATCTGCTGCCTTTCACCTACGAAAAGTTATTTGTAGACGTTCTGTAACATACGCTAAAGTCCATTCACTCCAATGGCATACTATCAAGGAGATTGTCATCATAATTTGAACATTGCAGCAGATGGGCGTTGCTAGACTCGTATTGGACAGAACGTATTCAGGCAATGTGGCACTAGTTTATAAAAACTTCTCGTAACGCACAGTTTTTATACTTTTCTTCACGTGAATTCCTACCCCCAACCGGGATCTGTACCTCCCTGAGTTGGTTCCCTTCTGAACGATTCGGTTTGAACGGGATTTTTTCTCTATTCAATTGTTTTCTTCTGTAGAAAACCGGAATATAGGAAGGATGCAGACATGCATTTCTTTTTCTGGAATGTAGTCCCATATTCAGGAATTCTTTGGCCATTACGAGATTGAAACAGACATCACGATCATTGGATGTGGCGCCTTAGAGCCGGTCGTGAGCCTTAACGGCCTCACCTTCAATAAGAGTGCAATGAATGAGATTTCATGGACCATCGACCTGAACATGAGATTCCTGTCCTTTGGCGCCGACTGTTCCGTCCCTCACTGAGGCTATTACAGAGATATTTTGTGCAGCTATAAAACCCCTATGGAGACCCCCCGATTAATAGGAACAAGTTCTTTATTGCATCCTGCCGTTACTAACTGCCGCTATTTGGCAATCTATGCCTCCGTCTTGTCCTGTATTTTTTTTAATCTGGAAAAAATTGCAAAAAAAACTTGCGGATAGCTCGCTAGCGAAATGCTTTATAATGATGAAATCACAACAAGATTATACGCAGTACACCGATGGTGTGCCACGGTTATAGCGACATCGGACGTAAAAGAAATTGTAATGCAGGTGGTGTAGTGTAATTGCACAAATCACACTCTAGCGCACACCAAACACTTTTTCCATAGTCACGTATGACAATTGTCGAATTTCACTCCGCTCTTGTGTTGGATAAGTCATGCCTTGGGCCGCCACGTAAATCAGTAGAATCAGACGATTGATTGGTTTATTGATCGATTGATTGGTTCTTGGCGAGGAGTATGGGTCGCTTACTTACTCACCTGGTGTTTTTGTCTTCGAAGGTGAAAGTGCTTCTGATTAGTGGGCAGGCCACGGAACTTTGAAAGTTCCTCCTCACAACTAACCTTTTGACCATTATACATAACGACAGGTGCTCATAAAATTTAGCGTTAGTGACAGATACTTATTGATACTCAGCGATAATGTTTTTTTCTTCATAGTGAGTATAATATTCAAGGAATTCAGACTGAATTCTCTACAAATTCGTGGCGAAGGAAAGATTGGTTCCATACGAGATCGCCAGTCCGCGAAACAAACTTGGGAGTCCAAAAACCTTTTTGTTCCCCTCGAAAAAATGGTAGGTGAACTTCCATTCTTTTCTTTCTTCTTAAAGATTTACCAGCACTCTAGCACTATATCGTCAAACGATTTCGAATTTCATGGTTGCTATCGAAAATATGATTTAGTCACCAAAAATCCAAAATGAAATCCTGCGGAATGGCGAAAATTCAACAGAGATCAAATCTGTGGCAAAGATTCCACTTAACAACGAGGTACGCTACATTACACTTGTGTATCACTACAGCAGGAAATAGTATATCATGAATGATAATGGTAATAATATGAACGATATTAACGATAATGACCATAATAAGTATACCATTTGTTTTACTCTTTGTCTTCTTCTTCTCCCTAGCGTCAGGCCCGCACCGTTGCGGGGTCCGCTGCCGCACGCCGCTGGTGCATATGAGTGTGTCCACTTACGACAGAAAATCGCTTTGCGGCGTCGCACTCGCGGCGCCACCAGACGTTTTCCGAATCGATTGCCCTTGGGGGCCCCGCAGAGCGTGGCTGCGTCACCTCTGCACTTCCACCCATGCCACACTGCCTAGTTTACAGGCTGCCATGCCCTGCCACTGGCGCTCGCCGCGAACGGCCACGCGATTTTTTGACGTAAGTAGACATAACCGCTGCATACTATTGCCTTTATACAAATCACATAAATTTGATATTTGTCACTGATAGTGTCAACAAACGAAACTTCCCCCCCCCCCCCAATTCCTGGTTGAGGTAACTCAAATTTTTATACTATATTATACTATCTATATGCTTTTATACTATATTTTCATACATCACAGTTTCGGCCAACAATACTATATGCGATTTTGGTTTTTAATTGTAGGTACATAACCTTGGTCAACTTTAACATTTCTTTTCATTTATATTTTGCCATTTAAATTTATTTGTTAGAAAGAATCCATAAAAAGGTCATAACTGAACGAAATGAGCAGTAAGGCAGAAAGTAACACAGGGTAAAATGAGTACTTCGTCACACGTCATTCGGAATCATAACAGCACTTTACATTCCTGGGACACGGTGGCTATTATTTTCAGAATTTTCAATCAGATAAATTGCTGCTGGACGTGAAAGTACTGATCCACTGAAGCAGCAAAGAATATTAAAGCAGTCAAAAATCCGAGAAATGCTACATTATTCTACCTGATCATTTGCTGGTGGACATGTTTTCCGGTACCGCGTGCCGCTGACGCATCGACGAAGCCACCCGGATCTGGGATGTAAGGCAGTTGAACGCAACGCAGTGCACACCTGGACATTGCTGCAGCAGAGTCATCATCGGGCCTACATGAGGCTTTGTTAAGTTTCTTCGAGCACGCCTTTTACAGAGGAGCGGACATACTCTGCATGCATTCAATTAGAAACAGAATTTCGCTCCATACCAATTATATTTCGCTCTTCAAAACGGATGAGTCATCGATTTCGCTGTCCATTAGCCCCTTCGGCACACAACGATTATCGACTGCTCTATCCTTTTTTTATGATTTTCTTTTTTAATTTCCATTTTCTTGCAAAATACAATAACCTCTTCAGCAAGTAATGATTTTTTAGTGCAGTGATGTAAAATATTTTGAATATTTCCAGAAGGAAGAAGCCAATAGCACGATCTCAAGTGATCATGAGGATATCACCAGCCCCGATTTCCTTCTCGAAGATGATGTTACTACGGTTGAATCTCAAAATATCTCAATTTCAACCAATAACGAGCTCAAAGAGCTACCGCAAGTAGATCTTGATAAGGAGGCGCCACCACCACCTGAGCCTTCAACCTCAGGTGAGGCTAACATCTTCTCGTTCCTCGAATCATTATCATACGTATTATAAATTATATAATTGCATATTATCACGCTATAATTATCATTACACGGGCATATTTCACTTTGCTTTCAAACAGAAAAGTATGCGAAGAAAACTGCTATATAAGAAAATAGGAACCAGAAAATAAGTAAGGACAATAATCACGACTTTCCACGTCTTTCACCTCACTCTTAATGATGGCGTAGTGGGTAGAGACGCACGATCAGGGAAACGCAGCCCAGCGAAGCCAACCCGCAATCTTTTGAATTTAGGTGAATATGACGAATCATGCGGAAAGAAAAAATCAAGAACTAGTTGGCCTTTGCGTACCCGGGTGTGTGCACTTACGACAGGTTTTCGCGCGGCCGCGCGCGACGAGCGGTTGGACGGGTGCGAGTACCAGTGGCAGAGCATGGCAGCCTTCAAGCGAGGCAGTGTGGCATGGCTGGAAGTGCAGAGGTGATGCAGCCACGTTTTGACAGGCTCCCAAGGGCAAGTCGCACTAATGGCGCAGCAGTGCGACGCCTCGAAGCGATTTTTCGTTATAAGTGCGCACAGCCGTGTAGCCCTGTTGAAGAAAGGCGTGGTGCATTCACAAAAAAAACTGATCAGAAGTACTCACGCATCTCCTGAACAAGCCACCCCATTGAACAACTATTAGTCTCTTAGTCGTTTTTTCAAATCTAAATTACATGCCATAGGGAAAGAAAATTTAATTAGCACCGCGACGGATCCTTTACATATCCGCCTTTTATTCAAGATCGTGGATGCAATTCAATCCCTAGGATTTTATAGCCGCTGTGGCCATATAACGCTCCCACTGGAAGCTGGACTGGTTTGACTCCCAATGTGTAATGCATAGCTTTCAACACGTCCACTAAGTTAACTATGATTATACCTATTTGCTCCGCTAAATTTCATATTTAGGCGTATTTTGGTATAAAAATGTTTATCTGACCCGTAGCCTTATATCGAACCAAGTGATGCGAGCCTCGAAGCCTATTCCTCGTTTATTAGTTGTTTTTTGTTCGGACTATTGAAATAATCAAAAATAAAAGGTAAAAAGAAATGAAACTGAGATTATAAATAGAAGCTCCATAATTCCTCCCGTCAACTAAATGCTCGTCATTCAGATCCAAAGAACGCCGTGGATCTTTTCATCGACGAAGATCATTTCCAGCAATTTGGCACTCATCCAGAAATCGTTCAGCCAAAGGTATCTTTTAGTAGATACATATATGGAATGAAGGAAGGGTACAAAGGAATTTTATGGTTCAAATATGAAAAGCAGTCGCTGCATTCTGTTTCCGAAGACAAAATCGCTGATGACCTTCCCACGGTGACTTGCTGCAACCCATTGGGGATTCCACGTCGTCAAGCCCAAAGTCAAGCGAGCCCATCGCATAGGAAAATTTTTAAGGAACTTTCCGCCATGCTTGATCTCTTGAAAAAAGCCCTTGCTTGATCGATAATTACATTTTGTATTGCTATCGTGCCCAAGGAACGGTAGCTTTTGAAAACCATCCAAAATACCACCCGAGATCGATCTCGTGACCTGTTGTCCATATAGTACATCCACCCTCATCCGCATCCCTATTATGGTAATATGGAGATGAGGCAAATTATTTAACAAAACTTTCAGCTGAGTAATACGATTGACGAAGATCCTGAGCCCGAAGTGGTGACACCTGACGGACCAGAGGATATCACCTTCACAACGACAACTACAACCACGGAAGCACCCACTACAACTTCTACCACGCTAGCTACTGTTGCTTCAACGACTCAACACATAAAAATTTCCATGAAGCCAGCGAAGCAGACGACGCGAAGGCTGGATTCATCAAGACCCAAGTAAGTGGCATGACCTTTGTGAGCAGCAATTAATCTTATTTGGAGGGACTTCAGAAAATGCGAAAAAAAATTATGTGAAAAGATTGAACTAGAGAAATTCCGCCATGACGATACAGCATATTTCTCTGAAGAGCGAAGATAATTCCAAGATGACTAGAAATCACTTAGAAGCACCGGGAGGGGCAACTTGGACTCACGGTATGGGGTATGGTGGCCTGCAGTTCGTTACTTTGCACATACGACGCCTTACCAAGACGTCGAGTGTTAATTCTTTTTTTTTTAAATTGTTAACCCCTTTTTCTCACTTTTTCGCCTATTCTCTCTTTCACTGTTTCCCTTAATTGTTTCGGTGTACTGTTTCATTTGTTAACAAACACCATGAATGAAATTGAATTTATCCTACGCAAAATCAAATAACAGTGGTGTCGGCCCGTCTGAAGCATGCATTGCGAAGTGTAGCGTGCTAAAACTGTATAGTATCCCAAGGGGGCGTTTTTTACGCTATTTTCGCTACACATGATCTTTTCTGAGTTCAAATGATCGTTTAAAAAGGCAGTGTCTTAAAATATGGCTTCCTCCCTTGCCTTCCTCAAAGTGTTTTTAAGTGCACTTCAGGGGAAGTTTTTGACCAGTAGGATTCAAACCTGGAGTCACAAGGGAATTATGAATTTACGGAATCGTCTACGGAAAATGAGTTTTTTTGTTACCTTTATGTTGTATTTGCCGAATGTGGGCCACATGCAAAGTTTCACGCGAAAAAGTGTGAATCGGCTGGAATACAGCACCACAAGATCTCGGCCAAGCGGGCGGAGCCTCCGAGCGAGTGCCACCCCATCGTCCGCCGTGGCCGGAGACACATTGTAGGATCAGAAAGTTACGTCAACAGTCCCACTTACTGTTCTCAACAGCGGCAAACAGCGGGGCTGGGCTTTCACTCAGACGCCCCGCTGACCCGGCCAAGAATTTAGGGAGCTGTATCTCAGCCGAAATCTCACTTTTTCACGCAAACCTTATCATGCGGCTCTTAGTAGACAAATACAACATAAATATATGGGTAGGAAAGAAACTCATTTTTCCGCGGACGATTTCTCTAGGTTGCAATACCGAAACTTCTGCGGAGTACGCCCCCATTCGTGCGCAGACCTATAAAAAGACTTGCAAAAGTTAGCCGACCCACGAATCAGCAGGTGGGTTACTTCTCCACTACGTGCTTGGTACCATTCTGGGAATGATGAAAAATGCGGCTGACCCGGGTTGGCATTGGTCCAGCACTTGATTCCCGAATTATCCTACCAAGAACAATCTACTACGTCCACGCTTCATGAGTGTGATAAGGACGAACTGGACAAAGTTTTCGCGCTAATCAATCACTTTTGTGGGATGCGCCATGCATTCTAGTTCTATTTAAAATCTTCAGAATCGTGAAGGCAGGTGAATGCGAATCGGCCACAATAAATGACTTGTGGGGACCAGCCGATGTACAAGTCAGCGCTTTTATCCTGCCAGACGAATCTGTTACGATTTCACCCATCCTGAAGGGATGAACGTTTTGATAGGCTTGTGCGAGCACTGGTGCAGACTTGGATCCTCGCACTGTGAGAACTCTCGTTAGTGAAAGATAAAAAGAAATATTAGAGTAGAATATTAGAATATTAGAGTATAAATAGAAAAATATAGATGGCCTCCCATCAATCACTCTGAGCGGTCAATGATGGGATGCGGTCCAAGACTTGAGCCGCGGACCACACTGATGAAAGCGGCGCTTGCGCACCACGAAACACCCTCCCCGCCTTTTTAGCGAGTCGCCAGGATTTTGAACCTGTCCTGAAAACTCGTTAAAGGCCACTACAAATTGGTTATTGCAATTGAAACAGTTGAATAGCGCTGCTCAAACTAAGCTGGCCGACACTCTTAAACTAGACCGAATTTCCGAAAAATCACTTATCCTAGAGTAGTTATGTGACGAAAGTGTAGCGTTACATCCGCGAACAAACTGCTCTGCAAAATCTGAAAAAGAAAATGCATTCTAGTATGCCCAAAATGAGAAAAATGCAGAGACCACTTGTGATTAAGAAGCAGGCAGCACTTTCGGTAGTAACGCTCCTCTCCTCAATGCATCAATATTGATTCTTTGTAGATCAATAACATAAGGCGGCTCTTTTCAGTAAATTTGATGGATCGATAAAACGAGTGGACAGCGCAGTAATTACGCCATACGGTGTGAGCAAGCTCCAACCAGGAATGGTGATGAAGCAGAAGAAAACCAAAGGTGATTTTCCAATTTCCGCTAATTTCTTTTGAAAAGTATATTTTAGAGTTTCATTTTTATTTTGAGTGTTCATGATTTTTTCCTCCAGGTTTCGGCTTCACTGGATTCGCCGTACGCAAAACGTTCGATGCAAAACGCTTCATTCATGCAGGAGAAGTCACTAAGATGCCACAGATGGTCGATCAATCATCTCAGGTGTGTTCCGCTCACTCTTCTTGTTCAAGGGAATCAAGCACAAAAAATAAGTTTTTCTGCAATCATATATTTATGTTCTGATTGCCTATTGAAGGCTGCCTGAAGGCTTCACGTGAAAAAGGGGAAATTCTATTAGGTTGTAAGGAAAGTTTTGGCCGGTTTTTGAAATTTCAACTTCGAGAGATCATAACTCGGCTCAGAGTGCATCTTTTCTCACAGAATAAGCACCATTAGATTCGCTACACTCTTGGCAACACTATGCATACCTACAAATCTCAATTTGATAAAGGACTGATAATTTATATTGCGCGATGAAAAAAAGTCGACTCCAAATCGCCACTCTTCCTGAACACACTGCTACTGAAGGAGCTGGCCAGATGTTTTGGGAAGTGGGGCATGGTTAGCGCTAGATCTGATGGACATGATAGGCGAGTAAGGGCCTTACCCTGCAACTGCTTCAATTAGTCGAAGAGGATTTGTGAAAAATGCGCTTGCGCATGACTGCCGTAAGGGGTCCCGCGGCACCCATTTTTTTTGAATTTTTCCAAATCAAGGGTTTTTTAGGTGGTCAACTAAGGTTGCTTCTTGAGGGCCAATACTTGTGGATATCCCCTGCAAATATGGACGCTCATCGCCTTCTGCCGTTTTAGTTAAAGCGATTTGATCAATTGAAAATCCAAGCAGCTCGTTCTCTTTTCTGCACTTCTGAAACCAAGGACAATGTGTTCCATCCAGTGATTCACCCCCTCCTCTTGCAGTATTCACATTTGTGGTCACCTTCGCTGGGACTCGGCTAAACAAGAACTCTCGAAGTGAAGTCATCTTAAAAGTGCCATTTTCGCAGCACTTTAAAATTTCCCTAGTAATTCGAAAACCTTGTGGCATTCCAAATAAAACATATATTCTGAAAGAGCAACTTTTTGTCTATTTAACGAGCACAATATGTCAGCTGATTCATGTAGACGCGCTCTGATATTCGAATTTATCTTGTGAACGCGAAAAAGCGGCCAGAACTTTCCTTACAACCTAATAGCTGAGATACAGCTCCTCAAAGTGGCGAATGAGGAGCGGGACCTTAGAGAAAGTGCCCGCCCCATCGTCCGCTGCACTGGGAGACGCACAGTGGAACAGAAAATTGCGTGAATAGTCCCACTCGCTGTGCCTAATCATGGCGGACGACAGGGCGGAGCAGTTACTAAAAGGCCCCGCTCCGTCGTCCGCCGCTCCCTCCCCCCTTCGTAACCGCCACTTTGAGGAGCTCTATTCTTGCCGGCTTTACTTTCAATTTCTCACGTGGAGCTTTGCATGCGGCCCTCTTTGAGCAAATACAATATAAATATATGGGTAACAAAGAAACTCATCATCCCGTGCATGATTCCTTAACGTAGCTCAAAATGGAAAGGTGCTGTTCTAGGTTAGCCATCTCGTGCCTCTGCAAGCTTAGGAAGCGTACATGACCATTTTCGCAGCACCCCTGCTTGACAAACATTAACCTGCACCTTTTTTTGCCGCAATTGTGAAAACACTCTCCGCTTTCCAGTCAAAAGATTTACAGTAGCGCTCAAAAGTGTTCGGCCTAATGGTTTTTCACTTGGGTTTTTTACTTGTAACTTTTTTGCGACTGGACCGATCTGAGAGAATTTTAGTATGTTGTACTTGGAGACACATACTAAGATACTATTTTGGCGCTCAACGGTGTAAGTTTCGTGATTAAATGCAATTTTCTGTTTTGAGTGCCATCCCTATGCCCTCCCGTTGTGCCGCTGTCTTCAAAAGTCGTGGTCTTTCTACAAAATATTGATGTTCTCTGAGACTTGCTAGTCTTATTTTTTGCAAAGAAAGCTGTTTTTCTTGACTAAGCCTTTTCCTTTTCTCCCGTGGTTTTGTTGTGAATTTTTGTAAAAAAAAAACATGAAAAGAGTCAAGCAGCGCCGTAGAAGGAAATATTGACAATAGGTTCAGGCACCACAAATTAAAATTTTCTCAAATTTGGTCAAGTAGAAAAAAGTTATGACAAAAAGTTTTGGCCGGAGACTTTTGAACGCTACTGTATGTATCTTCTGAGTAGTATGTTCATGGACAGCTAGATAAGGCGCTGGAGGCTGGAACCTCAATGTATACAAGAATCGATCAAAGGCCACTTGGCCTTGAACCTAACTGAGATAGCTTGCCACCCGCAATCATGGAAGTATGCCCATGTGAAAGAGTATACCCAAGCGTACAAAGTGACAACTGAGGAGAAGGGTCTGTTAAGACACTCGAATTGAGTCAGTTCACGCAAATAAGTAACGGTTTCGCTCTTTATTAACGTGCGGTCCATTCACAATGGTCGAATTGCATAGAGCCGTAATCGAAGGGGAGTGTCACGCACGCCCTCAATCGCGACCGGTCATAGGCAAAAAACAAGCTGCATCCACCGCGCTGCATTTAGGCGTAATCGTCTTTAGGAAGGCGATCCCTAGCCGCGAGGGGCATTTGGCCACTATCTTAGCCGGATTCCTCAGAGAATTTTGATTTCAGGAGTTGTCCCCAGATACACTACGAGCTCTTGACTGGATGTTGCAGAACATCACGAAGATTGCACAACAAAACGAGGAATCATTCAAAAAGTGGGGTATCTTTCAGTATTTGTGGCTTTTTCAACTGGTAATGTTGGCCATTCAGCGCAATCAATGGAAACCAAAACGAAGTAGACTCCACAGGATTTCCTATTCCACAAGAGGTATTGTATTCCTTCTTGTATTTCGTTCAGTGTACATTTCCCACACTCTTTTAAGCTCTTCATAGAAGCAGAGAATACCGAGGCGGTCAAGCCTGTAAAGTTGCAAAAATCAAGAAAAACTGGAAAGAAGGTGTGTCATTAGATCCATCCTATACCTCATGACCTAGAACAGCAAACAACAATTTGTAGCCCCGAAAAATGCGAAAAGGATCGTCAAAGCAAAAAATGAGAGGCCGTAAAGATCAATCGATTGAGTTACACTCAGGGGAGTTCAAACCAATGAAGAAAAGAAACAGAAAAAGTGTATGTTTCCTTGAAATTGGAGTGATACATATCTTAATTTTTTGGATAAAATCAGGTCACTTCTTCCTCCATAGATGCAACATGGGACATTTCAGTTTCCAAAATTCCGTAGTCGTATAACCAATGCCGTTATGGCGCGCTCATTTGGAGTTCGAACTGTAGACAATGAAAGACCACGGAATTCAGAGGTGAGATACCATTCAAATAGACAGACACTGTATTTAAAGTAATAGCGGAGATTCCATGGTTCTATTCTCTTTGAAAATCACTGTAAAAGAGCACAGTCTCACAAAAACGCGAAGAAAACCGAGAAATTCTCCTTGTCCGACCCAGAAATGGAAAAACTGGGAAAACAGCAGCCCGTTCAAGTTCCCGCCGAGTGACACCTGAACAGCTGTCAGCGAAAAGGAGCAATTCAGATTTTCGCGCCCAATGTTGACTTGCTTCCCACTCTGCCTCCCTGACCACATGACCGTCACCTCTTTGCTGATACAGCTCTCGCGGCCAGCCTTCCTGGATGCTCCATCTCGTCAGAGCTATCTTAAGGAGTCTGTCTCCTAGTCGAATCTTCGTTTCTCGCGTGAAACTTTGTGGGTGGCCCGTAAAATACAAGTATAACATAAATATGTGGGCAACTCTGAAGCACTCAAATTTCCGTGGAGAATCCTTTAATATTGCTTTTTCATGGGAAATGGGTACAATAATTTGGGTAAGCTAACGGAAAGAAGTTAGAGACGCCTACCGCCACATCACCGGTCTATCGACTGGTCACGCGAACCTGTGACGTGTGACGGTCACACGTTGCACATTGTACATACTTCATCGCGTGAACGAGCTGTCTTCAGTGACATCCCTCAGGGGCCTCCAAGTGCGTCTTGCACAAAACAACCACCTATCATCCTGCTAAAAACTTAGATTCATTTACCGTGGATATAGCCCCCCTTAACACCTAATTATCCTGTCCAATTCCGAAGCAAAGCAAATCCAGTCGTAGAATCGTACAGTGGCTGGAATCCAAGCTCTATTCACTTGAAGTCGATTGTTTTTTTTTTTCGTCCAATAAGTTGGAAGTATATAAGTTGGAAGTAGCAATAAGATCCGTCATTCAGCCACATTTTACCCGGCCTTGCGGATCTGTGATGTGTTGCGGTCACAGGTAGCACACATATCGTTTCACTTTCGAGACACCCATCTTATTATCTCTTCTACCCTACCAATTGTAGCATAACCCGAAATATAGGGTGTTCTACATCGCCGTGACATACGTCACAACTTTGCCTTGTCTGGGAAATAATGGAACCTTTTTCAGACTCCTCAGAAAGTAGATGGTGATGGAGAAGCTGTGAATCCGTCTACACTTATAGAGGAAATAGCAAAACTCGAAGTATTTCAATTTCATTTTAGTTTTCAAATCAAAACTTTCACTATGAGGTTATAGGTATCAGATCCCAAACTCAACATTTTAGTAAATTCAGAAACGTTTGTCAAACATACAACGTAATTGATTTTTGGACTTTTTTCCCAGGCAGCAATGAATAGTGTTGAACGAAAAGTGGAGGAAGCTGAAGGCAATGCGGTTCCATTTGAAGGAAATGCAATTCAATCGAGACAATCTATTCCGGTATATCTTTTATTTGATTATTTATATTTGGCTTTTAACGATTCGCAATGTATAAAAATTATTGGCAGAAATCAGTGGAATACACAGAAGAAATAGCTGGACTCGCTTATCGACGGACAACTCGATCTGAATCTATCGCAACCACGCCCACTTATCCACCTGAGGTGAAACCTTTCTGTTTAGCGACGCCAAAAATAAACAGGGAAGTTTTTAAAGGCAGTGTTTGGGGAAATTCGGCAGAAAAGTAAAAGAAGTAGTGAATGTGAAAGTCGAGATGCCTAGTAACAGGATAATGAAGAAAAAACGGATGGAAATGGCCAAAAACCCGAGAAATAGGACTTCTCCCCACCGTTGTTCCTCGATGTGGAGCATTACCGTGAAGAGGCGGGTGGTCCGGACGAGTGTTCCATTGGCGTGCTGCCATGTTGTAAACACGAAGAGATGTTCGAGAATGAGTGAGCATCCCTTTTCTGGAGTGCGCTTTAAGCCAAAACTGAGAAAGCGGGCCGCGATACCTTCTATTCCCACCCCAGGCAATCAGTCGCTAGGAGGCGGACCGAGCACAGTAAGGCGGCTCGAGCAGAAAAGGCCGCCTCTGCCACAGCTCGGGGGCGCGCCCTTCGTGGGGGATTTCGCCGCAAATAGGCTTTCCAAACCCGTAGTTTTCGAGTGATTGACTCCTCTTAGGGATTTTCATCACCCACATTACCCCTAACACTGTCTTTAAGAAGTGAATAATCACTAACCAAGAAACCATGTTCAAAAGACTTAAGGGTGAAAACAAGGAAGTAATCAATTGATTTATAATTATTAAAGTAATCAATTAATTCTGTTAGCGAAGTTATTTCTGCAATACTGTGTTTTAGCATATCAATGTCCAACGTACCCAAGAATAGATACTGATTTGAAGCGCATATGGATTCCTTTCAGCGCACTTCATTCCAAGAAAGCTTTTTTACCTTGTAAACATTGATAAACAACTGTTTTGCTCTATCAAAAACAAAGTCAATGATAATTTTCGTGCGTCTTCACGCTTCATAAAGTCTCTCGGTATGCTGAAGTGAAAAAAAACCCGAAGCAATTCCCTGAAAACCATAAAAATAAGGTGTTCCTGACCTTTGGCCACGTGATAATATCATCTCACCCGATCAGGTCGCTGTTACTATAGGAATATTTCCTGTCCTATCTTATCATAGTCGGTAGCATGCCTCTTATCCACGTAAGGCCGCCGTCAGATTTTGCGATTCTGCAATTTTGCGGTGTCGCGATTCCGCACGCGAAGTTGCCGCATTGCACAATCTCAAGCTCGTAGTGCGAAAGTGCGACGTCACACAATCGCAAAATCGTAAAGTGTGACGGCGGCCTGAGTGCACCGGCTGCCCCCTTGGCTAAGGCATTGTTCAGAGTTCGCTATTAAGGCAATGACGCTATTCAGGTAGATGGAGAAGGATGCAAATCGATCGGGCAATCCAGGCGATAGCGCGACAGGTATATCGTTCTCCTGATCGATACGTATCTCATCCTTTTTGTCTGAATAGCGCCGCGCGACTCGCCTGAATCGCGAACTCTAAACAATACCTAAATCTGAATGTTCAACAACAACTGAGGCTCCAAAAAAGTTATCCAAAACTTTTTGGAGTCTCTGGAGTCTTTATATAAAAACAAAAGACCACTCAAAAGTCTTGAAAGTTTTTTGAAATATTTCTGCAATATTTCGTGTCAACACCTTCTTCAGGCCCTGCCAAAGACGAATAGTGCGGAAAAATTTTTCTTTTTTCTGCACCATACGTCTCTGGCAGTGCCTGAAAAAGGTGTTAAACACCGAAATAATACAGAAATATTCCAAAAAACTTTTAAGGGGTCTTTTAAGTTTTTGAATAAATTTTTTGGAGCCTTTATCGCTGTTGAACATTCAGATAATCATGAGACTCCGGAACAGCACAATATCAAAATACCCAAATCGTGAAGGGTTTTGGAGCATCTTCAGGCGGTGGCCGTCATCTCATTTACGAGTTTTGCACTTGTTTATTTCGCACCCCTGCGCCGTCGTACACCCTTTGCAGTCACGCAAAGAGCTATCTGCTCACAGACCACAATACTCAAATTCTCGTGAACTATGCCTTTATACTTGCCTAAGCTCCCTCATATTCCTTCGGCAGAACAATCGAATTGGACGGCATCTGAAAATGCTTCTGCTTCTGGTGCTATTGCTAGTGGCAGAACATATCTGAGAACGAGACCTCTCCTCGAATGCTCATCCCATCTTTGGACCAACATACACCCCTTCCCCTTTTTTCGCTAATTTGTAATGGCTAATAAGACCTCCTTTTATCGCTCGGTTCTGACAAAGCACGAAGAAGCGAGCGTCAATCATGTTTTTAGCATTCAGCATTCACTTCTTATCTCTGGCGCGTCCACCCGGCTCATACACAGATTAATAAATAAATTGTCGATTCTAGGAAGGACCCGAAATGGCCATGGATCTGAATTTGGTACCTGTCCAAAAAGGATTTCTCCCGGGAGCTAATGCGGATTTCCATCAGCAACCCATTCATTTTATCACCGAGGGAAGTACTGATCACGAAGGTAAGTTGGTTGCTTTTGCGAGAAGTATAAAGCGTCATGTGGAAAGTGGTAGGGTAGATGCCAGGCGGCTACTGCCCGAGGTGGGGAGAGGGGTTGCACCGGCGGTGTGGTGTGGATCAGCCGCAGATCTTCCGAAGGTTTATAGCAACAACGTTTCATCATTGCCACATAGCGACGGAAATGACAAGGAGTGTCCAATATTCAAGGCAATTTCTGGCAGTTAGATAAAATATAGCCTAAAGGAATCGTCCACGGGTAAATGTCCGCATGCAAAGTTCCACGCGAAAAAGTGAGAATTCGAATGAGATACAGCTCCTTCAATTCTCGGCCGCGCGAGCGGGCCTCCAGGTGAAGGCCCCTTCCGTCGTCCGTCGCGGTTGGGACGGAGAGTGAGACTGTTTACGTAATTTTCTGTGCTTACAGTGCGTCTCCGACCGCGATGGACGACGGGGAGGAAACTTGCTCTGAGGCCCCGCCTATCCGGCCGAGACTTTGTGGTGCTGTATATAAGCTGGATTCAGATTTTCGCGTGAAACTTTGCATGCGGCCTACATTAGGCAAATACAACATAATATATGGGTAACAGGAAAGCTCATTTTCTCGTGAACGATTCCTTTAAGTCATCTGCAGATTAGTCGGTCAAAGAATTTCCAAATGACGAATGAATCACTGGAAGGATGACACTAAGAAATATGAATCAGGCAAAGAAATTAGAATATGAAATGTTAATTTATCTGTGTAAAGGTACAGAAAGGCGGAGCGTCCAGCCTCTGCATTCCCTCTTTTTTACAGCGCATCTACAGTTTACTGCACGATACCACAACTTTGTAGTTTTCTGTTCTATTGCATTCGTGAACCTGAGTTCACGATGACTCAACAGAGCTCCTCCCGTGCGGAGGATATAAAAAGAGGCGGAGGCTGAGATCGTGGAACTTCGTGAGGAGCGGAGCTGAGGCTGCTCGGGTCACCTATTAATGTCTACGGTAACGCGGCGGTAGATGAAAGACGGTGCGGAACATCACGTTCTACATCGACGGACCCTTACAGGGGAGCGCACAGGAGGGAAAGGAAAGGAACTGAAAACTCGGGAAATATATGTAAACGGTGCCTCCGTAGGAAAATATTGCGGTTGTAGCACTACAGAATTGCAGTATACTGGGTTAGAGATATGTGGATAGAGATGAAAAAACTTGGAGTAGTAAGAGTTTGACGGAAGTATGCACCACCAAAAGCTCGTTGAGACAGTGATGCAGTCTCATAATTTTGCAATACATATCTATCACTATGAAGTTCGAAAAATTCCCTTATTACAGAGACCCGGTGGACAGAATGGGGCCAATGGGCCGATTGCTTTTGTGGGAAGCAAGTAAGGACACGACGATGTATTTATTCGGGTATTATGAGTCAAGGATGCCAAGGTAAGGTTTGCAGATCAAGCTTGAAGCTATCTTTACCGGTCCATGATCGTTTCACGAATGAAACGCGTTGCTTACGAATCAAGGTTAAACCGTTTTGAATTCACCAAAATTTCAGGTGATTCTTACGAGTCTCGAGATTGCGTTGGTGGTTCATGTCCAGTGCCAACTGAACGACATATGCCAGTCTTTAAGACAACGGTAAGGAAATACCCCATCAACATGAGCTATAAGCACTCGCAAAGACGGTCTGGAGGCTGATAGGGGCCCGAGAACGAGGGCAATCCCCAGTCACATACCGTGGGTCTTAAACAGAACTAACGAATCCCAAACCCCCACACTGGAAAAGAGCCATTGTTACGAAGTAATGGCAGAACTGATAGAAGAGAATGGTTCATGATGCAAAATGGGGGAACCTGTGGGGAAGCAGGGCATTCTGCATTACTATGAGGACTTCTAATGAAGATATATTGAAAGAGGATCGTTAGTTGGAAGGAAAGCACGCAATAAGTAATGGGAGGTTGAAAAGCATTGGGGTGGATCACAATTCCTACTATGTGGGTGGCGGGGCTTCCTAAGAGAAGTGGTCCACACAACAAGGATCTGCTTCATCACCCCCCCCCCACCCCTTCCCGATCGTACAAAATTTCGAAATGAGACTAAGGCATAATATAATCTATTCCAAACTGACCCGTATTTTGTTACGAAATTACGAACTAAAACCAAAGAGGGGGGAGGGGCATACACAATTTTATACGAAATCATGAGTAAAAGAGATGGAGCGTCGGCGTTGACAGTTGAAGATAAGGTGCAAATAGGGGCAAAGGGGTGGAGCGACCGCATTTCCAGTCGAGGATAAGGTGCAAGTAGAGGCAAAGGGGCGTGGCGTATGCACAAGTAGGGGAAAAGGGGCGGAGCGTATGCAGTTCCATTAGAAAATCAGTTTAAAGCAGTAGCAGAAAAGGCGGAACGTCCGCATTTCCAGCGAAACAAAAGGCAAGAATAGACGTTAGAATGCGGAGATGTGCAACAAAAAAAAATAATAAAGAAGCTGTATGGAGAATCTGGTAAACACCAGAGGATCCAGTAAATACTAAAGGATTTGACATAAAGAAAATAATTGGAATGTTCTACAGTGCAAAGTCGCCAGAGAAACCTTTTTCCGTTCACTTTTCAGTTATCGAAGGGGGTTATGCATGAATATCTTGAGAAGAGACCGATCAATTATGTACCTCAAAAACAGGGAAAATTAAGGTTGACTGATACTCTGGCATACACATCAAGGGGTCCTAATTTTCGCCGCGTGCGACATGCGATAAAATCTGGCGGCGGAATGATGATTTACAATGGGAACACAATTTTCAATAAAATTGAACTATAAAACTTTCAGACATCTCAGCCACAACCACATAACCCTCACCGTGAACTCCGACCGCTCAAGCTCTATACATCTGTTTCTCGTGAGTTTTCTTTTCTACCTCTTAAATTTCATAATATAACCCATCTCTCATCTCTAAGCTATTTTAGAGTCATGATCTTCAACGTCAGGTATCGAAGCATAGACATATTACATTTTTCATGATCAAATAATATTATTAATAAATGTACAACATTAACTGTTCACCACACTGTGATCATTAGAAAATAGTTCACACAATGCAACGGTAAATAAACAGAAAGAAGTGTGATATTCGGGCAGTTATTAGAAATTTCCCCCATCAGACAAACGATTGGAATCTATTTATAGCACATAAACGATAGGAATGCATCACATAAAAATTCGCTACATTGAATCCCGTGAAATCATAGGCGGGCTTATCACAATGTCAATGATATCCATAAAAACGGCAGTTTATGTCGACGGTACGGCTGAATTAGCGTACATAGCTGGCGAAAAACGGTGACGTTCAAAGGCCATAGTTGATGTCAGTCAACAGATCAATACATATTTTTTGTGCAAGATACTCGCGAAGTTTACGCCAACTATGAGCTACCTTAGCCTTGTCTCTTCGTTGATGATGAGGGTATTCAGTAACATATCTGTTGAAAACGCCGTGAGCTTACAGTCCATTTCGCAGCCACTGATGGCTGGCTTACGGACTTGGGCGAGGGTGTATCATAATCTCTCGGTCCGCCATACACTCTCACTTGCCATGCACTCTAATCCTCGCCACTCACCCGTGTCCGTAGGCCACGCCCTATCAGGCGCTTCGAAATGGAGTATACGATACTTTCAAGCAAGATACCCTGTCGTGCACCTGTGCACTACATGATTCCGCACTCAGCCTTTCCAAGGAGTTGGGCCCGGTTTAAAGGAAACGTGCGTCGAAAAAGTCATGGGTTGCGATATGCGATCGGGTTCGAAATTTGAATTTTAGGTAATCCTTGCCTCAAAGACTGAACAGGCGAGTTATCGCCGTATGGTGATTTCGAAAGCTTCGCTGAACTGAACGTAGACCGGTTCAAACGAGCCTCAAAAGTGCGACGTGCGCTAATTTCATCTGGAAGTGCCAAAATAAGATGCTGGTGCAGTCTTGGAATACTAGACCTGATCTAGCCACATACCGTAACGCTTTCTTGTGGCAGTAAATCTGTAGACCACAATTCCCTTCGTCGAGCTAGTGCAACATCCGTGTAAACGCTAGCCATACCCGCTCGAGCTTCTTAGGTCAGCGAGCTCAAAAGGGCGTGCTTAGCTCGGGTCCGAGTGGGTGTAACGCCGTGGTGCTGCACGTGGATAGTAACTCGAGGAAAAGTGTGCCTTTAATCGGGAAATCCTCGACAGAAGAATTCATTTGCCCTGCTGTTGGAGAGTCGCCATCAAAGACTGCATCAAAGGGGCGGTCGATTGGTCGAATTTTCACTCCCGACATCGCACCTGCGGCGCCATCAGCGCGACTTGCTGCAGTCGGTTGGAATTCCGCTCAATATGCAGTGGGCTGGAACCGTGAGGGACCTTCAAAGATTGCAGGATGGAAGTTTTGGAAGTTCTTATATGTTATGGTTGTTGTTATTTCAACGGATAAAACTACAAACAACTCGCACACGCCGCGCCGCTCGCCGCGGGCGGCCGCGCGAAATTTTGACCAATTCGCCCCCACCCCTCCGCTCAACAAGGTTCCCGGTAGCACCCGAGAAGGTCCACCCCCGTGGCAAATAGTTATTAAGGCTCTTTTATTTTTGGTAATGAAATATGTTGCCTAGCATAGGAGCAAATACGATTTCTGACATTATATGAGCCATTTTTGTCTCCTCACAACACATCTTTGAGATCCACAAGCCACGACATTAAACGAGTCACTTGATCAGTGCGCTATCCACGTATGGCGACCTTACAAAGAGGACCTCGTGGCGGCAGGAGTGTCACCGAAGAATTTGTAGTGTTAGACCCAGTGCTGAGCATCCGACCTCTGAGCTGTTAGTTGTTTGAAGAGCGGCATCGGCGGAGGTGTGTCCGTCGCCAGACCAGCATAGTCAAGCGATGGCTGATGCCGCCTGAAAGATCTGCTTTTTCTTTCGAAGTCACCTCCAAAATCTTTTCAAATGGAGAAGTTCTGAGCCCAGTTTCATATTTGATATGGGATTGCAGAGCGTCGCTACTTTGGAGACTGCTATCTGCTTAATACCATAGAGGGGCATAGAAAGAGGACGGCCGGGGAAGGAAGAAGGACCGAGAAATAGTGAAACTTAGAGGATGGTATTTGGACACATTTTGTTCGAATCTCTCGACTTCAGATGAACAATTAGGTGAACAAAAAAAGCCTCTCAACTTTCAGTACTAACCTTTTATTTAACGGTGTCACTTGGGGCCGTTCAAATGTCCTTAACGGCTGTCGTGGAGACATATCCGATTGACCGACCGAGGCAAACACCGTAGATCCTGAAAAGATATGATTTCTACAGCACATATCACACTTCACATAAACTCCTGCACTTCAATATGGTTATTGATTACGCATGATTGATCGATAATCGTTTTTGCACTAGAAAACTTCTACGGTGCATAGGGTTCAAAATGTATTGCACTGTTACTCAGTTATCCTTCCTGATTTTTTTAGATAGAAGGAAGTTACCTAAGAGGTCCGGTTTCTCCTGAAGTGAAGTTTTGGACGCGGGTGACAGTGGCTCTTGAGGAGATTCAAGTTTGGGTTTAGAACGTTTACGACGGCATAACAGTACGAATACGGTCACGAACAGTACTAGTACCAGAACAATCACCTAAAAAGTACTGCCAAAGTATTGAGAACCTTTCAGTTTGGTAGATAAAAAGTCTTACTGGGAGCTGATCGCCTGCCGGCACCAGTCGGGACCTCGGAAACTGGCTTTGCTTCCTCTTGCCATCAGCAGATTTTTTCTTCTCGGACTGCTCTTGAACTTCTGCATCGGAAGGAATGATGGTGATTGGAAGAATGAGACGAGCCGGTTGCACACTATCCGCACGAACTTCCAATTCCAGCTCTTCAGTGACCTGCACGTGGAGTCTTTTTTAAACTACGTAATTTTAAGGCTTATGTATACTTTGATTTCGAGTTCTCATTGATTTAATTTCAGAGTACCGCGAAGCCTCTGTTTCCTTCCCATCTCGCAGATCATAGAGGGTCCGATTGAATTTCGGGACAGCTCTCGAATTATTATATTATTTGTGACACTTCGAGAGCAAAAAAAGAAAACAAAAAAAATTGGAGGAACGACCCCATAATATTGTAATTTTGTCGGCGTTTTCTCAAAATGCGAACTTCATTTTCTTCTCCCTCTAAGCTGTCACAGAGCGGCTGAGATGGGAAATCGCATCGATTTTTGGAAAAGTTACATGGTTTCATGAGCACAGAAAGAGGAAATTGCCATAGGCGCGAGGGCCCACGCGTAACGGAAATTAAGCTGATCCTTTGATGTAAGATCCTATATAATAATGTACATATAATGATGCTTTATTGACTTCAAGTTTAGGTCATTCTGGAGCAAGTAACAATTCTTCCATTCCACCATTGTTTTAAACATGCAGGAACTCCAAAGAGGTTTATTCATTTATTTATTATTTATGTATCGCAAGCACAGAAATAGCTGCGCCTACAGCCGGATGAAAAACCGCGGCGCGTAGCGCGACTCCATGGACTGCTGATAAAATTCCCTGACCCAACGGTCCTTCATCCGTCTGCGCTCTCGCTGACGGGTAGAGAAGCATACTAGAGAGTGCTAGACACCTCGTAACCGCTACAACCATTTTCGTAGAATTTAATAAACATAAATAAAAATGATTGAGCGCCTTACCTCTTTGTCAGTAGCGAACGCCTGATAGTATACTCGGCCTCGAAGGATATCCGGGAATGTGAAGAAGAGTGCTGAATGATTTGAGACCGGGTCAAGAGAAATTCTGCCATAACGAGGAGTGGCAGTGACAAGGAACCGGGGAGTTGAGCCCTAAAAGAAGATCTTTTTTAGGTCAGCTTCGCTGGAGAGCCTAGAAAAGTTTGAACCTGAAGAGCAGTGGCATTCAGCTGGCTGGATGTCAGTGGTACTGCCGTATTCGTTTCGACAATCACCGGCTGTGCAGTGACCAACGACTTCACACGAATCTCCGATCGATTTCGTACAACTCCTTTCTCGGTGTTGGCCAGAAGGAATTCGAAGCTGTCCTGAAAAGTACTGGTGAAAGGATAAAGCTTCCAATGTGAAGTAATTGCTTTAGGATGAGCCACGCACATGCCTCCTCTAACAACAGGAAAGTTTCGAAAATCATAACTGCATGGCGGTAAAGAGCGCAGAATGAGGCACAATGCAGCGCTTTATAAATATGGGCTCGCCTGGTTCGAAAGTTCTTTTTTTGACCTGAGGATTCGCCAATTAACGGCTGACGCCAATTAAAAGTTAAGGGGTGAGCGGCGAGATTGGAAGCACTGGAATGAACATTGCTGGCCTCATAATTATGAGCCACAACGCATCAAAATCCCTATAAACTCTGAGTAGAAGCAGAAGCATGGCGCATCCCATGGATATTTGGCCTTATTGCCCCCCCCCCCCCCCGTTAGAATTCGCTACACCACATTGCCATACAGATCAACTTACCTTGTAAGAATTCATGTTCAGTTGAGCATAAAGTATTTTTCCATCGTCAATATCCTTCTGAGTGAACTGTTTCGCCTCTTTTTCACCAGCTACCCAATAAAACGTTCCATTTTCAGGTCCATTGGTGATCTGAAAAACACAAAATTTAGAATTTTCAAAATTTTGAAGAAAACAACAAAAATTCTCTAGTTGATCCTACAACAAAGTGACTTCGATTTCTCTCGAGAACCTGCACGTATAGATGGATATTGCATGATGCTACTAATGTGACATTTTTCAAGAATTTTATTCAACAAAAACAATAACAATATTTAGCAAAAACGTGTTTGAATTATTATTTCGAAGCGTTTCAACAAAACCAATAACAAGATTTAGTAAAAAAAAACGTGTTTGAACGACGATTATTCTGGAGCGTTTTCGCCATGACAACCAAGGGCTGCTTCCCATTTATGGGTGTGAGCACTTATGACAAAAATTCGCTTTGCGGCACCATTAATGCGACTTACCGAATCGATGCCCTTGGGAGCTGGCAGAACGTGGCTGTGTCACCTCTGCACTTCCACCCATGCCACGCTATCTCCTGTACCCATGCCACCCTGCCTCCTCCACCCATGCCACACTGCCTCGCTTGAAGGCTGCCATGCCCTGCCAATGGCGGGTGTGCCACCCGCCAAGCCGCTCTCGTCGCGCGCGGCAGCGCGAAAATTTGTCATAAGAGCACACACAGCTTATTTATTAGTCGTCAAAACATGAATTTTCGCTACAGAAAAACGTAACAATAAAAAGCCGCATAGACCGCATCACTTATGCACCAACGTATTAGTAAAAAATGATAGAAAAACATCATAGTGCGCCGCAGAGAAGTGTGAGATGTAATTGTTATAAAGGATGATATCAACAAATGTTATTATGTATGTACTATAAGTTTATGTCATTGATTTCACAATCCACTCCTGCTAAATGACTTTTGAAAGCATACCTTGTATGTTATAGCAGCTCTATCACCATTCGAATACGCTCCAAGGTGGGTCCTGAAACGAGTGCCTGATTGAGCGGCTACGGCAATTTGTAAAAATAAAATAAGGTACCGATTGAGCAGCACGTAGGTTTTGCCTTGAGGATACTCAATAACTGTATGATTCTCCAAAGCAAGATCAAGGGGCTTTATTTTGACGACCAGTGCTCGTGAATGACCCTCAACGGACAAGGTGATCACGTCGTATGATGACATTGCCATCGACGACGGTACATGACCGATCGATACCAGCCCGTCGTTGACCTGAAAAATGACCTGATACAACCGTGAATTGGAATTTCGATACAGTCACAATTGACGTCGAGCTACAGCTAACTACCCCGCTTGATTTAAACAGATTACATTTATTAAACTATCCAGAATGAGCTTCTACGGACGCCGCGCCCCTCTACTCGACTCTGCCTTCATACTTCGCGCACGGCGCGGGACTGACGGCAACTATGGCAGCACTCTAGTGACGAGCTCTGTTTATGAAGTGTCGTCGTGGCCGCCGGCGGACACATGATTTTGCTGCCGTCGCCGCCTGAACGCAGCCTTATGCAGGTCTCCGCCCTGCATGTTCAACTCACAGTTTTCATCCATTATGAGCCCATCTCTCTATTCGGTCCCTCTTACATCACCATGAATATTACTCTTTACCAAGATCTGGTAACATTCTTATGGATGTGTCTACTTACGACAAGAAATCGCTTCGCGGCGTCGCACACGCGGCGCCACCGGTACGACTTGTCGAATCGATTTCCCTTCGGAGCCCGGCAGAGCGTGGCTGCGTCACCTCTGCACTTCCACCCATGCCACACCGCCCCGCTCGGAAGCTGCCATGCCCTGCCACTGGCACTCGCACCCACCGCGCCGCTCGCCGCGGGCGGCCACGCGATTTTTTGTCGTAAGTAACTCATACTGTTCTTGTGAGACGTCACATTCTTATCTAACGATTTCAGACACAATAGTGAAAACATTGCCGGTGACATAATAGCTTGGAAAAAATAGCTCCCGAATCTAAGTACTACAGAACCGAAGCTACGCTGTATGTCACCGGCGATGTCCCCATCACCAAGAGGTGTACTGGAGGCCTCACCTGTTGCTGACTGAACATCGTTTTCCTCTGACCGTTAACACGAATCTCAGTGCCTGCAGTGCCAGGTTGTGTGAGTTCGTATACGATGGACTGCGCTGGTACATGGGGGTGAGATGCATGGAAGAGCTTTGCGGTTAGGTGTACGACACCGGAATTTCGTACCGAAATCGATGATGGGAATCTGGACACCTGAACAATAAACTTCTGATGCCGTTACAATGAATCTACACGAAACATCCTTTATAAATTTATAAATGAACCGAAATACTTAAGGGTTCTCTCTTAGCTACGAGCTACCTCCCCTAGGGTCCATTTCTGAGCAAAAATCTATAAAATAGTTAATGTTTGGCATCATTCAATGAAGGGAGGGGGCAAGCTAAAGCATGCAAACTACCTGCACTAGCGGATCTCGCGGTGTTCTGATGTGTATTGGTACAGTTATTCGTAAGCGGCTACTACGACGAGTTCGTTCACTGGCCGGATAAATAAAGAACGTCACCGAATCGTCCCGAACCTGCTCGCCCTGAAAAAGTAAAATCTGAATTTTTGTTCGAGGAATAGGTAAAAAGATCAGAAAACTGTGCCAAAGGGTACAGCAAAAGGCAGGCCTACCCCATTTCTGTAGATTAACTTGGGTTCCCTTTGGAATTCTGACCAGTACATGGATGCAGATGCTCCATCCAAGAACTCAAGTACTCCATATCGTGGTGGTGTGGAAACCTCGATAATAAGATTCTGTAAACATAAACAACATGTACACTGTCATTACTGAGAAAGTTGTGAAAAAGTAAAAAAAAAAACGTAAACAGGTAAGAAGTACAAAGGTTTAACAGACGAAGAAAAACCAAAGTCATTGGAATCCAAATACATTGCACTAGCTCTGGGGCTAAATTGTCTGTCGGAAGCCAGGCGACAAACCTCCTCGGTGACATACACCCAAAGAGGATGATTGCTCTGAAGTCATATAGGGAGAGTTTCCCAGTTTTGAACGTCAGCAATGCCGCTTCAATTCTACTCGATGAAGCCGGTATGGGATACTGGATTCAACTACACCTCATAACCGGCGATCAAGGTGCACCGGAAAGCGAGGATTCCTCGACAAGGGGTCGTATTTGACGGGCGCGATGGGGTGGGGGCGGGAGGGTCGTAATTGCAGAACTCAGCAATGGTTCCACTCTAGATGACAAGCGGGTGCCGTCGACTGACCCGGTTATTTAAGAAAAAATGATTGAATTTGAGTGATCAACGCAAAAATTACACTCATGAAATATAGGTTGATTCATAATAAATCGGACAAATGGTAGTGATGATTTCTAGAGATCATAACTCAGTAACGAATTAACGAAAATGGATGCGCGAGGTACCGTTGGAATGAGTATGAAAAGCTCTTCAAAGTACCGCAAAATAATCACTCCAAAGTAGATTCATTCCGCCACAATGCCGTTCAAGCGGTCCAGAGACCACATCCGCAACGTCATACTATTTATATCGCTATCTGGCCAGGAACCCGCGGATATCGGCAGACGTCTGATAGAAGTTCACAAGGAGCATGCCCCCGGCAGAAGTACACTGTAGTTGTAGCATTCGAAGTTTGCGTCAGGCGACTATTCCATCGAAGACGAAAACCGCGGTTGGTGGAGCGTACACGGCGTAGAGTACTGGGAGCTGCTCGATGAAGGTACCACAGTATCCGCCGACGTCTACGTTCGTCACTTACGAGAATTGAAGGCCAATGTCCAAAGTTCGCTACGGCGGCGGTCACATGTCTACTTCCAGCACGACAACGTGTCTACTTCCACAGACCGCACTTCGCAAGATCGACCAAGGCCGAGCTGCTGTCGTCCGGCCTTCTGGAGCAAGGGCATCCATGATCTGCCTATACCGTGGCAGAAGGTCATCGATAAAGATGGAGTATATTTCAAGTGAATCCCTGTTGTCGTAAAAAAGTTGTACGACAATGATTAAAATTGGTCAATTTGTCCGATTTATTATGAATCAACCTAATACTATGCAGTCGGCAATAGTAACTGATACTGTAGAGTCTATCTAGATGTTAAAAAGGGGTGGTATTTGGGTCACCGCTGAGGAGAGGAGAGGGTCGTACTGGATTCGGCATTCTCCACGATACCTGGGTGTGCCCTGCCGGTGATCGAAAACCGGTAGTAACTCAGATAAAGCAAAAATCCACAAAATCATGGTTGAAAAAGAATTACGTTTAATAGTAAATACTAATTTGAAACTAAATGGCAAGCAAATTTGAAAAAAATGCGTACCTCGTTTTCAGCCGAAGACGCTAAGATGGAAGCATCGAGGTGAGCTTCGGTTATCGCAGCCGATCCACCTATATATAGAATTTTTTGAAAGCAATGAAAAACGGCTAAAATTGGCTACAGAAGAAAAATAGTTCGAAAAATAATGAATACGAGAAAAACATGGTACCTTTCGAGATATCGACCGGTGATGTTTTCACAAAGTGCTCTGTAGGGTCGTGTAGTGCGGCATATGTAGATGCGATTCGGAATCTAAAAAGTCACTGAACCATATGCAACTTTTATATTCACACAGCGATATACACGAAATGGTAGAAGTGAACAATAGGCACTGCACCATGTTGCGGGATTAGAGCCCTGTCCAATTAGAGGTACCGGAACGGATGAATTTGGCGAGATTGTGGAATATGAAAGCAGGGATTCTCGGAAGTGTAACAGTAGAAAAAGGACGAAATAAACGGCGAAAAACCCCGGAAATGAAAACCAAAAAGCCCCCTATTCTTCGCGCGCCTCTGCGTCACTAACCTGGGGCGGAATGCAGACGGACGAGAGGCTATCAGACGGCCGTAAACGACGCCCCGCCCTCTCTGACAAGTGGCCCGGCTGAAGATTAGCAGAGCGGCATGTGGTGCCGCATGATCGTAATGAGACACGAAGCTGCGTTTTTTGATGCGAGTTTCGCTACGCATCACCTCTTCAGGGGTGGAAGTTTATTTTGAGAGAGCATGTATTCCCAGTTCACACTTTCTTACCCCTGCCGGTGCCTTCAAGTTCGACACTCGAAGGCATCACCCTGGGCTAAGGAGAAAATGAGGGTGGGGAGACATCGTTTTATTTTTCTCTTCTTTTACATTGCTGAGCATCCCTACTTTTATATTCTACAAGTATCCCACAATGTGCTGAAATTTCCAGTGTCTTTGAAGGGTTATAACTCGTAGCGGACGTGGCTGGTAGGGTGAGAACTCCGATATTGGCACTCCAGCATTTCCCGTTTCTGATCAATGGTCGGGTGCGTGATACAATTCAAGAGGGTTGGCGAGTAGCTGTAACGGAAACAAAAAAAATAAACCCGCAAACCCCCTTCTCTCCCGCGCCTCTGCATCGCTGACCTAGGGAATGCAGAAGGACGAGAGGCTCAATAGCCGGCCGTGAACTTTCTCTACCCCCCCCCCCCCTCCTGAACTGGAAAAATAAGAAAAAAGACCGCAATTCAGACTACTTGTGTGTCTTTGACCCTCCCTTATTTTCGTCTGCTTTCAGTTGTCCTTTACTCTTTTTATTTCTTTTTACATTCCTCTAACTGCTTATTTTTTTTGTTTGTTTTCTTGCCCTCGAAACTGTTAGAATCATCAGTCCATGTGAGCTCAGGTCGTTTTGCGCGAAGTAGTTCGCGGCTTCGAATGACTGAATAAATAAAAGAATCACTTGGATCCTACCTGAATTCTTCTTCAATCGGCTTCCCAGATCCGTTCTTCTGCAGTACGAAATAGAATGAGTCTTTCCGTGTCCACTCCTTTTGCAGAGCGCCTGATGGCAGGTAGCGAACACGATTTCGATTCAACTGAAATCAAGGTGCCATTAGAAACTGTTCATGCGCTACGAGGTGATGGGTGGAGCTTGTGCGCCTACTGCGACTCCACCCACCGTTAGATGGAATTGCGCTGGGCACGCCCACTGTGAACGACTCGGGTAAACAAAATCTCGCAAACTATGAACAGAGAAAAAGCATTGGACGCACTGCAAGCCAGTGGGTTTGGCCACTGCAGGCTTGTGGGTGGGGCTTGGACGCGCTGATGTGGCCAAACACAGTCTAATTGGCGTGATGCTGCTCTGACACAACCCGCGACGTTTCGTGTATGTCCACACTCTTCAAGGCCAGTCCGCTACTACACTCATTTTGAAGATTTTTAAAAATTCCAAGTATGGCCGGGTTCATACTTTGTGCCGTTTGCGCCGGTAGGGTGCGGCTACATTCACAGGCAGCGAGGCACAGTGGCACGAGGGGGTACGGAATACGACGCAGGAAATGAGACAGGGTGACAGAGGCGGAGACGCTAAGACATCCGGCCACGCTTTGCCGCGCCGGCACCGCGAAGTATAAACGCGATCTATACTTCTGTAGTGCGAATGCTAAAATAGTTAAGATAGTTCCAATATTCCGAAAATGAGACCTTGAAGGAATTTGCCTTGAAAACGATTACAAATGAAAAGTAGCTCACGTCGAGTTGACTGAATTTTTCCGTTTCATTCAAACCAACAAGCAGTTTTCCATATTTAGGTGGTTTCGACACGGAGAACAGTATTTCTTCCGGGCGAGCCTGAACCATCCACTCCCATAAAATCTTGGTATTCTTGAAATTAACCAACTTTGAAACATTACATTTGGAATGCTGGCACGAAGTGATTCGACACCGATGACAGTGCTAGCATTTGGTGAGGCAAGCAAACGTGCGTTTGTCTGAAGTACTGGCGATGAACTCGTCGAGCTTTCTATGGAGAACCATTCAGGGCCGATTTGATGTACACCGTCTGACAGCAGGAACGAGAATCCACCCGATCCAGATGCGTCTGAAGAGATCACATGTTGCACTGCATAATTTACTCCTTATTTTTCTTGGATTTTACGAGGAAAGGCGTTCAACTTCCCATGGAATTTTGAATTGGGTCGCAGACAGCTCGACAGAGTTTCGAATGCTGATTACAAATATTTATGAAAACCAAAAGTGCTAAGGGCTACTCTGAAGCTACTTAGGAGGGGCAAAGTTTGCATGCGATGGCTCATTGACCGGGTATTTGGCTTGTTGTGACTTATCAAAAGGCCAACTATAGGTGGCGAACCCGCTGTTCACTATCTCCAGGGCAAGAGCATTGCCACTGAACCACGTCGACGTTCCTGCTCAAACTTCGTTGACCCTTTTGTCGCGTCACTTCAAGCAACGTACTCCGCGAATGAGTTAGCGCGAGCAAATTTTGACCGCTCCTAAGTCGCTCCAGAACAGCCCACTTGGTTTTCACATTTGTAACCAGCATCCAAAACTTTATCGACGTGTCCGGGTCCCTATTCAAAGTTCCATGGGAAGTCGAAAGCCCTTCCTGGTAAGTAGTTTTTTTGTTTCGTTAATATTTCAGAAATCAGAATTTCCCAATTAAAGTATACATTTTGGTACGTGAGGGCCATGACTTCCACTTCCTGGTAAGTTCAGTAGTAATTGATTGCAATCCACTGTAAGTTGTTCCACTCCAACTTTTTGGGATTTTTATTAAATAGCTCTACTTCGCGATGAGATGCGCTTCAGAATGAACTGAATCTTTGGCAGAAGATATCCAGATGAGAGAGAGGAGAAAATGAATTTAGTGAAGGACTGATGAGCTTAACGGACACAGCACTGGTGATTACGAGTTCTGATCCAGGCTTCGTCCCATATACTTGGTCAATAAATCAAATCAGTTGAAAAAATAAAAATCACAGGTTCAAAGTAGTCCGAAATAATTTCATATGAACGTACTTTTATGTCGCAAGAAAACAATGGACGAATCGTCGATCTCCTTTTGCGAGAAACTGTAGATATCTTTTGAGAGATCATGCACATTCACCACTATACCATTGGAGGGTTTTGAAATCAAAAAGAACACTCCACTTGAGGGCGTGTCCGGGTCCTAAACAAATTGTTTACGTGTCATGCAAGATATCAGTTTATCAATCTGGAACATCCCCAAAGTCCCTATGAGCAAAGCACACGAATGTTGCGGGCTATGTTTGTTGGCAGGCAAACATTACATTACACTAAAGGATTCGTGCACGGAGAAATATCGGGTTGAGGAATAAGTCCCCGCGGTTTTTTCTAACCCCGTTTTTCACAATGTTTCTTTCATCTTTTGACAAAGTTTATGCATGTTTTCGATAGAGCTTTTTTTGCTCTACAATATAGTACCTCTCTTCTTTCGTATCCTCTCCTGTTTTAGCATGTAGCAATAAGTTTTCTTCTGTTTTTCAATTCAAAATTGCGTAATGAAAATGAATCTTTTCGGCAGATTGTCTTGCACCATTCGGTAGAGCTCTTTTCGCTCTACAATACATTGTGCACGGTTTTTTTCGAACCAATTTTTTCCATATTTTGGACCATTTAAAAGTCGACGAAATCGAGCATTTTCATCACATGGTGCCGAAAATGCTCGATTTCGTCGACTTTTAAATGGTCCAAAATATGGAAAAAATTGATTCGAACAAAAACCGTAAGCAATGTCTTGTAGAGCGAAAAGAGCTCTACCGAATGGTGCAAGACAATCTGCCGAAAAGATTCATTTTCATTACGCAATTTTGAATTGAAAAACAGAAGAAAACTTATTGCTACATGCTAAAATAGGAGAGGATACGAAAGAAGAGAGGTACTATATTGTAGAGCAAAAAAAGCTCTATCGAATGCATATCTAATATTCCCTTCGTTCTCGATGGTAGGCGAGGAAGAAAAGATAACGAAACTGCTTACTTTTGCGAGTACTGCATTTGTGTGTCTTAAAAACGCTAAAAGTTGAGCGATTCAAATAACAGGTAGTGTCATTCTGTAGAGCTGGAAAAGCTCTATCGAAAACATATACACATGCATTTTTTGATCTCGATGGTAGACTAGGAAGATGAGGTGTCGAGAGTGCCAATTTTCGCCTTCAGCTTACTTCATTTCCAAACCTCATAAATATTAAGTAGTCGAAGAAATTGAAAAACAGATAGTAGTATTTTGTAGAGCAAAAAAAGCTCTATCGAAAACATGTATAAACTTTGTCAAAAGATGAAAGAAACATTGTGAGAAACGGGGTTAGAAAAAACCGCGGGGACTTATTCCTCAACCCAATAGTTTTCACTGCTACCAATATATTTATGTTGTTTTGCTTACTAAGGACAGCATGCAAATTTCACGCTAAAAAGTGAGAATCCAGCCGAGATACGCCTCCCCCAAGTGGCGGACGGCGAGTTGGGGCGTTCGGATAGGTGCAAACGTTAGAGAGCTGAAGAGCAAAGGTACGATCGGAGAAGCACAGAGAGTACAGAAAATTACGTAAACCATCTAACTCTTCATCTCCGATCGCAGCGGACGACGGGGCGGGCATTCACTCGGATGCCCCGCCCCTTCGTCCTCCTCTTCGGAGAGCTGTACTTCATTCAAATTTTCCCTTTTTTGTGTGAAATTTTGCATGCAGCCCTTATTGAGCGAGTACAACATAAATATGTGGGTAACAGCAGAACTCATTTTTCGTGCACTATTCTTTTAACTACTACCTGACATCAGTCTTGGGGCATCTTCACCAGTTGAGCAAAAACCTACTCTTTGCGAGCAGGGTGAACAGGAGCGGTGAAAGTTTCCCAATGTAAATGACTACCAAACGGTACATTTTACTTGCAACATCTCAAAAAATGACACATTTCTGTGCTCGCACTTATTTAAATAAATGAAAGTTCAACATGATAGTACAGCCATTGAATTCTATTGTACCTCTGTGTCAAGATGAGCGTTTGTGATGGGAGTGTTGTCAGAGTTCACGCGTAGGACTTCATTACGAAGAAGCTGTGGACCTGAAAAAGTTCGTCCCAGGCTACTTTCTAACTTTTTTTTCAGTGAATTTGTGACCGTTCTGCAAGTCCAGTACAAAGCCGCGCATGATCCTGTGCTACTCTGGGAGCACCTTATGTCCGGATGTGTATACTTATGTCAAGGATTTTGCATCGCGGCATATCGCAAACGAACCAATGCGGACGAGCTAAAGGCGCCATGTTGTTGGGTCCCGAAGCGATTACAAGTCAACTGCGTATCGCGCCCCTTGCAGTACCGTGTAATCGTTTTAAGACCCAACTACCGCGACGTGCATAGCTCGCACACACTGCGCCGCACGCCGCTCGTCGTCGTGCGAGATCTTGACATAAAGGTACACACCCCTTTTATCCTTTTGGAGGGGGGAGGGGCACACTGTGTTCGGCCTGCTTTTGTGCCTGGTGCTATTTACGCTTCAGAATCAGTAGGGGAAAGGCCTTCTCTGCCTTTTCAAGGCTCAAAGTATATAAAGGAGTGTGCAGTTGACTTATATTTTCGAAATGCTTCCGCCCCCCCCCCCCCCCCCCCCTCCACCCCTTATAAGAATATACCCTGTAGGAATTCAGTACTTGGCTCTTCGGTTCAGCTCTCAATGCGGCATCGCGATTCGTCACTTACTTTGCACATTTCGTTGTGAGATGGTGACGTCAACGATTTGCGTCTGAGTGCACGTGTGATGGGAAATGCACACGGCAACGGAGAAAGAATCCCTTGTTGCAGCTGCGTCACGATCAGACACGTACACCACACGACGCTCACGAAGATCTGAGCCGCTGAACGATTCTGAAATACGTCGTCACTGATAGTTATCACAGATATACGCATTGATGTTATCACAGATATACTCATTGATCATAAACAGAATTGCCAATGGTAGATTTGTCAGCATAGATCGATAAAGATCGAGTTTCCATTGCCCGCATAGGTTGCGTTCATACTCTGCGACGCCAGCTGCGACGCATCCCACGTATAACATGTGACCCAGTCGCACTTTTCTTCATTTCGTAGTGTAATCAAACTACAGCGATGAAAGTGGTAAATAATTATCAAAAAATGTTCAAAGATTCGTAAGTATTATTAAGCGGAGCAGGAAAGCTGAAAGAAGGAAAAATGAGAAGAAGCGTCATTATGTATTACCATCGAGAAGGAAACTGGGTCACATGTTGTGAATAGAGCGCGTTGGGACAGGCCGCATCGCTGAGTATGTCCGCCATCAGATTTTGCGATTTTGCGGTGCCGCGGCGGCTCCGCCTGCGAACTGAGTGTATTGCACAATTCCAAGGCCGTAGAACCGCGTGCGAATGTGCGCAATCGTCGTCGCAAAATCGCAGAATCGTAAAATTGCAATGTCGCAAAGTGTGACGGCGGCCTATGGAAGCAGCGCATAAAACCCCATGCTATAACATGCTCGCTTTATATCCTGCCCTACACGCTTTGTGACGTCTAGTGTTTTTCCTTTTCCTCTTTCACCACACTGCAAAAACCACGCCCCTCCCCTTGGAAACACATAACTCTTGAAGGAATCGTCCACGGAAAAATGAATTTTTCTGTAGCCCATATATTTGTGTTGTATTCGCCCTAAGTTTCACGCGAAAAAAATGTGAATCCGGCTAAGATACAGCGCCTTAAATTCTCGGCCAGGAGGGCGGGGTCTTCGAGCAAGTGTCCACCCCGTCGTCCGCAGCGGTCGGAGACGCACTAGGAGCAGAAACTTACGTAAACAATCTCTCTCCGTTTCCAACCGCGGTGGACGTCGGGACAGGGTTTTTACTCGAGGGGTCCGCCCACCCAGCCGAGAACTTTGGGAGCTGTATCTTAGCCGAATTCTCACTTTTTCGCGTGAAACTTTGCATGCGGCCCCTATGAGGCAAATAAATATATGAATATATGGGTAACATTGAACCTCATTTTTTCGTGTACGATCCCTTTAAGCGATAACAAAAATCATCTCAGATAAAGATCGGCCCCAAGCAATACTCACCTATAGAGGAGATATTAGTGGTGCTCCACGAATCCAGCACAATCCAACCATAGTTTGGCTTCTCCACCACATTCACCACGTAATCTTCACGGTCAGATGAAGTCACATTCAATACAGAACTTGAGATTACCGTCGAACCACCAGCGACAACATTCAGCAAAGATGACGTCAAAGAAACCTGAACAAATAACGCTTAACGGGTTCAGAAATTAGAAACCTTACGAGAAATCAGGAAAGATCGATTCGAAGAGGGCGCGAAAATGGGTATGAAAAACATCCACTCATTCGACCAAAAGTGGCGATCATTAGTCTGTGATCCCCACTCAGGATCAAGCATTTGTCGAGGAAAATTTATCATAGATTGGTCCTCCCTCAATCTATGAAACACCACTCAGTGCTTTCTTGAGGATTCCTCAAAGAATTTGCTTATCAAAAACGATACATTTCCTCCCAAAACTCTAATTATCAGCCTGTGCGATAAGTTTGCACCGTTTTTCTATCTATGTTTCACATTCTTCTCCTTATATTTCGACAAAGCTCCTATATGCATCCGAAAAGGCTTCCTACTTTACAAAAGGTACTACTTGTTTTTTGAGTCCATTGATTGCCTGATATTCAGGAAGTTTAGAAGTACCAAAAGTGCTGATTTTTGCCTAGAAAATACCGCATTTCTAAACTTCAAAACAGAAAAAAAAAACAATCGAATGATCAGAAACAAATGGCACTGATTTGTAGAGCCGAGAAACCTCTATCGATTACATATACTATATTTGTTGGCCACCATGGTATACGAAGAAGAGGAAATGCCAAAAGTCCGAATTGCGGCCTCCGGATTACTTCATTTCTAAACCTCATAAATAGTAAGTAACCAGAAGGTTTGAAAAAATAAAATCTATCATTTCGTAGAACAGACGATGTTCTTTCGAATACATAAAGAGGCTTTGTCGAAAGGTGAAGAGAACCTTGTGAGAAATAGGGAATAAAAAAGAGCACGAACCCATGCACAACCTAAAACCAGAGTACACCGGTAGTCGAGGATTACTCGACAGGGGCTCGTATTTAACTAGACGGGAGGTTGTAGGTACATGTAGGGATCAGCGATAAGCTCTAGAATCCAAACTTTCAATAAGCAGATGAAGAGCGAAGGCTATTTTACAGCGAATCTGTGCGAGGAAGCGTGAAATCAATATCTTTTGCATCAGATAAGAATACATAGCAATACACTAGTAACTGGTTCTGTAAGGTCAAAAAAAGGGGTTGGAGTTGTATTCAGTCCCCGTAGAGGGGGGGGGGGGAGTGTACTGAGGCGGCCATTTTCTCGACAACTGGATGTGCCTTGCCTAATACAACTCTCACTCATCTCAGGATCCCTCTGACCAAGCGCGACCATTGTGACCCAGCTATCCTCCAAGTACGACAAAACTATTGTAACATGAAGTCATTAGGGACCAGTAACAACGGGTGTTTACCCTTATGTCAGGACTTCGCACCGCGGCGTGTCGCATATGAAGTGATGCTGACGAGCTAAAGGAGCCGTGTTGTTGGGTCGAAGGGGATTAAGTCAATTGTGTATGGCGTCCTTAGCATTATTGTGTGATCGTTCTAGTTGTAAAATCCAACTCCAGCGGCGCGCACAGCTCGCATACATCGCGTCGCACGCCACGGGTTGTGGTGCGAAAAGGGTACACATCCAGTAGCAACCAGTAGCTATTACATGATGCTCGTAGATCTCCACATAAAGCGTATATGGTCCTTTCGTGCTATGAGGAGAAGAGATATTGAATTGGATCGTGTCACGACCAGAACCACTGCCACTGTGGATGTATTGAACGCGTCCCAAGTCAACATCCCTTTGTGAAAATCGTTCCACAACCAGCGATGGAGTTGCCGTTGTGTTTTCTGAAAACATGAAATAAGATTTCGTTTGGAAGGATTAATAGAAGAACTTTTCTCTAGCAGATGGTACTGGAAATTACTTGAATAGACATCGCAAGGTACCAGATGTAGTGCGGCATTCGCTATGTCGCGAGTGGTGCCGCATGCAGCGCGCGTATATGCATACTTTACGCATTGGAAGCAAACCAGCACTAGCACTAGACACTTAAGCCGCGTTCATACTTTGTGCCGGCAGGGCGTGGATGCGTTCACGGCAGGGAGGTAAAGTGGCATGGTGGAGGTGCAGGAACGACGCAGGCAACGAGGCAGGATGGCACAGGCGGAGACTGACAGACACGCAGAAACGTCCTGCCGTCGGTACCGCAAAGTATGAACGTCGTCTTACACGTTGCCGGCCGCGGTGGCCAGAGTAGGTGCCTAACTGACAGGCCACAGAACAGCTCTGATGCCAGCACGCTACAATCTAACGAGCTGCAACCCAAACCTTTTGCGATTTTTGCGATCTTTGCAAGATAGGGGGTTCAGCAATACCTTCTTACCTCCTTCCAACACGAGTGCACCCTCCTGTGGTTGTCTGATGATGCTGTAGATGAGTTCATTGGCAGCACTGGCTGCATCGCCGATTTCAAGGTGATTCGAGTCGATGGGTACCACTCCGCCTACCGGCAATGTCAATGTGGACGATCTTCGCAGCTCCAAAGAAGCACCAAGAGATCGACGTAAAATTTGCACCTGAAAAACTGGAAATATATCAGTTTCTGATAATGCGATGTGTTCCTTTAAAATCTTTGTTGACCGCGCCACAAGCTCCGCCCACTCACGGATCCCGCCCCGGATAATCCTGCCTCTACTTTATTTCATATATTATTTACTTACCAGTGTATCTATCTATCTAATCATACATGTCTCAAAGATTAAAGACAGCATGGACGGTAATCAAAACGAGCGTTTTCTGTAAAAGAACGCCATGGGAACAAGTAGACAATGCGCAGCGTCATGCACGGTGGAAGGTGCGCTCAAGGTTTTTGAAGGGGTCTATAAAATGCCGGCCGGCTCCCTGTAGGCGAGCTTCTCAAGTAAGCATGCATATCATTTAAGTGCGTACCGCTGCCACGTACTACACAGGGGGTGCCAAAAAAAAGTAAATTTGCTCACGGCTTACATCCGCCAAGTATACAAAACATAGGGAAATGAAAGAGATGAAAGTATGAGGGCAAAATATTTCTGGAATATTCCTCTCGGAGTAGGAACAAGCTGTGACTCACTACTTTCCCCGTCACAAAATTATGGAGCCTTCAGACTGCGCAGTCAGGCTTCAGAGCACTTACGGTATCAAGGCCCGCTTAAAACAGTGGAGCCAGGTTCCGTGGTACGCCTTCTGTGGAAAGCTTCCAGCCCTTCGGTTCGTGGAAGTCACAGAGTCCTTGCTGCTCGGACAACGCTGTGTCCTATCATTTCCTGCGAATTATTTCCTCGCGACAGCTTATGTGATCGTCCCAAAACCAAGCTACATACGGCGCTCTACCTCGCACACATCGCTTTTCGCTTCAGTCGCCGCGGCTCCGCGAGATTTCTGACATAATGGCACACATACATTTATACTACTTCTATCTCTACATTTGATGCACTTTTGACAAATTGTTTTGTTCAAATTTTTTCTACTGTTTCACAAATAATATTTGACAAATCGTCGCTTTTGAAATTGTTAAAAAGTAAGTTGAAATTGAATGTTAACAGACCTCTGCCTTCAAAGTTCGATTCGCAACACGCACCACTAACGTCTCTGTAGCAGCGGAATGCACATTATAAGAGATTTTGCCGTCGTTGATGTCCTAGGTGACAAATACACAAAAATTCACTAAACTCTTTGAAAAATTTGTAAAAATTCTACAAAACTTCAAATCCAGGAATTTCTGGTAAACTCTTGAGCCTCACTCAAAACCTTCTTTTTCATACTCCAACCGAACTTTCAGTACCTTCTGCGTAAATGTCCTTATTGGCCGTCGGTACTTTTGGTACTGCATCACAAAGCTATCCGATTGACTCTCATACACGATATCTTCGGGACGGACGTCCAGATTGGTCACCACTGAGAGATTTGCAGGACTGACGGCTGCAATAATGGACGTAAAATCCGGGAAGGACGCAAATAAAGTCCCACATGCGACTTACGAAGGTTCGGTGTGTCTCCAGGTAAACAGCAATATTCGAGAAGGCTTTCACCTATACGAACAAATGGATCAGATGCCACAATTCGTAGTACTCCTTCTACAGTATGCTTCTTGTCGCTTACCGTATAACTGAAAGGTAGCAAGTTTCATCTGGCAATAAGTGACGTAATTGGCGATGAATGGAATAGTCCACGGAAAAATGAGTTTCTTTGATACTCATAAATTTATGTTGTATTTGCCTGATAAGGGCGCATGCAAAGGTTCACGAGTAAAAGTGAGAATTCGGCTGAGATACAGCTCCCCAAGCTTTGGCCGGGTGGGCGGGGCCTCCGAGTAAAAGCGCCGCCTCGTCGTCCACCGCGGTTGGGAACGGAAACTAGGACTGTTAACGTGACTTTTTGTTCCTACAATACGTCTCCAACCGCGGCGGACGACGGGGTGTGAGCTAGCTCGGAGGCCACGCCCACCCGGGCGAGATTTTGTGGTGCTGTATCTGAGCCGGACTCACATTTTTTCATAACTTTGCATGTAGCCCACATTAGGCAAATACAACATAAATATATGGGTGACAGAAAAACTCATTTTTCCGTGGACGATTCCTGTAAACAAGATGCATTCTAATGACCAAATGTCTTTTTGGAAAAAAGGACCAACCTCACAGTGAAATTCTGTTTATGGCCAAGGTGTCGGAGCATTACTTTACCGTTAAGGAGGTCCTGTTCGGAAAAGATTGCCATTGGTAGGTACGGTGATACGGTAGAGAGTACTGCTGCATCCTGTAACACTCTTACCATCACAACCATGACTGGACGAATGTAAGCCATTAGGACAGAAAATTCGCATCGCGGCATGTGGCGTGCGACGCGATGCATACAAGTTGGAGTAGTACTCTACTTTATCGACGACCACCGCCGTATCTTACGTCTAAATTAAGCAGGACGTTTCAAAAGTCGACTGGCCTCAGCTCATACGCATCGCGCCGCTTCGCGATATATGCGCCTTTTGTCCTAATGACACACGCCCACGGTCAGACCTATGATTCCCGAATATGTAAATCACATAATTAATTATTTGGTATTATATCAAACTACATTCTACATTATACTTTTACATATACGCATATCACATATTGATTTACATTATCATAAAAGTTCTGATAGCTCTTTGTTCGAGTAACACACAAAATTAGACATTTGCCACCCGTCTTGTCTGGCTTCATGCATGTTCAAACAGCTCTGATCGGAATTGACTTTGAAAACCGATTTGAACAGCTTTTCAGGCAATTTTAACAGCCACGGTGATTTTTTTCTGAATTATTATAAAGCTCACTTAGGATCTAGCTAGCGCCTCGCGACAATTTATGTTAATACTAGGGTTCGTGGGCGAAGCGTGAGTTAGATTCCCGATGATAGCCCTTAAATAGTCCGCTCATTCTTTCATATATAAATAATCCAGAATAGTGCAGCCTCCGGGAAGGGCATAAACAAAAAATAATCGAAATACAGAATCCTGAATAATCAGCTAACTTTAATCGGTTGATAGAAGTTGAATGTCAATGGAGCTACACCGTCATGATCATCATCGACCCAATCAAGAAGATCCGGATGCAGAACACGTTCGCCTCTTTCCACGATCTGAAACAGCAATAAATAGCCGGTAGGAAATGGGAAAAATCAAAAAACAGCTTTTATGAGAGAATGTTTCACTACGCATGGTCATAATAATTCACTATCTGCTCAAAATGGTATGTTTCAAGATAACTAAAAATTATTAATGTTGATTTATTCGAAATATACCTGGTTCATTCGAAATCGATTTATTTGAAATATATACTTGTGCATTTTATTCGGAACAATCGCATTCAGAAGATCTTTGAAGTCAGCTATTCGACGATTTTTTCAAAGGCATACTTCGCGATAATCACATTGATCGACTTATCCTCTCGGGCAGTAGATCCCTGGGTAATTATGTATTCAGGATGCATCATTTTTGCACGACCACAATCTACGCCCCCCCCCCCCCGATGCCATGTTCAAACCCAAGCTAACCACGCCCACTTGAGCTCCTCACTGGTAAACTTAGAGTGTGGTTAGCCAGGGTTCGAACAGGTGTAGTGTCGTGATGGCGTGACGCGTAGGGTACAAGGTCCACCCTGAGATTACCCCAAAAAGATAAGTCAATTAATCCGGTCATTTCGAGTTGTGCCTTTGGAAGTTGTATGACAGGAGTCAACGCAAACCTGAATAACATGACTGCCCCGTAGACGAGGTCTGTTATCATTGACGGGGATGATAGAGAACGACATCCAGAACGGGATTCGTCGTCCTTTACGAAAAGCTGATTCAGCAATCAGATGTAGACGATCCGTACGGGATTCCGATCCCGAATGCGAATAGACAAGTCTGAAAAAAATCTTTTATTAGCCAATTTATATGGATGTGAATTGGTAGAAGCTTCATATTGCAGCAATGCTCACTTTTCCTCTGCTATATCCCGGGTGGTAAAATTCATTCCGGCAGTGAGCGTTCTGTTCGTAAAGTTCGTGGTTTTCAGAACAAGCGCTCCATGGGCAGGTGCCAGAGCTAGGGTGAAGACGAAGAACGAGTCGTCTGGAGTGGCCAGTGACAATGAATCTTGGGTGATCTGAATGAGCTTGATTTTGCGTTGAAACTGTTATGATACTATTTCTCATCAATTAGGCATATTCCAGACGACAGTAATCAGGGTGTGCACACTTATGTCGCGCGTACGCGATCGGCGAGCAGCGTCGCGGATTTCTTCGCGTGGTTGCGTACATTGCAACACTACCTTTAGAGTTTTACGCCCGAAATGATTATTTTATAATTAAGACTGTTATTATGTAATGCTATCGTTTTTTTTACTTTTTATGTTATTGTTTTGTCTTTTTAGGGCACAAAAGTTATTGTTTTCCGAGATGATGATGAGAAAAGAGCTATTTCTAAAGGACCTCCATGGTATCAGACCCTAGCCTGCGTCCTGAGCGAAATTCCAACTGACCGCAGCAAGTTGTGCTAATGGCGCCGCGAGTGCGACGCCGCAAAGCGAAAATTCGACATAGGTCTACACACATTAGTAATTATTTCAAATATTAAGCAATTATAATGGTTGGTGCTTAGCTACTGCTGTTATGAAATTAAATTACAATTTTTCTATATGATTATGAACTGAGAGTAAGTGGTAGCTCACCGTAGCCGATTCGCCTTCTTGAACCACGACAGTTCGATTTACCAATTGAATAGATGTTTGTGTAGGGATGAAAATGATCTGAAAGCATTCCTTATGAGAAAAGTTGTGGTATAAGACCCGAATTTTCGTTTGAACAAAATTATTAGGATTTCATGCTCCCAACTTTCATTCACAACTGTTTGAAGTTTTCTTCTGCTTTAAGACGATTTGAGACATACTATGAAGCGTTGGGTTTAGAATTTTTTGAAAAAATACCGATATGACACCTACACCCTGCTTCCCTTATTGGAACCTTTCAGAGGACACCTGATGGTCACGCCGAAAAATCACTGAAACTAGAAAAAGGTGGTCACAGTCCTCGCGAAAATGAAACATACAACCCTCTTCTTTTGCTACCCAAACACCACACCCTTTAGGACCCCTATCTTTGTTGACCCTACCTAGAAGGGTACTCAACCAAGGTATCAGTCTATCTACGTGGGTCACTATTTATTTTTCGGGAATAGGCAATACTGTTATCATGGGAGTAAATCTGATGATTCCATCATATCGCCTCTTTCAACCATAGACCCCATCATCCAATTTGTCGCACGGCGCTATTTGTTCATTTTATAAATTTTTAAAATCGACACAAGCCTTTCTTGGTGAGTTTGTCAAATTGTGTGGGTTTCAACGGAAAGATATTTTCTGCAAATCCATGTGTTCAAGTAAAATTGAATGTTTGTTGGTAGAAATAATGTTTAGGGATGCCTCAATCTTAGGATGGGTGAATTGGCGATCTTGCTTATTCATATCTCCGACTTTGTCGAGGCCGACAAACGCGCTCGCAGTTTAGTTGTTAGTGGGCTAGAGGAGGCTTCCTCGCAAATGCGACCATCCGAACGTCAAGATGATCTTGAAGGAAAGGTAAGCGACCTATTGGATGCCTTGAAAGTCGAGTGTCGCCCAGTGGAGGTTTATCGATTGGGTAAGCCTACCAGTGGACGTCCTCGACTGGTCAAAATAGTGTTGCCATCGAAAGCTCATTGGCTCACCGCTCTCAGGAATGCTAGAGAATTGAGAACTCTAAGTACTTTCAGAAATGTGTTTGTAAGACGCAGTATGACGCCTGAAGAGCGAAAACGCGAGTATGAACTTAGACAACAGGCTAAGGAACGTAATCAAGGTAGCGGTCAGCGAGAGTGGGTGGTCTACAAAGGTGACCTGATGCGTGTCAGCGAACTTCCGCGCCAGAGAGTGGGAAACTTGTGAACTCGCATGGTTCTTTTCGGAATCACCGCCTAAAGTGTTATCTCGTAAACGCCCGTAGCATTACTAAGAAATTGCTTCAATTACATGCTTTTTTATCGAAAATGAAGCCTGATATCCTCATCATAACCGAGACTTGGCTGACCCATAATGTGCTCGATTCGGAATTAGTATGCGGTCTCCCATACTCCGTGTTTCGGCTAGACCGCACACGAAGGAAAGGTGGGGGTATCTGTTGCATCGTAAGTTCCTACTTAAATTGTAGAGAAGTGAAATGTAACGTCACCTTTGCCCCAAATGTTTTATGTTGCGACATTATGTCGCAAGGTGCTGTTTCTACCGTTAGGATCATTTCCGTGTACCGCCCGCCAAATACAGTTTCTGCCGATGACACCGCTTTAATGGATTTAGTAGCTGATCTAAGCTCAGCGAATAATCATACCATTCTCTTGGGTGACCTGAATCTGAAGATTGAGTGGGATACTGCTACCCCCTTAAGCCATTCCTCCAAACGATTCCTTCAATTTTTTGAGAGCTGCAACTTTACTCAATACGTAAGGGAACCTACTCACGGTCAAAACATTTTAGATGTTATCTTCTCGGCTACACCGATTATCTCTGCCGTAAAAGTGTTACCTCCGTTTTCTTCCTCCGATCATGGAACAGTATACTTCGAAATCCATTGGAACGATATCAGGGATGACTTTGAACAGTCTCTACGGTTACCTGATTTCCTGAGTGTGGACTATTCTGCACTTAACTCTTATTTACATAGCATTGATTGGTTCAATTTGTTTAACCACTACACCACTGCTAGTGATGCTTACCATAGCTTCTGTGGTCAGCTCTATAAGGCATTCTCTATATTTGTCCCATCAAAATGTCCCCGCACGTGTCGAACTGAGTATCCCTCACATATAAGAAATCTAAAAGCTCAAAAGGAGAGATTATTTTACTCCCTCCCTCAAGCCATCACTGATATACGCTACAAGAAAGTTTGCTCGGATCTTGATTATCATATGAGGAAGTGGTTTGAGAATAAGGAACGGCACTTGTTAATGAGGTCTAACGTGAAACAGATTTTCCGTTACTTCAGGCGTAAAACTAAACCGAGTCCTGTCCTACCCATACTGACTGACGCGAGTGGTGCTAAGTTTATATCTGACACAGAGAAGGCTGAAGCTCTAGTTGAATATTTTGCTAGTGTTTTCTGCGCATCTGACACTAGGGAGGACACAATAGATATCAAGGGAATTCCACGTATATCTAGCACACTTTCTCAGGTTGTCTTTCACCCAGATGACGTGCGCAGGATTCTGAGGAATTTGGAACCATCCCTCTCTGAGACGTGTGATGGCATCCCTCAAGTCGTATACAAAAGGTGCGCTTCCTCTCTATGCCAACCATTGGCACATCTCTTCAATATATCGATGCTCTTAGGAGAAGATCCCAGCGTTTGGAAGGAATCCCTTGTTACAGCTATACCAAAGCTACCAAACAGTAGCCTCGTTTCCGATTTTCGCCCAATCAGCATTACGCCGACGCCAATTAAAGTAATGGAGAGACTCATTAGAGATAAACTGTTAGCGTGGCTAGGAAGATTCCATGCAATTCCAAAAGAGCAGCACGGGTTCGTAAGCGGGTCCTCTACAACGACTAATTTAGTCGACAGCTTGCACGATTGGATTTACGCTCTGAACAACGGTAAAGCTGTAGACGTCATTTTTATAGACTTATCGAAAGCATTTGATAAAGTGTGTCATCGAAAACTACTCACTAAGCTGCAGCACCTCGGTATTTCTGGGCAACTCCTTGATTGGCTTAGATCCTATTTACATGATAGATACATGACAGTCAAAGTACGGCGTAGCTTCTCTGGGAGGCTTCAGTGTAAAAGTGGGGTCCCACAGGGTGGAGTGCTGTCACCATTACTGTTCTTGATATATACAATAGACCTGCCTGCGTGTATCAGAACGTCTCACGAAGTTAAAGTTCAGATGTATGCTGATGATATAAAGGTATACGCAGCATATGACCCCTCAAATAAGGAGGAAGTCCAAGCTGCGCTCCAGCTATCTCTTGAGAGAGTAAGTGAATGGGCTGCCTCATGGGACTTGTCAGTTAATCACAGCAAAAGCTCAGTTCTTCACCTCGGGGAGGGCTTACCATCTGTTTATGAAATAAACGGCAATGTATTAAAAACCTGTGCTAATGTGAAGGATCTAGGGGTATTAATACAGTCGAATCTGAAGTTCAGCTCTCAGATAGATCGAGTGATAAAAGCAGCTTTTTCTGCACTTTTCGTAATTTTTCGTAATACTCAGATTAGAGATCCCAAAATACTTTTGCGGTTGTACAACGCCTATGTACTACCTCACCTGAACTACTGCTCCCAGGTATGGAATCCCTCCCTCAAGAAGGATGTATCCAGACTGGAAAAAATACAGCGTACTTTTACCAGATTGGTGTACCTCCGAATGTATCCAGGAACAGCACTATGTGACATTCCGACCTATGAAGAGCGATTGCAGTGGCTAGGACTGATCAGTTTGCGTGAGAGGAGATTAATAAGTGACCTCACCTTGGGTTACCGCATACTAAGGCAGGAGACTAGACTCAGATTCAGCAAGTATTGGACCTTTAAACCCTGCAGCGAGCGCTACGGGAGGTTTGGAATAAATCATGAGAGAATTCGAAAGAGATTCCACTCTCTGGCGTTCCACTCTTACTTTTATCGCATGGCCAGAAGCTTCGAGAAGCTACCTCCTGAGTTGTTTGGATCAGTCAATGGTAAGGTGTTTAAGAAAAATTTAATAAAACTCAATGTTGCTCGTGCAATGATTACAGAGACCTAAATGTGGAATGATTTAGATATTTTGATAATGGCAGCCATCCTTCCAGCTTGGTGACTACCGTGTTAGCTCACGTTGCGGCTTCATTTTTTTTATTTTTATTTTTTTTTCCTAGCAGACTTTTTATAATGACATGTTCCTTGCTTTAATGGAGCTGTATTGCAGCTTCTTAGTATTGATGCCTATTTATTTGAGAGTAGTTTATGCTAGTATTCGTTTCGTGGTTGTTTTGTTTTGTTTTGATTTTTTTTTTAAATTTGAGAGTGTCATTTGTAATAGCTAAGCCAAGAGGACGTTTGACCGGTACAAATCCACCCTTTTCCATAAGATTACCTTATTCAGCTATGCAGTTCATTCGAGTGATAACATAGTTGCAAATGTCTTATATTTTATGATATGATATTTCATTGAGAATAGTCACCATCCCTTTTTCTAAACTGATATCCTTTCTTTCCTGGAGTCGCCAGACTAGGTGCCTAGCGTTTATCTGACCTGCCTGTTCCACGAGGGCGGTCGGTATACTCGTGTTTCGGAGTTCAGGCAGGTTCCTATGACCCCTCAGTGGCGCTAAGGGCACCATTGCCGACTGGTGCAGGTAAATGACTCGGGTGTCACTCGTGGCTCACTCCAGGCTCGTAAGGATAAGATGGATATACTCTGGTGTCTGGTGTCCTGAGTAACTCAGTTGTGGCTTTTTTTTCCTTTTAGTTGCCTTTTGCCTTGTACAGTAGTTTGTGGTTCCCCTTTCACCCTAAGTTTAGATACTTCCGTGAGGGTTACAGGGTTTTCTACCGTCCTCTTGACTAGCTACAGTGGATAACTTTTTCTGTTAATGTTCAGGCGCGTCTTATGCACGCATAGATAAATAAATAAATAAATAAATAAATATTGCACACAGCATCGATGTTTTCTTAAACAAGTGCTAATTTCGGACATCCTTCATGAATCTCGTCGACAGCGGATTACGACAACGAATGAGTTCCCTAAGCCAACGATACACTGTGGTCTTTGATGGAGCTTCATTGACAAATTTTTTGAAAATTTTTGAAAATTTCATTATCATTTCCTGAAAAAACAAAATTTTTCAGATGAATGTAAAATAAACAAAAAGCGCCGTACGGCAAATTGAATGATGGGGTATATAGTCTAAAAAAGGCGAACTTTACGATGAAATCATCAGGTTTACTCCCATGATAACAGTATTGCCTATTCCCGAAATATAAATAGTGACCTACGTACACAACTCCGGCTGGATGAAATATGTGACGGTATTATCGCAATGAGCAGTGGGTGGAGCATCCCTTTTAGGACGCTGTTTTTACTTAAGCCTGGAGGAGTGAGCAACCTCTTCCTTTCTCCTAATGCTTAGGCAAAAATATACGTCTGAGTATGCAGATTGAGGCTGGAGTCATACTTCGCTGCGCCGGCGGCAGGGCGTGGCTGTGTATCTCTGCGTCTCCGCGTATGCCACTCTGCCTCGTTGCCTGCATCATCTCTGCACCTCCTCCGTGCCACTCTCCCTCGCTGCCTGTGAACGCAGCCACGCCCTGCCGACGGTGAGTATGACCGCGGCCTAACTCCTCAAAGATCAAGCTAAAACGCCAGAACGTTTCACAAACCTCAAATCGTAGAGATTCGGAGGAAATCGCGGGCGTAATCACACGAAACAAGAAAAAGTCATTAATGATCGAATACTGCATGAAATGCAACTTGAACGAGATCAGTCTGTTGTCAATGTCCTGAAAAACATCAAAACTTTCTAAAAATTGCAATTGCTCTTACACATATGTATGTCTGACCGCTAAAACGCTGCCAAGCCCCGAATTGAAGACAGCGGTAAGTGTAATGGGAGTGATGAGAACTCCTAAGGTAAGTTATCAGTATGAAAGTTACAGGTCCAAAAAACAGTAGAAGGCGAAATTCCCGGAAAACAAAGCTTCCAGGTCTAATAGAAGCCGTCTCTTTGTAAAACTACCACTCGATTTGACAGTGTTCGCCCCTTTAGATAACAAGCCCGTGTCTCCTTTCGGAGTTAACGTGGGGAGGTGGTTCAACTTCTTAGATTTTTGGTCGTTCCATTCTTTCTTTTTTCTCCACTTTCATACGAGTGAGCGCCTTTACTTCCGTAATCAATAATCTTTTCATGTTCGGTTCTGATCACCCCTACGACTGCCTTTACAGACAGTGTTAGGGGTAATGTGGGTGATAAGGAACCCTAAGAGGAGTCATTCACTCGAAAACTACGGGTTTGGAAAGCCTATTTGCGGCGAAATCCCCCGTGAAGGGCGTGCCCCCGAATTCTGGCAGACGCGGCCTTTTCAGCTCGAGCCGTCTTACTGTGCTCGGTCCGCCTCCTAGCGACTCTTTGGCTGGGGTGGGAATAGACGGTATCGCGGCCCGCTTTCTCAGTTTTGGCTTGAAGCTCACTCCAGAAAAGGAGGCTTCCTCATTTCCGAAAATCCCTTCGTGTTTAGGACATGGCAACACGTCAATGGAAAATCGTCCGGACTACCTGCCTCTTCACGGGAAGGCTCCACGTCGGGAGTCAGCGGTGGGGAAAGGTCCTATTTCTCAGGTCTTTGACCATATCCATCCGTTTTTTCTTCAGTGCCCTGAGCATCTTGACTTTCATATTCACTAATTCTTTCACTTTTCTGCCGAATTTCCCCAAACACTGCCTTTAAAGAACGTCTACGGGCATTCTATAATTCTAATTCTCTTAAAATCACTGTACTGGATACAATACATAGCTGAAATACGAAGAAAACGAGAAATTTCCTTCGACCGAAAGCAGAAATCGAAAAACTGATAGAAGGACAACTCGAGTGAAATCCCCGAGTAACCTCTGAATAGCTGTCAGTGCAAATTTTCGCGCCCTGTGCTGATTTCTTTCTCACCCTGCGTCCCTGACCACGCGCGCGTCTTTGCCGCTCAGCTACACTAGCATTCACACGCACTCGGACTCCCCACCCGTTGTTCACCTTTTTGAAGAGCTTTATCTCTGTTGGATTCTTGTATTCACACGCGAAACTAGCGGTAAACAGTAGGATTTGAGTTTTCGTTGACGATTCCTTTGAATAGGATATGTTTAAGAAAGGGGCAGTTTTGTGTGTAGCAGAGGGTGATGTTCGACCACAATGCGTGGGGCATCGCTGAAGTCGCAAATTTGATTTTTGCCCAATCTTCGAAGGAGAACGACAAAATTGTGGTGTATTAGACCGCTGCAAGACTTTGCGATGGGCAGTGGAATATTAGACCGTCGCCAGACTTAGCGATATTGCGATTTTGCGGTGTCGCGGCTACGCACGCGATTGCGGCATTGCACAATCCCAATGTCGTAGTATCGCGTGCGAAAGCGTGACGTCTCAAGATCGCAGCATCGCAGAATCGCGAAGTCTGACGGCGGCCATACACCGCATTACAGAGTGATTTCTCAACGAGGGTTAGATATTATAATTCTTGATCCTGTTTGAACTGTTGCTATTTAACATCCACCGCGTAACGAACGATAAAGCAAACAGGGAAATCCCAGAACGTTAGGAAACAGCTGCTTCAGTATGACCCTGCCTTACGGGAAACAAAGACCCCCCTTTCGCTTTTTTCTGACCTCTACATTAACACCCATTGTTACCGGATTACCTAGTTGTAATGGTTTTATTGCTATATATTTTAAACTGAAGCAAAAGATGCTTACTCCACATTTCCTCTCACGGGTTCGCTGTGAAATACTTTTCGCTTCTCATATGCTTTTTGAAAGCTCGAATTCTATTGCTAATCTTTGAACTCTGCAGATACTACCCACCTCCCCCTTTCTGTTTGGTCAAATACTATCCCTCTAGGAAGAATCCCCGATTCCCGGTATTCCCTGAAAGCTACGTGCGCGTTATGTAAAGCCCCACTTAATTTCACCCTCCAATCCAAAACTTCCTCTTAGGCTCATCCGCACGATTGCACCTTTGCAGGCTATACCCTCGACCTTATGCCACAACCCCATAATATTCTCAACAAAATACGGTCAAAATTGAACTCCAACAGATACCTACCGCCTGAGTGAAGTTTGACGACACACCGATTCTACGACTTTTGCCATTGATTCTTCGTGACAAAATACCGTATTTCGGTGGTTCTTCGATGTGATAGACCAACTTTTCAGGTGGATAGCTTTTAGGAAAGGTCCATGCAAACAAATTAGCTCGATCAAGTGTGCCGGTCTCAGTGCCATTCAGCATGAACACTTCCCTGTTGAACACCTGGAAATTCGAATTGATCGAGATTATTTAATTCATTTGCTTTCTACAGATTCAGAAGCAGTTCAAGAAGCCTTAATGAACTTTGAATAACTACTCGCCTAGGCTAAAAACACAATCCACGATAATCAGATTAATCGAATCACCTTTTTTGGGACGGTAGACCTTTGGATAGCTATCCACGTTCCATACCTACTACGCCGCCATTACGCAATATCACGTTGCGGCACGCGCGAAAAGCTACACTGCCCACGCCCTTTCAGCTTCACTGACCAATAAGAGATCTCAGGTGGGCGTGGTCAGAGTACGTTGGAGCAGGTGTAGTGCCATGATGGTCACCATAGGCGCGAAAAACCAGAGCACATGCCACAAGAAGGTGAGTCAACTATTCTGATTATCGCAAGGCGTGCTCTCAAAGTAGTTTTTCTCCACTGGGCACCGATGAAGTGACCTTGGAGAGAAAGGACTACTTCTAGGAGACTTTCGTGCTGAGAAGTTTACATTCCCTGAAACCTGGGGCCCTTTATTTAAACTCAAATCATTAAGAGTTCTTTGGAAGTTCGACCTGCTCATTCTTGTTATCTTCTCACCTTGCTCGGCAAAGTCAAAGGCACTGCCTCTTACAAGGGAGAGACCCGAGGTCGAAGAGGCCGTTCAAAATGGGATACATATGATCCGACGTATTTTTGAACACTGATCTCGGATCTGCATTCCAAATTTGCAGAACGATTCTCTGAGCGGAGTTATGGAGGTTTTTTTTTTTTGGTAAAACAGTACTATTATATGGTAGGTTTGGAGCCCCGTAGCACGCGAGCCAGGTGTTCTCGCGCAAAACCAATGCACTTTTCGTCGTCAGGGGAGCAAACTGCCCTATGGGACATGTTTTTGGCCAATTCGAGGCCTATTGGGTAGGCCAAGAATTTTTCCGAAATTTGGTCAATTGCTTGGTAGGCCAAGACTTTTTCCGAAATTTGGTCAAATGCTCGGTAGGTCAAGAATTGTTCCGAAATTTTCGGATTAACGAATTGGCTAAAAGATGTTCTTTGAGGTAGTTTGGTCCCCTGAACACAAAAATCGCACTGGTTCCGCTCGAGAACGTCTGGCTCGCGAGCTACGGGCTTCTAAACCTACCATATAATAGCGTTGTTTTTCAAAAAAAAACCTCCATAACCCCGCTCAAAGAATCGTTCTGTAAATTTGAAATGCAGATCCGAGATCAGTGTCCGAAAATACGTCGGACCATATGTATCCCATTCCGAATGGCCGCTTCGACCTCGGGTCCTTTCCTTGTTAGTCGAAAGGCTTCTTCGAAAATCAAATAACGATCTTTACGTACGTTTCTATACCATAATAAACTATAAGCTCACCGTACCTTGACATTCATTGGAATGAACATAAGCCGAAAATTGTGAATCATTGAAACATATTCTCCAGATTCCACCTGCAAACAAGAAGTGCAGCATTTTTTGAATAAAAAAAAATTTTTCTGATAAGATTCGTCGCGATGTCCAGTAGCAGCAAAGGATATCTGAGGAATTCTGAAAAAATCACCTGAAAACTGAACATATCCTGAGTTGGGTGGTGGCTGCTAGTATGCCGAAATCGAACAAGTCCTCGATCTATCTGAACATGAAACCAGGATAAGTTCAGAAATACATACATTGATGTAGATGCTGTGTCAAGTCAAAGGCTTGAAGCGCGTAGAACAGTGATGACACCGTATGTCACAGCGATGTTTGTCTCGTGCAACAGTGCAACACGAAGTAACAGCAAATTATAAAAGTATATTCAAATGACAACTTTAGATGGACTTCATTCAGACTTATTGTATTATGTTGTTGTTTACGGATTTACAAATGGTAGAATACAAAGAATTGCACCGAAAAAATCAAAATCCGGCAGAGGTACATCACGTCAGACTACATAGCTTCCGTCCACGACGGTAGCGTGGGCGGGGTCACGAGGAGTGCGGAGCGGCGGAGAAGTGACCGAAGATGCCATGTATGAAGCAAAACAAAATTTGGCGCCAAACCTTGGACTGTGTACGTCAGGCTGATAGCAGTTCAAAAGCTATTCGGCGGAAACGCGGGAGTTCAAACTTATTTCAATAGCACCTAAAGAACTCGCCCACGGGAAGTTACCCATATATCTATGTCGTATTTGCCTAATAACGGCCACATGAAAGTTTCACGAGAAAAAGAGAGAATTCGTCTAAGATACAGCTCCCCAAATTATCGGCAGGGTAGGCGGAGCCATTGACTAAAAGCCCCGTTCCGTCGCGGTTGGAAACGGAGAATGGGACTGTTAGCTTAAAACTTTCTGTTCCTACAATGCGTCTCTGACTGCGGCGGACGACGGGATGGGCACTTACTCGGAGGCCCCGCCCACCCGACCGAGACTTTGTGGTGCGTAACTTGGCCGGATTCACATTTTTCGCGTGAAACATTGCATGCAGCCCACACTAGGCAAATACAGCAAAACTTTATGGGCGACAGGCTGATAGCAGTTCAAAAGCTATTCGGCGGAAACGCGGGAGTTCAAACTTATTTCAATAGCACTTAAAGAACTCGCCCACTGGAAGTTACCCATATATCTATGTCGTAGGAACAGAAAGTTAAGCTAACAGTCCGAAAAACTCCTTCCTCCGTGGACGATTCCTTCAAATTAAAGTTTCTCAACTTTACAAATTTTTGGTCAGACGGAGGAAATTTTCTCCTTCTTTCTGTGTCCAATATAGTAATTCCGAGAAGAAACAAAACCATGGAATATCCATGTACGACTCCTTTAATTCAATGAATCGAATGAAAGCGGTTTCTTTCAGGTATCCAAAACGAAAGATAAAATTTACACTTCAACTCGTGATAGTAGCAGTGGGTGAGGTGAAAGCACATAAAACTCCTGAAAGTCACCTGTTCCTGAGTAAATGTGCTACACACAGCAAAATGGCCATCATTTGGGCTACACTCGACAACACCATGATCCGGCAGTCCAACAATAGAGAACGAGAGTGGCAGATCTGGTACCGATGCAGTAAACGAGAGGTTACTGAAAGGCATTCAGAAATTTGAAGACAGTGATGGGAATGAATGTGGGTAACTAGCACTCCTAAAGTGTATATGGAAGCTATGGGTCTAACCAGGAAATGATTTTGTTTTCCATGGAGTTCTGAAACGAGATCTAGGTGTACAGATAGATTCCCGTATACTGATCACAAATTATTTTATTTATTTAGGCAGTGGAGAAGTAAACAAGCGTTCATGTGTGGATTGCAATTATGCCTACGAGTTCAAAAAGAAAGTAGCAAGTGATGCTCAGCAACGCAAACAAACACTGAACAAAAAGATAAAGAAATATGCATATAAAATATAAATGCACCAAAAACAGAAAAACGAAATACTAAGAAATGACAAACGGAGACACCCCTGATTGGAAATACGATTATGAGAACCAAAACTGCAAAATTCAGCAAAAAAGCGAGTCAGGATGATTTAAAGTTTGTTTGCGTTGATGAATCGGCAGTGCTTAGGTGAGGCATCAAGGAGGTCAAGTGTGCTCGAAGAACGGTCGCTGTGGCTTAGTGTTAGCGCTCTTGTTCTAGAAGTAATGAGCGATGGCTTTGTTCTTCCCGATCAATTACTAGGCTGTACGGAGAGTTAGCCGGGTTTCGCCATTTTATCTCCGAGAGATCTTAACTCGGCTCAGACTGAATCTTTCCTCAGAATAGGCACCACTCGCTTCGCTGCACACTTGGCAACATTACATACAGTAGCGCTCAAAAGTCTTCGGCGAAATGGTTTTCCACTTGGGTTTTTCACTGGTAATTTTTTTGCGACTAGACCGATCGCTGAGAAATTTTAGTATGGTGTACTTGGAGACACAGCATACTTCATATACTATTTTGGCGCTCAACGGTGTAGGTTACGTGGTTATATGAATTTTTTTAATTTTGGCATGCCATCGCTATGCCGTCCCGCTGTGCCGCTATCATCAAAATTCGTGGTCTTTCCATAGAATATTAATGTTCTCTGAGGCTTGCTCGTTTTGTTTTTGTAAAGAAAACCGTTTTTCTTGACAAAGCCTTCTACTTTTTTTGGGTGGTCTTGTAGTAAATTCTTGTAAAAAATCATGAAAAGTGGTAAGCGGCGCTCAAGTGAAAGGAAATGTTGACAATGGGTTCAGGCACCACATATTAAAATTTTGTCAAATTTGGTGAAGTAGAAAAAAGTTATGACAAAAAAGTTTTGGCCGAAGACTTTTGAGCGCTACTATATGTAGGTGCATATCTCATTTTGATGAAGGGCTGGCCATTTATATTGTGCGGAACAAAAAAAGGAAGTCTACTACGAATCGCCATTTTTTCTGAACACACTGCTATTGATGGAGCTGTCCAGATGTTTGAGAAAGTGGGACCTAGTCAGCGCTGGATCAATTTTTGACTTTGCCTGTTTCATTACGTTTTTTGTTCACTTTCATACTAGTAGGCGGCTCAACTTTTATACACACTATCTTTTCATATGCGGCCGACTTCACCTCTATCAGTGCCTTTAAGGATCGAAGTGTGGAAAGACTGTCAAACCTACTTCGATGTGATCAGAGCTGATGAATGGTGAAGCAAACGAACACCAGTGTTCGTCTTCAAGCGCACTTCAACTGGAGTGCTTATCGTGTGAAATGTGAGAACCTGAATGTAAGGGTACATCACGAGATATTACCTGCTGTTCTCAACCACAAGTAAAGGTACATTTTAGGACCGGTAAGAGGCGGCAAGACTTAATCGTCAACGGGAGAGTGTTGCACGTGTTAAAGCCACACCCTCTGGTACGGCAAGGGGTGTGGCCCAACGCTTCCCTATGCATTTCACCAATGATGACAGAGGCGCTGTCTGTCTCCTTCCGGTGAGGAATATACATATGTTTGATAGAGAAAGTAAAAAAGAAAGCTTCCCGATTGTGTATACACCCCACCTGGGAACGAGCGTCACCGTCTCGTGCCACAAGTCGCAAAATTCCTTTCTCGAAGAGACCTTCATCGTAAACAGACACCTAAAAGCGACTTGGGTAATAAAAGCAGAGGTACTGCCCATAGGAAGACAAAACTACCATTAGTAAAGTTACGCGGTAATCACTCACCAATCTTTTGATAAATTGTCGTTGAGTGAATTCTGTTGCTGTAGCATTTCCGACACGTAAATGAACTCCTCGCGCTTCTACCACTTGAACACGAACCTGCACGAAAGATAGGAATAAAGCACTCGATGCTGATCAATTCCTTCTGGGATGTATTCTACTTCCATCATGTATTCTACTTCCATTCAGAATCACAGTGGTATTGCAATACATTTTACCCATAAAACCCATATTTTAAAACCCATAAACCCATATTTTACCCATAAAATGACTTGCAGAACCATCCGCTGTAGGCACTGGTCAGTATTTTCAGTCCATCAAGACAAGCCTTGAACCAGTTCATCGAACCCAGAAAAATGGAAGGTCTGTTTGGCCTGTACGTACACTGACCCAGGATCTGATCTCTGGACCATGCCAGTGAGAGCGGTTACAGTTGTCAGCACACCAAACCTATACGCACGATTTGAAATTGAATAACTTCCCATAAAATGCTCTTTTCTCATAAAAAATCGCGAAAATGGGCTGGGGCAGAAAATTGGATTCAAGCGTGAAAAAAAACCTAAGTATGGGTACATATACAATTTTGAAAATAATAAGAAAATCGACTGACCTTGTCTGGACCATCGTCGGGATCAGAAAGAAGGATATGTTCTGATGTGAGTATTCGGCTGAAAATAGGTTGATTATAACCCAACTTTTCGTTGAAAATCAGCTCAAATAGGATTCCATGGCGAGCAACCTTTTTTGGGTGTGCGCTATTAGGACAGGAAATTCACGTCGCGGCTTTCGTCGCGCGACGTAGTGGGTGAAAACTAGGGAGCATCTTATCGGTGGGTATCAGAGCGAAGACGGTGGCCTACGCCTTACTTTGTGCCCACACATCGTCCACGGACATTGGGTTTTCCTGCCATCAATAAATTTATGTTGTATTTGCCTAATGTAGACGGCATGCAAAGTTTCACGCGGAAAAGTGTGAATTCGGCCAACATACAGCGCCACAAAGTCTCGGCCCGGCCGGCTGGGCGGGGCCATCGAGCAAGTGCCCACCGCGTCGTCCGCCGCGGTCGGAGACCCATTGTAGGAATAGAAATTTACGTAAGAGTTCCACTCTCCGTTCTCAACCGTGGCGGCCATGGAATGGGGGTTTTACGCGGAGGCCCCGCCCACCCCTCCACTCAAATACAACATAAATATATGGGTGAACAAGAACCTACTGCCCCTAGCTCGCACGCATCGCGTTGCGCGCCAAATGCCACCACTCGAGTATGGTCCGCGACGGACCCTGCCGGATTTTTCAGCTCACCTGCCTTTGTCCTTCGCTTGTGATTTGCCCGTCCCAAAGTGATCCCCAGAGAAATATACTCATAAACTCAATACGATAACTCTTGAAAACTGACTTAGTCAAATTACAGATTTTCGATTTACCTCTCAATGTACAATAATACAACGTTTTGAATTAATTTGTGTTTTTATAGCTTAAAAATGCTAATAAAGGTAGTCGTACCTCCCTTTGGCTGATATCTTGATCACTTGTACTCCTTTAGCTCCAGTAAGTTCTGGAGGATCGTTCACTGGATTGATGCGAATACGCAGCGTATACGTGGTTGCATCCAAAGATGGAAAATCCGTTCTTTTGCCATTAATATCAAGCTAAAATGAAAAGAACCTAAATACACCGGTAGGGATAATGAGGGGTTTCAACGCTGGGGAGGTATATGATCTCTGGCAAAATATGCATTTACGCCTTGACACCGTTTGGATGCGTTTTGGTAGTACAGTTTTCGATGGCCGAGCAGCTGTGAAGGGCGGGGTAGCGTCCACGGTTGGCTGCTTATCTTCGATTCACCGCCTCCAGCGGTGCAAAGAGCATAAAAAACACGTGCTCGTTCATGAGAGGGGGTCCTAATCAGGGTAAACTGGGAGACGAGGACTCCTCAACAGGGGGATCGTATTTGACCGGATAGGAGGAAGGGTTGTATCTCAGAGGTCAGCAATAAGCACCAAAATCTAAATTCTCAATAAGCAGATGATAAGCAAAGGGTTTTTCACCGCAAATCCCTGGAAAATGTAAAATAAACACATTTCCGCCTCAGGAAAGGATATATAGCAATAAAACACATTGCAAGTATGCATCCCGGCGTAGAGGTCGAAAAAGAGGAAGGGCCGTATCTGGCAGCCGTAGAAGGGGGGGGGAGGCGGGACCGTAATGAAGCGGCTACTTTCCTCGACACCTGGGAGTGCCTCGGTCCAGATTCAAGGGTTTTTGTCATTCCTTTTTCTTTCTATACCGCTGCACAATTTCGCACCTATTTTTTACAACCAGCAGAAATTATCCCCTTGAGATGGCTGTGCGAAGGCTGTATTACTGAAAAGACGGAGCAGCAGGCTTTGACCTGAAATTCCAACTGATCTTGAGTAGTCTCGCTTCCGTCGTGTCTGTATATGACACTTCGCGAGAGCAGTTGACTATAGTCGAATGCGGCACATGGCTGACCATCCAAAGTAAGAGTACCGTGATGTGGTCCTTCGACGATCTGAAATAACTCCAAGTCCAAAGTGTCAAAAATGGCAAATAACATTGCCATGAAATATTTACATTGGCAAGAATGTGTAAAAGCGACAGAAAACCAACCGAGAATGTGATCTGTTTGTTGGAGACGTTAAAACGCGAATGTTCGGGCAGTATGTAGATATTTTTCCATTGCAATGGCATCGAACCACCTTCATTCACCTGAAAGCGACTTTATTCTCTGAAAGAAAACACCAAAAATGTTATTTTAATAATTCCAGAAAAGATTTTTACAGCTTTCTGAATTTCTCTTTTCTCATCTATCTTTTACACCCCCCCCCCCGAAAGTTTAAAAATATGGTAATATATTCAATACTTGAATTGAGAAATCCGAGAAAAATTGATGTATCGAATCGAGAATGATTAAATATAAATTTTGAATCATCTCAACGTGGTATCGACTGTCAAGCCTCTCTCTTACATGTGATGGTGCCAGGAGAGTATCATTCTTATCACAGGCCTAGAGCATTCGCATGAACTGTTAATTGTATCGCGTGCCCTTCATGGATTCCAGCTACGGAAAACTCTGGAGGTTCCAAAAAAAATCAAAGAAAAAAACGTCGCGGAAATTTTCCTACAACTCTGAAATATTTCATCAGCGCTATACCGTAGATTGATATCGCTACATGATGAATGTGTTAAAATAAGGTGAGGTTCCAGCACTTCTATTTTCTATTTTTATGTTCTAATTAAATTTATAATTTGAGTTTGTCAATTATATCCAAATAATAAGTGATTTTCAAATAATAAATGAAAATTTGGGAATAATCAATAGATAATACATTTTAAATAATCACAGTAGTTATGTTTAAATTGATCAAAATTTCGGAGCCCCATATTGCTTTGACACAGTTGAATTGTCGAGAAGCTTCGGGACAGAACAGAAGTCACATCTTCCCATGCGTTCAACTGGCAACGTACCTCTAGTGGTTCCGCGACATAAATGGGCTGTAAAGTGGACACAGGAACGGAACGTGTTGAATTGTTCGTCGTTTTCCCATTTCTAAACACGTTCGAGTTATCATCATCGATTAAACATGGTATCAAAGAGTGGCGAAGAGCAGGTGTGGCAGTAAAAGATGGCACTCTCACTGTCATGGTCCAGAAATTGGATCTAATCAGTGTCCTTTATGACTCTTGGGGAATATAAACCTCGTTCATACTTTGCGGTGCCGCGCGGCGGGGCGTGGCTGCGTGTCTCTGCGTCTCCGCCTGTGCCACGCTGTCTCGTTGCCTGCGTCGTCTCTGCCCCTCCACCGTGCCACTCTCCCTCGCTGCCTGTGAGCGCAGCCACGCCCTACCGACGCAAAGCATGATGTGGCCTTACAAGTATGCTATTCGGCCTGCACAATGTGTTGCATGGGTTTGGCCTCCGCAACTGTGCTGGGATAGCACTCAAATATCGCTAGGATACTGAAAATGCATGTCGCATCGCAAAGTGGAATTGATTATTGCCAAATTTATTCGGTTCTGTCAGAGCACGAAGAAACGAGCGTCGGTCCTTTTGACCAGTTCTTCAGTATTCATCAGTCTTTTCTTATCTTCACACCTGGCGCGTCCACCCGGCGCATATATAAATAAATAAATGAATAAATAAATAAATCCCTTGTCCTTCACCTCGATAGAAAATTTTGAAGCCTACCAGGAAGTATCTATAATTAGTAAATCAATTTTATGTTCAACAAACTTTATATGGAACAGATGACGTTCATTCTCCGGGATGTGCCATGCACCAGAGTTTTTGGACACATTATCTCAAGCAGGAGGGTCAAGACCTTTTTCAACACTCTCAAACAATTCTTTCACCAAGCATTCGAAACTGAAGGGGGGAAAAGAATGATTATCTTGCGCAAAATCTAGTTCTCGATGTGCTAGGTTTTTTTGAATAATTTATGGATTCAATTATTTTATCTGCGCAAAGCATCTATATTTCTCACTGCGCCATATTGGAGTTTTCATAATCAAACGCCATACATCTCAATATTGGAGCCCAGTTTACATTAAATATTGAACCTTTGGCAGATCTTGCTCCGGTCTAAGTAACCAGCAGCATCATTAATCGGCCAGTAATCGGCGATTACAGATGTGCTGAAGAAACAGGCCGATAATGGGGTTGTTATAGGAAAACAGACCAACACGTGCAAAACTCGACGGGAATCGCAGCACTTTGGGAATCTCACCTCAGTCATCGGTTTATGCTCTTCAAAAGTCCTAGATTCACTCATTAAAACGAGTGCGTCGTTTCACGTTAAACAGCGGGGATTTCCCAGGCCCGATTTGCTATGTATTTTGCCTTCTAGAAACAATCTGGAAGTCAAAGACCGTACGCCCCACGCTTTGGCCGATAAAGACGGTATCCCTGTGAGCTCTTTGAATTCGGGTGGATCATGGGTCACACCATTACACCATGGAGAGAGATGAGGAACAAGCCTGTTGGCTCACGAATTTTTCCATTCAGACCACCCTGAAGTCCCCACTCCGAATTCACTTGTTTGCTGGAATGCTAGCACGTCAATTAACAAGTCCAATTCATCAACTAACTGAAGTCAAGAAGCAAAGCGCAGCCTGCACATCACCCAGTAGAACCGATTTCCGTAGAAGCTCATTGAATGTAGCTTGGGTTATGGGTTACATCATTATACCATAAAGACAGGTGGAGAACAAGCCTATCGGAGCTGTTTTTGACATCATTTTTTCTTTACAAACTATACCAAAGCCACCATGCAAATGCAACGGCCAATTCTATGTATCTCGTGAGTGCATGACCTAACAGCCGATACCAATCCATTGCCGTTCAAGATTGTGTGGGTTAGGAGTCCTAATGGGGAAGGGGCACACAGAATTTTCGCTTGTCTCTAATCGTATTCCTCTTTTATTCCAACATTTTTATTCTTTAAGAAAAGAGTCGCATTCCCAGTTGGAAGAAGAGAAGCCTATTTGCAGGAAAAAATTCGAAAATGCCCAACGATATCATACATTTAAAAAAAATTTTGTGTTTTTTAGGAGCGATAGCAAGGTCTTAAATCAACAAGCATATTTTGACTAGATAGGGAAATAGCAACGCTGGCAACACTGTGACTATCAATCGACGATATAAGTTTTAGTGACACAACTTTAGGCCGTGTTCATACTTTGGCAGGGCGTGGCTGTGTTGCAGCGAGGCAGAGTGGCACGGGGAGGTGCAGAGACGACGCAGGCAACAAGGCAGGGTGACACAGGCGGGGGGACGCAGAGAAACGCAGCCACGCTCTGCCGCAGGCACTTCAAAGTATGAACGATCAACAACTCAAACATGGTCTGCGTAGGGTCAGTTCAGGGGTAAGGCATACTTCCCTCAAATTTTTCCTTAATCTAAAGAGTCAGTGCTTCACTCTGTATGGTGGGTGAGGCCACCTACGCCAGAAAACCGCAAGTCAATTCGCAAGTCGCACTGGTGGCGCCGCGAGTGCGACGCCGCTGAAGCGATTTTCTAGCGTAAGTAGCCTCACTCCTGTATGGTACACAATTCCAAAGAAGCACATCCCTTTTGCCTTTATTGCCTACATTTGACGGGACAAATAAAAGGACAAAAAGACGAATGAGTTCACGATGATGACTTCACCTGATGAAAAACTTCGGTAAAAAGATCCTTAGAACAAAACCTGAATCTCTCTGTAGGTAATGACGGTATTCAGATCATAAAACCCTCCTTTTGAAGAGCTTGGGAAACTATTTGATCGCTCGAATGACCCTTGAACAAAGTTTGTACAGCACGACAAACATCTGGCATTAAATTGCGCTTTTCAGCTGTGAGTGTTCATCGGTGGAGGAAATTTCTCAACTGGTCTTATGCGATTTAGCTTTGCGAGATCAGTGCCAGTCCTGACTGCGTCACCGTCATTTTTTGTGGGTTATGGGTTATATCACATGGCAATAGGTAATAGTACAGTCTGTCATCTATTTCACCGCTTGGGTCTGCATATACTCAATCTACACTATCTTTGTCATGGTTTTCAGAAGTCACGCCACTTGAGGTACTTCTATGAATATGTACTGAATAGTAACATTATAATAGAAGATAAAATAATTAAAGCGAATAAAAATGGATAATGACGTTTCCTACACTTCAAGCGTACAATGGTAATCCATTGCTTACAAAACATGTGACGCAGTTCCTTGGAAGACTAAATTATTACTACATAGCAAATCAAAGTAGACTGGTGAGTGTACCGTTTAGTGACTTTTCACAGGTATGAACAAGTTGGCTACCGTGGGTTATGGGTTATATCACATGGTGATAGGTGATACATACTTTGTCATATGCATAACATTTCAAGTCGTATGAACCTAATCTACACCACTTTTGTCAGGTTTCTTAAAACTAACAGCACACTACCTACTCCTACAAGTACTGGACTGATTAGTGCGGGTAAATGACGTAGGTGCCTGAATGATTAAGTGATTACATGATAACTCAGAGTCATGTGGCAAGGCATTTAATGACGTTATGTAGTAATTCTGCGCAAACTGCGCTGTAGTGGATTCTACAGCGCAGTTTGCGCGGGTTAAGGGCTACATTATAGGGAGTGATACGCAGCCGTGAACGGTTGCCACGGCTCGGAGGAACTAATGACGGGGGATGTTGTTTTATAAAAGCATTCAATTAAAGACGGTGATAGGGTGATAAGAAATCCCAAATGGAGTAATTCAGTGAAAAATTACGGGTCTGAAGGGTCTATAAATGGCGAGATCCCCTGTGAAACGCGGAATGGTGGGAATGGGACTCTATTTGTCGGACTTCTAATTATTTACTTTCGTTTTTTCTTCACCGTGGTATCACTGGTCATCTCGCCCGTCATATTCACCACATTTTTTTTCAAATTTTGTCCGCATTTGCCCTGTCACTACCATTGAGGCATATGCTATGCACCCGATTTTTCGCTGAAGTCTCCCTTTTGACACCCGGTCGTGTTAGCGAATCGAGGGCGTACGGCTTGTCATCGGCTGCCACACGTCTCTCGCCACGAAATGACCGATAAAACACCAGTGTGATACGATAACGAGCTACAGGTGCACGAAATCGCGTGTCAAAAGTGTGCCACAATCTGGAGCTCAGCCAATAAAACTCCCTCATTCACATAAGACAAGTCGATCGACGAAAGAAGAAACATTTCGCTCAGTGTATTGTCGTCGAAAAACAAATAAACAAGACCAGGTTTTTCAAGCTGATGGGAATCTGTTCCGGAGCAACCTAGAAACCTCAGTAAAGGTCACCTGACGCACCCATGGAGCCCTATAGAGCCGAATGATCAGCGCAGATTTACCCCAAAGGGATGCGCCATGCACGCAACCTCCTTGTAATAGCACCGTGAGAGACCCGTCTAAAATCTACCCCTGCTGCTAGTGACGCAAAGGAGGCGAGAAAGGGGGTTTTCGGGTTTCCATTCCTCGGGTTTTCTGTGGTTTTATTTCGTTCTTTCTCTACTTCAAAACTTCTGAGCACCCCTATTTTCATACTCCCCAATCTGCCAAATTTACTCCTTCCGGTTTCCGTAAGAGGGTAACGAATAGATAAATAGTACACAGTGGGACGATGAGACGCATCGAACGCTGAACGCCGGTATTTCCACGATGGCTGCGGTGAGAAATCAAAGGCGAGAAATGCGCGGAGCAATGCCGCATTGGTCTTTTCTATACCACACCCGACCCGTAGTCCATACAAAAAAAACCGATGGGCTAGCCGATGTCACAGTGATTGTGTTACCTTTTCGCTCACCAGCAGATCCATCACTATCGTTTACTTGAGTCCTACCAGAGGTTTACGCGAATAGACAAATAAACAAGTATTTAACTACATGTAGTCAAATCGAATAAATAAATAAGCAAATAAACACAGAAATAAGTGTTCGGTGCATGTTCTTCGGAAAACCCAAGTGATATGGGGGATTCAACTCTTACAATGCACTGTCACACCGCTTAGCCATCTTTATGCATTTATTTACAATCACTACTGCCATTTTTCTAACTTATAGCGTATAAGTTAGTACCGACCACACGTTTTCCACATGATCTTCAATTCGTTAAAACCTCTTTGAACCTTTTTGGGATGGAAGACAATAACTTCCGTGGTTGGTCATCAGTGAATCTGCATACATGCCTTTTCAGAAAACCTATTCAGCGATTACGAGCACTTCAGAGACCCTCAGACACCCATTGATGTTGGAAATCTCAAATCTGGGAAATGGACGTCCAGAGGTGAACCACAAAACTGAACTGTTCGGCTGACAATTTCGAAATCCTCTGGCTAGTTTTATTCATGTTGAACCGCCCGTAAACTAATTTCTCTACCTAACTCCTTTTTTGCACCTAATTTTCTCCCTTCTTACTTTTTCTTTCTTTCCTTTTTTTTCTCTCTTCTTTTTCTACCTAATATTTTCTCTCTTCTCTTATTTTCTTTAAAATTTCTTTACCTAATAAATCGTAAATTAAGTTGAACTGTACGTAATCCCCTGACCAATAGGCTCTAATAAAGCCTCATTGTCAGTTCTCACCTACATATATGACGCCATACGTGTCTCCCCAAACGCTAACTGCATTGCCTGCGACGAAATGTAACACGAAACGGCACGCGCCCTGAGCGAGTCCATTAAACTAAAGATGGATTGGCACAACTTTGCCCGATCGCAACAGCAATATGCGATTACGCGCCCGGAAATGACGGATTGTTGGGAACATCCCCGACACGAAGACTGATGAAGGACCGTTCCAGGGAACCGTCTACTACAGATGTTCCAATCTCTGAGAAAGCGGACAAAAACACTGAGATTGGCCTTCGAGTAAGCCACAAAATTCCGACGAAGACCTGTAAGGGCCTGGAAACCGGGTTTCACTGCAGATCTCTAAATATTGTGATAAATAAAACAAGCTTCAGGTATACAGGTGATCCAAGGTCTCTTTGAAAGCCTAGGCCGCCGTCAGACTTTGCGATTTTGCGACTTTGCGCGACGCACTTTCGCACGCAATGCTGTGACCTTAAGGCCGCGTCCATACTTTGCGGACCGACGCCGGCACCGGCAACGAAGTCATCAAAACCATGTGCCCGCCGCCGACCACAGAGGCACTCTGGTGACACGTCTGTTTGCAAAATACTCGACCCAGTCACACTACAATATGATGGTCGTAGCGGGAGCCACGACTTCGCATTCGAATTTTGAAATGATGCCGAAGTATGCATGATGAAGTGGCAAGAGCCCACGAATTCGAATTAGAGTCTTGGCATATGCCATACTATGCCAAATTCGAATTTGAATTCCTGGGTTTTCGTCACGATCATCATACAGTGGTGTGGTTGGGTCAAGCGTATTACAAAAGGAGCGCGTCAGCAGAGTGTCGCCGTGGTCGGCGCTGGACACATGGTTTTGACGTCGTCGCCGTATGAACGCCCGAGATCTTGCTTTGTTCGCGTGCAGAGCCGCGACAGCACCAAACCACATAATCGCGAGCTTCAATTGCAAGTGGAACTTAATAAAAATCTTACAACCACAACCTTCTTCATCCGCAATTACCAGACATTACAGTGGTCTATAAGAGACCATAATAGGGACACATAGAGAGCGAATCTTCTGATTCATTTGGAACACGTTTCCGCATTCTTGCAACTAATCGCTGTATTAGGTAGCGCTATTGGAGCGGCGATACAGAAATAGCAAACTCAGGCTTTCTGGATTCTATCGGGATGTGCGGCTTCGGCGTAATAGGAAGCGGTGTGGATCAGGTGATATACAGCCTAGCACGACCATTATGTACAGTAGCTCTCAAAGTATTCGGCCAAACACTTTTTCATCATAACTTTTTTCTACTTGACCATATTTGACAAAATTTTATTATGTGGTGCCTGAACCTATTCTCAACATTTCCTTCTACTTGAGTGCCGCTTGGATCTTTTCATGGTTTTTTACTAAAATTTATTACAAAACCACCGGAGAAAAGGAAAAGGCTCAGCCATGAAAAGAAGGCTTTCTTTACAAAAATAAAACTAGCAAGCCTTAGAAAACATCAATATTCTGTAGAGAAACCACGACTTATGACAGCGGCACAGCGGGACGGCATAGGAATGGCACTCCAAAACAAAAAATTGCATGTAACCACGTAACTACACCGTTGAGCGCCAAAATAGTATAATAAGTATGCATTGTCTCCAAGCACAACATACCAAAATTTCTCTTAGATTGGTCCAGTTGCAAAAAAGTCACAAGTGAAAAACCCAAGTGAATAACCATTTGGCCGAATACTTTCAAGCGCTACTGTATATAGCCCTCACATCGTCGACTTGATGGATCCTCTCTTTTAGAAGTGTTCAGAAAGTTTCAAGAATTTTCGCCGTTGCACCGAATAATACAATTCGAAGGAATCTCACTATTTCAACGAAATAGTCGAGGATGAGAATATTTCACCCTTGTTCAATTTCTCAATCAATGATTAAATGGTCGAATTATTGATGATTTCTAAGCATGTAAGGTTGAGAAGAAAAGAAAAACGGAGAAAACACTAGAGTATTGATAAAATGTGAAATAATACACACAAAAAGCAAGGTTTGGGACTTCAATCGATGTCCTCCAGGATGCGCCATGCATTTTTATTCTGTTCAAAAACACTGTCACCGTTGAATGAGCTGACCGATACAATGACTTTTGATTGCCAGCCGATGTACAAGTGAGTGTTTTATACTCCCAGACGGGACAATCCTTCTACCACTCATCAATCTACACCACCACAGCCTTTGTACAGAGATTCAAATGATCAAAATGCATTGCAGTGCTACTACAGTAATGGGTATCCCGCTAGGGACGCTATTTTTTCCTAAGCTCAGGAGAAAAGGGTTCACGTTCTACCTCAACTAAACAGACAGAAATATACGCCTGAGTGTGCAGATGGACCCTTCAGAGATCCCTTTTACTCATGTGGGTACATTTTTTATTTGTTGTATGTATTTTAATTCGAAGAAAGGAGTCGCGCTTCTCTGACTTCTCCTCACTACCACCTCTTTTTTGAGTGATTTTTGTGTCGGTGGGCCCGGATTTGCGGTCTTTAAAAAGGGTTCTTGACCGAAAATTATGTGGATAATTAGTGATGGAAACGAGATCATATTTTTCAAGAGTTTTCCGCACAGTTACAAAGCTCACATGCACTTCACGTACAAACCTCTGTTCAACCCAAACATTTCTTCGACTCCTACGGTGTGCCCTGCCAGGTAGAGGATTTGTCTGAGAGAAAGAGGATCGAATCCATATTTTGGTACATATGTACAAACTCCGCGGTCGAATCAAATACTAGGTTCTTTTTTTGTTTCCTATCCATGCATATGTCTGCCTTTTTCTTTGAAAATGTGTTTCTATAGATCTCATGAGTGGATGCCCTATGAAAACTCCGGAAGAACCACAAATGAGGTGAAAACTTCTTGAAAAAACCAATAAGATTAAAATGAGTGATTTTTTATCAAGCTTGTCTAACACCTATCGCCATAGATCATAAACGATAACGGTGAACAGCATTAACATCGGCACCTTCGTCAATAATCCTCACCGCGCTCCCGTTATTACACCTCAACACACGGACACGTTTAGCGGTCAGCATATAAATAATTGATTTATGAACGACATGAAACTACCTTATAATTAGGGGGATAAGACGAACGTTAACTATGTCGAATCCATAATCCAAAAAACATGCCAACAGTGAACGACACGATTACTCCACAAACGGCCTTCAAAGGAACAACTCTCGAGGACTTACCCACACAACTTTACCAGCAGTAATTAATCATTGATTATTACAAGTAGATGATTTGGAAACAGCATGAAACTAGGCTTATAACTCACCGATTAAAACGTTTACTATGCTTAGTCCATTATTTAAAAACAGGTTAATGGGGAACGATTACTCTTCACACGTCTTCAAAGAAACATTATCCTCATAGACTTACCCACACAACTTTGCCAGCAGTAATTATTCAATTAATTATTACAAGTAGATGATTTATAAACAGCATGAAACTAGCTTATAACTTACCGATTACGACGTTTACTATACCCAGTCCATTATATAAAAAACATGTCAATGGGAAACGATTATTCTTCACCCGTCTTTGAAGGAACAATATCTTTATGGACTTACCCACACAACTTTGCCAGCAGTAATTAATTATTACAAGTAAATGATTTATAAACGGCATGAAACTTCCCTATAATTCACCGATTAAAACGTTTACTATAACTAGTCGTTTCTTCGAAAACATGTCAATGGGGAGCGATTATTCTTCACACGTCTTCAAAGGAACAATATCTTCATGGACTTACCCACACAACTTTGTCAGTAGCAGATTCGAACCCTGATATAAATCACTGACACATCCGTACAATGTGGACTCGTCGATAAACACGCCTGGAACCAATCAGCTGTTTTGAGAGGGGCTCACGAAGAAACCCCGATGAACATAATTTGTTCCTCAAGGGGAACCCTAATCGAGGGGAACAGCAACATGTTTATTTTCATCCTTCAAGGATTACGCGGAGTCCTTAGTAGTGTGTGTGTGGTGTTTCGCGCTTGAATACACAATCATAAACAACACTCTGGCTGACCCCTCTACGGGGAAAAAGCGCTCTGTGCAATCCCCTCAGTGAACGAAGACATTCAAAGAACAAAGTCTTACCTTTAGCAGAGGAACACAGTGACGGGGAATACACGAGGGAATTCAGGCCAACCGTTGAAAAATGAACTGACGTCTCTGAGAGACATTTGACGGCCACTGATAACTTAACACCGACTTCCACATGGGCTATGGCTACGTTATCGGCCAATAGGCTATGGCCGACCACAGACAGTGTGATGTTCCGGGTGGGTGATAGCAATATCACCGGGGAACCTTTAAGTTCATTAAAGATCAGATCAAAGGTGATAGTGGAGACGATCAGCGGGAGAGACAGTGGCAGCACCGCCATCCGCCATAAAACACGGCCACGAATGTGCACCGCCGGCGTCTGCACTACGCGCGCTGGCTTGCCGGCTGGCTCGTTGGGGCTGCTAGCTGGCGGCCAGCTAGCGCTAACAAATACACACCACACGGGTGCAGCACAATATGATGATGAGAAAGATTACAAGCAGGCATTTGTTCATTCATTTATTCATCTCTTAACACGGGAAACAACAACTGTCACCCCGTCACGGGCAGCACACGTGCAACAATTGTAAACAAAGGTAAATTGACCATAATAACTCATGGACAATCACATATATTAACAACGATGGCGATCATCCACCAACTCAGTACTTCTTCAGACTTTTCTGTTCATCCACGACGACATTGGGCAGATTGAAGTCCTGGAATGAACATAAATACAAGTCATAGACACAGCTGCAACACATTACATGAGAAAACAGAGCACCCATCAAACGAGTAACGGATTCTCGGAAAAAAATCGAAAAAGATAGCCACAGATATCCCAGTCACATGCAGCTCCTCCTCCACCTACCACCAGCCAATCGAGCGAGTAAATCAACCCAAAAACTCTCGGCGTAAATTTGAGGAGGCAATGCTTCTAGCAAAACAAGGATGCTGGAATATGGGCAAAAGTTTCAGACTCGGGCGAGACTCGAACCCACATTACATGCTTACGGACATATGTTCTGATCCACTACACTCCCCTTTCACTTTCACTTTTCTCGATGGAACTTTCTTAATTTAACATTTAACTTACTTAACTATGGTGTATCACCAGTCACACAAAGGTATCAGCCCACAACACGTTAGTCGTATGGGTGGTGGCTGCACGGTGTACTCTCACGTTGCTGTACCTGCTTGAACACAACCAGACCACGCCTACCCAGCTAAAATCACACCTGGCCTTGGAATAATAAACGAAACTTGCGATGAGAAGACAATTCTATGAAATAGCCATCTTGATGATGAAAAAAATCCCACGTAAGAAAATCGTTCGTCTAAGGCCAGGCGTGATTTGTTTGGATGGGCGTGGCTTGCTTGTGGTAAAGCAGGCACAACACCGTCAGCGCGCATCGTGCAGCCGCAACAAAGGTGCAGCTTGAGCAGTTTATGAAGACCCACGTGCCTTTAAAACGTAAGCCACTGATCAGATGATGGTGGTGTGTTTTTGAGGTAAAGGAGTCTCGGCAGTTACTGGATTCGCACACATGCCCGCAAAGCACGGAGGATGTGTGCTCGAGTCCCGTGCGAGACCAAAGTTTTACCCATGATTGAGCATCCTTGTAACAACTTTCTCATCGCGGGGTGCGGCAAAATCAGCATCGAGAGCTTCGGGATCTGCTAGTTTTGCACGTCACAAAATTACGAGCACCTGAGATAAAGTTCGCTATGCAAATCATATCGATTGGTTTAGCTTCATTTGCTGCTCATTAGTTGAGCAACCTCTTCCTTCACCAAAACGAATGGTCACTGAAGTGAAGCTAACAATGTCTTGGCACCTCTTAGTCCTTTTGTCATAAAGAAAATTTCTTCACCGCCTTAACCATTAAGCTCAACCAGATGCAGCCACCAGCTTCTACCTGTATATCCTACGCCGACAGAATGTTGAAATTTGAGCCAACGGGCTCTAGTGATGATTTGAGGGTCAATGATGATCCACCAGTGGTTTCGTCGATTCCGCTGTGGAGATTAACAAAACATGAGCATGAAGTACGTGCTGGTACAGATATCGAAGCGTTCGAGTCAGCAGTCTTTAGGAAGCAATATGTGGTGAGTCTAAGGCAACTTAGGGTGTACGGTGAAAGTCATTCAGAAGTTGTGTCGACGCAACCTGTACGACTTCATCGCCTTCTTTACGTGTCCGTCATACTTGCTGAATCTTACTTCCATTTACCTCCAACTGCGGTTTTTGATTAATAGCAGGGCCTCTTGAGCTAACCATCTCGATTTCGAGTAAGATGAATGGTTTGAAGAGGAGCCGGAAAAGAATAGATGAAAAAGCCTGCATGAAAGGTGCGATTGAGATATGAAAAGACTTCAAGCTTCCAATCGTACCGCAGGGACAAATTGGCAATATGACTGCTGCATGTTACTACACGAGATGGAAGTGAAGTTGTGCATAGAATCTTATTTCATTTTCTTCTAGACAGTACAAAAATTGCAACAAAGCGGTATACAGAAGTTTGGGACATCCTTACAACGCTGATGTGATCCCGGCTTTTTAATACGCTAGAACATCCGCGCCCACAAGTAAAATCACTCAAAACCATCAACAATGCAATAATCTTCTCGTTCACCTCACCTCGGAGAAAAATAATGCGAGAACTAACCACGTCAGAACTCATGGCACTCTACGGAACCAAAAAATAAACCATTGAACACGGAAAGAATTTTTGTCGGAAAAATTCTCTTTACATGCCGTGCCACCCACTGATATATCCGCAGAAATACCCATTCAGCAAAAAATGTGAGCTAAAGAATCCCTTTGTTGTGATATACAATTACATGAAACAGACACCTCCTCTGAAGACGAGAAAAATTCCAAGAAAATCAATAATGCACTACATTTCTGCAATTTTTGCGAACAACACGCGAAGAGAACACCTAAGTGGGGTCATACTAGGCCATTCCAGCACGCTATACCAATGAATAGAGGTCTACGGTCCTATCGAGCCACTACAGGAGCAGGAAAGTAATTGATTCGGATGTTATTCAACGGATCCATCTGCGAAAACAACAAAGAATAGAAAAATGGATAGGTCAAGTCGTTTAAAAAATGATCCTTCATATTTTTTTACTGCATGTCCACTGAAAATTCCTCAGTTCTAATTCAAAATTGCAAGAACCCTAACTTACTTGAATTGCCTAACATACTCCCTTTGTGAATATTATGTGATTGAAGTGTTTTTTGTTTTGACAATCGTTACTCCGTCATGAGGCCGTTCACTTGAAATCTGTCATCTGACAGATCTCAACCACACTGGTTACAAAGTTCCACAAAGTAATCCAAATGGCAACGCTTCAGAACTCTCAAATCCCAGTAGAATAAACACTGCCCATTAGTTTCAGATTCCATCGACTTTTAGTAACTTTTATGTAGCGAATCAAACAGTTTAAGAAAGAACGAGCACCCCAAAGCCGAAAACATTATGCATGAGATAAAAAAATCTCAATAGGCTCACAGCATCATATACAGGGTGTCCCGAAATTATGGGCGCCTGAACTCGTGTTCCTTCGTAATCCTCTATACACTGTATCAATCCTTTTTCTTTCATTTGCTGCTCAGCGGGTGCACGGGATCTTCTTCTACCAAGGTGCATGCTTGTCGGGGTGAAGCTCATGGAATTTTCGAAATTTCAGAAATTTTCCAAATGCACTTCGCGGTCATTCGCTTCAACGGTGACACGCACCTCACCGTACAGTCTCAAGCGAAAAAAAATTTCCATGTCCCGAACCGTTAAGGGCAACCCACTGTGGCCAACAACGGTTGGTAGGGTATACCATGCCGATAGGGTGTTTGGAGACCAGCAAGCGGGTCCCAGTAATGATTGAGGGTCCAATAATGGCACGCTGTTACTTTCCGTCGATTTCGGCGTAAAGCTTGCGAGAATGTGAACATGAAGAACACGCTGTTAGACATAATGAAGCACTGGCCTCACTAGTCTTTCGCAACAATACTTGGTGAGCTTAGCGGCAAGGCGCTTTAGTTTATAGAATCAAATTGATACAAAAGCGCTGCCGACCCGATTTTTCAAATTCACCACTTTTCGAAACGTCCGTCGAATTTCCCAAAACATGATTCCATTGATCTCCTGCCAGAGTCCCCAACTTAAAGCAAGGTCTGACGAGTTAGCCATCCTAGTATGGAGTCACATAAGGTAGCCCTGAGAAAGGTTTGGGAAGGAATGTATGGAAAAACTTGCGTGTCATGGGTGGTTGAGTGATAGAAAGATTTCGAGCTCGTATCCCTGTCGGGGCAGAGAAACTTATGATATGACTGCTATGTCTTGTTACATAAGATATGAGTAAAGTTGTGAATGGGTTGATTTTTCATTCACTCTATTGACGCCAACAAAATATTGCAATATATTGGCGCCCATAATTTTGGGACACCCTGTAGATTACCACGTGCGAAACCTTGAATAACCCATTAAAACCTTCGCAACCTAGTAAAGCGAACCAGAATGATCCTTACAAATACGAATGTCACGAATACAGCTGATGACTTCAATAAAAGGTGAACCCATAAAGGTTCCCTAAGGGACGCCTTCAGAAAATGTGGAAAAATCATGTGAGAAGACGAAACTCGTCATGACGATCCAGCATGTACCTAGAGGGGCGTGAATAACTTCCAGGCCCCACTCTTTCGCTTATTCTCCTTTTCATTGTTTCACTTCTTTGATACTGTGCGCTGTTTCATATGTTCAACATCGTCATGAATGAAATCTATTTCGCCTTACATGAAATCACATTACAATGGCGTCTGCCCGCCTGACTTGCAGTTCGCGGTGAAGCGCCCTCAAATTGCATAAGCGCCTCAAAGATGCGTTTCTCAACGCGTTTTTCGCTACAAGTTATCCTTTCTAACTCAATTGTTCGTTTGTGGAGACAATAATTCGAAATACGTTTTCCCTCCATGCCCCCCCCCCCCCCCCCGCCCCGGTGCCTTTAAAGTGCTTTATACAGTATTCCTATGAAAGGATTAGGAAATGATGGACACGAGAGGAACGTTCAAAAACTTGGAAATCAAGATCTTCTGCTAGTTTATTTTTGTGGCAGTTTGAATTGTCATAAAAACAAATAAGGTTTGCGTTGTTCGTCGCATGCGTGAACAAAATTCAATTGGTGGTCGTAAGCAGTTCATGTCGTAAGATTCCAGCTTACATTCAGTTAAGACATCCGTACGCCCACCACTTGCCCTCCACTCAGCTACAGTGCAGAGACAATCTTACTTTAGAACCAGTGACCCTTTTTATAAGCTTTTACACGATGTATGCGAACCATGGTGGTCGTGCTAGTTTGATCCTATAACACTGACGGCGTCCTTTGCTTTGCTTTGGGGGTAGGCTTCCGTAGGACTTCGCGATTTTGCGCCGTCGCACTTTCGCAAGTGACACTGTGATCTTAAGGTCTCGCCGCGACACCGCAAAATCGCGAAATCTGACGGCGGCCGAACCGCTTAAAAACACCCCCGCCAATTCCTAACAGGGAATAAGTTTCATCATTGCATCTCACCTAAATTTGATAAATGAGACAGTATCAATTACGTCATCTCCCAGCCCTACTACTGATCATCAGGAAAACTACAGGGGGTGCCAAAAATCCGCCTATTACACAAACCGAGTATTCCCGAAATGTTCTTCTAAACGCAGGAACAAGCAGAGACTCACTACTTTCATTTTCATAAAAATATGGAACCTTCAAGCGACGCAGTCGGGCTTTAGAGCACCCACGGTATCAAGGTCCCCTTAGAACAGTGGAGCCGAGTTCCAGGGTAGGTCTTTTGTGGGAAGCTTCCTAAGGATTGGCCCTTCGGATCATGGAAGTCACAGAGCCCTTGCTGCTTGGACAAGGCTACTATGATCCGAAGTATCATTTTTCATGCCTCAAACCTGCCCCCGGAGGGGTTTCAGTGGTAATGGCACGTCCTGGCTCTTGGAAACGAAGGGCGTCGGAAACCCGAAAAAAGCGGAATATTCAAGAACAGCACCCAATATGAATCCCCTCAGGTACCCAGAGTGAACGGACCTTAGCAAGGTTGTGAACGAGGGCGACGAAGTTTCGGATTTTGCCCAGTTGAGGTGACACATCTTGTTCACTCGGAACAAGCAACCGTTCCTGCTCGTGCAGAAGGCTGTAACGGAAAACAGTGATAGAGTGAGGTCTGCTCTCTACCTTAGAGATGAAAATACCTGGTCGGAATTTGCCGAAGTTCGACTAATGTGGGGTTGGAAGTGGAGGACAAAAATCCCTTTTTTTGGCACCCCCTGTAGTAACCAAGGGAAAGTGGGCATTACTTCATTCACACTACGGAGTAACACGTAGATAGTGAAGAAAATATCATACTATGAGAGCTGATCACCAGCATTTGCACTGAACTTCCTTCGTTTCAAAGAAAAAAATAGAAAAACCATCGTTCCACTTTTAACGAAGATTGATGAAGTGTAGCGCACGCCCACTGATGTTCTCGTTCGTAAAAAGTTCGTTTCTGCGGTTCATCCTGCCGTGGAAAGTTAATCATGGGGAATAGCCGCAGTATCTCTTACTTTCATCCGATACACATTCCGAGCATTCTTGCCATTTGCATGTAAATTAAAGGGACAACATAAGATATGTGAGGGAAGGTCTCATCACCACGATCATACACTACACATTTCAGCAAATCTCGCATAGAAATGAGGTCGCGAGCGATGAGAATTTAACGTGTTTTTGTGTATTCAGGCCTTGATTAACGCAAAACGACCGGCTTAATCAAAAGATAAAGCATATGACAATGTTTAGATAACTCTGCGATACAGCTCACATGCATGCATATGTTCTCAATCAAAAAGAACTGAGTTACCTCTATGGAGGATCAAGTTCAGTGGCACTCGCTGCTCATTACAGTAACACCAAACGGCAGAAGGAATCCTTCCGAGTTACTCGCGCAACAGCTTCATGCGTACGATTTACTATTGTTTACTATTGGAGTCTTTATGCATAGGTGAAGGAAATGAGACTCTTTGCCTACGAGTGAAGGAGCACTTTCAGAAACCCTTCAGACTTGTTTCATTCATCACTACCAGAGCCCCTAAGTAGGAAGAAAAGTGGCGCTTCTCTGGTTCCCGATAATTATGTCTGCCACAGTTCCAGATGCATCGGAGCACTGTCACCGTATGCACATCAAGTGTCTCCCCCGGAACTCTAGTCATTTATTCAGAGATGATTCTCCTGACTTCTCGAGGTGAAATAGATTTCTTATACTTCACACCAGACACCTACAGCAGTGAAACATATTTCACTGAGAGCGGTTGTAGCAGTAAAACATAATTCACTAAGGAATAGCAATGAAGGGAGATTAACTATCTAACATAAACATAAGAAACGAAACATTGAAGAAAACAAAAACTGAAGCAGATAGCGCAGCTACGATGTAAAATGGTTTTGCCGACCGCATTAGAACGGCTTCAAACTGAACATATCATCCTTAACCATCCTCACCCTTAGCCATCCCCACACTTCATACAACACGGCCCTTACACTTCTGATAACTTTGTTCTCTTTAGCATGTACTTCGACAATCACTACAGCTTTGACCAATACGAGCCGCGAGTGCTTCCGCTTTTACACACTTGAACATCGAACAAAAGCGTCGCACGAGAAGAATGCGACCTCGTTACAAAGCGTAAAGCATACATTCTTCTAACCAACACCCCCACCCGAACCACATCCCCTAGACCCAAGAAGAGTCACATCAAAATAGGTGTCAAAACACAGCGCGCTTTGCAACCGTTTCCTAAGACACTTCAAGTTTGATCTCTTTAGGAGTTCACTGAATTCCGATAAAAAACGATCGCTTCTTAGCACCAGTACGGGAAATCACGTCACTGAACCGATGTGGTCTCATAACGCAAAGGAAGCATATCTCCAACCCAAAATCATCGAATATGAGTGTAAGGAAACGAATATAACAGATATCAGTGAATCACAATGAATATGTAAAACCAATTCTAGAAATACCAGCTTTACTCTAGAAGCCCTAAAAATTTCTGAGGCCAAGAACTGCCCCGTATTAAACCTTGCAAAAAGCATGGTCAGCAGCTATAATCACAGTAAATGGGAATGATCTACCGCAAACCCAAGCCCATAAATCCAATCATTTAGCAATTTGCACATGGGCTCTGCTTCTGAAGCCGATAGTGATGTAAGATGATCAAAAATTATATAAACCGGAATCGCAGCCGAGGAACAGCTTTACAGCTTAAAGACCTATCTATATCAACCAAACACTTCCATTTGAGACTTCAACACTTTCATTACTCATCTGTTGAAATGGTTTTCATGAGACACTCCCTGGGTCGCAAGTCTACATCTCTCACAGCAGACATGAGAAAAAATTTTAAAAAACGCACCATTGATTCCAACATGTGCTTCGTGTCAGGATCAACTTTGAGTTGGCCGATCACGGAGGCATCGACAGCAGAGATCTCGGGCATGTAGTTGTCTCTCCTCTCACGTTCCTCCTCTTGGAGCTTGATGGATATACCACGCACGGGTCCCTTCTCGATACGCTTCATCAAATGAGTGATGTATCTAAAACAACAATAGTAAACAGGAAACGTACAATACGACTGCTGCCAACAACAATTACAGCCCTTCACTACACACAGTTCTCAGAATGTTCCTTTAGAACATTAGTATCTCGGTTCTGACATAAATGAGATGGGTGTAAAGAAAATGAAGAGGAAGTGCACAGAAAAGTGTAAGGGCAACAAGCAGTATCCTGGGAATGGTCTAATCAGCAAGCCTCAAAAAAAAAAAAAAAAAAGAAAATCAAGCCATGTGGTTTGCCTTTTGAAAGGTGCGCTCTACTGGTGAGACGTCTGATTATTTCAATCAATAATGAAGTGCACCATAGTGCAGCGACTGGTTTTACTGCAAAGAAACATGCCGAATAGCACTGATATCCCAATAGCTAGATAATTCTCAAGCATGCAACTCCTTCCTAGGCGTGGCGCAAAAAACATTCAACTTCTCATAACCTAAGAAACAAGAGAGCTCGATGCTCATGTAGATGAGTGCGGGGCATTCCAGTGCGTCTGGCGTCCGGCGCTATTCTTGCCTAGGATTTTAGCCCAAACCTCGGTGGAGAGGTAACCATCACCCTCTCCCAAAAAAGGCTTAGGTGCAGTGTATACATCAATGTACAAACTGATGATGGTAGGATGGTATCAGGTAAGAGCAGCGACGCGCTGATGATTGCCGGGGGAGCACTACACTGTGCTCGACGTCCTGCGTTATTTTTGCATAAATTCTTGGTCTAAGCCTAAGTTCGGGGGAAGTCCTCACCTTGTCCTCCCTAAAGTAAGGCTGGGTCAAATCAAGTCGGGGGGGGGGGAGACGCAACTTTGCGTCAAATTTTCACCGACGTCAAAGCTTCTTTCCCTCCCTAGGCTTAGGCTAAAGCAGATGAAACCTATGCTTTGACAGATGCTTTTTCATGTGGAAGGAGAGGATATCAATTTTAGCCTAAGCCTAGGGAGGGAAAGGAACTCTGACCTCGACGCAAAATTGCGTCTCCCCCCCCCCCTCCGACTTGATTTGACCCGTAAGGCTTAGGTAAAATGATACCTTTGGGTATACAAACGAAGCAGTAGACGATGGCGCGACAACGACCCCCCCCCCCAACTACAGCAGCGCAGAAATACAAAAGTTATTAAGCTTTGAGCAAACTACTCACCCAGCAATTTTGTTTCTCAATTGCTTGCTGCCGATGATGGCTACTTCATCACAGATACGCTTATTCGTGTGGAAATCATGGGTGATCTTGGTGTAGTACTTCTCAATGATCACACGAGATGCCTTCTTGACGGTCTTGGTACGAACGCGACTCATCCTGACTTTGCCAAGTTCTGTAACACCAGCATGAGAGACTTGTACCGATAAAAATAAGATACAAGTGCAAAAACACGAGTGGAGCAAAAAAATGAATGTAAATGTCTTGCAAGTAAACGAACTATGAGGAAGTGAACGATATAACAGCACAATAAGGACACTGTAAGAGCCTTGAAAATCAAAATAATCTCACTAGCATATAAGAACCAATGAAACGTTTCAGCATTTATAGCGCACGAAACTGCATAGCAAATACAAATTGTTCTGCATCCATAATTCTCCATTAAAAGTCAGACTACACTAACTTGAACTCCCTATGAACATCTCAAAAAAGACAAAATAGCCATGTCAATCGATTTTTTTAAGAAGAGAGGTCCACGACCCAGAAGCAACTGATTATGGATTCTCGTTTGTTGCTCAAATCAAGCGTGAAGTTTCCGTTCTCGCCTAAATTGGCCCCAAATCCAACCTTTCATCATAGCAGTAAGCACACACTAGTCAGGCAAAAAGGTGTGACGCTCACTAACTAAAATCCTATTGATACAACAAAAACCTTTAGGATAGTAATAATAAATGCGATGAGGCTCATATCATGAAAAAGACGGTAGGTGGTGTCTTCAAGTTTGTCTGCGTGGGACCCAATGAGAAACATCTAGGTAGGACCTTTAAACTTTGAACCATCTTTTGTGCAAATATCTCTTTTTCGACGCACCATACAGATGGAATACCGGTGTATATTTGAGTCGAGCCAAATAGATTCGAACCTTTGAAGTTGAAAATAACTTTGAGTTTAAGCAAATTTTCGTTATTTTTCTTCTATTGAGAAATTTTACAACATGTCAAACTACAAAGCTATCACATGCTGTCCAGCGTAGTTTGAAGTATTGTGTGAAACATTTAACGAAATATCGGTCGGGTTTAGTAGTTGCGCTTTCTCGTTTCTATTTCCTTGCAAGATATTACGTATATGTCGCATTCCTTGGATTATGCTCTGATCTTCTCTCTGCTGTTGAGGGAACATCACTGCAACTACTCTGCGTCGCATCTGTCACGGTCTATATTTCTAACTTCTGCCTATTACAAAGTCGTGTTGTTACATTTACAGTTGTGTTACAAAGTTAAGCTTCAAGAGCACGTGTTTAGGTTCAGCTCACCTAGAAGTTCTTACTGTTTATGGCTAATATCACCAATTTGAATAAGCCGAAAGGTCAGTTTTTCATGCAGTCTTCTGCTGATCTCTTTTTTCCGCAAAACGGTTACATGGATATAGCAAGGTTAGGGTCCGACTTTGCGATTTTGTGGTTTAATGCAAGTTCCGCGATTTTGCAATGATGCGAATTTCAAGCAAGATTGTAGCATTGAAGTGTTTGACGTCGGCCCAAAAAGCATGATTAGTAAATTTTTATGGTCCAATCACATTATCTTCCGAAAACATTCTTTATGGAAGGAAAATCACATTCAAGACCAAATCATTATACTTCTCACTCAGTTTGGGACGTAAAAATTCATTTCATCTCCAGTAACTGCGAAGTTTTCCTTTATCTTTTGTTCTTTTTTGTTGTAGTAAGTTGCGTGGGCCACTTAATTGTGAGCGGCGTCCGGCGCTTATTGCCTGGGCGTTGAGCGTAACCCTAATTTTGGTGGGAGCCTCTAGCCTTCTCCCCCCACCCACTCAAACTACACTGGCTCCGTTTTTCTTCTTCCCGCGCCCAGCAGCATCAGGTAGGGGTTTTCTCTATACTACATGTGCTCACATATGACAATAAACTTTATTTAACATATGGTCGACATCTTTATGTACCGGGTCGATCATGAATTATATCAACCAATGAGTTGGTCAAAAAATGAAGCGTCAGTCTTCTTAGAGCACTCCCCGATTTTAATGCGAGCACAGTATGACGAATAGAAATAACTATTGATATCTATCAAAATTTTTCTGCAGCTCATAGTGATTGTTGAATGAATAGGAAATGGGCGAAGGGGAAGTTGCCATACTAGCAACGGGACCGGCAGAGAATTTGCTGAGCAGAAAGAAATTAAACAGCGTTAGTGTTGGCACTCAAATTAGACAGTACCTCGGTAAATGCTATTGATGGTGTACTAGTAGGGTATAGCAAAGGTCGGATAAATTTGTGGTCGTTTATCATAAGTAATTGACTGAGGTGAACTCTTCGGTTCATATTTTTCACTCGTCGGGGCCATTTTTCAACCAGTGTTAGTAGGGAACCGAACACGCTCAAACGTCCCCCCCTCCCGACTTTATCTTACCCCCGAACACTATGACGACCAAACATCGTGAAATCTTAATCTTTACGTCGTCCTCCGTGGGCAGCGAACACCATTTTTTACTCCCAAATACAGTTGTTGGATGTCAGACTGGGTAATGAGACTAGCTAAATACTTATTGAGTAATAGTAGCCTCACAAGAGCAGGTGATCATTTTGTTCAATAGTTCTTCATGCTCTCACTATATTAGATCGGGTGCTACTGGAGTTGGGGGGGGGGGGGCAGCGCGCTGTGCTGTACGGCTCTAGCGCTATGGTTAGAGCGCAGAGAAGTCACAGCGCCTGCCGAATCGGGTTCGAATTTTACAAAGAAACGATTCGATGAAGCAAATTCATGTTTTTTTCTATCCTATGTTAGCCTAAGCCATGGGGAAGGAAATTCCCTTTCCCTAGGCTTGGGCGAATACGCGCAAGTGGTTGTTCAGTCTAGTTGAAGTAAATTTCTTATATACTAATGGAGGAATAATTTAATCGTTTCCTTAGTTAGTTAGCTGTATCTAGGCATAAGATAACCTTGAGAGTGCCTTTAAGCAGAAATTGGGTGCAACTTATGCTTCTGGCCCCCCTCCCCTTAACTCAAGTAGCGCCCGAGATCGACGGTGTTGTCGAAATGTTTTGAGGATCAGCGTAATGAGTAATTAACCTATCGAGAACTCCAGGTCAGCTAGACCGCGACGCAACCGCGTCGAAGTGTCTTCGACCATCGGCTTGGTCACGCTCACTCTCTACAACAGCCGTTACTGCACGGTCCGCTTTTACGTGCTTTTTTAGCTTTGGTCCTCTCATCGGATAAGTGGAACATCCTTTGCAGCGAATGTCGAAGACTTAATCCTGCGTCTACGGCCATTTTAGACTTTAAATTACTGCCATGCCTCAAATCGAAAGACGTAAACCTGAATGATTTTTACACATAAAAAAATTTCATATTCCCCATGTTTGTGCTTTGAAAAAGCTTCCAGTGCCTCCTGGGAAGGTTTCTATTCTCTACAATAGATCTGTTATTCAAATGTTGAAGAATGTTTGTGCTTCAGACGCGTTCGAGCAGCTTGAAGACGAGCACGGTGCGCGTCAAGGCTTCTGCCACATTCGAATTCAGCAGCGTACTGGAAGGAAAACCATCACGACTGTTCAGGGTGTCGGTACAGAGTACGATTTGAAGAGAATTGTCAGATTTCTGAAAAAGGTCAGTTCTTTCAACTTTTACATTGTAGTGTAGTTCTCGTTATGTAGAGGCAAATTGGAAAGGTACAATTTTCGGCTAAATGTTTTAAGAGCATTGCCGAGCCTTTTTTATACCCATTACTATATGACCAAATAACCAGTTATTACTCGATAAAGTCAGTCCTAACTCTTCGTCGTGTCTGTGGTTGTCTTTCGTAAGAGCTCCTAAAGCTAGATGAAACAAACAATAGGCCATGACTTAGGGGTGAGGACTGGTCTCGGCATTATCCTCACCCTTATCAATGGCCTATTTCAGTGAGATCGTGATGCGGTGCTTCCACATGTGGCTATTGCTTCTGGCTTTTCGTCTGCTTGCTGTGCTCTTCACTCTGAGTTGGTTTGTGCCGGACGAAGTGTACCAGTCTTCTGAAGTTGCTCATCGTTCTGTGTACGGCACCGGTCACTTGAGCTGGGAGTGGAAATATGGTCTACGATCTCCACTTCATCCAGTAGTCATTGCCATTATGCTCAAATTCCTACAGAATTTCGGCTTCGACTCTCAAAATGTTGTTGTAAAAGCTCCACGTATTCTTCATGCAGTATTATTTTCGCTGGGTGATATTTCTTTCTACAAATTATCACGCCGCCTGTTGCTCACAACGGATGCCTCTTCTTACGCGTTCTTCACATACCTTTCGTCTTGGTTCGTCATATACTGTGCTACACGTACTCTCTCGAATTCTCTGGAAACAGCACTCACTTTGATTGCTCTTCTATGGTATCCCTTCGAAAGCAGGCGTCTCATGAATGGTGTGGTATGGCCATATATATTCATAGGCGTACTGTCTATCATTATACGGCCCACAGCAGCCCTCATCTGGGTGGATTTCGGTTTATATCATCTCTGGCGACATCCCAAACCTATGCGTCTCCTTCTTTATACCGTACTGCCCACTGCTCTTCCTCTATTGCTGTTGTCGGCAGCCTTTGACTCATTCTGTTATGCTCGACCGACCTTTACATTGTGGAATTTCTTTCTTTTCAATGTGTTTCAAGGTGGTAGTGCTCATTTTGGTGTTCATCCATGGTACTGGTACTTCACGGAGGGGCTCCCCTCTGTTCTAACCGTGCAGTTGATTCCTATAGTGCTAGGTATTTTCAGTCCGTTCCGACCAACATTATTGCCTCTTATAGCATCAGCTTGCTATGTACTCTTCCATTCCTTCTTGCCTCATAAGGAGCAGAGATTTCTACTCCCTATAATTCCTCTTCTTTGCTTTTATTCTGGTTCATTTTTTGCTACTAGGCGCGTCAGGTTCAGGCATTACTTTCTCTTCATGATGGTGCTTGTGAACGCTGGAATAGCGCTTTATTGCGGTCTTCGCCATCAAGTGGGACCGTATAATGCCGCTGATTCGGTGCTATCCATGGCCCGAAAAGGAGAAAATGTCTCCTTGGCAGCATTGATGCCATGCTACTCCATTCCTGGTCAAAGTTATTTCCACAACGAAGTAAGCGCAGTTCGTATGTTGGACTGTACACCTAATGTTGGCAATGTGGAAGGCAGCAAGGAGGCGGACCAGTTTCACGAAGATCCAGAAATGTGGCTAGATCGTCACTCGGACGAGTTGCGGTCGTATTCTCATATTCTTATGTATGAGAATATGTTTATCCGTCTTGTACACCTCATGTCTCGTCTTCGGTATTCAGTCTGCGATCGAGTTTTCCATGCTGATTTTCTTTGCTCCGATAGGGAGGACCACTACATTATTGTGCTTTGCAGGAATTGACATACTTTGTCTCCCTTTTTGTTGCTTCACTTTACTTTGTGTTGGCGTGTTCTTGTTCGCAGTTGTTGTGTTCTTAATAAATGTGTTCAAAAAGGGGTCTTGTAGGTTTGTGAGCATCATTATCTGAATATTTTCGAATGGAGATTCTAAGCTTGACTTGGTTGGTAGTTCGAGGGTCTGGGTATGGAAATATATTCACTGGACGCGAAAGGCCTGACGTTTAATTTATGGCGCTGGCTGTGGGTACTTGAGCACAGGTGATTCATGGTTGCTGGAACATCGACTTTATTCAAAGTCGAGCAGGGGTAGTTCAATCACCAAGAATGTTACACTCATTTTGCATAAAAAATCCTCTTACAGCACAAAGTGCTCGTTTTTGTTGATGTCACGCGGGGACGATGATGAGCTTAGTATTGTAAAATGCTTTTTGAATGTGTAATGAGTGTGATTTTCGTATTCAGAAGGTCAAGTTATACTTGGGTACAGGCTTCTAGCTGAGCAAAAGTTGAGTCGCCTGTTCAGTGGCATCAAAATGTGGGGTGGGTACACTTACGTCAGGATTTCGCCCGAGCGGCGTGCGACGTACTGTGTGCGAGCTATGCGCGTCGCGGTAGTTGGGTCTTAGAGCGATTACACGTTAGTGCTAGAGGCGTGTAATGACGCAGTTTACTTGCAATCGCTTCGGGACCCAACAACATGGCGCCTTTAGCTCGTCCGCATTGCTTGTGACATTCCACGCTGCGAAATTCTGACGTAAGGGTCACACCCTAAAATGTGAGAAGATAGAGTAGGTGGCCTCCGCTCAATACAGCCAATCTAACAAATGTGTTCCTCACGGGCTTCTTTGTATTATAATTCGTCTTTCTTTGTTTACAGAAATACAGTTGTAATGGAACAATCGTTGAGCATCCTGAATATGGAGAGGTTATGCAGTTGAGTGGTGATCAAAGGCAACAGATCAAAGATTTCCTTGTCAATGTAAGTTCACTTTTGCCGTTGCTTGCATGTTCCATTTACTCTTCATAATCCCTTTTGCAGGTCGGTATTGTGAAGGAGGAGAACTGTAAAGTCCATGGTTTCTAACTGGTCGGCCTTTCATGCTATCATCCACTTGTCTCGTCTTCTTCGGTCTTGATTTCTTCCATGATGCTGGGACTTTGAGTTCTATACTTTTTCGTCTAGAGCTTTTGATGTGAGATTATTAGCCAGGCGAAAAATCGATCTTCAGTATTCTATCCATAGATTGATTGATGATATGTCTCCTTGTCTCCTTTCACTGATAAAGATGAATCTGGCCATTCTGTAAGCTAGCAAAAATGACTTCATTGACGCTCGACCTAACACATTGAATATTAAAAAAAGAAAAATGCAACGGACAGCGCCTATGCTATTTCAGGTTTTAGTATGAGCTATATACGGTCCAAAACAAAGAAGTGGAGACGAAAGTATGGGCGTTATAAAAAAGAAATAACGGTTGGAGACTTTGCAGTACAAATCACCCTTTTCACCGATGACTTTTTGTTTTATTGTTTATTGATCGAAGACACGTGGATATGTGTTGTGTGGCGGTCATACGGATCACATGGTGCGCCCACTGTGAAGAACCTGCATACGGGGAGTTTTGTGGCTGCAGTAGAGCCTTGTCAATTAGCCAAGACCCTTTTATTCAGAACAGCGCTACGCATGGGTTTCCTGCGCCTAGGTGCTTTTTTATAGGACCTATCCTCCCCTCTCCTGAACACCTGAATCACCCCTCCCCCTTCATTCAAGTTTGTGGATTAGCAAAAGAAACGTTGCATATGAGAGATTATTTGACGACTAGAGACTATATGCACTTTTTTTTAAATGCTACCGCCTGTAACTGCACAGGAATTGGGCGTCAATTTTCTTGACCAGCCTTACCTTTTTTGCTTTGGTCTTTCTCTTTTCCTGTTTTCTGGCGCATACAAATAAATAAATAAATAAATTTGAATGGTGTGTTTGAACAGTAACAGGACACGAACACTGATATAACCATTGCCAGGCTTATCGTCTGAAGCAGACAGGCACTTAAAAGCCTCTACAGTTGGAATTGGAACTGTATGCATATGCTTCTTGTGTAAAGTGGTCATATCGTCATTCTTATACTTTTTGTTGTAAATGCGATTAGTGGACTGGTTGTGGTTAAACAGTGCTTCCGGATTTTATAGATAATAACCATGAGCTTGTCTTAAGGATGAATGTGATCTGTCACGGACCAAGGCTGTTTACTTGGTGTTGACTAGTGGATTATATTATAGATGAGATCTATTTCTTGTGTTGGTTTTGAACCGCGACCACACAGGACCGTCTTTTTTCGGGGAAACGTCGATTTCTGAGAGCTAAAGCTGGTAGGATACGTTTTTGAATATGGAGAACAACATATCTATCAGTCATTGCACCACTGCAAAATTTAGTTCACGTTTTAACAACACTACTGAACAATCAAGTCTTTAAACAACCGAGAACTTAGTTAGCGCCACGCCAACAGAAGAGTAATTCTGGTCGAAGTCTCATCTGTATAAATGATTAGATGTCCTGTTAATCTCCAATTATTTCAAAGAAAACTGTGATCTTTGCGCGGATCTTGGAAGGCACACTTCAAAAAGCACAATGCCCTATATATACTCCAGAGCAGACGGCGGTGAACTCATGAGGGATGTTATTACCTTAAGTATTCCCAGAATAGTGCACACGTAACATACTAGTTTAGGTTTCTGCAAAAATTACAATTGCCAGGTCTTTAACAAAACAAACAAAAGGAAAAACCTCATCTATTATATAATCCAATAATCAACACTAAATATTTTTTAAATGAAGACTGTTATTGTTGAGATTGTTGGAAAAACTTCAGAAGTGTATACACATGTATAAAGTTAAAGGATAAAGTTTTTGGCGTCAATCAATCCTTCCCTGGGATGCGCCGCACATTCTAGTTCCATTCAGAATCGTGGTGGCTGGTGAATGTGATGTGGCCCATACATTGACTTGCGATGACCAGGCGATAAACAAGTCAGTGCTTTTGTCCTCCCAGACGAGTCGGGTACCTATTCAACGACCCCGGAGGGATGGAAGGTTCGGTTGGCCTAGGCGGACGTTGATGTGGGATTTGATCTCCGCACCATGAGGGTGGGAGTGCGCCACCTGTCACTACACTACCTCCGACCATGACAGGTATAACATTACAAATAGTGAATTTGTTTAGCCATCATTTGTTCCAAATGCTGTTCAAAAGTTCGTTGTCGGAATCTCATCTTTTTTTGCAGAAGAAGGGTTGCAGGAAGATAAGTTATCATTTGAAAAAGATATGGTGGTAGCATTTGACCTCGGTACCTTTCCAGAAACCAAAAAAAGCTGAAAATTCTGGTTTCAATCTCGTGTCACACCAAGTTCTCCATGCGCTTCGTTATGAGTTAAAGAAACTTTCAAAGAAAAAATTAGAAACTGTCAAGTTTTTTTCTTGCATGACTACCTCCAATCATACCATATAGCTAGTCAGCATAGATACGGATCCAATGTGATCAACAATCGAACCGTCAGTTTCAATCAGCCGTCACCACACAGCCCCAAAGCGAGGAAAGCGCGTTCGGAGGGATTCAGTGCCGTTTTTCACGGCTTTTTTTTTTTGTAACGTCCAAAACTGGCTCTTGTAGGAGTATATGAGCTTAGAGTGCACTTGTTGGTTCGGAATCTCTTGAGAATGCGCTTATAAGCGTATGAAAGTGAGTCCAGTTCCGGTCCATTTCACATGGATGTTGTGACTAAGGCCTTTTCTGGACGTGGCGGCGGCGGACACACCCTCGCCTAGCCACTCAATCACCACCTATCTACGCGGGGCGGAGCGTTAAGGCGTATTCAAATCACTGTCTCATACAATTTCGTATAATGGGGCCTCAGGTGGGTCGTATAGTTCGTTTTTTCCCTTATCTATCCAGACTAGTCTCCATATAATTTTAGACTGGCTATATCATTCATTGTGATGAGACGTCTACTATCGTAGGAACATCAAAAGAAGAGAAGGAAGAATCGGAAGATGGCGGCTCTAATTCGTACCCAACGACGTTGGAGGTTTCTGATTTAGATTATCTAACATTTATCACGATTCACGGACACGATTTATCTAACAATCACGGACCCTAAACCCTTAAAATCTAAACAATAAGGTAGAAAAGTCCTTTTTGAAACTACTCTCTATAACCCTTGTGAATGTACAGTCCTGGAAAATCATGAGGATAGTGATCAAAAGATTTTTACAGTGCAAATAGACCATATTGATTGGAACTCATGCTTTGGATTTTATAGATCATGAGTCCCTCGTTCTTTGAGCACTTGAAACTCGCATCTGGAAAATTAGAACAAATGTCTCAACAGGATCTAGAAATTTATTGGTGGTCTCCAAAAGAAAACCCAGCCGCCGGACGCAAACGACTGCTTTTTGTTGCCCCATAGAAATTCGCGAAACAGAGCTATTAGCACATACATACTCTTTCACTTGTTTCTACAATTTCAAGATGCAAAAAATGCATGGCGCAAGTGGAACAGTGCTCAATCTGCTTTCTAATCCTAAGAATAATTGCAGTTCTGATTCTTTCAGTTCCAAAAATTGCTAACGTAAACGCGTTGTATTGGTGATCATTAGTTATTATCTAACAAAAACTTGTGTATTTTTTCCCGTTGCTATTTTTATCTTCTCACTATTATCATGTTAAGAGAATGAAAATTACCAGAAAAAATTAATTATGAAAAATTAAATTCAAAAATTAAAATTAAAAAATTATCTTAGCTGCTAGCAACATGACACTAAGCTCTTGACACCCTCACATCACGCAGTCGAAGCATTCGGTGCCAAACCATTTTGTGGACGCGCCACGTATCCAACTTCGATTCAGAATCACAATACTAAAATTGAAATTAGACAGCATTTCTAAGCTTCCATAGGAGTCTCTACCAAGTCATCTGTACCGTAGGAGGAGAGGCCCGGTGGTGCTATCGCAGTGCGGGGGGCATCCTACTATGTCACCACTTTACCCTTAGCCAAGATAGGGAAAGGAGCCCTTCATCCCACAATAGAGGCTTAGGCAAGAATATATGCTTGAATGTGCGGAGTGACCCCACGAAAATCCTTCAGAGGTGCGCAGGTGTGAAACTTTTTATGAGATGCCCCCTCCCCCTCATTGCGATAGCACCGGCCCGGTCAGTGAGGACAGACACTGATCCGGCATTCGATTCTCGTGCACGCAAGTGGCAGTGGCGCCATTCGTCACTACATCACCTCCATCGCATCATTTATATGAATTCATTAGTGATGCGGAGAATAAACTCATTTATTCACTTATCTATTTATTTACTTATTACTGATTCCCACTTCCTACTCCTTTCCTCAAGTCTACAAAGTGGTAGCTCAGAGCTTGAACTTCACCCAAAGGACCGGAAAACCACCAAAAAATAAGCTCAGAAGCCAGCGTTGCTCTATCCCTTCTTGGAAAGCGCCATGTATCCTACTAGAAATCTCAATTGTTTTCGTATTTCGCCTATAAAACGAGCTGTGAAAGTCAATAGATGGTTTAGTAAGCAATACATCTGCATAGACCGATCTGCCATTGATGTACCAAACTCAAAAAAGCGGTTTCGGCTCATAAGCCCAGCATGATACTTGATCCGGGAACTGATCACACGTGAGCGCTTGTGATCGCTGCGTCATCTTCGGATGGAGCACCAACCATATTATGGTCTATGCAGAATAAATGGCCAAAACGGACCACTTTCTTCAAAACGCCATAACTTCGCTCAGACACAACTTTATTTGTCGAAATAAAAACCATTCGAATCTACACAACCTTACCAACGATCTGGTAAAGAAAGTATGCAATCATGATAAAATTCTGGATTGCGAAAATTAATGAAGTCAACGATGGCATTTTCAACATGCATCGTTTCGGCGAACTCCTTCTGACCCAGGTTTGCATCGAGAACCGGGAAAAAGTGGTAATTCGTCAGAGATAGGTCTGAGGAATAAGGGGGGTGAGGGAGAGTCTCGATCAGTTTGTGCCGGGTGACTTGCGAACTGTGGGGTTTTGCGTTGTTTTGCGCACCCAGTAAAAAAATGATGCAGTTAGGCATCGAGCCTCTCCCTCACCCCCCTTATTCCCCAGACCTATCCCTGACGGATTACCACTTTTTCCGGGTTCCCGATGCAAACCTGCGGCAGAAAAATTATGCACGGTAAAAATGCCATTCTTGAATTTATTGATTCTCGCAATCCAGAATTTGATCGTGATCGTATATTTTCCTTACCAGATCGTTGGCAAAATTCTGCAGATTCGAATGGTTTTTATTTCGACAAATGAAGTTGTGTCTGAGCGAAGTTATGGCCAATTACGTTTCGGCCATTTATTCTGCATAGACCTAATATTTCATTACACATCCAATAGTCCGGCTGAGCTTTAAACTGCGTTTATGCCCATTTTTAGCCTACGTCCTTTTTCAAAGGAAACGTCACTGTTTTGGAGACAAAAGACCTGAATACGTCGCAAAAGCAAACAAACAAGTGGCCTGCTGACAGTGTAGCAATAACATGCAATCAGTAATTCTATTTGTTTACTCAGAGAGTAATACGTTAATGCTTTCCAATGGAATGTCATAAGTTCATCAGACTAGTTCTTTTCATCCCAAGGACATCAACTAGGTCATTTGTCAAGCAGCATGCAATAAGATTTTATAAAATATCAGCAATTAGATTTCTTTCTTTGGAATATTTCCAGTAATAACTAAAAGAAAAAAGTTCTGCAGTAAAAATATAATGGATAAGCAAATCAAAATCAAATGCCACTTGGGATTCGCCATGCATTCAATTTCCACTCTAAATCTTATCAGCGTTCGAATGCTCGTTTATAAAGTAGCTAGTGGGAGCCACTCGATGTACAAGCCCGCGTTCTTTCATTGCGAGTATCCACTTCTACGAATGAATATGAAGCCTTCATGAATGTGACGGGGTCATGATCGGAATTCGATCCACCTGTTTTGTACGTGGAATCCAACTAAATTACTGCCGTCTAAGATACACCCCTTGTTTACAATATTGTTTAGAGAAGGATAATTATTTTATACTTAATGCGAAAGTGAAAAAAAATTCAATATGCTTCTAGATGTCAAAGAATCAAGTAATATGTAATAAAATAGTAGTGAACAAAAATTGTAGATAAAAACAAACGAAGTAGTGAAACAGGAAACCCAGTGGGACCAGGTGTGCCTCACACTGGGTTTAAAGGCACATTTCGCGATAATCAGATGGGTCGACTTCCTTCTAGGGATAATAGATCCTAGGGTAACCAGTCAGGCTGCACCTTTTTCACGTTGCCACGGTGCGCCAGCACGGCGCTACAACTGCTCGAGCCAATCCGACGCCACCCACTTGAGCTCCCTTAATGGTCAACCGAGCAAAGTGGGTGGTGTCGGAGTGGGTTCGCGCAGGTGTAGCGCCAAGATAACGCACCGCGGCGACGCGAAAAATGTGCAGCCTGGCTAGTTACCCAAGGATCTACTGATCTAAGAAGGTAAATCGATCCATCCGACTGTCGCAAAGTTAGCCTTTAAGTAATAGTTAGTAACCCACGAAAGAAGGTCACATTTGACCCGTTCAGCAATGAGTCGTATTTGCCAAGGTGAAGCGGGTTAAAAGTGGAGAAAAATTAGAAATGAAAGATGAGTGTTAACGTCGTACAAGGGCATCTTTTGGGGGATACAGCCATACTGCGGAAACTGACCTCGTGCCTAAGCGTCCAGTTAACTCAAAACTTCTTTTCATGTCACCAAGATTGGTTGATAAGTAGTAGCCTTATTTGGAGTAAATGGGTGTTCAAAACAATCTACAGGCAATGAAATTTGCGTCATTCTTATAGCACTAAAGCACTACTTACGATGTCCACCCCATTGTACGACACGAAATTTATGACTAGCGCTCCGGATCTGAGGACGTTCTGATTTTCATTGCTCATGGCGATGGCTTTAAACCTGATCCACAGCTAGGCTTGAGGATATGGAAATGCGAACGAGGCGGCACACGCAATGATTTGTGGGGCTACTAGTTCCAAGTGAAGTTATTTTGGAGCTAATTCTTTAGTATATCACAGAATACCTCAAATTGGCAGGGTAGCTCGCGTGAGAGTCTCAAGGCTGAGTTCATACTTGGCGTCATAATTGCCGCGTGTACATGCAAGTCACGCATCAACATTTTGGGCGATGATATTGCACGGTTAAATGCACGATCACAGTATTAATCGTGACCCGCTATTGCCTATCTCTGTCGCCGACTATGAATGCAGCGTAACGCAAAAAGCTTGAAGTGCTTCATTTCTTCTCTCATTAAAGGCACCAGTAGGGGTAAGGGAAAACTGATATCTGGAGATCTGGAAGTTCATGTTCTCTGAAAACGAACCTTCGACCTCAGAAGAGGTCATATGTGGCGAAAATCACATTGAAAAAAAGCGGTTCGAAGTCTTATGACGACCCCACAGCACCGTATGTCGTCCTGCGGTCCTACGACCGGGCGAGTCGCCGGGGAAGGGTGGGAAAACACTCGCGGCCAGCTGATTCAGTCTCTGGCCTGTCTACAGTCCACCCCGGCTAGCGACGCAGAGATACGCGAGAGAGAAGGGGGGTTTTCGGGCTACTATTCCTAGGTTTTTTCGCCGCTTTATGTCGTTCTTTTTCAACTCTTATATTGCTGAGCACCTCTACTTTCATAATCCCCCAATTTGCCAAATTTACCCCTCTCGGTGTCTTTAGGAATTGATGAACTGTTAATTAAAAACTTATTCTTTCCTTAAATATGTGGTGACAAGGACATTGCTGTAAACTGCCTGGCTCTACGGCACAATCTTTTGGTGCTAGATTCGCTTTGGAGGATAACACATGCGCTTCTCATCAAGTTCTCTCTGAGCCCGTTCAGTAAAGACCTTCCAATTGCCTTCACAATCCGAATTAGGTTGGGCAGCATCTTGAAAATGTCGGGGTGAAACTTGTTGGGACATTATTGAACACGAACGCCATATGGGGTTGATCGCTCTGGGACCCATCTACTTACGGCGTCCCCTAGTTGACACGCATAGCGCCGCCTGCCGCGTTGCGAGATCCTGTCCTAACGATACACTCAAAACGCCGACTGAGATTATTCAAACTGCTCTTCATCATTTATTCCTTCACACTCAGCAAATATTGGCCTAAACGCTGGCTTTTCTACTCAGACAGTGTCCCAAATGAATGGCTATCAGCTGGTCGGCGCTTTTCAACCCGAAATTGCTTACTCTGCACTTCTCCACTTCTTTCATCAGCCATGCCAGAGTCATTCTCTGTTACGAATGTATCTACTGAACTGAGTTCTATGCTGTGAACGTATATAATACCCACTACTCAACTTATCGTTAGTCGCTACTATTAATGAAGAGTTTTCGTGGTATTCTTGGGTGCGCATGGCACTCAGAATAGAAAATGAAGTTCTAGCCAGTCCATTAGCAACAACAGCAAAAAAGGAAACTCCAAAACCTGAAAAACAGGTCACCCGTACATGCAGCCCTCTTAAGGGACAGCACAAAAATAGAAACCGTGCACTTGGACGATTCTTTTTGTTGATGTCACTTTGAAATATCCACACTTTCCTTGTGAACGTCACTTTTACTCCCAGAGTTCTTGCGCCGTTACTTACCATTTCACCATCATTCGCAAGGCCACCTTACGATGCCAGATTCACACTCATAAAATGGCACGACGATCACTTAAAATGATTACTTCGACCTCGAGTGTGTATCGTTAGGGCAGAGTTTTGCAGTGCAGCGTGTGAGTGCGACGCAGTTGGGAGTGACGTAAACATTTGGGTTCTGAGGTGATTTTGGGTAGTGTAGTGCACAGCAGAGAAGAAACTGGAAGAAAGGGCCTAAAACGCGAGAAGGTGAACACCCTCATCACTCCTTACCTTTCGCCCCCCACCCTGCATTAGCAGCTGCTGAGGATAATGCAGACGGCTATGGAACGTAAACCGCAATTGAAGCCCCGCTTCGCAGTGCCTCGGTCAGTGAAGCGCTGCAGTTTGGAATGAAAAAAATGAGGTCGAACTTGCACTTTTCAGCCCAAGTTTTGTCAGAGATTATGACGTCACAAATGGCCTTTCCATTTACAGAAAACATCGTTTTCAGTTTTATCCCTTCGTTGCCCCCTTCCTGTGCCTTTGAAATAAAACACAGGGCACAAAATCGCTTTAAGACCCAACTGCATACGATGTATATCTTGCCCGCAGGCATCGCGTCGCACAGTACACGCTGCGTTACAGAATCCTATTCTGATGCTAACCCTCAACTCCATCGGTCGAGGGGCGCGGTCTCGGGCGGAGTGTGTACAGGTCCAAAAATTTTATTCTCAAAATAATTTTATTATATATATTCACTTATTTGCACAGAGTTACATAGAGAAAATGGAATAGAATATAAATTTGAAATGAGCTTCATGTGATGTTGATTGCCACGTCCCCTGAAATATTTGATGGAGTAAGGGAAACTGGGCCCGTTCAAGGACCGCCTTGATGCAAAGTAATGCCATTAGTCAAGCGAGCATTTGCATCTTCACACTACTGAAACAGATGTGTGGCACGATCCTGGGTACTGTCATCGCGACGCTTTATTCGCTTGCTTGTTCCCTTTCATATTTTTCACCTGCTTTTTTCTTTGAGCACTCAAATAATTCGAAAACATTACAGAGCTTTCTCGGAACCTTATGTGCTCTGCAGCGATCAGTCACCGTAACGCGACTTGGGCTTCGATACTCAAAAACGAGAGGTTGGTTGTCTGAGAAGTAAAGCCAATTGAACTTTTTACATCAAGTGCGGATCGATTTAGGGGCGGGACTTATAAGTGGGTGGTGCCTATGAATAAAGACAACCACTCTAAGCTCCTATTCCTTCAATTGTGGGGCTTATTAGAGGCAAAAGCAATACGTCTTATTATTCTGGACCGGTACTAGTCTGCGCAACGTCATTTCATAAAGTGATGAATGATGAGAACATGAAAAAAGAGCGTATAAAAAACAGTAGAGATAGTCCTCAATATGTAACAGTTCCCCTATGTAACAGTTCTGGAAATGTTTATATACCCATTTCTTGATCTTGACAATTTTTCCTTTTTATAGAAGTGACCGAGCTACTGGCAAAAATCGAGCGACGTCGTTTCACCGGACGAGATCTCATTCAATCTCATCCCAACATTATTCTTTCCGTGATCAAGGGAAGTGTGGTTAACCGTTTTGAGCCTATGTAATGATTTGCTTACTCTAACTAGAATCGGATAGTAATGTAGAAACCCTTTGTTATTCACTCAGATGTGCGATATTTCATTTTCATGTTCGACTTCATAAGAAATACTTCCCTTATAAAAAAGTGACATTACTCATGGAATGACCCAATAAGTTGGCACATTACACTACGACGCAACAACAAGAATTCTGAGAATTCGTCACCTTCCTTTGAGCTTGGGTTATGGCTGTGCACACGGCATCCCTCAGACCTTTTATGAACGAAGGAAAATTTTGGAAGAATCCGGAAGGGTGCTTGTGAGCAATAGTCAGCGTCAGATGCAGCTGGAAAACTATTTGTGCAACTACAGAAATATTACGATTAACTTTACGCTCAAAGTTACAGTAGTTATGGTAGTAACAGTGTACCATGTAAATATAATTTTCCATCGTACAAACATTTGAATGCGTGTGGGAATATGCGCAAGCACTTGCGGTTGCCAAACAATAGTCACCCCTATGGTTATATCTTTGCAGACCGAGGCGGTCGCCTGTTAATCGACTCCTGAACGGTGGAATTTTCGGTACATTTAAAACAGATCCACATTAATGTTCTTGTTAATGCGACATGGTTCCCAAGCTACTGCACGGTCTTGATTGGACAACTCAAAAAGCAAACTTGCATGTTCGGTTCTGGTTATTCTGGGAAGCGCGACGCATGACTACAACTCATATAGGATTTGCTCGGTTTGACGGATTTCGCTCTCCAAAATGCGGCGTGGTGCTACTGCGCATGGTTTTCTCATCCATACATACCGGCCATTTGCTGTCAGACCTGTGTGAGAAAAAAAGAAAGAGAACACTATTTGGTATTCGCTAGTAAATGATACTGCATTACAGGAACTGTTCATGTCACTGCCTCCTCTATTCGAAAACGAGGAATTTCTGAGCCTGTCTCAATCAGCCGCTCAAGAACATGTCATTCGTTATCTAGTCAGGTGCTTTCTTATTTCTCGAAATTCCGGTTTACAACGCGTGAAAACGGTAATTCGAAAGGAGAGGAGCACTATCGCAATGAAGGGGACATCCTTTAAAAAGTCACACTTTTGAGCATCTGGAAGAAGGAGGTAGTTCTTCTTTCCTCCTCAAGTTAGGGCAAAATGACATCCACAGGGGAAATCCACCCATTTTAAACGCTACGAAGAGGCTCTACTTCACGCACACTATGCGAGAACAGAAGCGCGAAACGACTGATCCATCCCTTAGGCCCCGCCCATCCCACAAGCCACTCCTACCGCCGTGGAAATCGGTCAGCGAAGCTTGCATCTAATTGCTAGTAAGGGCGGTAGAGTGGAATCTGTTACAAAACACTTTCTCCAACCACCTTCTTTCAATATTACTTTGTTATCAGTACTTCCACCGGAATACTAGGGAGTTTCATCGAGTCCCTCCCTGCATTTTCTGTCATTTACTCAACTACAGTCCATTTTGAAGCGCTTGATATGGCGTGGCCTACGGACTTGGCTGAGAGTGTATCAAACTCTCTCACTCCCCCACACTCACTCTCGCCACTCAGGCCACGCCCTGTCAAGCGCACCGAAATGGACTGTATATCCTCTTCTACTGTTCCCTCAGAAATCTAAGTCTCCCGATGAATTTGGCCTTCCCTCGCTGAACAAAATACGCCTATTCGGCATGTTGCTAGTAAAAAGCTACCATTTTGAAAAGAAATTAATAAATATCAACAAAGAGATCGAGTTTAAAAAATTTTCCTGGGGGGATGAAGCAAAGAGGTAGTTTAATCTCCTTTTCGCACGTGGCCTTTGACAGAGTGTAAAGACAGAGATAACTTCCTTCTGTGAGAAGTTGTTGTATGCACCGTGACACCCCCCCCCCCCCCGGAAGTGGCTCCGAAATTTTAAATTTTTGACTATTTTCCAAGTTTGCAACCAAATAATCATCCTTTTTAGCTCGATCAACGCCCTCTCATTAGCAAGCCGTCATCGAGCATATCTTCTTTGTTCATCACTACGTAATATACTTCAATACACTTCACAAAGAGGAGAATCGCTAATTGGTAGGACATAATTAGAACTGCTGATTAAACAATAACATAAAAATTCACCCTCTAGTCTTCAGTGCGATGAAAGCTCCTTCACCCCTTCATCAGCACCTCTTAAGAATCCGACTACGTGATTCACACCTCAAAAAAGGCAGCAGCTTGTGCATGTTTTTGCGCCACCTACAGTAGCGCTCAAAAGTCTTCAACCAAACTTTTTTTGTCATAACTTTTTTTCTACTTGACCAAATTTGACAAAATTTTAATATGTGGTGCCTGAACCTATTGTCAACATTTCCTTCTACTTGAGCGCCGCTTGCCACTTTCCATGATTTTTTACAAGAATTTACTACAAGACCAACCAAAAAAAGTAAGAGGCTTGTTCAAGAAAAACGGCTTTCTATACAAAAACAAAAAGAGCAAGCCTCAGAGAACATTAATATTTTGTAGAAAGACCACGACTTTCGATGACAGCGGCACAGCGGGACGGCATAGCGATGACATGCCAAATTTAAAAATTTTTATATAAACACGTAACATACACCGTTGCGCGCCAAAATATGTAGTATATCAAGTATGCAGTGTCTCCAAGTACAACATACTAAAATTTCTCTTAGATCGGTGCAGTTGCAAAAAAGTTACAAGTGAAAAACCCCAAGTGAAAGACCATTTCGCCGAAGACTTTTGAGCGCTACTGTAAATCCGGACCTATCGCCGCTCATTCACGAAAAGATAACAAAATCACAACAGCACAGTAACTTCTATACTGGATTCACTGCGCTTCCATTTTCAAAGGAACTGGAGCATTACTACCGGATCTGCCGCGAAAATGTCCAATGGAAGCATGAACATGCTACTTTACATTGTGAGGAAACTACTAGTACATAGCAGAGCAGATTCGTGTTGGCACGAACTATTCCAGCTTATGTCCTTGACTCAGTACACACCATCACTGGAAATCAGGGTGCTTTCAAATGCCCAAGCAATCCCTAAGAAAAAACAAAGGCGTGACGCGTCTCAGAAATGATCGAGAAAGAAAAACACGAAGTTGTAATTCAGATGTGTTAATGGTGTTCACACCAGTACTATTTCCCCGATGTGCAAATACAACTGATGGTTTCCTTAGAGCATCAAGAGCTCTACTGATCATGATTGAAGGAAGCCATCTTGTTTTCGAAAAGGAGTACATAGTACGAACGGAAGAAGATTTTTTCAAAGGTGAAGCATTTCTTCGATTCAGATTAATAGGTACGCTCCATTTCGAAGCGCCTGATAGCGCGTGGCTTACGGACTTGGGTGACAGTGTATAAAACTCTCTCACTCCGCCACACTCTCTTACTGTTGCCACGCACTCTCACTCTCGCCAATCACCCCTGTCCGTAGGCCACGCCCTCTCAGGCTCTCCGAAAGGGATAAACCTCCGCTGATCAACGGGAAAAATCCACTTGAGAATTCCCCGTTCATTCTGTAAACCACGCCTGTTCACAGACCACGCCCGCTGGAATATGGAAATCAGTCACATTCATCCGACTTCAGCTCTCACCATCACCCATTTAACATCGTCTCTATACCTAGAAATTATTAATCTTGTTTTTCTTAGAACCTGCTGTCTTCTCACCTTCCGTTTCATCAGTAGCTACCATACTTATTTCAGATCTTCTAAGCTCTATAGATGCTCTCCAGAATGGCATCTACGAAGAAGATGACCTGCCAAACAGTGATAATAATGTAGACGACGATGAAATTTCATTCAAACATTTACAATTATCTGATTCTCAATACTATTACATACTTGCTTATTCCGATTGAATATTACTGTAATAAGTGTAATAGCGTCCTAAATGCACTGCTAAAATGCCATCAAGATTCTAGTGAGCGCGCGCGATCCATCCTAAAGGAGTCTGACTGAATTCAACAGTTTGAGAAACCTCCCTTGTAGTAAAATACATATCTTGAATGCAGACCAGATTATTTGAAAAGGCTATGAGTATTTTTGAATAAATATATTATTCAAAGATAAATATTATTCAAAGATTATTGCTGAATAGTTTGACACATATACAAAGGGTGCCAGAGAATCATCATCAGCACAATGTGATCAGATATAGCCATTATCAAAATCAGTGAGTACGTCTACATACAATGAGAAGTAACATGAGAGATACTCATTTTGAGTCCACTGCTCTCTAAAACGGCCCATACTCATCACTCATGAGTGAGTAACATTCGATGGGATTCACCTACGAGGCTTTTATACGCAACTAAGCATCTATAGGTAGGGTCACGCTTGGCGTATAGGTGGGTGGATATACGACGGTGCCCAGCGAATCGAGCAAAGCCTCAATTCCAACACGGTATTTGCTCAGAATATTGAGAACTAGTTTTAACTACGCGATGTACCTCGCGAGTCACACGGCACTGGTAGAGAGCGAGTAGACAGTAGGGCACTGTTCATAATTCGCGATTGAGGCGATCAGGCGATTCATACGGGAAGGATGAGATATGTATCGATTGGGCGATCAGGCGATTCAGGCGTATCCTTCACCTGATCGACATATTTTAGAGTGCGTTCATAGCCATCGTGATTGGCGCATCGGCGTTCAGGCGCGCGCTGAAACCACGCGCGCCGCGGCGCATGTGATGATGAGAGCATAAATGCAATCAAATCGCCGCCGATGCGCCCAAAACGTCGACAGGGCGTGGCCAGGCCATCGATGAGTATCTTTAACTACACTCGCCGATGCGCCGATGCGCCAATCACGATGGCTATGAACGCGGCTTTATCCTTTCCACGTAATGACTTCATTCTCGTGATTGCCTAGTTGATACGCATTAAGCTTTTCACTGAATGGCGAACTATGAACAATGCCAGAAGGATTGTTTGAACAAAGCTCAAACAGAGACGTCATTCAGCAAAAATAGAGTACAATTTTCAAATTCACACTTATTCACTAGTTATTCTTATTCACACCACTCACTTTTTGCGCACAATCTGATGACAGAGCTGACTGTAACTATTAGAAGTTTGCGATGCAATATCAGCAGCTGCTAGACTTAGGGTGAAAAATAATGTTCCTGTTGGGATGCCCCTCCCCCCACTGCGATAGCACCAACATATCGCAATGAGGGGCGGGGCCATCTTATAAAAAGTTGCACATCTAAGCACCTTGGAAGGATCTTTAAGGGGTCAATTTGCACACACAGGCGTATATTTTTGCCACTGCCTGAACGAAGGATTTTTTTCCTCTGCGTGACTCAGGCAAAATAATATTCATAGCGGGATCCCTCCACCCCCCCCCCCCCCCACCTCCACTGCAATAGCATCATCAGCAGTTTTCATGTACTCACTTTTTAACAACATTAACCGTTCTACCGTAACTGTCCGCGACAACGTTCATATCCTTCTTGTGCTGATACAGTCCATTTCGGAGCGCATGGTAGGGCGTGGCCTACCGATTCGGGTGAGAGTGTGTCAAGCTCTCTCACCCCGCCACACACTCCTACCCTTGCACGCACTCTCAATCTCGCCACTCCCATGTCCGTAGACCACGCCCAGTCAAGCGCTCCGAAATAGAGTATACCTACTGTGACGTGGGCTCCCGTGAAGCCTATCATGAAGGGTAAGAGACGTAAGCGCCTCAGGACCCAGCTACGTACGGCAATCGCAATTCCTGGGCATCGTATCGTGTGCCACACACAGCGGATCGAATTTTCTGTTTTGGCTTAGTGCTAGGAACATCGATAAGACTCTGAATACTATGATCCATGCCTGATAGGAGAGCGATCGTCCGTAGAGACAAGAGTAGGCGTTCGTGCATATGCAAGCGGTGTATCGCGCAAACATGCCGTTAACTGTGTGCCAAGAAATGCGAAAAAAGCTACGGATTGTCCCAAATTTGTGGAGTACTAGGGTGTGTACCCTTATGTCAGGATTTCGCACGACATCGAGCGGCGTGCGACGCATGTGTGGCGCGTCGCGGTAGTTGGGTCTCAGAACGTTTGCACGGTAATGCTAGGGGCGCCATACGCAGTTGACTCGTAATCGCTTCGGGACCCCACAACATGACGCCCTTAGCTCGTCCGCACTGCTTCGCTTGCGACATGACGGATGCGAAATCTGACATAAGGGACGCCCTGGAGTACTAAAACCTACATATGGAGATCGCACTAATGATACAAGAACCCAGACTCTTTCCAAAGATACGTGATGAAGTCTGTGAAATCGATCTTGATCCGGAGCGACATCGCCGATGACATCAAATCCAATTGGTATCGTACTAGTTCACGCAGAGAAAGCTGCTAATGCAGTATGATATCAAAAGAAATTTTGGAGGCCATCTCCGAATGCCTTTCCTCAGCTTTACGACGAATCTCTAGAATAGCTGATAATTAATATGCTTCAGAAGATGTCTCACCTTCTGAACGGCGTGGTTCCAGTAATGACACAATAAATAACGAGTCAGATTTGCGGTAAGTATTCATTTTTTGCAAGATTATGAACTAATCCACTAAGCGATTGTTCCCCGTGTAACTGAAGGGTATGTGGCTTTACGCTCAAACACCTATTCTGAACCCCAAGGGATGAGAAAAACAGTCAGAACCAGTTAGGTGGGATAATGGAGTGAGCTAGAAAAAACCGCAAAGAGTATCGCTCGCCGTCAGCATCACCACAAAGTTACTAATCCAGAAAGAGACTTGTTTCAAAGCCGAGTAACCGAGGTTTTCAGGTGTTGCATTCATGGAAGGCCATGTCGCAAATCGCAAATATCATCAGAAACAAGCAACCCGTCAAACCGTAGTATCGAAGTAATTATTTTCACTTTAACCTGTGAACTTATAGCTGGAAGCATACTCTACGTTTGCCGGGAGGAGTGCATGCCTAGGATTGTCCCTGATGGAAACTTGTTTAGGGCGAAAAGAGAGACGTTTTACTGGTTGTGTAACAGGAGGGACCTACTAAGGAAAAAGTCGGTAAAGTGCACCCCGAAGCGCGAACGATTCAGAAGAGGACCAGCGAGTGCTTGTGCGCGGTGACCCAATACGGGTGTATGTCGATTCTATCGTGACCCAGATCGGGATGCCGCGCAGAGCGCCGCGTGCGGCGCACTGCGCGATGCTGGGCTGCCGGGTCACGAAAGAATCGAGCGTCCCTCTGCGGCAAGTAATGGTTGATGCTTTTCCATGTTGATGGAGGTTGGAATGAGTTTAGTCGAAGCCCGGTGAAATGCTAGAATTAGAAGAAAGTGAAAATGAAGAAAATGATGCAAGAACAAAATGATGCAGTCCGATAAACTTATTCCGTCACTTGTTATATATGAGATGTTTCACCAATTAGTTCAGGCGGTAAAATCAGGGTGGCTGGTAAGTATTGGCGCTAGCAAAATCGTCATAAAATGAAAGCTATGCATTGTGGGAATGATTTTACTGATCAAAAACTTTGACAATAGTGCAAACAACAATATCTACAACAACTTCTCAAACTACAAGAACAACTTAGGTACGTGTCAATACTGGATATATGGGTGAAACGCATTTAATGCAACGCATTGGCATCTGCGATTTGCTAAAGAAACGTGATGAAAATGATCCACTTCTAAAACGAGTGATCACTGGCGATGAAAAATGGGTCGTTATAATGTCCAACGAAAAAGATCGTGCAGCCGCCCAGGTGAACCAGCTCAAAGAAGAGCAAAAGCTGATATCTATCAAAAGAAGGTTTTGTTGTCAGTTTGGTGGGACTACAAAGGAATTGTCTACTTTGAACTCCTCCACTCAACCGAACGATCAATTCTGATGTCTACATTGCACAATTAACAAAATTACCGAATTGATTAACCGAAAAAGTGTTGTATTCCATCATGACAATGAAAGACCACACACGTCTTTGGCCACTCGGCAAAAATTATTGGAGCTTGGTTGGGATGTTTTGTCACATCCTCCATATAGTCCTGACCTTGCACCATCGGATTACTTTTTGTTCCGATCATTGCGAAATTCTTTGAGTGGTAAAAATTTCAGTAGTGATGATGAGGTCAAATCGAACATTGCTCAGTTTTTTACTGATAAAAACTAGAAGTTTTATAAACGCGGAATTATGATGCTACCTGAAAGATGGCAAAAGGTCATTGATAAAAAAGGGCGATACATTACAGAGTAAAGTTATTTAGTTCTATGAAAAAAAGGTCTTTGATTTTCTAACAAAAATCCGCAATTAATTAGTTGCCAACCTAATGCTTACAACATCTATCAACAATAGCTGAAGCGTTAGAAGCTGTCGCTCCTGTCAGTCAAATCACTATTGAAACCCTTTTTTCTTTCCATTTTCTCCATTTTTTCTGTGAAATTTGTGATATCTCTTGAAACTGCTGAAAGGTGTACAAGTTACCCTCGTCTAAACGTGACTTGGCGCGTTACCTGCCGCGCAGTGTGCCGCATGCGGCGCACTGCGCGGCATTCCGATCTGGGTCACGATAGAATCGAGCGTCTCTCAACCTCCAGTAATCGCCGCATAATAATAGTGTAAGCCATGCTCTTCTTCCACTGATTGTGGAATGTGCTCGGATTACACACCGATCTTAAACACTAAGCGTATGTGAAAATATGTTTCTGGGAACAGCTCGATTGAGAAAGGGCGAAACCTTTGGTACCGAGTCCAATCTTTAAAGAGAGTGAAAAGAACCATAAAAGAACCGTATGGGCATTGAGAATATGAGATTTGTCGATTAAAGATTATTACAGGGAGCTAGTGCAGAAGACAATTCATCTAGTCTTGGAGGCTACACGCCAGATGGTCAGCCATCAAAAAATCCAGAGAGTAAGATACAATTTCTCTGAAAACGCACATAACGTCTTTTCATGACACAGTCCTCGTTTAGCTATAGATGAGCACTTGCTAGATCACAACTGGTAAGAGTGTTAGTGTGTGTCGTCCCCATCCCTCTTAATTAAGGGGGTGTGGCAGAAACACCTTCAAGCATTTTTTCCTAATGACGGCACTCTAGGTAAACGTGAAGAAATCCTCCAAAAATCATCACCAAGGGAATCTATCTCGCCATGATTACATTTTCCACGGGGAGGTGGTGGGTGCGAAAAGCTATGAACGCGATTCGAGAGAAGTGGAATTCGAGAAAAATTGTTTCTCAGTATTTTACCTTCGAGAGTAGCATTCAGTAAACAAAATATAATCGAAACATACTTTTTTATTGTTCACAATAAAACTGGTAATATCCCGACTGATAGTTTTCAATATTCAAGAATTCCCTGAGACGAAAACGTGCAACACCCGTGGAAGCACACGACGGTTACTTTCTGCGGACACAGTAATAACCAACCCACTGATACTCTATCTCGGCATAATGACAGCCGCTGAAGCAGAGGAGGTTAAATGATTTCAAAAACAGTTTTTATTATTCATTCATTACACTGACGAGCGTGGATGAATTAGCGGTGCTACGTACATGTAGTCCCGCCCATGCCACCTCCTTTATCCTTTCTGGCACTGAATGTTTCTGCACTGATGGGAGGTGATTCTGAATTTGGGTGTCCTGCTTAATCAGTAATAATTCACACACGAGTAAATGCAGGACACATCCAACATCCTTATTCAACCAAGCCATGCATGCTAAGTGAAACAAAAGTCAAAAGGTTTAACTTTTAGAGGGTCACTCACCCTACGACATTCCGTCTCTACCACCGAACAACAATGACGGTGGATGAAATGCGTGATGCGCTCCGGGCCAATGTACCTGAAGCAGTAGCGCCTACAATTCCTCTATTCATCATCTACCGAAGTAGAACAGGAGAAACAAGGTCGGTGGCCCGCTAATTTGTTAACATTTATTAATGCCATGCCTAATGACTGCGGACACGAGAGACCGAGCCTACACTATGCGAACTTGCAGCCGCTACTCTCCTATCACCAGCGTAGCTACACGTCGCTGTCAAAGGAATCGTGCAGAGAACAATGGGTTCCTCTGTCACTCCTAAATTTATGTTGCATTTGCTTAATAAGGGCCGCATGTTTCACGCGAAAAAGTGAGAATTCGGTCAAAATACAGCTTCTCAAAGTGGCGGTCAAGGAAGGGGGAGCAGTCTCAGAATGAATGCCCGCCCGTCGTCCGCCGCGGTCAGGGACGAAGAGTGGGACTGTCTCCGAGGTTTATGTAATTGTAGCTGTGATTGTTGTTTATGTTTATGTAACTTTTTGTTTCCACAGTGCGTCTCCTCTGAAGGATTTTTGTGGGGTCACTCTGCACATTTAAGCGCATATTTTTGCCTTAACCTCGAAAAAGGAAGAAAAAAAGGTCCTTTTCCCCTTTGTGGCTTAGGTAAAAATAGGTACAGTAGTGGGATAGGGCCCAACATAAATATACCGGTAATAGAAAAACTCATTTTTTCCGTGCACGATTCCTTCAAAGGCACCGAAAGAAGTAAATCTGGCAGATTGTGAAATATGAAAGTAGGGGTCCTTGGCAGTGTGATAGGAGAGTAAGAAAAAAAAAAGAAAACGGCAAAAGAGAAACTGAGAAACAGGAACCCGACAGCCTTCTTTTTTCTCTTGTACTCTCTGCGTCACTAGCGTGAGGTAGACTGCAGAAGGGCGAGAAGCTGAATCAGCCGGCCGCGTTGTCAGTCTCTCGCCGGCAACCCGTCCAGCTAATGAACTGCAGAGTGACATTTGCGTGATACCCAAGCTACGGTTCATCAATGCGAGTTTCGCTACACATCACATCTCCTGAAGTGGAAGGTTTGTGTTCAGAGAACATGTACTCCCTGTCACTTCTTCGCTACCCCTCCCGGTGCCTTTGAAAAGCCGTCAAAGGCGGTGTAAGCCAATTCAGACGACGTCGCTCGTCAATCAGCTTGTCCTTTTTACATACCATGCCCTTGTCGTCAAGCAGAGACGCAGTTCACTCAGCGACCAGCATGGAGCAGTCTACACTTGTAGCTTGGAGAATGAACTGTAGTTATCAACCGTTTGCAGGCACTTTAAAATCAGGAAGCACGACACAGTTCCACTACACACTTACAGTGTGGACACACCTGACTTCAGCCAACCGAGCTTCTTCACAATTTCTGGGTTGGTGCGATTCTACAGGTATGGTTCATTCGAAAGTACATACAAAACAAGGTTTAAAAGCGATCGACCTCGACGTTATTCTCGGATGTGTACCCTTTTATGACAGGATATCGCACCACGGCATGTCGCAAGCGAAGCAATGCGGACGAGATAAAGGTGCTATGTTGTTGGGTCCCGAAGCGATTACAAGCCAGATCCGTATGGCGCCCCTGAAATCACCGTGTAATCGTTTCAAGACCCAACTAACGCAATGCGGATAGCTAGCACACACTGCGTCGTACGCCGCTCGTCGTCGTGCGAAATCCTGACATAAGGGTACACACACGATATTCTCCAATCAGAGAGTTGGTCAGCCGCAGTACTGTGGCAAACGTAAGAAACTTGAACAAAAAAGAATTTTCACTTACACACAGTACTATAAGCGATGAGCTAGTAGCAGTACGCGAGCTTTTGCAAGGAATATGGGTTACATTATAGAAAAACGCAAACATTTGGTGAAGAAATTCAAAAAAAAATTCACCTCCAAATTCATGTTCTGCCACTTATTTTATATGATCTGTTTCAGCAACTACGCCTTATCAACTAAGTACAATGAAAAGGGAGAAATTGATGTGGACGTGTTCCCATGCGATTAATAACAATAACATTTTTGATAAAAGCACTATTATGATAACAATATCTCAGTCACTTTAAAAAGCATTCGGCTGCTACTGTGTCATGCCTATTCGGAAAATAAACAGATTCACGTTTTGAGGTTCGAAACTTCGATCGGAAAAGGCAAAGTCCAAAGATCTGCCTTGTCGGGTATTTTCAAATACCTTGGCAACATCCATGCTCATGTAACAACCCTCCTCCAAGGAAACAGCATTGCTTACCACGAAATAGCGTAACCCGACTTTGAACACATCACTTCCGTATCCCTCTCTTTATGGAAAATGGTAATATTGGGTATAATATTACTCACGGCGACCCTTTCACTCTATATTTGTACTCCATTTCGGAGCGCTTGATTGGGCGTGGCCTGCGGACATGGATGAGTGGCGAGAGTGAGAGTGAGTGGCAAGGGTGTGTGGCGTGGCGAGAGAGTCCGATACACTCGCACCCAAGTTCGTAGGCCACGCCCCATCAAGCGGTCCGAAATGGTTTAAATTCGAACACTAGCCATTCAAGTACTACAACTCCCAGCTTATGCATATTCCGACTAGCCTATTGCCTTCTGCAGATTGCTGTATTGTAATCAAGTCTATCAGGGCAGAACAAGACAAAAAAGATATGGCGCGGTTCAGTGACCACGTAAAAATCCACTAGTTCTTCTCAGTCTGTATCACGCAAAATAAAACCAATACAAAGATAAAAAGTGATAAAAGTGCAAAAATTGCAAGTGAATTAATTAAATATTGCTACACGCGCTTGCCAGCTCAAGCTATCCTCATTGTATGATTGTGGATCCTACGCCGAGTATGGATTCAGCTTTGTTCCCCACTAGAGATCAAAGAGCAATGGCACTCTTTAGCCGCTAGCAGACTACGAAATACAGCTGCAAATAATCACTTCATTGAATCCATAGTATAAACATGCACATATATGTACGATTAATTGAAATCAGCAAAGACTAATACTAAAAATAAAAGGTAAGAGTTTCTAATACTAAACATGAAAACGACGTAAGAAATAAGTGATGAGATAGAGGGTAAAGATCAAAATAAGATGCTCATTGAGAGTAATTGTAGCGAAAACAAGTACTGCGACGCTCTACAGGTCTGTGACACCTACTAATCACTGGATTACATCGCTCAAGAGTGTGATTATCGCGCTGATAACTCCTCGATTAAGATTCACATTTCGAATGAAAAATGGTGGTGTAGGATTCACGCAGTAGTGAAAATCGAAAAAACTGCAGTATCACACCTATGCTCAAAAATAGGCGTCGAATGAAGCGTGTATCATCACTTTGAACGCAGCAATTAGCATCCCCCACAACAAGATGTAGAAACGTTGAAACGAAGATCGCTATCAAGAAATTAAACCAAAAAGTAACTCTGTAAGAAACAACGCAATATAAACAACAACAACAATACAATAGCAATCTACACATTTCGACTCATTAGTGGATTTCTGGATACAATAGGGGACTTTTTTGAAGACTGAGTGGGAGATTCAGCGACAACTTTGGAAAAGCTCTTCGAACGTGATCTCGCATGTGCATTTTCTGAAATGTTTACTCGCCTTCTCCTGTGTGGTGAGTGTTGATCCTCGCTTGATGAAGAAGAAATGTGTCGCTTGGGAGGAGCCACGGACTTTGCACTTTCGAAGTGGAACTTCTTCAGAGGTTTGTGGGGATCTGTGGGAGTACTCGTGAGCAAGACACTTTCTGTCTTATCCTTCGTCCGTCGTTGCTCCGATACTGATCGCTTTCGTTTCGGCATCGGTGAACCCCATTCGCTCAATAGGGATTCTGCCAGAGACATGTTCATCTTTGCTTCTTCTACCTGCAAAATTCAATAGAACTATCGGACTCTAAAATTATAAAACGTGATTCCGAGAGAAGATAAAAAACTTTCCTCCATCCTCTCCCCTTGTAGCTGGAAGATTAATCGGTATACTAAGAGAGATAATCAATACTCTAGAAATACTGCAATTATGCACAACTGATGGAAACTTGGTAGCTTAATTCAGAGCTGAATGTGAGGGAAGACCGCACTCAAAAAAATACGCATTTCCGAGGTAGTTTCAGGAATAAAGCGGTGTCGTGACGAGATATGCTTGCGGGCGCAAGGTACGGGAAAAATGGGAGAGGGTACAGGGTATGATTTCTTCAAAACGCCAACGCATGCTGCCATAGTTTACATGGAATATATGCAAAGAACATGACCTTATAAATGAGAGAATAAACATTAGAAGCGTCTTAACACGAAGTTTGCTAATGTTCAGAAACCAGGTCCATGGTCCTGCACAGAACTACCGAAGTTCTACTTTAAAAACTAGAAAAACTATAAAAATTTTCCACATACCACTGACATAGACTCGTTCATTCCTTCTTCCAAAAACTTCTCTATTGCCTCTGAATCGCTTTTGTACAGTGGACTGACTTCCTTTTTGGATTTGCTGGATCTGGACTGATTGCTCTTGGGGCCAGTTTCTTCAAGCAATTCCGATGAATCCACGTCCACAGTCTGAAATCAAATATTATTATAAACAATGGCAACAGTAAACAAATACGAATTCAATAATGTGGAGTATGACACAACATGATCAACATAATAATACGAAACAAAAACAGAAAGATTTGGATGCTCCTAGCAGGCAACACAGTTTCGATTGTCCTATCTTTATGATATCCGAGGAGAGAACGATTCCAAAGGTTTCTGCTGAGTCTACCTGCCAAAGCAAAAAAAACTCGTTCATTACACCAACCTCGAGGGTTAGATCGAATTCTTCTCCAGCTTGGATTTGAGCTGCGATCATACTCATCTCAGCTATGTCTTGCTCATCCATTTCTGGTAAGGGTTTCACCCGCTCCTCATGGCGACTTTGTACGAGTTCTTCACCTTCAACTTGTTCTCGATCGGATGAAATACCAAACAATTCACTACTCGCGTCACTTTCTTCCTCCATGTGGAATTCTGTAAGACGGAAGGAATTCATTACGATACTAAAAAGTCTCAAAGATAACGAAAGTTAAAGAGTATGCCTTCTCCCTGAGGTTCAAGCCTGAGAAGTGATGGACGGATACGCCATACAATGCTCAATATTTCACTCACTGTCAGCTTCACTATTCCCCATGTGAAGCCATTCACCACCAAACCTACATGCAGATTAAAAAAAAGCTCTAACAATCAGGGGGAAGGCATACCACCGTAGAGCGCCTATGCCTAGAAGGGGACAAGGAATCCTCTCTAGTAAGGCTTGGGAAAAAAATAAACGCTTGACTGTGCAGACTGATCCCACATATCAGATGTGTAACTTTTTGTAAGATGCGCACCACCACCCCCTCACTGCGATAGCAGCGCAAAGCTTCAGATGTTGCAACCACTACAGACATATGGCAAAAAAAAACTACAGAAGTTGCATCCAGTACGCTTCAAGAAGGAACTGTTAAGTATATATCGCTTGCATTTTCCGTTTGTACCCTTCACATCGGTATTATTGCAGCCATTTCAGTCTTTGGAACGAAAACAGCAGCGTCCACAACAATAGAATTAAAGAAATCGTGGAATTTTGAAGAAGCATTAAACGAATAGAAAAGTGGGATCAAATGTTGGATATGTGAAAACGGTGAAATCGTGGAGTTACCGATATCGCGATATTTACAGCGGAAAAGGATTAAATACATATCGACTATATATTAACATATTTCCACATGTCTATGGCGTCAATAACTTTGCCTTAGATATCATTCATACCAATAACCGAATTCCCAGATGTCCTCATATTTTGAGTGAGTACCCGACAGCGTACTGTTAGAAACTTGGTTATAGGGGTTATTTGGTGCCCTGATCACGAATATCGCATTCGTTTTCAACGTTGGCGGCATTTTGCACCAAAATGGCTCAATTATTGCACTGCTGCTAACACTCTTCACTGGTTTTGTCACACACACACACACACGTTGAAAACGAATGCGATATTCGTGATCAGGGCACCAAATAACCCCTATAACCAAGTTTTCTACCAAATTTGGTGAGAATGAACTTGGTGCAATAGTTGCGCCACTTTGGTGCAAAATGGCGCCAACGTTAAAAATTAATGTGATATTCGTGATCAGGGGTCTCAATTACCCCTGTAGGCAAAGTTTTAGCAAAAAAAATTTTTTTGCCCCAATCGACCCCCACTGGGGTTGTAATAGCCGAATAGTTCCGAAAATTCAAATGGTAGCGTATACAAAGCCGTCACTCTAAGTAGGGTTGTAGGATTATACAAGTATACGACACGGAGCATGTCATTGATACCATGGTTAAAAGACAATTACTATAACGGTACATACGTTTTACTCATCAGTAACGCAAAGGTTTTGACGTTCTATAAACAACTGTTGCTCGTATACTTAAAAAGTAAAAAGATTAAGGGGATAAGAGTAAGGGGAAAAGAATGGACAATGAAAATGAATTTACAAGCATTTGAAAGCAAACGGTTGGCGCGTTGCTCGCCGCTGCCGCGACGCAACATGCGATCTCATTGGGGCGCGTAATCTTTCACCTTCTCGTTTAATGCGTATTCCATCAAGCCTGGTCTATCCTTTCGTATGACGAATACTCACTAAAATGAAAAGTGAAATTTTGCCGAAACACTTAGGCACAAGTAAATCTGAAAAGAGCCCCTTTCTTTTTGGGACATGATCTGCTCGAACATACATTTCAATCGATGGGCTCGGAAAGAGAGAGCATTGTAGTCGTCGCGGGTTGCATACCGTAGACTTTCGAGAAATTCAAAAAAAAAAATCTATTAGCGTAGTTTCCGCCTGTACGAATAGCGGTGATTGTGACTTTTTCCTCCATTTCCTTTATCCAGCACCTCTGTTCTTCCTGTTCCTGTTTTGTTTCTCTTACATTATTATCCATTTCGTTTTTTGGCTTCTCACTTGTGTTAGACTTAAACTCCAGTTTTTTTCAGTTCAGTTGTTGGGCTATGGGAGGACGTGTACCACTTCATCGAGCCGGGTTCACAGCTGTGTGAATATACAATGTGGGGATGTGACACTCGGATTGCCTCACCGCGTGCTGCAAATGCCTTGCCGGTACCGTTGTAAATTGGTCGGCCGCCGCTTCCTCGCGTGATCTGACTCGGTTAGAGTGTCCCGATACCTACCACCACTCGGGGGACTCGGAGAAAATATCGCAAATTCCATTTTTTTACAACTATGATTGCCACTTAGAATCAAATGAAAGCTTATTGTTATGGATTGAAAACTTTTGTTGAAATATACACATTTCCAATAATGTTTTTATCCCTCTCCTTGCTGAAGAGCACTGAGCGAGGTTATTCATCGTTATTCGGTTTCCGTCTGAAGGTCGGAAACCAACACTTACTACCAAGACCCCCCCCCCTAGAAGGAAATTTTCAGAAGATTAAAATGGAAAATAATGTTAATACTCAACTATAATCCTTCGTTATTACCGAAGAGCCAACGCAGCCACTTCATCCAAAGGCACACCACGCGATGATCAGATCAGTTGCTTACTTTCTTGGGTCGAGTCGGTCCATGAATAACTCAGGCAGCACATTTGTTGCGGCTGCACGGTGCACCCTCGCGATGATGTGCCTGCTTGTATTCAACCAAACCACGCAAAATGCACATGGAGGTGCTCGGTAGTGCAGCAGTAGAGAAAAGAATGGAATGATTAGAAACGCAAGATAAAAGAGGCCGAAAACCCGTCTTCTTACTCCTTTCCTTCCACCCTCTCTGCATCACTAAAGGCTGCAAGTGGATGCAGACAGGGAGGGACTTTCAACCATTCGCGAACGCTGCCGTGCCCTCCTAGCAACGCGCGCCAGATGCAGACTTGACTGGCTCGAACGTTCATTCACATAGAACTTGTCCTCCCAGTTCTCACGTTCTCCTCATCTCTAGCGGTGCTTTAAACTGATTTTCTCGCCTTTTTAATTTGCTTTTTTGATTTGCTGTACAGCGCTTTAAGCATGTTAGGAAAATGAACAAAGGAACAGGAAGGGGTCCGTCGAAAGAGGAAGATGCAAAGAAATTACCATTTTGCAACGAATATTCAATGCTAGAAGCGATGGGTGGGGTCCACGAGGTCGAATTTCCGCTTCGCGGCGTTTCACTCGCGGCGCCCCCGTACGACTCGCCGTTTCGATTGCCCTTGGTCGCCCGGCCGAGCATGACTGCGTCACGCCTGCGCTTTCCACTCATGCCACACTGCCTCGCTTGAAGGCTGCCATGCCTTGCCACCGGCACTCGCAGCCGCCGTGCCGCTCATCGCGCGCGGCCGCGCGGAAATTCGACCTCGTGGACCCCACCCAGAAGCGATAATCGGTGAAAAAATCCGCATTTAAAAGCGCGGCGCTGTGGTGTGTATTCGCGTCACATTCGCATCAACACAATGACTCTCCGAGTTGTCCGCTGTGGAGATGTCCTTTGTTGCCTCGTAGGGCTTTTTCTATTAATCGGTGATAATATGAATTAAGTGAAACAACACACAGCAACAAACGAGTAAAACAATTATGTGATGAATAAGCGAAAGGGTAAGAAAAAAATGTGCTAATTAATTCACTTTCGACGTCTTGACAAGGTGCGATGTGTGCATTGCGGCAACTACAGGCCACCTTCCTCCCACACAGTAAACCAAATTTGCCCTTCTCTCAGCGTCTTTAAAGGCACATTCCAGGATTAGGGGAACATTGCAGTCCTTTCACATGACCTAATAGTTCCCCGAACGGGCAGGGAGGCTGTGCACATATCGAAGCGCGATGATGAGTCATCGCAGCGCGCGGAGCTCTTGAAGCCAGCTCGGCCGCACCCTGAAGCTCGGGCGCGCCCATTTCAGACGTGATTGTTGGCAATGACGGTGGCAATGATGGCAACAACGTGGCAAATGAGGTCTACGATTTGTGTGATAATATAAGATAAGGAAGAGATGCCAATGATAAAGGAGACATTGACATGAGAAAACAAGTGATTTACTAGAGTTCCTTCTGATACCAGCCAGCGGGAACGATTCAAAGGCTCGTTTTCACGCGGTAATCTCGTCTAGGCCCAGATGACAGGAGGTCTTATTTTTGCCCTTTTCGGGGACTTTTTTTTTGGATTTTTCTTAGTCGGCGTATTCCTCACCATCTCGGATTTCATAGCTTAGCGCTTTAACCCACTCAGGGTAATCCTGGAATATGCCTTTAAATTCTTTCGCGTATCGGCCGAACTCTTCCGTAGTGATCCGTGTGCGTTTCGCTGTTAAAAAAACACGTAAAAGAAATTTTGGACCATAGTGGCATCTTTCGTCCAACAGAATCCGCCTGTTGGTGAAACAGGCCTCATTGCTGAAGATGATGAATTGATTTTTATCACGTGATGATTATACGAGCAACGTTATTTGGGAATATATGTAGCTTTCACCAAAATAATCTGAAAAAGCTATACATGTGATCTGGCAGGTTCGTCCATTCGTCGCTCGCTTACACGTTCTAAAGGTTGACCATTACCTCAAAAACGGAGGGGGTACGATAAATTGTGCAACTGCTCGACTGTAAATAGCAAAAAAGCTCGGATGAAATGCTACTGAAGTGCAGTATTCATGAACTGACAATGACCAAAAAATGGTTCTGCTTACAGAATACTAGTCTTAGGTAACAGTTGAACTAAATTAAACAAGTAACAATGGCAAAATTGTAAGTACGTTGTGTATATACAGTTCATCATGAAAAAAGCTGCAGTTCAATCTTTCAATCATCAGTCGAGGGGTCTTTTGAGTTTTTCGAATAAGTATTTTGGAGTTGCAACTGTTGTTGAACAATCATCAGTCGCTTCAATCTATTCAGATGAGTCCATCAATGCTATGAATCTTTCAATGCTTCGCTGCTGGTTCATAAACAATTCGTCGTCCATTCAAAATCTGCGCTGATTCGATTCTTCTCCGCTAAAACCATAACCTGAAACCTGAATTTATGCTGAACAACCACAGGGATAAATTTAAAAAAAAACCGCAAATTGCTCTCAACCACATGTGCTGTGTAGTGCAAAAATAGAGAAAGAACGGCCAAAAATTCTAGATTGGATCCGTTTTCTATTGCTTATTATATCGAGCACGGATTCTCCCTCCCCCCGGACTCCCTTCCTCTGCATCACTGGAATGAGTGATGCAGACTGCAAGGCAAGCCAAGCCCACACGCAGCCCGGCCCCGCCCCCCCCCCCCCCCCACCCCTACTCCATCGGCGGGTGTATATCATTAGGACAGAAACGTCGCGTGACCGTGTTTGGCGCGTTACGAGATGGTGCGAGCTATGCGCGCCTTATCGGATGGGTCTTGAAGCGATGACGGTGCTACGCCTCATTCTAGGCGTAATCGCTTCAGGACTCAACTAATACGGCGCGCATAGCTCGCACCATCCCGTCGCGTGCCGAACACGGCCACGCGACGTTTCTATCCTAACGATATACACCCCTCCATCGGCGACACTACACCGCAACGCAACGTAGCGAGCCCGCGGTAGACAGCCTGAGGTACTTTTCAACTCAAGTTTCGCCTCATATTATCTTCTCGAAACACGTATAGACCATTTGTCTCCGCAGTTATAATCACCCTAATTACCCGTAAGGCCGCGTTCATACTCAGCGCCGGCAGAGCGTGGCTGCGTTCACAGTCAACGAGGCAGAGTGACACGCGGGGAGCAGAGACGACGCAGGCAACGAGGCAGAGTGGCATAGGCGGAGACGCAGAGACACTCAGCCATGCCCTGCCGCCGGCACCGCAGAGTGTGATCGCGGTCTAACGGTGCCTATAATTGAACCTAATAATCAAAAAAAGGAAAGAATACATGGAAAAGAAGTTTTCTGTGTAGCGTTCCATTCGCGAAATTCACCGCTGTTGAGTGCTTCCCTTCTTTAAACTTCCAATAAAGTAAATAACGGAGAAGTGAGGGTATCACTCATTTTGAAGAGATTCTTTTGCAAGCATGGAGAGCGAGAGATGGATAGCACTACAATTAATATGAAATGAGCTACAGAACAAAAAGGGCATTCTGCTGAAAGAAAGTAGTCACAAACGTTGACGGAGGAAGAAACCAGAGCGGCCAGTAGCTGCTCAGATGTGGAACCAGTGACATACAAACGATGCGTATCGATCGGTCCTGCCATCGTGAATCATTTTAAGCATGGTTAAGCATTTTTCTAAAAATTCTTCGCGCCACCCCCCATCTTTTCCCATGACCGAACATTATTATCAAACGGGCCAACTCGCTGATAAAATTGATAAATTGATCAGGATGGTAGGAGGTGTTGTATGACTAGTCGAGTGAGGAATCTTCGAGGAGGCACGGGGGGGGGGGGCTATCCTGGCTATCCTTTACAACGACCGAGTTCCAAGACTCCTGTAAGCGGTAATTAGAAATTGTCTTTGATCGATAGTCATGATTTGCTCATCGCTGAGCAACAGTCGTACTTAACATTGGCAAAAGTACACTACTGTTTATCGAATACTGCTTCTTCCAGAGCACCCACCTTGCAATATATAGTCCACACCTTGCAATATATAGTCCATTTCGGAAAAACTGATTGGGCGTTTCCCACGGACTTGGGTGAATGGCGAGAGTGATACTACGTGGCGAGAGTGAGACTGTGTGGCGGGGTGAGAGAATTGAGAGAGTTTGATTCACGTCTATACAAGTCCGCAGGACACGCCCAATCAGTTTTTCTGAAATGGACTGTACCAACAACATCAATCATTTCAAAGGGAGCAGTATCGACAGCGTAGATATGTAAGAGGAATCTGGTCATATTTTCAAGAGAAAATTTCGTAACGTGATGCTTGATCCTGTTTATACTCCCCTTCATACCACCGCCAGCCAATCGATAAATCGCGGTGCTAAGGTAGTTGGGGGGGGGGACACTCGACAAGCAAGAGTAGCGCCCAATTTCTGCTCATAGGTACTCTCAAGGTTGTTTTATGCCTAGATACAGCTGACTAAGTGAGAAAACGATTGAATTATTCTTCCATTAGTATATTACGAAAAATTAGCTACAACTAGACTAAAAGACCACTTGCGCGCATTCGCCTAACCTAGGGGAAGGGAACCTCCTTCCCCAAGGCTTAGGCTAACATAGGACGAAAAAATAAGCACGAATTTGCTTTACAGAATCGTTTTTATGCAGAATTCGAAACCTATTCGGCTAACGCTATGGCTTCTTTGCGCTCTAGCCATGCGTTAGAGACGCAGAGACACTACTGCAGTGCCCCCCCCCCAACTACCTTAGCACCGGCATCGTCTGTTCGTTGTATACTCATACATGATTCCGGTGGATGATCGCAGTAAATCGAATATACCGCACTCCCTTCAACCAACCCAAATACGACGCTCACCGGGGAATCCCTGACTACTCTCAAATCTGATTGTAAGTGACTGCGAGCACGATCAATTCTTCTCAAGCAGAATAAATGGTAAATTTGATTTGTAGAGTTCGTATGAATCGTGAAAAAAAACTACGTGGATTAAACAGGTTCGATAAAGCAAATCAGTACGGTACTAAAAATTGTTCCTCTGTCACAATCAAGAAAATACAAATCAAAAAATATAGAACGGTAAATCTTGAATGGAGCAAAAGAAAACACAAAAAGGAAGTAAGTTAAGGTTTTGATAACCTGCCAGAAATTTCTCGATTGAAGTAGAGAAAGGGCGGAAAGTGCTCTTTGCCATTAGCCAAACTACATACTTCTTTACATTCCATATCCTAATACAGTATGGGTATGCAAAGAAGCACGAAGTCTGAAGCATATGGATGAAGAAGAGCCGAGAAATCGGAAAGGGGGGTGGGGAGGGGACAACTGCACTGATCACGTGACCAATCGATAAAGGGCAAGAGGCTCTAGTAAGAGAAAGGCGGGAATTACCGGCAGAAAGAGGCGGGAATCTAACGAAGGAGAAATTCAAACTTACCAGGTGACTTATGGCAATCCTCTACTGTAAAATCACAGCCAACGGACTCCTGACCATAGTTAGATGTTGAGGTATCCAGAACAACCAGAACACACCTCTTTTGCCGTCACCTATGCGTCTTTGTGATTGACGCGGTCGTCGTCGTGTCGCTGTCGCTGTATTAATCATCGCCGATCGTATAGCGTCAAATTTCTGAACAATAATACTTGTTCCAGGCCACGACCGCATACGCGGAACCCCTGGAGAGCCAGAGGAACGAGAGCAACCCCGCTCAACAGCTGTTAAACAACCTTTGAAGTTACCATATGGCCAGATGTGGCGGCGCAGATTCGCTGGGTAGGATGACCACCTGAATGTTGCCAAATTCAGCGAATTTCGCTAGTGTAGTGAGTTTCATCGTTGGATATATAGAAACACCTGTAAAAATCAATCTCAAAGCAGAAAGAAAAAAGCCTCAAAGTCGAGTAACAATCGCGCGGGAGGTCGTTGACGCGCGCGGCAACTACTTCCCGCCAATTTTTTTCGCCGAATCCTTCATAGAAATACACGGGCGTGAGCGTTACATCAATGTGTGGGCAGAGTACTCTCCCGTGTCGTGGAAAATAGCCGCTCCAGTACTACCCTCCCCCCCCCCACTGGGACCAAATACGAGCCTCCTCCTCTCTTTTTTGACCTCTACAATACCAACAACTGTTACCAGATTGTAACATTGCAATTACTTTATTGCTAAGTGTTCTTTTGGAGCAAAAAGACATATATTTATTCCACATTTCCTCATATGGATTTTCCGTAAGATACCCCTAGATTCCCATTTGCTTATTAAAATTCACATTCTAGTGCTTATCGCTGACCTCTGCAGGCACGCTCCTCCTTCCTGTCTGGTCAAATACGACCCCACCTCCCCCCCCCCCTCGTCGAGGATTCCTCGGCTCCCGGTGTACCCTGTGTTTGGGTGCTCAGGGCCATTTTGGTAAGGGTAAGGGTAAAAGCATGCTATACATGCCTGAACAGACTCTGAGATTAATTGATACCCTTACGGTATTTTCGTTATGTTTTCTTCAGAACCAGCTTGGAGGTCTCTAGCACAACAGCATATGAAATCGTACTGTCAGAGCGGATCATTTATGGCAGTTATCCAAGAGAGAGAAAGGAGGCTACCTCTTATAAGGCCCCCTCTGGTAGATCTCTAAAGAACCGATGAGGGTTTTTGAAAAAAGTACCATGCAGGCTCGCTATACTTCCAAGAGGAAATTCGACAAAGAAATGAAAACGCGGTTAAAAATGGTGTAATCTGAAGAATGTGCTGTAATACCGTATCCAGCCAAAATAAGAAATCAAGCTAAGGAGTATCTTTGAATTGACCCTTTCAGAACTTTCTAGGCCTACAATCGCGATTGCAGTACTCATTATTCAATTAACTAATATCTGCTAAATTGTAAATCATTCAAAAAAAAAACAAACATTTACGTTTCCACAGTTACGCTTTACCCTCTAAATTTCTCACCTAAAATCGTCACCTCGACCGTCCATTACCTTCTCTAAATTGCCGCGCCCGAAAGAGGCGATCATCTCGAGTGTGGGTTTTAAATTGGTGTACGGGTTCTGACGACATCTCAATGATGCGAAATCGAGGTCTCGTTGACGATTTGTGTCTAAGAGAGGTCACCACCAGTAGCGTCCCTTGACATCAATAACAACGAAATCCATTTTTTGAGAAGATTGATTGAGTCTCGTTACCTACGCGGAGTTCAGAAGTCGGTCGAACAATGACGCGGTGGTGTAGGAGTAAGGAACAACAGAAAAACCTCGAAGATTTAGCTTTCCTTCTCAACCAACGATGGATTTCATCGTAGATTCGATTCCAACTGATGATAGAACCCAAGGGAAACAGTTCAGAGACGCAGAGGGATGGTGCTGAACTCAAGTGGAAAAGGCCGGAGATGTAGAAGTATTGTTAGATTCGAATACGCACCACAAGTATTGTGATAAAGTATTTTGCTTTTTAATTGATTTCTATTTGAAGCAAAGTATCGACAACACAGCCGAAAATATCGATTGAAGATAAAGTAAGAAACTAATAATATTATTATCAAGGCAGAAGGCTACTACAACGCTAAAACCGCCGTCGACTCAGCGATTTTGCGAGTCGCACTTTCGCATGCGATACTGCGGCCTTGAGATTGGGCGATGCAGCAACACCGGGTGCGGAGCCGCAACACCGCAAAATCGCAAAATCGCCAAGTCTGACAGCGGCCTAGTGAGGCTAATATAAACGGCGATAAAAGAATATAATAAGTCATATTATCTGTTCATATGATGGCGCTACATTCATACTCTGCGAAAGGGTCTTACGATCGTTGAGTGCCGCCAAGCACCCACAGCGTGGCTTCGTGATCAATATTTTGGAATGCGTTACGAGTGCATTGCAGTAACCAATGTGATTTAACATCGTGGTGTAACATAGCAAATCTCCATGTAATTATTGTATTTTTTAAAGGCGGAGGTGGTGTAACGACAGGTGTTGCGCACCCACGCTTTATGGCACAGGGATCAATTTCTGCGTCAAGGCCCGCTCAAGCCAACCAAGCCATCCATCCCTCCGGGATAGGTGGATAGGTACCAGATAAGATTTGGTTTATAAATTCGGTGGTGGTGTAGGATCCTTGGCTCGGTAGCGGACTCCTTTGGGAGAATAAAAGCTCTGACCTGTATGGCCTGGCTTCCCCGCAAGTCATTGTATAGGCCAAATCACATAAACGGGTGGCACCACCATTGTGGATGGGACTGGAATACGTGGCGCATCTCACAGAAGGGAATAATTAACACCAAAAACTTTGAATTTATATCTCGTAAGCCTTTGACACCAGCCACTTTCAAACTGAAAGATTGAAAAAGTCAAACATTGCTGGATCCGCTCTGACTGCTATGGCTTTACTATGATAAAAATATTCGAGAGTGACAAACGATATAGTAGGCCGTGGTACAATCCGATCTATAGGGTTTGGAAATAATGTTGTTGCCGCTTCTAGCCAATGCGCCATTACAACATGTAACAATGTCAATAATTAATCAATAATTAAATAATTATCATTGAAAAATATTTTGTAGAGGAATTCTCAGAAGAAATACTACTGTCAAGATAGATTAAAAAATCAATCAAAGGGATGTGCTATCGCAATGAGGGGGGGGGGGCAATCCACTATGGACATTATTTTCACGTAAGCCTAAAGGGAGAAAGGAACCCCTTCTTCCCTCCATTAAGGCTTAGACAAAAGTGTACGCCTGAATGTGCAGATATACCCCTCAAGGATCTCTGCAGGATGCTTAGATAAGCAACTTTTTATAAGATGTCCCCCACCCCCTCATTGCGATAGCACTCAAAGGGATTCAACATTCGACTTTAGTAACAGTTAGGGATGCCATAACTGGAGCTAACATGCGGGGAATAAGAAAGGCTTATGGGGAAATGAGACACTTTGTGTAGCACCCTAATGGAGCAAAAGCTTTGAAGGGCTATGTGCTAGGTGTGCTATTACGCTTTTACAACGTTATTTACAACACAGCAGTGGCAGTAAAAGCAGCAAGCAACAGTGGCGGGCGTATGAGGGGGTGGAGCAGTGTGGTGATGATGGTGATGATGGTGGGTGTAGGAAGGAGAAGACGGACGGACGGACGGGGGGAACCACCACACTCATACACACACACCGCACCGGGGGAAGAACGAGAGAGAGAGAAGGCTTGTGCTTGGTGGATGGCTGACTGACTGCCTGCGACCGAACGAACGCACTTCCTGCGCTGGGGCGCCGACGAAAGCAAACCACCACAAGCTGGCTGGCTGTGCTGTGCCCCACCGTTGTTGTAACATGCACCACGCTTTGTGGATAGAAATAGATGACACTCACAGTCGACAACAAATCACTTTTGGACAGGCTGCTGAACGGATGACTTTCAGTCAAGCATGAAGGTTTCATAGAGATCAAGAGAATTCCCAAAAATCAACCAAAACATTGTCATCTAGGATCATATAAAGCAGCCTCCGAGGGATTTTATCGAGACTTTTTGTTCTGTTTTGTTTTCGGCAGGGTTCTTCTCAATGTGTCAAATCGCCTGCATGAAGACTTCAGCTAGGAGTGACATAGTTATGCAATTCATCAAGCCTCGGGAGAGGTTCGGGCATAAATTAGCGCCAAACACTGCTAAAAACCACTAAAACCATTACCTGCTCCAAGCAATGTAGTGACTTCTTTGAAAAAGAGCCACGTTTGAAAGTTACGTCGAGATAGCTAGCAAACATGAGTTTTGCAAAAAAAAGTAATTTTGAATGTTTGGAAGGCTGAACCAGTCTTTTACAACAGCTCGCCGTAACACCATCTAAAAACCAGCAGCTAGTTCGTGAACGCGAACCATGGGGATAAGGAAGTTGCGTGGGCGTGCATGGCACAATCCGAACTTCTCTATGTGACTGAAATGGCAAATTTGATTGGAGCAAGTTTTTTGAAAAGTAGCATCAAGCCACAACCCATAATATCACCCAAAATCAACCTAAACAAAAAAAATTGTAAACGCGCAGATGGTGGACAAACGACAAGTCCTACTTGAACATACCCTCCCGGATAAATTCGCAATCAAGCCCTCGTGGAGGGGGAGAGGGAGGTGGTGACCATCAAACTCTGTAAAAATCAGCTTTAAAGCAGTTGTGAAGGTGAGCCACGACTAGAGGCGTTGCTGAATCAGTTGGTGGATTCACAGGATCAACTGCACTGAGCTTCAATGAATTGTCCGATTTTGGAGAGAAACATCTAGAAAGAAGAAAAGTGGGGCGAACATTGATGGTTATCGTTGCAAGGGCGCACCACACAATCAAACACTTCAGTAATATCGAATAAACACGAGGTGCACGGCGCATCCTTCAACATCAAGCATGCTACACCCATTTTCCTGCGCGAACAAATAACGCAGCAGATGGTCCAAGAATTTCGAGCCGTCATTCTTTCATAGCCACGGCGCAATCCTTTCCAAAAAGTTCACCTCGATCTGCGAGTGTAAAGCTGCGTAACACATCGTGGCACGGGGAATGAGCGCCAGCGAAAGGGGGCGAGTGGGGCGAGGCGGAGTCAACGTGCAGCTCAATCAACGGTTTTTTTTATCAATAAATACTTCGAACAATATTGGAGCACATATGGTTGCACGAAAAACGCGTAAAAATAGCATGTACGTATGCCTGGGATTGTTAAAAGTGTTTTGAGGAAAAACTGAGTACCACGGTGATTTTGCGGGGAACACCGATTATTGAAGATTACTTAGCATGACGACCAGTATGGGTTTGCTTTTCTAGTGAGAAGTCCGACGGATGACAGACAGGTTGAAAGTGACATTAGCCTCATAAAAACAGATGAAAACGCCCGAAAAAGAGGTCAAGAGATTCATTTTCGAGCCCATCCGGATTTTCGCAACAGAGGTCGGTGCGGAGTTTGAGGAAAAAGGATTGAGTCAAAGAAATAGCACACTCCTCCTACCTAATGCTCCAACTGGGAAAGGATCAGACAGAAGTTGGGAACCGTCCACGGAGAAATGAGTTTTTCTGTTACCCATATACTTATGTTGTATTTGCCTAATGTAGGCCACACGCAATGTTCCAGGCGAAAAAAATGCGAATCCGCCTGAGATACATCACCACAAACTCTCGGCTGGGCGGGGCCTCACAGTAAAAGCCCCATCCCGTCGTCCGTTGAGGTTGAGAACGGAGAGTGGTATTGTTTAAGCCCACCCGGTCGGGACTTTGTGGTGCTGAATCTCAGCCGGATTCGCAATTTTTCGCGTGAAAATTTGCATGCGGCCCACATTAGGCAAATACAACATAGATGTATGGATGACAGAAAAACTCATTTTCTGTGCACAATTCCTTTGAGAGCACGAGAAAAAAATAGGAAGGGATACTGTTTTTTCTGGTCCTTCTACCAGAAAGGAGCTATACCTACTGAAACGGTAGACCACTCACGGGGTGGTTAGACCAAGACTAGTACCGCTCACAAAAAATACTCAACTAGGGTTAGATCGAGGGCTAGGGTTAGTTGAACAAAGTGGAATCCCACAGAAAGCCACTCGAGAATATATCGAGGGCACGTAACAGTAATGCCATATCTTGGTAGCGTTCGCACCAGAACAGACTTTAGGTATGACATGTCATTAATAATAGACCCTAAATAACCTTTCTGGGCCACATCTGGTAACCTCATTGGGCAGAGCAGCCCTAACCAGACAATGACAACGATGCTAACAACCTTTAAAGGTTACCGACCAGATTTAGTGTTGCGTGCCACCTTAGAAATGTCTCTCAGGAACCACCCAAAACAGGGCACCAGGTTTCGAGGAAAATGACCGCTTCAGTACGACCCCCTCATGTGGACTTGAATACGACCCCCACTTTCAACATTTTCATAAACTCTTCAGTATCTGTAATTAATGCCGATTGCCTAGCATAACTAGGTATCCTATTACTATAATTTTTGTGTTGATCACTCAAAATCAATTATATTCTCTTACCAAACAGGCCAGCTGACGGCAATTCTGCTTATCATGTGGCCATAGAACCATTGCTGACCTCTGCAATTACTACCTCCATCCCGCCCGTCAGATACGACCCCCTATCGAGGAATCCTTTACTCTCGATGTACCCTGACCCAAAACCGTCTGTTGGTAATAGTAGGCTGCCATTTTCTTGTGTGGTTGCACAGCAAGATTCTTCAAGAATGACGGGCTGTATGACTCTGCACACGTTTTCATTCTTGTGCGCAATCACACAATCACATCGCGCACAAGTCTTACTCATCTACAGACACTGGTGGAAAGAATAATTGCAGAAGTATACACGATGACTCATTCGTAGAAACACCCCGATCAACACGAGTCGGGCTATCACTGGGAGTACAATCATAGTTATCCCCAAGTATCTAAAGATTATCACGCGCCTACGATTCTTAACAGAAGTGACGAGCGTGCATTGATTTCCCCTCATCCGACAAATATTCGACTGTACCGTAGCATTATTTTACTTCAGAACCGCTGAATCCAATTTCAAGGAACACTTGAACCTTAGCAGACTCGTGAAAACACAACGAAGAGTTTATTTCATCATAAAAGTGGGATGGAGAGTGCTCACCTAAAAGGCTAGACATACTCTGCAGCAAGCATTTCGTTGCACCGTAATTACGTCATCGCTATAGAACCGCTTGCCTGCAAGTTCATAGAATACTTTATAACCCAGTAGGTTTTCCCGAAACCGCAGCCAGCCTTTGTTCACATCATAACACTGACTGCGAGCGCCATGCTAAATTCCAGGTTGCGGCAGCAGACGGTCAAGAAACGATTACTTGGTTACTGTACATGTCCAACAACTAGCTTATTGGTCAAGGGCACAGCTCAAGTGTTCCTCACATGTTTCTACTTAATCTCAGACCTAAAAGAGGAATTACTTAAAGGATGTGAATTTCCTGCAATTCACAGGCGCCAATTTCCCCGCAATTTCCAGGCTAATGGGTAGAAATCAAGAGATTTGAAACGGTTGCCTGGGATCGATCATCGTGGTGTTGAAATACTCTGGAGAATCAGTAAAAACTTATCAGGTAATACAGTAGAAGATTAATTTAAATTATTATTCTTATATATTTATTTTAAATTAATATTCTCATTTGTTTATTTATTTAGTTTAATACAGTAAGGTGATTCTCCCTCAAATCTTTTGTACATAGTCTCCTCGTTGAAAACTATTTACTTCATAGCTTCGAAGAGCACTATAGGGTACGATGGGACATTTCAAGCCTAAATTAGAATTCCCATCCTCGTGAAACAAAACAAACTAGTCATATATGAAGACGTTATTATGACTTTGGTATTTGAATGTAAAATAAAATAGGGCGAAAAACCTACAAAACTGTTGAGCTTTCAAGTTAGTCACAAGTTATGGAACAGAAAATTCTGGAACAGTTAAATACTCACCGAAGGGTCCAACGGAGAGGAAAAACAAACAGTTGTCTGAGTGGAGGAGCCCGTCTAGGGTGGCGCAGCCCAGATAGACAGAAAATAAGTCGAAGGTTCGATCTCGTGATGATTGCTGGCGACATTGGACGGGTTGACCACCATCAGAGCCAGCTTATAAAAGTCGTGTCATAGATGTGATGTATGGGTTGAATAGAAGGCGTGTCATCTTCCGGAATGACAGTTGGGGACGGAGACGACGACGAGGAGGAGGACGAGCGCGGTTGGTGGTGGTGGTGGTTACAGTGGTGATGGAGAAACGTCGACCACGACCACGACATGCGATTATGACGGAGGATGAACAACGACAACGACGACATCGACGACGACGACGTGAGGAGGAGGAGTAGGAGGTGGTGGGGAGGAGCCGTTGCAACAGCAGCAGCAGCCAGCAGCAGCAGGAGCAGCAGCAGCTACAGCTGGCCGTCAAGAAATAGCAGCACATCGAGTGAGGTGTAGTGCACAGACTCCTCTCGACGATCGCCTCGCGACCACGCCTCCACACGTACACACACGCATGCGTACATACACACATACATCGCATATACACATAGACATACATTCCACGCCCTCGCGGCCCGCACCACCGCACCTCTCACTCTCGTTTCTTACACTGCGAAACGAGCTCCTCCCGATCGTAGAACACACTGCCACTGCCCCCTGCTTCCCCCCGCGGTCAACCCCACGGTCACCGGAATTGCTCTAAGCTGCTTCAGCTTCAACGCCATCCTCCCACAATACGCGCATTTCGCGGCGAAACCGCGCCGAGAATCCCACGCGCGCGCGATTGAGACAGTAGTCCTCCGATTTGTGCAACACTGCGTCAATGCATGAGCTTTCAAGTGGGGAACCGAGTGCATAGGATCAACCTGCTCGTTACTGTCGTGAGTAGCCTCCGAGGTTCGACTTAGCTCTGTTCGATCCACAAATTCTTAATTTGGGCTATTTTTACACTGATACTGACAACATACATAGCCATTCAGCCAGCTGCCACCCACTCAAATTTCCGCTCTCGCGACTCTTTTTCTCTAGCCATCTCTGCGTCTCTGACCCTTGAAACTAGAGGAGGAGGAGGAGGAAAAGCGCAGCGACCGTTGAGTATTGCTGGTCTGGCTGTGTTTGAGCACACCACTTTTCGACTTCGTCGTCGTCGTCAGGTCGAGTACCTCCCCACTCTGCCTCTCAGGCTGTCCTCCTGTAGACGTCCCGCTGGCACTTAGGCAAACACACACGAGCTGGCTAGCAAATTTCTCGTCAGTAAGAAGAGAAGTAGTGTATGATGAAGAAAAAGGCACACACACACACAGAAATACACGGTCAACGAAACGAAATGCGCCCGAAGATGTGTGTGGATAGTGCAAAGAAACAAAATACGCGCGCGCCATCATCGTGGGAATACGAACACAAAACTGTGAAATGGAGACCAGATGTCGGCCTAGTCGATGATCGAACCGTGCCCCCCCCCCCTCCCTTGCTGCTGCTGCTGCTGCTGCTGTGGCATTGCAATGCCAAACGAACAGCAGAAAACGTGCCGACATACACAGCCTCAGATGGGAATCAATAACCACGTTGTGATCGGTCTGGTCAACAAACCGGCCAGGACAATCTGGCCCGGTTCTGTCTCGGCTCACTACTAAAATTTCCTTCAGATCTTATCACAGGGGGTTCTTCACCTCTTTATCGATTTCATAGATTTCTATTCAGGTTCATTTCTCTAAAAATCGAATTTATGCTTCGAGGGGCGCTGTAAGGGTCCAGGGGGACATTTCAGACCAATGAAGCATCTGATCCGCTTGCAGACACAGTCAAAACAAGCCAATGAAAATGGCAGGGGTGCAAAAAATTGTGAATTAATGAGTGTGAATTCTTCCTAAGGCTACGCAGGAAGGAAGCTCGAGTTGAAGGCCGTCCCCCCTCCCTTTATACAAACAAAGCCCAGGGTACCTTTATAAGAGCACACCGCTTTGGTGCTATATGGTACTGGCAAATCATTATGAGGGCCAATCATCAAACACCCATTCAAATGTCTTTGAGATTTCAACTAATAGTGGGAAGCATGGCGCATTACTGAGTTATCATTGCTGAACACATGATGCGCAGTTTTCCTATAGGACAGTTCTAAACAGTTTGTTGTTTGTTTGTTTGTTTATTGACGTAGCAACAGCCCACGTAATTATAATAGGTAACACCAAAAACAGTGGAACATTTAAAAGCAACCTGGATTTTGCGGTTCTTTGATATCATGTGATTTTCATGATTTATGAAGGAATACAGGTCTTTAATCAAATTAAACGATCCATTTGTATGCGAAATAAGCCAATTATATAGAAGAGGTTATGCAATTATTTGTGTACACACTGGCTTTAGTTACACTCGATCAATATGAATACGGGCTTACAGCAAGACGGAGTTTGGTGCCGGCCAGCCGGTATTAATTTGTCATAATTCTTGGAAAATATTCGGGAATATTCACGCCTTCGAATTCAAAATTTTTCTTATTTCTTCGAGAAATGAAATATGATTCTCATAAACTGAAACATATTTAAAATTTCGGTGGGCAGCAATCGTGGAGGATCGTAGGGCAGCAATCGTGGAGGATCGTTAGGGACAGTAAAATTCACGAACGAAAGGTTCGAAAGCTGTTCACCAAATCATCACAGTGGCCCACTACGTATTCATCTGCTTCTACGATTCCGAAAGAAGGACAAATACATGGCGCGAATCGCGAAAAATCATTCTTATACTTTTACATCTCTCAATATTTCTATTAATTGAGAGAACGGGCGTGATATAATAAAAGTATAACATTCTTATACCTTTACATCTCTCAATATTTCTATTAATTGAGAGAACGGGCGTGATTTAATAAAAGTATAAATGAGCAAGGGACCGTAGCGATAATTTAAAAACCTCTGAAGCATACAAGCACCTGTCGCAAAAATTACGATTTCCATTGAGGCCTAGTCGGCAATTTGCAACTTTTTCGCATAGTTTTTGCATTTTCCAGAATTTTCTTACCGTCTCTCATTCCAGTACGGGAAATAAGTTTCGTTTGATAGAAAAGAAGTGGAATCAATTATTCGCGTCTGGAGATAGATCACCGTTAAAGTTGACTTTTCCGCTACCTTCGTGTTACCTATTGATCGCATTCAAATAAACTTAATTCATCAAGAATAGCGGGAAATAAGTTTTGTTTGTAATTGGCATTCGTTACACACGAATTAAACAAGTGCAACAAATAACACATTTACATAACGATCATCGCTAAGAGTTTCTATTTATTGATTGACGGTGTGTGTGTATTTTGTGGTTGTGGGTGAGTTGGCTGGTGGGTGTGGGAGCAAACACAAAGGAAGACGGAGAACGGACAGGAAGGATGGGTTGCTGACTGAACGGGCAACTGGAATGTACAGCAGCGGAAGCAGAAATAGTATTGTCGCTCACGATATATGCCGTAATAATTTTCCCATTAGTGGCTGGAATTAGAATGCATGGCTCATTCCAGCAATATTGAGAATGCATGGCTCATCCTAGCATTATTGATTTCCTCCTGAGTTTCAATAATTCCCCGGGCTTGCTTCACGACTGGGAAATAGACAATGGGAAAAATGTCTTCAATTGGTTCCTTGACACAGAGTTTACAATTTTCAGATGTTTTCCACCTCAGGGGATGCGCCATGCACTCTTCCTCTTTTGGCATTACCGAACGGACTGCCATGACAAATATCGAAAAACCCAGAAATATGGTGACTCAGATCCTCGCCAGCGTAGTTGTTTTTTGAATGCTCTCCCCGATGAATGACTCCAGCGATTAGGCGCCTCAGGAATTTTCGGGGGAGGGAGGAAGAAAGTTTGAAGAGGATTAGTAGCCGTGATAGCCATGGAAATAGTCATCGATGAGGACATATTTCGATCAGTCGAGGGAAAGTGTATAGGACCAGGAAGCTGAGATCTTCTGATTGTGAAATGAGATCTAATTCAAGACGAAATAAGAATTTTAAAAGTTTTTTTCTCACTGGAAATTTTTATGGATCAGCTTCCCAATCAGTCCATCTGTCCTTTGGAAAAGCGATTTCCAACCACAAGTCATCGACTTTTATGAGCCTCTCCTCATTCTCAGAATGAGCTCTTCGGTCTCTTATTCAGAGGTTTTTTGCTTATTAGTTTGTTATCATGTGGATCTGTTCCAACAGTTAAAATTCATTCATATGATTCATTTTGCTCTACACATCCTCACTTTATTCATATTTACTGCAGTAATAAAAAAGCGGCGCTGAAGTCAACTTCCACGAAATTTCCTTTCGAAATAGTCGGAAAGTTACCTCGATCTGTTCCTCTCAAGTAACGGATTCTTCCATTGGAGCGCTAGCAAAGGAAAAGCAACCGGTCCAGGGCAATATACGTAGAAAGAGAGGACAGAGAGGAGCAGAAGAAAAAAAACACGAAGAAAATGACGAGGCGGTGATGACTCATGTTGTATCAGTTAACACTGGATTAGCATCCTCCCCCCTGTCCAGGTTCGCAGCGTTGTAATTTCTTCTCGAGTCAGTCGCTAGAGAGGCCTACAACGCTAAGATGATCTTCTGCATTTTTTTTCATTCTTAGAAAGCCATCGATCTTTTGAATCTTGGAACTGGTCGCACTTCATAAGTACTATATGAAATTACCTCAGTTCAGAGGACTCTTATTTCGTAACTTCGTCAACTGAAATTTTACCTGCGGAGATCCCGAATCCAGCACTATCTCGCAAAAAAAGTCTTAAAAAAATATGGTCGGGGCCCATATGCCAGTCTCACGGAGGCTAATTCACCTAGCCTGATACAGTTATGCCGAGAACAAAGAAGTATTCTGGTGGTTTGATGTCGAGATCTGTGTACTCCAAGCTTTCAATAGCTACTAAAAAATAAAATCGCTGGTAAATAATTTCAGCGCAGTGGATATGGGGCCAGGCTGCATTCGAAATACCAACAAGACTGACTCTCAGTAATGCAAATCTAATCTTTTATCTATACCAGCTCGGCTGCCCAATAGCTTTAGCTTCAAGGAGCTTCAAGAATCAGAGCTTTAAGAAGGACAACCACGTGGTTTGATCATCAACCGGTCATTGGGTAAATCAAGAATGCAAGTGAATGCTTCTTTGAACCTGAAAGAGAGCAGAATGCATGGCGCACTCTGCCGATTTGATCACCTATTTCTGTTCCGTTCTGCCACTTCCAACATTTAAAGGCACACCACGCGATAATCACATTAGTGGCTTACTTTCTTGGGGTAAGTAGGTCCTTAGGTAGGTGCACAGGGTGCACCCTTGTTGCGGCTTGATAGTGCATCCTCGCGGCGATGAGCGCGCTCTACCCGAGCCGAGTTGAGCCCTCAAAGCCGGATCACACCTGGCCTGAGACGAACAAATTTCCAACGTGGCTTTTGCGTGGAGAAGGAAACTTGCGATAAGACAAGATAAGGCAATGATTTCAATAGTGAGAGCGGCTCCAACAAGGAAGAACAGGTGATATCGTAGCATTTTGCGCGATATCATCGAGGAAAAGCCCTTCTACAGTCTCCAATACTCGTACGGGGACTGAATACAGGGAGTTTTATTTTTGGTGGTTGTGAGGAGATTTTGGTTCTTTTTTTTTGACAAGTGGGCAGAGCAGGGTCTTTACGTCCTGTGATACGCGCGATAGCTCTCACAATTTATCGCGTGGTGTGCCTTTAAAGAATGTGTTTCACAGCATAATTACTATCCATTGACACTTATCCACAAATGTTTCTAGACCATTCATTGTTTACAGAGATAGCTCTGCAGTAAAAAAAAAAGCTCAAAGGAACTGTCTAAGGTAATCCCATCCGACGCACAGGAACTGCTGGTCGCTGTCTTTCATGTAACCGAATGCTAAGCGGCCTATCAAATGCGCGCCAGACAAACACAAGGTGCTGTCGGCGGCCAGACCAGAAGATGTTAGAGGTCAGTCATCCTGACAGGATTGGTGAGGTTTAAACTATCTCCACCTCGGTCATCTATTAGAAATGATTGATTAATTGGTGCTAATGAAACTTTTTGGGAGGTACTCCATTCATCTGAGACATATTCGGAATCGTCACAAAGTTCGTAAGTACATCAGACTTATACAAGAGATTGCGTAGCGCAGGTTTTTATTTCTTGGGAGGGGGGGGGGGGCAGAATAAGGAAGGCAGTCTGGCTATAAAATGATTTCGGAGAGATTTGGATTTTCAGCAGGATAAAACACAACAGATTCGAGAAGCCTGTGAAATTAGCAAGGATGCAACAGCACCTCTGACCCTTCTGAATACCATTTGAAGTTTGAATCTTCTAATAAAAAATACAGGAAACGCCCACGGGAATTCCATGGTTTCAATTACTCCGAAAAATCACAGTACCCTATACAGCACGTGAACAGAAACACGAAAAGGATCGCAAAGTTTCCCTTGTTCTAAAGCGGACATCGAAAAATTTCCAGCGTGAAGAGAAGAAAGCAATTCGTTCAAATCCCCACCGAGCAACATTTAAACAGTCGTCGGCGCGCCGTTCGAATTATCGCATTCATGTTGACTTCTCTTTCTGAGTCCCTCACCACGTGACCGCCCCTGTTTCAACGAGAATCCTGTTATTCACGTGAAACTTGATATGTAATCCGTAGTACGCAAATACAACATAAATATGTGGGTGACAGAATAATTCTGAAATGAAGTACTAATAGAGCACGCGTGTACAAAGTTCCAATGCAGCAAACTGCGGCAACTAGGCCAAATTCGGTTCACCCTAATAATCAAGGCAAAAAGTACCCAAAAAAACCCGGAGTCAGCAAAGAAACAAGGTGGAAGATGTACAAATGAATGTGGATTCGTAATATTAGGTTGAACCATAATTTCTGTCCCACAATGGCAAAAAAATTCAAATTTTTTTTCTTTATTTGTGTCTAACTTCAGCCAACAAAGTATGTACCATTATAATCAACAATACATTGCCAGCGAATAGGGAGATAATAGATGCTGCTTATAGAGGTCTGGGGATTTATGGTCGAAGAAAGTCTGGAGGTCGATTTTGAGATCATCGTCATCCTTGAGCTGTCGTTCGTCGAGGAAGTGGATCAGAGATCGGAGTAGGTGGTAGTTAGTTGGGGCCATGTTCGAAGATTAAGGTGGGTGGGGGAGCTTCGTCTAACCAAGGTCCTAGATCCTTCGACAAGCCAACTTTGCCACATGTGGGCGAGCGTTGTCGTGGAGGAAGAAGTCTCGGTCCATTTTTCCGGTAGGTTTTGCGGCTAAGGTATCCAATTGCCTGCAGTAGAGGTCGGCAGTGACTGCCGTGTTGGATGGTTACAGTTCCACTTTTTTTTGAAATTTTTTTCCGTTCAATTTGAGTCGATCGAGCCATCGGGTTGCCTCCATATGAGAGACAGTACCTGGGCCCATCGACTGGTTGATTCGGTTAGTGGCCTTGCATGCTGGGGAACCGGGGCAGTGTTCGTGAATTTCGTACCTCTCGCGAAATGGCCGTAGATCCACTGCTAGTTGAAGCCATAGAGAATATGAATGTGTTAATCAGTAGTCCTTTTCACTCGCTTCACATACCCTCCACTACCAAATATTCCAGGAGCTTCCACAGTTTCCCCCACGAAAAATAAAAAGTGTGACAGAAATAATGGTTCACCCTAATAAAATCCTCCAGGACCGTGGACGTCTGGAAAATCGCCTTATCGACGATCTATTTGACTTGAAAGAGTGCAGCGCTGAACAGTGAAATCGACTGCAAGAGATAAGTGATAGGAAATCTGCATGCGATAATCTGCACGGAGAGTGAGATTATCGAAATTGGAACGAAGGCGATACAGCATCAGATGGGACGGTGTTCTCAACGAGACCATTGTCCGACCTTTTCTGAGACGGTACTCGAGCCTTTTTAGGTTTTCGGAACACTGCTTCAGTATCTCGATCGATTTTATCTAGTTCAAGAAAAACACGCGCGCGATGCACTGTTGATCAAAGTTCGCTCTGGATATTGTGAAGAGTACCAACTCGGAACTTGGAATTTCCGGAAAAAATTGAAGTGCAATACATCATTGGGTGTTGATGTTTTACTTTCTGGAATGTGCCGAGCCTCCTACTTCCATTCAGGATCACGGTGGCATTGGATGCGATTTGGCTACCTACATAATAAAACCTTGCAAGGGACACCCAATATACAGTGCCTTGCATAATTATACAGCCACCTATAAATTGTCTAAAAACTTTGTTTACAAAAAGATTCGGAGAACCCTCTAGGTTAAAAGAGTCGCCAGAGTTGACGTGCATTCGCGCACCCATACATTTTAGCCAAGAGGCATAGAAGATTCTTCTCTTAAATTGTTTTAAAAATGGCGCTTGTACCATTCTGCAAAATTATACAGCCACTGAACAGATTGACGCATTCGTCAACCGAGAAACAACGAAAAAGAGAATATTGCTGATTTTGCGATCATTTGGTCCTCCATAGCTTGGAATAGCCACAAATCTAGATGACATAGGACCATATAAAGTTTTTCAGAATGTTTTTAGACCATATACTCCCACGCTTCGATGACGACGGCTTTAAACTCCCTGACTCCTTCCGTCGGTCCGAATTCATTTCCACATGAAACCCCAGATAATCTTCCATCAGGTAAAGATCGGAGCCGTTCGTTACGACACGCTGAGTTTGGTATCAAAAAGACATCACACGTTTTACGAGCCGCTTACTATAGGGTCTATGAAATGACTACATAAATAGTAAAGTTTTAAATCCCCTTTTTGCGCCTGCATTCCAGTCCCATACAGAATTGCGGTGGCAGGTGAAAGCGGTTTCACCTATACTATAAATAGCGGAGGCAGATCACTGCTTTTGGTATACTCCCGTACGTTGCGATACTATTTCACCTATTCCAGAAAGGATGGAAAGCTTGATTGGCCTAGGCGGGCTTTGGTGCGAGATTTGATCCCTCATCATTAGAGCACCACCTCTCACTACACTTCTGCCCAAAACGGGACAAGCTGAGTTCGGTATCAAAGAGACATCACACGTTCTACGAGCTGCTTACTATAGGGTCTACGGAACGACTACTCAAATAATAAGGTTTGTGGCGGTAATCAATCCCCTGTTGGGATGCGCCGTGCATTCCAGTTCTATACAGAATTGCGGTGGCAGATGAAAGCGGTTTCACCGATACTATGAATAGCGGAGGCAGATCACTGCTTTTGGTATACTCCCATACGTTGCGATACTATTTCACCTATTCCAGAAAGGATGGAAAGCTTGATTGGCTCAGGCGGGTTCTGGTGTAAGATTTGATCCCTCATCATTAGAGCACCACCTCTCACTACACCTCTGCCCAAAACGACTACATGCCTCTGGAAAAGTTACCGTACATCTTTTTCACTACCGCAACCATAGGTGTGAAGCTGGGCTAAGAGGTTCCGAATCAATTAGATGGAGGGAAAGTGGAAAATTCATCGGAAAAGCAGAACATATACAGTCCCATCCAACCGGAATACGGTCTCTATCAAAGATTCCTTGACACAAACTTGACACGTTTACGTAATGAGATGCCATCACGTCTGGGTATGGGATTTGGATGCCTAAGCATCTCAGAAGTACTGAATGACGTCAAACGCTTCACATTCTTTCACAGACGTCGATCATCCCTCATGAACAGGGAACACGAGGCACTTCTTTCTATCGCATCGTTCATTTGAATGAATTGTTCCCAAAAGAAAAAGTTTACTATGAATAGTAATTGTTAGTAGTGTGTAAGCACGAAAGTTAAGAGGATGACTACGTAATCTTGCCAGAAACTCCATTCTTTCAATATTTCTGTACTTCCCAACAAAAAAAGTTTTCAATTGGAGCACCCATGGCTATGGCTACGGGCATACCTGTAGCGTTCTAACCAGTGACGAGCTATTCTCGGTAGCGTGGCTATCCTTCCGACGAAAGCTACTTTTTTGATGAACCACTTGAGTGAGCCAGTTCAGAGTAGGTCACCTTGAGGTAATTATCATGACCGCAATTCTTTGAAGGGACAGTGGACGTGCACTTAAAATACGCGCTAATTGCCTTCTGTTTGGAAAATGGAGTGTATAGAATAGTGGACAGTCTGAGCCTGTTTGGTATAAGCCATGCAACTACTCGGAATCGTAGAAGCTTTCGATAAGGTCTGTGACTCATGCAATGACTTTCGAAGGCTAGCAGACGAGATCTCCTTCTATGAGGATAGAAGGCGAGTACTAGGCTAGGGCTGTAAAAACCGCTTGGTGAATATTGGGGTGGGCAGCGTGATATTAACGAAACCTCAAACATAACTTCACAACTTTGACGTGTCAAGAGCGGTACCTTATACACCACTAGCTCATAATAGCGCTGGGTATAGACATGCCAGACATGTATGGTCATGCTACTGACATCGCTGTCCCCCCAGGGTACATTGCGCTCAGAAAAATTACAATTAATGATTTTCATCTGTTAGAACTGTTCCATGCATGAAAACATACATGTTTTATGAAGAAGTGGGCCGGGTGAGCATCGTTAGGACCGAATTTCGCAACGCTGTACGCGGCGCGATGTGTGCAAGCTAGAGAATTTGGTTGGGTCCTGAAACGACTGCAGTGTCTCATGTCTCATTACAGGGTAGGTCATGGCAATCGTTTCTGGACTCAACTATATACGCAGCACTGCGTCGTGCATCGGGTGCAAAATCCTGTGCCGACGTTATAGTACACTCAGATGAGCTGTATAATGAGTCTGTTCATTTGGAAACATTACCAGTATACTTCCCGTTGAGGTAATTCAGAAAAAGGTAATAAAATTTGGTAAATCGACCAATACAGGTTGTCTAAGTGGATTAAAACACAAGCCTAAAGCTGCTTGCAATCAATGTAGCGCAGAATCCTCCCAAACCCTCACCAATGAATAGGATCGAACGCTCGAAACTAAATTAACCTACCTCGATAGAATGTAGTGTCTTCAACGGACCAAATTCTCAGGCCGTATTGCTGAGTGGGTAGTGAAAGCGCGCCGGTGGCGCAACGAGCTGGAATGGAGGAAAGTGAAACGACAGAAGAATCGTACGTGGAGCTACGCCGCCGCCCGACAACAGTAGAAGGGCTGCGGCGGGGTGAAGTTTCCGAACAGAGAGAGATGTGATCGGCGACGGGGACGGCCTAATTCAAACTCGACGACCCGGTGACCCGATTTTCCCCTTCTTAGATCGCTCACACACACACAAGACGAGACAATCAAATGAATCGCTGACCACGGGTCATTCACTGCTGTCACTAGTAGAGCACCGGGTGACGCTACAAAGACCTCATGACTTAATTTGTTAGAACTGGTTTTGAGAGTAAGCCATGCACTCTGTATTCCTACAAATGGAGTTGAGATCTCGTGCCTCTACAAAAGGGCCTGCTACACTAGCTATCCATTTGGTGGTCAGACAGCTTCGAGGACGAACCACCAAGACGACGTGATCGGTGTATCTTAGAGCTCATTTTCTAGGGGTGTGTGTCACTAGGACAGAAAATTCGCATTGCGGCTTGTGGCGTGCGACGCGATGCGTGCGAACTAAGGGTACAGAGGGTAGGTCGGTCCTACGGCGATTATCGTGTTTCACACTTTAGTTTAACTATGGGTGATGGTAGTCACATCGAGATTCTACCATATATGGCCTCCTTAGCTCGCACGCACCGCGTCGCAAGGCGCACGTAGTCGAGCGACATTTCTACCACAACGAGGCCAGGTCTAGCATCTTCCACCACTGACAACAGTGGTAATGACCATGTTAAACCGCCATTAAACTTCGCAGTTTTGCGATTCTGCGATTTTGCAAAGTCACACTTTCGCAGGCGATTCTGCGACTTTGAGGTTTCCATATTCCGCAACTTCGCACGCGGATTCGCGACATAGTATGCAGAACCGCATAATTGCAATATGACAGCGCCTTAATCGTGCAACCCTTGACGTAAGGCTGAGGTTGGCTAGCACCGATAGTGTGATTGCATGTATCGTCGTGCGCACCCTTACTTGGACGTGCTATTCCCCTCTGCTCGCGACTCTGGTTCGTTACCACACACGGGTCGGCATCGCACCACGAAGGATCATGCATCGCAGGGTATAAACGCAGCATGAGGTAAAGCCAAGAGGGAGGTGCTCAGTGAATCAGGACGCACGAGAAAGCTGAAAGTGCAGTTTGCGCGCAATATCTGAATTGGGCTCGACACGTTCACTAATCGACTGGCCGAATATGCATCAATCTGTAGGTCTCTAGTACAGAGTTGAATCGAAGCACAAAGTTTCTGGCATTATTCACTCCCTTAAAGGAACCGGAAGGGGGTCCGAAACAAGAGAAACATACAAAGAAATGAGCATTTCGTAACGAACGCAGAAGGTTAGAAGCGATAATCGGTGAAAAAACCCGAACTCAAAAGTGCATCGCTGCGGTGTGTATTCGCGCCTCATTCGCATCATCGCACTGGCGTTCCGAGTTGTCCGCTGTAGGAGACGGCCGCGGGCCAACTTTAATTGTAGCACCTGACTCCCAGCGCAGTGGAGTGGCCATTCTCAACTACATTAACATTCATGTAAGTACATCTAGAAACAATATAAGAAAGAACAAAGGAGAAGGTAAAAGGAATGAACAACTTTATAATGGAAACATCTTCTCTTGGCACCATGCCAAGGCGTCAAATTGGCGAGTTTTTGCAATGGCGGTCACTTGAACTCGTCCACACTACGTCTGTTCTACCGTAAGCCAAAATTACTCCCTTACGGTGTCTTTAAGCGGTATCTGCTACGCAATCTATTATAGTTCCATTCAGAATCCTGGTAACAGGTGAATGCCACTCAGCCTATACTGCTTGAGGAGGCCAGCCGATGTATAAGTCAAAGCTTTTATCTCTTCAGGTGAGTGTGATACCAGTCTCCTACCTCGTAGTGATGAAAAGCTTGCTTGGCCTGGGATGGCACTTATGTGGAATTCGATCCCCGCACCGTGCTAGTAGTAGTGCGCACCATCTGTCACTACACCACTTAAATCCATACGGAGCTTATATATTAGGTTGTCCCAAAAGTCCTGTAGGATTTTTCCAAAAAAAATCAATAACTCTTGTTTACTTTGAGGCAAGCCTAGGCGGTTCAGGAATATGGTAGAACGTTCTCTAAGCCTTCTAGTAAAATATATCCAGATCCACCAGATTCCGTGGAGAGAGCTACAGTGCCCGTAGTCGATACCCACCCAACACGCGGTGTTAGCTGATATGAGTGGTCTTGCGGCACCAAAGCGTTGGAAGCTTGTACCCGCTTCCGTATACAGCCACTAGCTCCAGCAGATCGCCGTCGCTATTCGAGAAAAGCTCCTGAGAAGGTCCGCGGTCACCCTCCTCCATGACAACGCCCACGCATACGTCGCGAAGTGTACCCAGGCCAAGCTACAGGAGCCCGGCTGGGATGTGCTGGCCCACCCGCCATACTCTCCAGACATTACATCTTCTGACTATCACCTTACCCATTCTCTTGAATCCTTTCTGGCCAAGAGAAAATTCGTTGATTATGACATGCTTGCAAAGGTGATCACTGACTTTATCGACTCCCAGAACTCAGGGTTCCGGGAGGAGGGAATCAACGATTTACCTATGAGGTGGCAGAGTCTTATCAATAACAATGATGAATACGTTGTTGCCTAATTGTTGTTTGTTGGAAGAAAAAATAATAAAAAATGTCGAAAAAATCCTACAAGACTTTTGGGACAACCTAATACATCGTTTATGCCTGCTGATATCGTTCTTACTGAAGACAAAGAAGAAAAAAAAACTAAAGAGAAGACAGGGATGGCCTAGTGGTTCGAGGCGCTAGCTCACCCTCATAAGCTTCATGCCATCAGTTAGTTACATCCATGATAAATCACGTTTTAAAGTATGACCATTCAATTGGTGGTTGGAGGCAAATAGCTCCTATTCACCCAATAAAATCCGTGAAGATTTAGAGCAAGGAGTACTCCAGTAGAATCAATTCAGGAAGCACTTAATATACAAAACTAAACAAACATATCTGAGTTAGGCATGGAATTTATTGATTGGTACGTGAACAGAAGACATTATCGAGCAGCATCCGTCAAAGCAAAAGTGGAGGCAATTTCTCCCGAAAACTGGTAATAGTAATGACGCGACCAAATGAGCCGCAACTGGATTCTAGGGAGTATTTTACTTTGGAAATACGACGCAATTACCGCAAATCTCTCCGCTTTTGTGGTAATGTAGCCCGCACTAATTCCAGCTGACTGATTCCTGATGAAAAGAAGCGCAGTGCCCGAAAAGTGACCCGGGATATCCGAGCTGGTACAGGCCACTGGGTTTGTGAACGTGTCGAGCCCAATTCAGATACTGCGCGCAAAATGCACTTCTTGCTTCCTCTTGCGGCCTGACTCACCCACCCATCTCTCTTGGCTTTGCCTCATACTGCGTTTATACCGTGCGATGCATGATTATTCGTGGTGCGACGCACGACCAGTGAGTGGTAACAAACCAGCGTCGCATTAAGGGGGAATAGCACGTTTAAGTAAGAGAGCACGCGAAGATACATGCAATCGAACCATCGGTGTAAGCCATAACCTCAGCCTTACGTCAAGCTTAGCAAGGTTAGACCGCGTTCATACTTTGCGCCAACAGAGCTCGGCCGCACTTTGCGCCAGCAGAGCGTGCATGCAGCGAAGTAGAGTGGCACGGAGGAGGTGCAGAGACGACATAGGCAACAAGTCAGGGTGGCACACGCGGATACGCAGAGGCACGCAGCGGTGCCCTGCCGTTGGCAACGCAAAGTATGAACGCTGCTTTAGACCGCTGTCATTTCGCGATTATGCGATTCTGCATACTATAGAAATTGCGATTATACGGAAATACGAATCGTAAAATCTTCATTTCTCTGATTTTCCTGACTGAGCAGAACCTGTAAGTCGATACGTATCTAATCCCTTTTCGCACACTCCACAATTCTGGATCCCCACAAAAACAAAATTTACAACTTTCTCGATCGATTCGTATCCTTACCATTTTCCGCAGATTTCGCAAAGCAGCAATTCCATCACTATGAATGCTGTCTAGGAATTTGAATCTGCCGCTGTTTGATACAAATTAACACACAGTTGATTCCGGAGCGCTTGATAGGGCGTGGCCTACGGATTTGGGTGAGGGTGTATCAAACTCTCTCACCCCTCCACACACTCTCCAGCGCTCATAGCAGTGGAATCTGCGGCAAAGGAATAGATAGGTATCAATTGGAAGGATCGAGCAACTCCTATTTTTTGGGAAAATGCGGAATCTGCATATTTAGTGAAATGGTGAAATCTGCGAAAAAGGATTAGATGCGTATCGATAGGCGGGAGTGTGTAAATTGCATTTTTTTGGAACGCAAAACTGTGGAATGTCCATTTCTCTAATCCTGTCATGTAAGTGGTACCTCGAAGTCGATACGTATGTGATTCTTCTCAGCACATCCTACAACTCTGTTTTTCCACGAAAATGCCAGTTCGGCGATTCTTCTAATTGTTATGTATCACTTCGTCATTCTCCGCTGCTTTCACGAGCCCTGTTTTCTTCGGCCACGTTCATACTTTGCACCGGCAGGGCGTGGTTGCATTCACAAGCAGCGGGGCAGATCGGCACAAGGGAGGTACCGGGACATCGAGACAGGGTGGCACAGGCGGAGACGCAGAGGCACGCAGCCACGTTTTACCGTCGGCACCGCAAAGTATGAACGCGGCCTCTGTTCCGAACGAAAATCTATTGTTGGCTCCCTTCACCCTGCGGTACCGACGTCGACGGCAGCAATCGAAATACCCGCCACCAGCAACACAGGCACTATTGCGGCCCCCTCCCCATGTAACGCGTGATCGAACCGTACTCCACTATGATGACTGTTGGCCCGCGCAAGTCCATGATGAAGTTCTAGCTTGACGAGTATTTTATGGTTATTATAGTGCCAGATTGCGATAAGATTCGCGCGAACTTCCGCCACAGATTCGCGCGGACTTTCCCTACGATGATCATATTGTATTAGGTTGATTCATAATAAATCGGACAAATTGACCAATTTTAATCATTGTCGTACAACTTTTTTACGACAACAGGGATTCACTTGAAATATACTCCATCTTTATCGATGACCTTCTGCCACGGTATAGGCAGATCATGGATGCCCTTGCTCCAGAAGGCCGGAAGCTGGAGCTCGAAGAAGTTGCCGAGTGCCGCCTTGACCTCGTCGCGAGTTTTGAAGTCTTGGCCGTCCAGGTGGCGTTGGCTGTGGGAGAAAAGGTGGAAATCTGAAGGGGCCAGGTCTGGGGAGTACGGTGGGTATAGAAGTACGGTCCAACTGTACGACAGCAGCTCGGCCTTGGTCGATCTCGCGAAGTGCGGTCTGTGGAAGTAGACACGTTTTCGTGCTGAAAGTAGACATGTGACCGCCGCCGTAGCGAACTTTGGACATTGGCCTTCAATTCTCGTAATTGACGAACGTAGACGTCGGCGGATACTGTGGTACCTTCATCGAGCAGCTCCCAGTACTCTACGCCGTGTACGCTCCACCAACCGCGGTTTTCGTCTTCGATGGAATAGTCGCCTGACGCAAACTTCGAATGCTACAACTACAGTGTACTTCTGCCGGGGCCATGCTCCTTGTGAACTTCTATCAGACGTCTGCCGATATCCGCGGGATCCTCAGATAGCGATATAAATAGTATGACGTTGCGGATGTGGTCTCTGGACCGCTTGAAATCGTGCGGCATTATGGCGGAATGAATTTACTTTGGAGTGATTATTTCGCGGTACTTTGAAGAGCTTTTCATACTCATTCCAACGGTACCTCGCGCGTCCATTTTCGTTAATTCGTTACTGAGTTATGATCTCTAGAAATCATCACTACCATTTGTCCGATTTATTATGAATCAACCTAACAGTATACTGTAATATGAGGATCGCGCCGCGGTTCAGTTCAGCATCATAAATAGAGCGCGTTCAGTGTCGGCGTTGTCATCGGCGTGTACCTGGAATGCCGATGTCGTCGCCGGTGCTGCAAAGTATGAAAGCGATCACAGCGATAGCAGTACAAAGGATAGCTATTCTTGATACTAACTCTCCGCACCCAGTGCCTCTGAGTTACCTAGTCGTGGCATATGTTCGTATTCAGACATTTGACAGTTCCGTGAGTGCTAATAACAGTGGCACAAGATGTATCGGCACTCGCAGCAACCTTTGGCATCCGCGTTTCATAACAAGCTGTGCAAAAGCTAAAGGTCATCTCATGTGTATTTCGCTGTAAGTCTAGCCAGTGGCAACGTTCATTTTTCACAGTGCACCGACTGACAACACATTTATCTATGACTTGATGTCTACGTAGCAGACAGTGGCACGGTGAGTGATTGAATCTGATCGGCTGGAACCGATGGGAAAGCGGCCTGAGCGTCCGTCGCGTCTGCTGGTGCTGGAGCCCACTGGATGACCAGCTTGTCCTCTTTCGGTGCACCCGCCTAAAAAAGTTTTAAGTGACTGCACGTACTTGTACAACCAACACAATTCAAGCAGGAGATGCTACTCGGCAGATCATACCCCACTCCTATCACATCTACAGCATGTGGAGTACAATTACGGCAATAAAGTAGGTATCATACGCAGTTATAGACGGCAGCGGTACAAGCGGCACAGCTTAGGTCGCGTACATACTTGGCAGTGCCGGCGGCAGGACGTGACTGCGTGCATCTGCGTCTCCTCCTATGTCACCCTCCCTGGTTGCCTGCGTCGTCTCTGCACCTCCCCCGTGTCACTTCGCCTCGCTGCTTGTGAACGTAGCCACGCCCTGACGACGCAAGTATGAACGCGGCCTTACAAAGCTCCGCCTCATTTATATCCGGGCGCTATCTTCAGAGACAATGTTCTTATCGTGGAGAGCGAAAAAATGATGCCAAGAATTGCAAAAGCTGCCAAGCCGTGTCACATCATTTCAAACCAGTGCATGACTTTGGGCGGTTTATTATGCTTCAGCATAATCAATACGCATGCTTAACTCAAGAAGCTTGCTGTTTATTCGCTCAGTGGAAAGGCATTGGAGAGGACGATGAGTTCACTACGATTCAAATCCTGGCAGGTTCACGAAATTCCTATAGCCCTAAGTTCATCCGTACAGTCCATTTCGGCGCGTGATAGGGAGTGGCCTACGGACGTGGGTGAGAGTGTGTCAAACACTCTCACTCCGCCACACACTCTCATTCATGCCACGCACCCTCACTCTCGCCACTCAACCATGTCCATAGGCCACGCCCTATCACGCGCTCCAAAATGGAGTATACCAGCAACTTGTTCCCGCCACTTTTCATGTGTCGAGGAGTCGATCAATAACCATGCAAGTCACTGCCGCAGTACGTCACGAACTGCCATCTATAAACCGCTCGCGCACGCTTGACAGATTTCAGCAAGTCTAACTGATCCTTCGCCGAAAATCAACATTTCACTATCAAAATGGGCACCACCACCCCTGCTAAGCTCTACCTCCACAGCAGCGCTGTGGAAGGTAAAGAACCATCCAAAAGCGTCTTCGGCCACCGATGCTCTATTACAGAGATATCCCTGCATTATTCCGGTTCTGACAGGGTAATATTCTTGGAGTTTTCAGGTAACAACGCCCTTTCTACACTGCTTGCATCGAAAGACGACAGAGCATTCTAGAGCAGTTAACATGCGACTCACCGTACGAGTAATTTCAAGCGGTGCTTGACCAGCAGGATCGACAAATCCGAACACAGGCTTCAGACGGTAGTCGTTGTTGTTCGAGCATTTCACTTTGAAGATCACCTTCGCCTCTCCAGCATTAGCCAACGTGTGTGCAGACTTTCCACCAGCTGCAGGAATCGAAGCTGCAGGCGGATCGATCGTCAGAGACATAACTGAGCTGAAGACCTACCGCTTTTTCTACTTTTATACTCCTGACAATCATTCACACGTATCAGACGCGAACTCACAAACAAACTCTTCAGCATCATTTCCGGTCTTCCTGATAAAACCGGTCGAATTTGTGAATTCGACGGGAAAGCGCTTTCTTTGTAAAAGTTATACTTGGTATAATGGTTAGCCTGAAAACGCGGAAGGTAACCCGGGAGTAATTATTGCGCCGCGTTCGAACGAATTCCTGTGAATTCTGGGAACTGAAATGGAAGCATATGTCAGTCACAAGAATCAGCTGATCCGCGATTTGCCGTTTTTTTAGATGTGAGTGTCCTGCGATAAGCATACGAATCGATCGATTCGCACCTATCAAGCCGCACTCAGCGCCGGTAGGGCGTGGCTGCGTCCACAAGCAGCGAGGCAGGGTGGCACGGGCGAAGACGCAGAGACACGCAGCCATGCCCTGCTGCCGGCACCGCGAAGTAAGAACGCAGCTTAATGTTTCGCCGATCCTCAATTCTCCTCAAACGTTGGATTAGAACTAGGCATTAGGCTGAAGTAGAAGGCCAACGAATCGGGGATTCACTCGCGCCGCTCGAAGCTGAGACTCATTCGGAGTAATGGGAAAGAGGGTCGCTTCAGAAACCGATAAGTATCTAATCCACCTCGCCAACAGTTTCCGAACGCTTAGTAAACGGGAGCTGTGAATGAGTGCGCATCTGATGCATTTCGCTGAGTATTGCGTTCGGGAACGTTGTTTTTCGCAAAATTTTCGTTCCGGAAGAAAATGTGCACCAACGGTCACAATAAGATTCGAGTCTAGGATTGAAGGTGAGGTCAGAGTCACGCATCCATAAGGAGTGCTAAGGGGATTTATCAAATCCCGAAGATCCGTCCTAAATCTTCTTTAAGACCGAACCATTCGTGAAGAGTGAAGCGTCCGTGAAATTGGGTATCTGCTAGCAGCAAGTGATGTTTCATTGACGCTAGATTGACCCGTCTGTAAAAAAGTCAAATTTTGCGGAAACACTTATAAAAGCACTATTGATGTCTCTTTATAAATCAGATTTGAAGAGTTCAGATATGGAGTAAAAAATGAAGTGAAATAGCACAAGAAAGTTGCACAGCGATATATAATTGCAAAATAGAAGTAATGGCACAATAATAGTATTTTCCGAACCTAATTAGGACAAGTTGTCACTGGGGAACCAAGCGACACATTTCGAGTTAGGTTGTGGTTATACCTTGTGATACTGTGATCCTGCGCATGACAACACATGCGATTCTGCGATTAACCACCCAGCGGATCGCGCGATCTGCAGGATCACAGATTCGCAGACAGATACACACCAATCTTCAGTCAAACTGCTACCGGACAGCAAACCGTTCGCATGGTATAACCTCAGCCTTACCGAACCCATTCCTCATTTTATTCATCCAGCAGCAGTGAAATATACAGCCACAAAGATCTGGCTTTTTTGTCTGACAACTTGCACAAATCAGGTTTGTGGAAAAGGAACACGATATTAACCAAAGGCAGCAAAAAATCGACCACTTTTTACACAAAATCGGATACAGACACTCGGAAAATCGTCGAAAGCACACCGGATGTTACGGAAAAAAGCATCACAATGACTTCTATCACAATGCAAAACAATGAAAATCTGCACATCAAATATCGGATTCCATTACGTGAATTTCGATGTAAATCTCAATAGTGCAAGATGGCAAAGAACACAAAACTAAAGCTCAGTTACATAAGCACATGATGAATAAAGTAAAAGGCATTCCACGCTGGAAATGCTGAATGCACACCCCGAGGTCTTGACTTCGATACATAAATCAAAAGGAAACATTTCTACAAGCTGTTTTCCGAAAAAACCACCGGACATTTCCTAATCCTGCTCGCATCTGCTAATTACCAAGGCCTTCATCTAGTTCTGGAACCTCTACTGTCTTGTGAAAGATTCCGACCTCAGACACAACCACTGTACGACTTCAGCAAATATCACAGAGGGCTATCGCATACAATATTGTGAACTGGAATAGCAGTGAAACCTGCCAACAAGATCCCAAATGTATCTGATATTGAAACGAATCCCATACTGAACTCTCTTCGATCAGATGGTATCTGAAAACAAACTCGGCTCATTGTGAAGAAAGACATATTGGGTTGAGGAATAAGTCCCCGCGGTTTTTTCTAACCCCGTTTTTCATAATGTTTGCTTCACCTTTTGAAAAAGTTTATATATGTTTTCGATAGAGCTTTTTTTGCTCTACAAAAATATACTAACTGTTTTTTGGTTCCTTCGACTACCTAATATTTATGAGGTTTGGAAATGAAGTGAGCTGAAGGCAAAAAATTGGCACTTGCGCACCTCATTTTTCTCGCCTATCATCGAGATCAAAAAATGTCTGTGTATATGTTTTGATAGAGCTTTTCCAGCTCTACAAAGTGATACTACTTTTTATTTCGATCGCTTAACTTTTTGCAGTTTTTAAGACTCACAAATGCAGTACTCGCAAAAGTGTGCACTTCGGCCATCTTCCCTTCCTCGCCTACCATAGAGTTTGGAGGTGTACATACAGTAGCGCTCAAAAGTCTTCGGCCAAAACTTTTTTGTCATAACTTTTTTTCTACTTGACCAAATTTCACAAAATTTTAATATGTGGTGCCTGAAACTATTGTCAACATTTCCTTCTACTTGAGCGCCGCTTGCCACTTTTCATGATTTTTTACAAGAATTTACTACAAGACCACCCAAAAAAAGTAAGAGGCTTGTTCAAGAACAACGGCTTTCTATACAAAAACAAAAAGAGCAAGCCTCAGAGAACATTTATATTTTGTAGAAAGACCACGACTTTTGATGACAGCGGCACAGCGGGACGGCATAGCGATGGCATGCCAAAATTAAAAAATTTCATATAACCACGTAACCTACACCGTTGCGCGCCAAAATAGTATATTAAGTATGCAGTGTCTCCAAGTACAACATACTAAAATTTCTCTTAAATCGGTGCAGTTGCAAAGAAGTTACAAGTGAAAAAACCCAAGTGAAAGACCATTTCGCCGAAGACTTTTGAGCGCTACTGTATATGCCTTCGATAGAGCTTTCTTTGCTCTACAAGATGATACGACTTTTCTTCTGTATCCTCTCATATTTTAGCATGTAGCAATAAGTTTTTACTTGTTTTTCAATCCAATATTGCATAATGAAAATGAGTTTTTTTGGCTGAGCGTTTTGCTCCATTCGATAGAGCTCTTTTTGCTCTACAAGACAGTACTTATGGTTTTTTGTTTGAATCAATTTTTCCATTTTTTAGACCATTTAAAAGTCGACGAAATCGAGCATTTTCGGCACCTTGTGATGAAAATGCTCGATTTCGTCGGCTTTTAAATGGTCTAAAAAATGGAAAAATTGATTCAAACAAAAAACCATAAGTACTGTCTTGTAGAGCAAAAAGAGCTCTATCGAATGGAGCAAAACGCTCTGCCAAAAAAACTCATTTTCATTATGCAATATTGGATTGAAAACAGGTAAAAACTTATTGCTACATGCTAAAATATGAGAGGATACAGAAGAAAAGTCGTATCATCTTGTAGAGCAAAGAAAGCTCTATCGAAGGCATATATGTACACCTTCTCCAATCTCTATGGTAAGCGAGGAAGGGAAGATAACCGAAGTGCACACTTTTGCGAGTACTGCATTTGTGAGTCTTAAAAACTGCAAAAAGTTAAGCGATCGAAATAAAAAGTAGTATCACTTTGTAGAGCTGGAAAAGCTCTATCAAAACATATACACAGACATTTTTTGATCTCGATGATAGGCGAGAAAAATGAGGTGCGCAAGTGCCAATTTTTTGCCTTCAGCTCACTTCATTTCCAAACCTCATAAATATTAGGTAGTCGAAGGAACCAAAAAACAGTTAGTATATTTTTGTAGAGCAAAAAAAGCTCTATCGAAAACATATATAAACTTTTTCAAAAGGTGAAGCAAACATTATGAAAAACGGGGTTAGAAAAAACCGCGGGGACTTATTCCTCAACCCAATACATGGCCAAAGCGTGGCTAAATATGTAAGAAAAAATGTTGTAGTGACAAATGGCTAACTCCCACCAGCACGGTCTGGTGACCAAATCTTAGATCAAAGTTCGCTCACACCAACCTAGCCTTCCCTCCTCCGCCTTCGATGGATTTCTACCAGACCCGCCTTGACTGGTATCAACTGACTCTAATAGCACAGAGAATGCTCATGTCGGAGCTGTACCTACGACCCAGCCACGTCATTTCTACTAAGGAAAGGTGGGAGATCATCGGAACCATACTGAGCATATAGATGCAGTTTCGTCGGAAAAAAGAAGGAAGTATCTTAAGTCAGCGCGACTCGAAACTGGCGAAATTCTGTTCTACAGCAAGTCCACTAGTAGAACAACTATTCCATAATATCAGATGAAAACAAGAAAAATCACACCGGATAAAAAGCTTATAATAGGTAGAATACCTACCTCTTCATGAATAACCCTGAATGTATTTACATAAGAAGCTCCTCCCAAGAGTCCTTCATATATGATCATACAGAATAATATGAAAATGTGTGATACAAAACGACTAACAGCTTCACAATACAGAACCGTTGCATTGAGAACCTAAAATTTCTGCAGTATAGAAGAAAATGTTGAGAAAATTGAAAAGTTTATTGAGTGGGAAAAACTGAGAAAAGTCGAAGGAGTAGACTTTAAGGAAGAACAAACCTGAAGCATTGCCAGAACAGGTAACACTTCTCCAGGTAACGCGATCAAATCCGATGAAGATCGTGAGATAAACACACCCACTTGATAGAGCACCTGATACCAACGATACTGACTTTGTGGACTGAGGCTAAACCCATGAGAGCAGTCGAATTCTAGCAATTCCAACTGAAAATATTACGATTCAGGTGTTTATAGTCCCAATATTAACTGAAAATGTTCATTTCATTAGTCATCAATTCCTACGTGAGCTACCACAGTCAAAGACTGCACTGATTACATCAATCAAATTTATCATCGACGGACGCTACTCCAATATCACAAGTCGCAGCTGACCAGACAATGCACATTTTGGCCCCGAGTGACCTTCAAGAAGGCAGCAAGCATTTTCATGAATAAAAGAATAGTAATGAACGCTTCACTGAGAAGAGTGCTTCAGCTCATTCACTAGTGGTTTTCGAAAACAGTCACTGCATTTTCAGCGACAAGGGCGAATTCTGGTAAGATGGGTCCCCCTGACTAATGTGACAACGAACAGCAACGGCGGCGCAATAAATGATAATACGTTCTGGCAGAACAAGTGTAAGACACGTGATATTAGCGGCAAACAGGAACGACAACAAGCTGACACGAATCGAAACAATTCAATTGAAACAACGTTGAACTCGAGTAATTCAAAGATTGAAACAAAAATGGATAACTAGTAGGAAACCGTAAACTTAAAACTTACCAATCCCTGATTGATAAAGTACTCCGCAAAGTAAACTATTATCAATGGTATCATGTACTTGAATAACGGCGTTATATGCCTGAAGTCCTGGTGCAGACCTCCCCGCTGTGTTGGTTCAGGTGATGGGCCTGAATTGAAGAAATCTGAAAAATTAGTAAAAAAAAACTGCACGTGTTTCTGGGCGCTTACTAAGATGCTCCTCTCCGTGCGCTCTATCCCTCAGCAACCTTACCCCTTGCTCATTACCTATCCCATCTGCGTATCCTTCCCCTGCCTACTTAATGCCTGCATCTCCTTATCTTGAAGGGAACAGCGCAAGGTAAAGCTGTGGGAGTTTCATGGATAGCCACCCAGATCTGACCATTCCAATCTGCTGTTCTGATCACAAACAGCCTCCTTCGGAGCCTCACTGGGTGGAATGCGAGCAGCATTAGATAGTTATGGTGCGGTCTACTACTTCCCATTGGAAATTTTGACATGACTTTGCTCCTCTGCTACCAACTGAGCATTCTATCATAGGCTATCATAGCTTATTGATATGACGTATTCAGAAAAAAAATACCACTTGGTCCACCATCCTCATCAACACCGTCGAGCAACGGCCTTTCAATTTCAGATTCTGATGATGGCGACCTCCGTCGAACTCCAGAGACGCGATCTGCAAATTCCAACATTACGACCACAATCAACGAAAATGTACATTCATTTTATTTAGTATAACCGACGGCAACATATTGAGAGCTTACCATTTCTCTGTCGTACGACATAGGTCTTTGGATCGCAAACTTTGACTCTATGCACCGTTTGAGGTAACTCCAATATAAACCAGAAGCTGAAATGAATGGATTGATTAGAGTGAAAGAAGTAAAAAAATATTGAAAAGAATGAAAGGTGGTGCAATAGAATAAAATCGCTGCCAAAACTTGGAAGCCCAGCTGTATAGGACTTGCTAAATTGATTCCGCATGCAAACCGCATTGTGTATATGTATGCGTCATTTCTACATTGATTTCATGTGACATAAATTCTATGACTCAGCTCTTTTCCTCTTTACAGTGTAAGTAAGTGAGCGGTAATAACATTTAAATCCTTAATCTCGAGTCGGCACCGTACGCATAAAACTCTGAAAAACAACTAGACATCAAAATGGACAAAACGTACGTATATGCGAAGATTAGAGGTATAACAAGCATGCTGTACAGCGCTGTGTTAGGTGATAAGTGCAGCATCAGCGGGTCAGTAAGAACAGCGTAAGCCATGGCAGCGACAATTCCAGCACCCCCCGTGCCCGAGGACCACATCGAAACAACTTGACTGAAACGAAAAATTTCAATCTGAACCAAATGCAATACAGTTACGACTTTCCCTGAATAGGAACTGAACTTGGTTCTAACTTTATGCAAGAATAATTTAACATACGAGTCAAAATATGATGCTAAAGCCAAGTAAGAGATTTCTCCCAAGCCAGAGCCCCAGCTGGCGACAACAACACCTAAAATAGATAATATTTCTTAGACCTACTAAAACTATGTAGTATTAGTCTAACAATAAGTCACTTACCGAAAAGCGCTACGGAGACGTTGCTGCTCATAGCTACCAAAATAAAGCTCAACATCTGTGCCATTACCACTAAAAGATGGCGGAATCTAAAAAACAAAATGTATATCATGGCAACAATCACGCAGGAACTTTATGAAACTTAATCTCTGAGGAAAGTAATATTCCTTTTACATCCAGCCGATATATACCCATATATACCCAAATAACACGTTTGCATGCACCGTTGCCTTCATTTACAACTATAGCGATTTCAAAAAAGGAAAACCTAGCAACTGCAAACACGAAGATAACGGACGTTATTGCATTATTTGCAGGAAACAACCCACTTTGAACGTGCATGGAGGCGTATCGAACATTTAATTGCCCGCATGATAAAATGAAATACAAGTGAATTAATGACGAACCCGAAAGGAACCATACGAATGTAGAGCGGAGCTGTGACCTTGACTACGAGGGCAGGGATAATATCTGCCAACAAAACTGCTCCGGTAGACATACGCTGACATTGTCGATCAACAATTCGCTCCTGAATAAGAGGCATTTATGTGTAAGTCGTGAATTCATCGAATGTTCCACACGTCTAGGAAGGTTCCCTAGCTTTTAAGGACTTACAGGCCTTCAGGAAAAGTTATGAGAGAAATGTATAACACATCTAGAACGGAGAAGGATGAGAAAAAACTAACACGACATGCGTGTGTTCCGTTGTATTTATGATCGTCACTATCAGTCTCCAGTATGTCCTTCGCGGCACTTAACATGACGACATAAGCGAAATTGTTGCATAGTCCCAAGATCCTGTAAACTGTAAAAGCTTACTGTGAGCGCATACCAAGGGAATTGACTGAAGTCAACTCTCTTGCTTTCCTGTTTAAGTTTCTTTTTTACCAAAAAATTGGATAGCTTTTCCTAATCTCGACTAAAAGCTGAGGCACCGTGTAAGGTTGATGAATAAGGCAATACATAATTGAGCAACTTTGCGATCGTGAGTGGAGTGATGTCAGAGCCGGTGTACATCGCCTCTTTCCACCTGAGTCTGCCTCATTTATGATTGCACAATCGGCTAGTCACTAGTCGTTTACTCGATGTGTATCTTGTTCCCTGCCCCCGATCGCCTAATCACCTCAGTTGTCAACTTTGAACAATACCTAAGAAAAAATGCAAGCGTTTTTTGCACGAACGGCATGCATTCGTGTGCTACGCTTCACACGAGCAGTAGCAAGGCAAATAGAAGCGGATATCCTATGCCGTCATACCTTCAAATTTGAGTAACAAACTCACCAAAACCCGATTAAATTTCTGCTGGAAACACCAGAGGATGAACGACTAATGGAGTGTACAGCTGGCCTGGTATGACTTTGTCTTCCGATAGAACGGTTTGGCACAGGCATGTCGTTGTTAGAGCGCACCTGCAAAAACTATGTCTCGAAAGCAATCAAATCCAAAGCGCTCACTATAAAACACAAATGGATAAATGTAAAATAAAATAACATAACAGTTGGATCCCTCATGCTAATCTAGTTGGAAAACCACAGCACTGTGCTCGGAGTCCGGCACTATTTTTGCCCGGATTTTTTACCTAAGCTTTGCAGGGAAAACCGCTACTCCATTCATTTAGAAGCTAGGTAAAAAATACACTTAAATATATGATATAAACTGATGACTGAAGTATGGCAAGGGAGTTTAGCACGAAGATGGCTGTCCCCACAACTACAGCACCACATAATCAATAATTTTGAAAAAAAAAACCATACCTGCAGCTCTAGAGAACATGGCAACCGCGAAAATGTATCAATGAATAAGACAACATTACTGTGACGACGTATTTCATGTAATTACGGTCTTCAACCGTCGAATATCGAATAGCGCGCGAAAGCATGCTGTTTGAAATGGCAGCGCATATTTCGCGCGTTAAACATGGCTAAGCGCATTTTCTCAAGCGATTTTTCTGTGTTTTATCGAATTTTGTACGTTAATGCTGATGGCTTATTCTGATGCAAGGAGAGTGGGGTTTACTCCTATTTGATCTTGTTTGACCTCAAACAAGGGTATCTTTGGTTGTTTTACGAGCCAAAAACATTGAAGAATATGAAAATGGTAGGTTTTTGACAATGACAGGTAAAAACATTGATATTCACGAGTAAATCATAGTTTTTCCGAACAGGGGTCTTTATAAATAGAGAAAAGTGATTTTCTTCTCAAGTTGCTAAACTGTACAAACAAAACATTATTAATTTGTCTCAAGCTTTTCATCCTTTCATTCCTTAGGAGCCATCCGACTGACGGGTTGGGTACTGGTTCGTTGAACGATCACCTTATGTTGCAATGTTGTGAAGCTCGTGCTGTCCGAGAGCAGAAGTAGGATTCTCATGGAACCATGGTGATAGTTGCGAGGAGGTTATTCTCAAGAGATTCTACCCAGAATATCACCCAGCTCATTCAGAGTGACCCATGAACCACGAGATTTCCTTGTTCCCTGGATGATGATTATAGGTGATTCCATACTCTGAATGCGGTGGCTATGCAAGAGGTTTTGCTACTAATATCAGCCCGAGTCAGCCTCATCCCTCCGCCTTGCTGAAGTGAATTTCAAGCCGCCGTCAGACTTTGCGATTTAGCGATTCTGTGATATTGCGGAATAACGTTTTCGCACAAGAAGTTGCGGCATTGTACAATCTTAAGGTCGTAGTATCGCGTGTGAAAGTGCGATGACGCAAAATAACAAAGTCTGACGGCGGCCCTAGAGATGTGCGCCAAGAGCAAGGCGATTTTCGCCAGCCTCTTCGCCCTTCTCGGAATGGCAGCATCGCTTCAACAAATATTAGGTCTATGTATAATAGTATCCTACTTAAAACTGCCGCTCATTTTGAGTTTTTGGGCGCTGCTCTCTTTTTCGCCATTACCGAAATGATTGCTTTTTATCTACTACTCCAGATCTTTCAGCAGACGTTCGCATTGTGCGCTAAGTACAAAGTATTTTTTTCCTTCAGCCCCCAAGGCGCGTCAGCTGAGCCGCTTCCATAATTTGCGACACCGGCGTCGACGAATGGAGTGTCCGCGAGCCCTTGCTACGATCATTTACTGTTGTATGGTGTGGTCGAGTCTTATAAATGGAGAACGTCGCAATAGTGCCGGCGACGGACACTTTATTGCCGCCGTGACGCCTGTACCGCAAGGTATGAAAGCGGCCTAAGGACTTATCAGAGGTGACATCTCTCACGTTCTTCTAGACGCGATCTCTGCTTGCACGTCATCGGTTTTAGAGTGTGCACCCTTTCTGGGCAAACCATCTTTTCGCAAAGGATCGCTAGCAATTACAGCATTTCTTTATAAAATGTAGTGAAAGTTCTGTAAGAGAATACGACCTATAAGCATATGGGATAGCATAATGGCTATTGTGCTGCGATACTAGCTGATCCAAGGCGCCAATTGTCACCTTCCTTGACTATGGGACTGCTTGTCAGCACCATAACTCCGCAATTCCACAGTATAAATATTGACTAGTTTTTTCGACTTGTCGTTCTCATGAAAACCATAACACATAACTCTGGCGGTACAGCTTCCAAGTTTATCTTTCACTCCCTAGCACGACTCGAAAAAGCGAATATCCATCATACACGGGTGATATCAATACCTGATTTGTGAAAGGTCGCCGTCAGTCATTGCAAATCCTTGCGTTTTGCGATTTTACGGCGCCGCATTTCCGCACGCTGTACTACGACGTCGAGATTGTGCAATGCCGCAACTTCGCATACGGAGCCGCGACACCGCACAATCGCGAAAACATCAAGATACTTCTTTGTAATTTCTTTCTGACGAAATGTACTAACAGTCAGAAAGTGAAGAAAAAAGAAATGATGAAAGAGGAGTGATAGGGCGACTGAAAGAAAAGGAGAAAAGGAAAAGAAGGAATCTTTGACCCGTTTGGTCTCTTCATATATGAGTCAAAGATAATATCACTCCTGGGGCTCTTCAGTGATTAGGATTGATATTTACTGGCATATGTAACTAGTATTCAAATAAAAGGGTGAAGGATATAAAAAAGTCTACTAGGACGAAAAATTTTATAATTTTGAAAATAAAATAAGGAAAGTTGTAATTAGCCTGACATTATCAATGCTGACAATAAGTCAATGAAGGAGCGAAGTCTGACGGCGATCGTATCCGCAGAGGGGCAAGGGTATGCCGAAATACAGTCCATTTCGGAGCTCCTGATAGAGCGTGGCCTACGGACTTGGGTGAGTGGCGAGAGTGAGAGTGTGGCGGAGTGAGCGAGTTTGATACACTCTCATCCAAGTCCGTAGATCACGCCCTATCAGGCGCTCCGAAATTGACTGTATGTATGAACCCGCTAAGAATTGGCATGTAACTCTATTGTGCATTCTTGCCACTATTCAATTCCACGTTGGGTCATCCAGCGATGGATAGGTCATTGAGCGAGCGACATGTGTACTTTGGTTATTGATGTGAATTGTTGCATTATTTCTACTACATCTGAACTCAAAATTAGTGGTTAACCTCGGAATAACGTAGCCTGGTTCCAGGAGATGTCGGATGCAGAGAATGAAGTGGAGCGTCGTCGTTCATCACGTCGTCGTGAAAGTGCGCAGAAGCAATGTCGACGAAGTGCACTTGAAGCCATGAAAGAAGCTCGACGGCAGGGGAAAGTACACCGCGTCGATGTGGGTTGATAGAGTTTCTGTAGTTTAAACATTGCAAAAAGGACCTTTTCAACCCAACACGCATAAAAGGATACATTACATCGTGCGCAGAGTTCCAGTGCCAGGAGAAAAACAGTTTTTGAGCGATCGAAAATGGGGTTTTTTGAGTTGAATGGTACTCGTGAATGTAAACGTTATATTGGCGTTCTATCGACATATTGGTTTTGGACAAAACGAATATCGCATCATTTGTACCACGTTAACATCACGTGATATCTCGACGTCGGTAGAAGGCAGTGAAGTGAGAAATATGTGATGTTTTCGCTTTTGATTGATCAACTGTTTTTCAAATGGTTTTGATTTATTAACTGATGAAATCAGCAGAAGACAAGGTCTCGGCACTATTTAACTATCACTACCCCACTTACCGCGAGTTGGTCAAAAAAAAACTTTCGCTGAAACTTTGCCCAGGGGGGTTATTTGAGGTGCTGATCACGAATATGACATCTGTTTTTGGCGTTTGCGCCGATTTGGTGCAATTGCACCAAATTGGTGCTAACGCCAAAAACGGATGTCATATTCGTGATCAGCTCCCCAAATAACCCCCCTGGGCAAAGTTTCAGCGAAAGTATTTTCTTTTGACTCACTCACGGTATCCGAGGAAGGGTATCTGGGGTAGTGATAGTTGAATAGTATCAAAATCAGCAGAAGGCATTCTTGGGAACTATAGAGGTTTTTATCTGTAGTTCCCAAGTGTGAAAAGTTTGAGTATGCTAAAACTTTCAGCATGACGGTTCAATGCTGATAGAGGCAATCGGCTCACATAAATAGTACATGTGAAAGCGGATAAACTGTATATGTGTATTGTTACACCATTGAATTGATGAAAGGCGCGTGAGGTATCGGCAGCGTAATGGATCAGTGCGATGCCTGTAACGTATATGCAATTGGGTTCCATCCGAGATTGAACTTTTTGAGCATAACTACGCATTCCTGTAAGTAAAATGTAGTGAGGTGAGAGTTAACATTCCGGAGAATCGATTGCCGCACCCTGCCGCAAATTTCTAAATAAATAGTGGGTAGGTTTACGGAAGGTAATGTCTGGGTTTGTACTTATGTCAATGATTCTGCAGTTAATGCTGTTGAATTTATGCACAATGAGGCAAAGTAGTTGCATGGCACTAAATTTCTGGTGGTTAGGGAATATTTTTGGTTATTGCTGGGTCCGTAATAATCTGTTAATTAGCAGATACGCGTAACATTTGCATCTTTCATTGAAGTCAGTCGCGCGAAGTTCGATAAAATGCCTTCGAAGGCCACCCAAATTGCAGGAATGAGATGTAGCGAATATCGGATGAACTCCATAGAATGATGCTCTTCAAAGACATGAAGTTAATTCAGGATTCACGAAGATAGTGATTCTTGAAAAAAACGTTTGTATCAGATTTCGCGAAATCTCCTCGTTCGTCATGACAATCTCATAAGTTAGAATGACGTCGAGTGAATGTCTGTCTTTTTCCAAGGCCGCGCACTCCTTTATTTCTCTCGAGTAGAGGAGCCATTGTGAGGTGCCCATTTAGTTCACGAACATGTTGTTTTGTTTTTGATATTCGTTGCCGCGGAAACGTTGTCACTTTGCTGAATTGTCAGAATTTTCATGCAAAATCTGGTTTAAGCTCTACTGAAGATATAAGCGCACTTCATGCTTAGACTGAAGAGATTCGTAGAGTCTTCGAAGTGAATAAGTATACATGACCCAACTTTTTTGAAAATTACCTGGAAGTATGTGTGACCTAGTTATCACAGGTTTAACTACGGCCTTATTCTAACCGAATAGCAGCTTCGCATTTATCGCTCTGCGTCTGGGCATGCAACGCGGTTGGTCACGCATTCGGCGTTGTATTCCACATTTTTTTACTCTGCGAAATAGTACTACCCACAGCGGCATAATGAAAAAAATGTCTTTCATACTTCATCCGTTGCAGCATTTACGATTTTGCGAAATCGTGTAATAACTGGCTCGATACCTGTGCAGTCTTACCCGAACTCCAACGAACATTAAATCGATCGCAAAGTATAAAATGCATAAGTCGTTTGACTGGTATTTATTCGGAAGACAAAGCTGAGGGTGTAGGGGTATACGTGAAGGAGAATGAACGACTGCAAATAGATCGTGAACAAGACTGAAGCAAAAGGAGCACTTATAAGGAAGACAATGGATGACATTTCAAGACTATCTCTTGATGTCCATCTGTGCCTCCGACAAGTGCCCCAAAAAATACAAAAGCATGATTTGAAGAGGCTCGTTTCGAAGTCGTTTTTTTATGGATTCGTGTTTTTGAATAACATTATCTTGATTTTCACGAAACTTGTATTTGGAATTGCAGGAGGCATGGAATGTGCATTAAAAAGAGTCTTAATATTCGGAGAATGTCTTTATTACATGTATGACTAGCTCGAACCGCATGTTCATTACGTGGCATGGACATGAGAAACATTCAGCGATGGAGTCAGTTATCGATTGATGTATATTTCTCATGTATAGTCCTATTAGACTTTTTTAAAAAAACGAAGTAAAATGATGAAATATGAAGACTTTCTTCATTTATAGGCACAGGATGGATGTTTCTGGTCATCAGGTTAAAGGCAGCATTAGGGGAAAGTCGAACGAAAAGTAAAAGAAGTAGTGAATGTGAAAGGCGAGATGCCTAGTAACAGGATAGTGAGGAAACAACGGGTGGAATTGGTCAAAAATCCGAGAAATAGGGCCCCTTTCCACTGTCGATTCTCGACGCGGATGACCTGTCCGTCAAGAGGCGGGTAGTCCGATCTAGTTTTCCATTGGCATGTTGCCAAGTAAAGACAAGGGAATGTTTGGAAATACGGCAGCATCTATTTTTGGAGTGAGCTTCAAGCTAAAACTGCGAAAGCGCGCCGCAAAACCTTCGATCCTGCCGCATGTCCTTGACCGCTCCCACCTCAGTCAATCGGGTATTACGTCATCCGAAGGCGGGATCGACTTATCAAGAGGCGGGACAGCTGGACGGTTGTGGCGTTTTGCGGCGTTTCTACAGTTCGGAGGGGCGCTTTTTCACCGGGATTTCGCCACAGATAGCCTTCTTAGGCCCAGCACTACCATATGAGAGATTTCTTGTAGGAATAATCCATTACCGCATTACCCCCAAGTGCAGTATTGAAGACATTTCTTTGATTGACTTAATTTTTTTCCAGTTGGACAGCCTTATTGAAGATGTTTACGAAGAAGTTGATGAGGACGAATATAATGAGATTGTCCGTAGACGTCAAGCAGCTGACTTCGTTGTCGATGACGGTGGGTTGAGAGGCATTTGGTATTGGAATGCGAGCGATAACTTGTTTGTTATAGATGGAAAGGTGCTGAAACACCGGATCCGTAAAAAGTGAACTATTGGCCATTTGTTTTAGGACTATGGCCTATTACTCAGATCCGGTAGGGGGTCCGATTAGAGCGCAGCATTCGTTGCGCTGTGCGTAACTTTCTCATTAGAGTCTCATTCTGCTGCGACGATGGAAACGCGACTACTAAGCAGCTAAGGTGGAAGCGAAGCGATGCACTATTAAAGGGCTTTCCTTCGTTTTCGCCCATCAGCTGCGAGCTTTCACCCTTATTTTGGACCATGATGGCGTCGGCGAGGGTATAGTGGTTCGACGTATGTTGTCTACTCTCTACTAATGTGTCACTCTCCCTCCTTCCCTGTCACCTTCGCTATCCACATATTCTTCCTTTAATGCTCTCCACTGTTCGATTTCTACTCCTCTCGCGCTCTTGTCCATACCATTCACGTGACTGCTTGTGACGTTCGCTAACGTGCACCTCGTAAAGTATTTTTGCACTTTGACGATGGATAGAGCTAGGTGAATTCTGGGGAGCTCAACCCCACCCACGCTAGATTTGAACTCTTATTTTTGAGAACATGAGAATGCTGAGAAAAATTGGATAGATAATGTGTCACTGACCTTTTAGCATTTGTGATTAATGTAAAACTTTTTAACTACTTCTAGATGGGGGCGGTTATGTAGATCATGGTGCAGACATCTTCGATGACGATGAAGACTACGATGAGGAAGAAGTGGGTAGTAAAAGTAAGAAAAAGAGAAGCGATAAGAAAGGTGAGTCAAATATTCGTCAATCGAAAATTGTGTAAAGTGTACTCTTCTTATGAACCGCCTCACTAAACTAAGAGGTTTTCAGATTCTGTCTCGAAAAAAGGTCTGGATAGTTATTTTGCGCCAACTGCACATGTTACTGGGAAAATAAAAGACGATGTAAGCGATGACTAAACATATTGGCAGCGTTTGTTGCTCTTATTTAGTATTCTAGCCAACCCATTCGACGAATCGATACATATCGTTCGGATACTAAAAGTAAAGGAATTGTCTTCGTATTTTAGGCTGCAGTCAAGCTCGATGATGATGAGGATCTGAAAAATATGTTGGCGGGTATCAATGATGAAACTTTGGAGATGGATTTCTGCACAAATACTTCACCTGCTCCGATTAGCAGTTCTGCGCGGAATCCCTTCAAACGCGAAGGTGAGGATTGGAAGTGGTACCAGTAAATGCCTTCATGGTGAAATTATTATACATTAGCAGGACGTGGTTCAAATTTTTCCTCCAAACAAGAATGGATATGTTGTTCTCAGAAATTCCTGATGAATGATAAAATCCATATTTAGCTTCACCAACAATTGCGCCACGTAAAGTGAAAGTAATGAAGTTGGAAACACCCAAACCCCGAAGCGCTCCGATTCGCCGCCCTCAAGAAGTTCCGCAGAATCACGTGAAGGCGGAAGTGCAAGTGGTGAGAAATGTGCTCTAGAGCTATTTGCACGCACGCCTACTCACTTTTGTGTTTATGGTGTTGGTTAAACCCAAGGTGCGGCAGCGCGGGCGGTCGCGTGCGCATCGTTGCTGGGGCGCGCCAGATGATTTGAAAAGTGCGGGATGGAGTGGCGCAATAGAGATTTCATCATAGATGCAGGGAATCTGCTAAGAAATGGAGTGGCGGGCTCAAATAAAGTCGGGGGGATGCAATATTCTCGCCTACGTCAAAGCTTCCTTCCCTCTCCAGGCTCAGGCTGAAGCAGATGAGACCTATGCTTTGACAGATGCTTTTTCATGTGGGAGGAGGGGATATCAATTTTAGCCTAACCCTAGGGAGGGAAAGGAGCTTCGACGTCAACGCAGAGTTGCGGCTCCTCCCTTCCCCCTTCCCGACTTTATTTGCCCCGAGTGGCGCCGTAAGGATTCCATCATAGCTGCACAGATCTGCCTTGATCTGCTCGCACTCTCTCTTTCTCATGTAGTTTGCTATATTTATGCGTTATGCAAGTGTAAAGGGAAAATGGTCGGATATGTGATGTCAATTCGTTGTGAGAGGAGGATTGTTTCAACAATCGATACGACATGTGATTCTCGAGTAATGCAGATCATAACGAGTTATCAGATACAAAGAAAGCACCCTACGAGTCTCCCACACTCAGAACGACGCCGCTAAGCGCGCCCCAGCAACGATGCGCACGCGACCGCTCGCGCTGCCGCACCTTGGGTTTAATCGCGATCTTGTGTTTATAGAGTTGTTCTTCACTTTGCAAACTTTGAAAGTGATGTTTTCAAAAACCTTGGGAGGGCGGTATCGCGTAATTGCTATAGGGGCAATTTGTATTCATGGTGTATTGCGTTGTAGTGTAGAGTTATATACTGTGGGGATTCCACAGTTTATCTGAGGATCACGTTTATTAAGGTTTTACCTTAAAGAATGTTGTGTTTCACAGGAACACACTATGGAATAGAGTCCGCAGTGCCGTAAAATCTACTTATGTATACCAAAAAATGCCACTAGCATATAGACTTTCAATTTATTCCGTGGAACTCGTTCATAGGAGGGCAGTCGCGGGATTGGAAGGGGGGGGGGGGCAGAATGATGTTCTTCTTTCTTCTTAGGCTCAAGTGTAATCTACATCTCTGGTACATTTATCTGCCGTATCGTGGTTGTAGGGTGGGGGTGATGTAGTGACAGGTGGCACACATCCTACTCTCATGGTGCGGGGATCAAAGCCCGCATCAAGGTCTGCCCAGGTCAACAAAGCCTCACATGCCTCCGGGATCGGCAAATTGGTACCCGACTCGTTTGGGAAAATAAAAGCTCTGATTGGTGCATCGGCTCCCTCCGCAAGTCATCGTATAGGCCACACACAATCACTAGCCATCACGATTCTGAATGGAATTAGAATGTGCGGCGCATCCCAGGAACGGACGCCAAAAACGCCAAAATTAACGATGATTAACGCTAAAAACATTATCCTTTATCCTTTATCGTGTTTCTTACTGAATGTAAGTACCAACAGGAGGAGGACGATGACTACGGTGCACCAGATTGCGACGACTATTTCGAGGATACGGCTCCGAAGGCTCCTCCACCAACACCAGTGGTTGCTAACGTCAACCAGGCGATTAACAGAGTCATCGAAAAAAAGCCAAAGGAAGAAGTCAGCATTTTCGAACACTTTTTATTAGAAGATAGTTGAGATAATGTTTTGTTCTTCTGCATAGATTGAAGAGAGGGCTTGTGAAGGAGAGACCAAAGTCGAAGAGATCAAACCTAGTACGAAAGCGGCTCCGCAAATGATGTTTGCTGCTGATTGGGATGATGGTCAGGCAACGTGAGTTCATTGTCAAGGGTTTTTACCAGTGAAAGTGGCGGCTGTATGACGGTTCAAGTGGTTTAGTTTGGATGAGCCAGTGGTTGACGTTGTAGCAGGCTCGGAGACATTCTATGTCAAGGAAGACGGTCAACAGATGATTAGAATGTACTGGTTAGACGCCTACGAAGATCCTGTAAAACACAGTGGTATGTGGGCTCTTGCCATAATGTTCCTTATTGATAGGCCATTTAATTTCCTTTTTTTTAAGGAACGGTATACCTATTTGGCCGTGTTAACGTTAGCGGAAATAAGTGGGCAAGCTGTTGCGTTACTGTGAAGAATATTTTTCGACAAGTCTTTTTCCTACCAAGAGACACGGTAAGTGCGAAGCTGAGGGAACCCTACTCATTAAAATATATCCTTTAGCCGGCTTTCGTCAGGCTGCATTTATACTCGGCGATGCGATCGCGATCAGCGCAACGCAATAGGTATGCGGGCTTCGCGGTAGATACGCTGCTTTGATCACTCATGTATCGATCGCCGCTCCGCGTCGTTGCGCATCCGCGATTGTGGTTGCGATTGTGATTGCGTCACAAATCGCAGAGTATGAACGCAGTTGCTTTTAGTGGCAAACGGACATCTGAAATAGGGTTCTACGCAATTGGAAGGGATGAGAAACTGCACTCCCGTTCATGTTTGAGCTTAGAGTTCGACCTTTCTTATGTATTTTCAGAAACTAATTCGTGGAAAAGCTGGAAATGACCCCGTGACCGACGAGGATGTGTTCGAGGAAGTAAAAGCAGTGATGAAACGTCATTGTGGCACATCTTCCTTTAAGTGCAAGGTAGGTACATTACGGTAGAGTTGCGGGGTGCGAAGATGTTGCTGTTTCGGTCGGTAGCACTTTGTAAAAACTCTCTAAATTTTCCAAGATGTAATTTTTCAGCAAACCAGAAAAAGGTTTATGAACGATGGAACAATAGTGGGGGAGTATTCTGGCGAAGAAATGAAAGTAATAGAGGTCCAGTATGAGGTATGGTTATCATACATCTACGTCTAGATCAGTCAGTAATCCAGTTAATTTAGAGCAACCATCCTAAATTACCGAGTGATCTTTCGGGAGCCACTTTCTCTGCCGTTTTCAACACTACAGCAACAGCTATGGAAAGACTTCTGGTGGAAAAAGCCATGATGGGACCGGGATGGATTGATATTGCAAATTACGGTGGGTTGTCTTCCTGAGATCAATGGTTTTATGTCAAACGCTCTGGACATCGTGCCTTTTTGTTTACAGTCGTCCTTCACTATTTTATATATGCTTTTGTGTTGCTAACTTAAGCCTGTTCTACGTTACTAACACATGCGGGTTCTAGCACCGTGTCATGCATTCAAATAAATAAATAAATTCCCGATTTTCAAAATAGCTTGTGATTGGTGTTATTGATTCGTTTGCAGTGGAAGTGACAGCGAAGCTGTCCTATTGTGACTATGAGTTCAGCGTGGATATGGAACGCATGCGTAATCTTGCATACAATACGTCGATAACACTTCCCACGCCTCCAGTTCGCATGCTTGTCTTGAACCTGCTCACAACGCTGAATGAGAAGAAGGAAAATGAGGTAAAAATGCACTGTCCGCACTACTCTTTTCATGGTATTTGAACTGTCTATCCTGGTGGAATTCGAGGGAACTTTTTGAATGCGAACGTGCGTTCGTGTTGAGTAGCCATGAAAGGGGCTGGATTTCAACGTGGACGGAGGGGATTCTCTTAAAAAAAAACTTGGAACACCTTTCTGTGTTCAATAGCATCCTACATTCTAGGTGTGCATGATATCAACACTGTACAATCCGCTGTGTAGTTTGAATAATCCAAGCACCGATCAGAAGGATCTTCAGCGACTGTGTAGTGAGTCTTACGTACATAACAGCCTGTTTTCTGAAATTTATCCGGTCGTAAGCCATCTGCTAAAACCTTGCACTGGTTTTCAGTGCTCACAAAACCGCATGGTAGCGCTCTTCCCTTCGATATAAAGGATCAGTTGGCCAGACGTGGCTTATCCGACATCGTGCTGACAGCTGGGAATGAGAAGGCTCTGCTTTCTCTGTTCCTCGCTAAAATCCAGAAGTATGAACCAGATGTGATCGTGGTGAGCTCGCAGTTCTTCGATCTCCAGACACGAGCACTGGCTGGAACTTTGATTCCCTCATTTTCATTTTTAGGGTCACGACCTATCGGCATCAATAGCTTTGCTTGTATCGCGTATGGACAAGCTCAAAGTGGCAAACTGGTCAAGAACCAGCCGTCTGAAACGTACGGTCAATGTAGGGAAAGTGGCTCATAACAAAGCAGGCCAGTGGGAATTAACCGCCGGTAGACTGTTGGTGGACTCCAGGTGAGCATTTCGAGATTCTAGCCGAACTGCTCGATTTCTATTGTCCTCCTAGGCTTTCCGCCATGGAACTGATGCGGTCCCGTAGTTACGACCTTTCGGAGCTCGTCGCGCAGTTGCTGGGAGACCAAAGGGAAAATATCTATGCAAATGAAGTGAGCACAAAGTTCAGGTAGGGTCATGCTTGTTTTAAAATCCGTTTTCGAGCAGGGACAGTGGTATTTCACTTCTTAGTTTCATTAATTTAGTTCCTCGCAACAACTGCTTAATCTTATTCAATGGAGTTGGATGGATCCATGGTTTTCATTACGAGTAATTGCTCAGCTTAATGCGCTTCCACTAGCTGTACAGATCACTAACATAGTTGGAGGCGTTGCAGTAAGTTATTTAATGGTTACTTTCATTGCAGGTACTTCTATTTATTGCATATGCCAATATGAATCAGTACATTGACTTTTAATGAGTCGATTCTGCAGAGATAGTCGATACCAAAATTCAAAGAGCATGGCGTCGTATCATTCACTTTTTAGTCGCGCACTCTTATGGGAGGACGAGCGGAACGAAATGAATTTCTGTTGCTGCATGCTTTCAATAAAGCAAACTATATAGCACCTAATAAGTACACGTCAAACTTTAGGAAAGGTGGGCTTATAGATTAACATTTTTTTTTGCTTTTTGCTCCATTTTCAAAGGCTAATCCATTGTTTACTCAGGGAAACAAGAGAAAGAAATGGGTATCGAAGATGGAGTCAATAATGAAGAGGCGGATAAGGACGACAAGGAGGGAAAATCGAAGAATAAGGCACAATATTCCGGTGGACTGGTGCTGGAACCTAAGAAAGGTTAGTTGATTTCATCACTTTTTGCAAATTTCTACGAAGTTCTTTCTGTGTATCTATCATTGACATAGATGATGAGTGTGGTGGTTGTTTCATTCACTGTAGTCACTAGTGGCTGGGTCGAGTAACGGGTTCTCATGTTCATCGAGTGAAAATAGTCAAGAGTAATGCCACTGCAACGTTATGGCCGCTTTTGACGGCATTATTTTCGCATTTCCCCTGAATGTTCGAGTTTCAGGTCTCTACGATACCCTCATACTTTTGCTTGACTTCAATTCTTTGTATCCCAGTATCATACAGGAATACAATATTTGTTTCACTACAGTTGCCCATGTTAAGGTGAGTCTTCCTAGTATATTTTACAGTTATTTCGTATGCATCGATAATATCGAAGTTGTTATCCAGCATTTCAATGTTTTCAAGTAATGTTTTCAAAGGAGAAAGGGTGTCGTGAAGTGATGGGAAAACGGGCGAAAAAAACGGGATGTATTTAGATCTGAAAAGCTTATGAGTTCGAAGAAATGGTGATATGGAGGAGCAGCAAGAACGCTTTGCATTTTTCTTCGAATAGCAGTTCCTACTGGCCCACGAAAAGTCATAGAATTTTCTATCAAGAAAAAGAAAAAGAACATGTAAAGGAAACACGTAAAATCTGAAATTAAGGATGGTGATGAATTGCCTGAGGTGCCATCATCGAGTTTAGCAGAAGGTATATTGCCATGTGAGATTCGAGGCCTTGTGGAGAGGAGAAGAGAAGTGAAAAAGCTCATGAAAGAAGAAGCGTCAGGAGCGAAGCGAAAGCAGGTGGGCAGTTGTCGTAATGCTCCAGAGAGCGACAGGTCATAAATACAACTTCAAATTCAGTACGACATCCGTCAAATGGCTCTGAAATTGACGGCAAACAGTATGTATGGATGCCTGGGTTTCCAACAGTCTCGCTTTTATGCAAAACCTCTTGCCGCGCTCATCACTTCTAAAGGACGCGAGGTTCGAACGATTGTTTGATCATACGATAGGAGGGAGTGATTTATTCGAGTTTTTCCAGATTCTGATGCATACGAAAGATCTTGTCGAAAAGCTGGGATATTCAGTCATTTATGGTGATACGGATTCTATTATGATCAACACCAATAGCACTGATTTGAAGCAAGCCAAGAAATTGGGTTTCGAGGTTAGTGTTTCCCCTCGTATAAGATTATGTGTTATGCAACATCCGCTTTTGAATACATAGTCGCCTTCCTCTTTCTTTTAGCTGTTCACTTGTAACTTTGCTCTCTTACGCATGCTTGTTATGCGTAGCGGAGCCTCTAGATTTTGAAGTTTTTCGGCTGCAAGTGTACGCGGGGTACAGTGCTGCTACTCTCTCCCGCAGTAACCTTGACGCAGAATAGGTTGTATGCTGTCATTACATAGATGCGAAAAGTGCGCGTTAAATCTGTGGTTATGTTGTCTGTAAATCCGTTTGGAGGCAAGACACCGCGTATGCGCTGTTTATTCTGCGTATCATATCAGTTATTTTGACTCATTTCGACTTTTTGCTTAACGCGTGAGTTCGACCGATTTTCTTGGTAGATCAAACGTCAAGTTAATCAATGCCATCGTCTGTTGGAACTCGAGCTTGATGGGGTCTTCAAGCGGATGTTGCTCCTGAAAAAGAAGAAATACGCTGCGTTGACCGTGAATCCGGACAACGAGCTTGATACGAAACAAGAACTGAAAGGACTGGATATCGTGCGTAGAGATTGGTCCCAACTGGCGAAGGAAGCTGGAAAGTGAGTACTGAATTACATATTTTGACAGTTGCGTCATATTCTCCTTATTCAGCGCGGTTGTGGATTTGATTCTCGATCCTAAACTTTCACGGGATGAGTTGGTTGCTGAGATTCTTGAAACGTTGCAAAGGCTCCGATCCAGACTGGATAAAGGCGTCGATACTAAGCTTTTCGAAATAAGCAAGGTAATTTCAAGAGAATAATGGTTTTTAAATATTGTTGCACAGTGGATAAAGAAAAGGCCGTTACATGCTGTTTGTAGCAACTGACTCGTAATCCGAAAGACTATCACGATCTGAAGTCACAGCCTCATGCAGCAGTAGCAAATAGACTGAATGAGACTGGTAAATTTTCTTTGCGACATGGAGACATCGTTGAATATATCATATGTGAGGTGAGTGGTAGAAGGTTTTCTTCGCATGTAGATGTGGATTTTGCTATACTCCTGGAACGAAAGTGGAATTTGATAACGAATGGTTCATTTTCTCGGATGCTTAAAGTCGTTCAATTGCCTTTTGACTTTTTTTGGTGAATTTAATTCTGTTCTTAAGGACGGTACCACGAATTCTGCCATGCAAAGAGCGTATCATCGAACAGAAATGGAAGCTAATCCGGATTTGAAGATCGGTACGTTTCTATGGATGGGTTCATGTAGGATGCCCAATAGCGAGAATGAGGCCTATAGTTAGGCAAAGGCCACCGATTTTTTTTTTCCAGTTTTGAAGATAATTATTGACCATTGCAGATTTGCACTACTACCTCGCCCAGCAGGTACATCCAGTTGTGTCACGATTATGTGCGCCTATTGAGGAAACGGATGCCGTACGGCTTGCGGAGGCTTTGGGTCAGACTTGACTTTTGTTCCATTTTTAGAGCACCGTTATTTAATGTTTATTTATTTATTTATTTATTTGATATGTCAAAACGACATGCCGTAACCATGGTGGAAATATTAACAAGAAAAATCCTCCAAAAGAAAAGAACACAAAAGGAAAAAAATGAAAGAAAAAAAAGAAATACAACCTAGTACAGATGTATAAGGTGAATGGCCCCTGGGAGCACAAAGCACCTCGAGGGCTGAGGAAAATTATGACTATCGGGAAATAAAACCCTTCAACAGACTAGGAGGTATACTGTTGGTTTGAGCTCCAGTGAGCATCTCCAACTATCCAGCTGCTACACCACCAGACCTACCACTAAACCTACATCAGCCGGCTGTGATGCCCTTCGCCACATCAGGGGTCACAGGAGCTTGCCGCAACTCCGAAACACGGGTACACCGGCCACCCACGTGGAAACGGCAAGCTAGGTAAAAGCGGAGGCCATAGTAGTGAAGCAACTGGGAGAGGATTCCTCACTAGCTGAGAGATCTGTTCTAATCATAAGGGCTTAGCGGGAACTAAAAGCGGATAGCTTCTTGATCGCACCAGAAGTCATTCACCTAATGCCTAGGACACCGAGAGTAGGAATCAGTCCAACAAAATCCTCACAAAGAAAGTCATGAAGGTAAAACCAAAAGTCAGAAAAACAGAAGAAACTATAAGGAACACAATCCATAGGCTAGGCACCATCCAGTATGCAATGACAAATGTGAAGCAACAGAATTGCGTTGCAAAGCGAGACATGATCAAACTCGAGAAAAGCCTTCTCTGGCACAACAAGGAGTCATATCCGCCAGGCATAACAAACAGGCATCCATCACTCGCGAGGCCCTGGTAGAGCTAACTAGACCATATACACTCCATAGCTGCACACCACCGAAACCACACTACTGCCGTATATCGCTAGAGGTTAAGAGTATCTGCATAAAACGATGACAGCGAAACTAAAAATAGGATAGACTTCACCTGGAACATTAAAAATCAGATGCAGTCATTCACGCCCAAGACAGTGAACAAATCAATTTGCTTCAGTTTGGCTTTGAAAGCCCGACTGTTCTCGGCACTCATAATACTGCTTGGTAGAAGTTGGAACCACCGAGCAACACGGTATAGGGGAAAGTTGAAAAGATGGGAGGAATCTTTATTTCGAATATTTTGATAATGAATGTTGAAACCATTGCCCTTCTCACTGCAGGGCGTAAATATCCAAAATCTGCTCGGGCTCAGTTTAATTTCCCCACGAAGTATGCGGAAACCGAAAACGAGATCAGAAGTGATTCTTCTGAACAGCAGACTGTCAAGCCCAAACATCCTCAGCCGGTCAGTATAGCTAGGAAGATTATACTTACGAGATCGTTTGTTTATCCGATACAAGATCAACCTAGTCGCCATACGTTGAACCCTCTCAATTTTCAGAATGTCTTTTTTGCGGTTTGGGCTCCAAATCTGAGAGCAGTATTCCAAATGGGGCAACACATACGCTCTGTACAAACGTATAAGGATTTTGGGCTTATCGCAGCGGGCACTACGAAAAATACTGAAAAGTACTGCATAGGCTCGGTCAACCACCTTGTCGATATGAACGGAAAACTTTAAACTTGAGTGAATGTAGACACCTAAATCCTTAACTACCTCACAGCTTTAGGAGGGATACCGTTTAGATTATAATCCTGAGCCTTCCCTTTTCCAATATGAAGCACACAACATTTATCCACATTGACACTTAGGTCGAGATCAGATGCCCAAATGGATAGCTTCTGGATAGACCGCTTTAGAGCATCGCAAACCTCATCCCGGTTACCGTCGTCGTATATGCCATACAGCTTAACATCATCTGCATAGATCTGCACTTTGATGTTAGGCGATGTATGGAGGTGATAAGGCAGGTCAGCTGTATAAAGCAAGAACAGAAGAGGTGAAAGTACACCCTAGGTGAAAAGTTCAACTGTTCAATATGACACTTGAACTTTTCACTTTTCAAAGAAGTCCTGCGTACATTCCTTGTAGCTGGATCACAGTGGGCGCGTTTAAAATTTGTTCGTTTTCCAGGCATGGATGCATCGTCATATCGTCGCTCAGCCGCTGCTCGTGCTTCAGATGATGCTACTGTAGAGGACGTATCAGCATGGAATGGTCCCATCACCTACGATCACTGCGAATCGTTGTCTTTCGTATGTCCAGGAACAGGCTGTGGAAATGTTTTGAATATCAGGAAAGCAATCGAAAATCAAGTGAGCATCTTGAAAACTTTGTTTAATCATTGCGTCGTAACGCAATAATTATTGCGTTACGACGCAATGTAATTGCATACTGTGGAATGCGTAATTCCCTCTCGAGGCGTTTCTGCAATATCATTCCTTTGTTGGGAAATGTATAGAGATCGATGGACTGGGCAAAGTTTCGGATGGTCTCCTCCAGAGCCTTTTAATTCATGTTTAGTTCCGTGCCAAGCAAGGGTCCATTCGAACTCCAGATGAGTTTTTGAGAATGGTTTATTTGAAGTTAGCCTGATTATTCGCTGACTGCTCTTTTTATAGCGGTAGATACTTAGTGACTGCTAGCTGGTATGTTTTACGAGGGCAGGAAATGAATGGAATCGTTTCAGGAGTCAGGGTTACGTTTATCGTTAGAAATGTGTGGGAAGTGTAATGTGGAACTGGCACACTACTCAGCCTACATCTGCAACCGAGTGAGCCTAGCGTTGAAAGAACTTGTTGCGAAACATCTCCTGGCTCCTTTCAAGTATGTTTGAACAAGTTGTAAAGAACTTTGAAGGGTGCGATCGCAACAGGAGGAAGGACATCCTACTGTTGACGCTATTTTTTGTGTGAGCGTAGAGGAAAAAGGAATCCTCTGCTTCCACCACTAAAGCTTAGGGAGTGCAGTTGTATAGAATGCCTACCACCCTCATTGAGATGGCATTCGTTGCATTAACAAACTACATATTTATCATGTAATAATACATTGGTTTTTGTATTCATTTTATAGGTGCGACGACCCAGTATGTGAATTTAGCACAAAAGTGCATCTGCTGCGATGGTGTCGTGAAGGGCTGGAGTGTCCGAAGTGCTCTGGAGGAGTGTTGCGAAAAGAGGTTGGTTTCATTCCACAGTCCGTATATCGCAGCGTGATTTCTTTACCCTCATAAGACCGATTTGGTTTTCTGGATCCACTTCCACATGCACTATCTACTGAAAGAACTCAGTGTTAGTATTATTCCCTGATCCCGGTGGTTTTACACCTGTTTTAGCCGCAGTTCAATGTTATCTATATTAAAGAAATGAATCATTACGAGTGCATTGTTAGAAGACGTTGCTTGTGATGTAGGCCTATCCGAAATTATAGCTCAAGACAAATTTGTAGTCCGCTTTCACTTTGAATATATATTGGATACGTATTGAGCAAAATATCGTACATCGATACCGCTTATACATGGTAGGAGAGCGCTCGGCGTTAGGCCCTCGTGAGTATCAAACGAATGCAGAGGGAAGATGGATTTCTAGAACGTTCAGGTGAAGAGAGCGCCAAATCACTGTGGGCTGCCTCGCTCGCCTTTGCGTTGCAGACATCGTAAGAAAATTGGATGCACGAGATCTGACAGTGGCTTTACAAAAGGGAACAGATTTCCTCGATACTGATACATATGAATATTACAGTACTCTGCAAAGGATCTGTTCGACCAACAAATGTTTTTGAAGCAAGTCGTTGATGTGCACACTGCATTAGAGGAGCTGAAGCCGGAACAGAGAAGTAAGCTTCACATTCTCGGACTGTATGATAATTTTGATAGTTTTTTTCTCATGTGGTATGCTTTCTAATTTTGGTTCCTTTCTAGCAAATCTAGCATTTCAGGAATACTTCAGTCGAAGCCGAGCTTTGCATCTGTCATGTCTCTTTACAATGAACTGTCATCTCTAATCGCTCGTTATTTGGATAAGAATGCATTTAGCAAAGTCGATCTCGCTTTCATATTTGCACCGATGTTGAAAATAGAATAGTCTCCTCATTCTGTTTTGATAGTAATTATCGGATTTTTTGAATGACTAATGTAACTAATATTTCCAACATTGCAACATCTTTTTATAATAGTTACGTGTATTAATGATAGAGCGTGTTGCTTTTGACATGTGATGCTTTTTCTTCGTTTCTCTACTCTTACAACCATATATGGACTTTGTTTTCCCCCATACTTTAATCTTATTCCCTGTATTCCCTGTATTTTTTAGTAGTGCTTTTGATATAATGCGGGTTTAGGGATATGTATGGTCAGCTTGTAACGTTGTAATATGATTATTGCCTAGTTGACTGTTTGTAATGGTTACTGTCTTATTTTAAACTGCAACACAGTTCATGATTACCTTTGCTTTTTGATTAACATAAAGATTCTATAATATTTATGAGTGTTGTGACATGCATGTTGTTGGTGTACATGTACATATACTGCACGTACTGTTGATCATTGGTCTATGAGGGTCCAAATAATGGGGTACACCGTATAACTCTAGTTCACAGTTGTCTCCAAGGTTGTGCACTTCGAGGGATCACTTCAAAGTGCGTCGTGTTTGTGCCATGTTAATAGTTAACAGGATTGGATTCTCTTAATTTCCCAAAAGTCGGTTTCCACAAATCTATTCCTGGACGCTCACCTCCGTTTTTGAGTGAAGTGCTGTGCGTCATGCGCGAATTCGAGGGCACCATGGAAGCCACTCAGGAACCCAGTGGTGAGAAGGCATATTCATCTTCGATAACGCGAACGCGTGGGGTTCTAGATAACGTTGTTGGTGGTGCGATTCGCCTGAAAGGCGGGATTTAACAAGTTAAGTCCGATATTATTACACTGTATTACTGCTATAATTCCTAATACCTCCAGTTAGGAAAGAACAACTTGTAGCAGGCGCATGCTGTCACATGTCAGCTCAAACATGGTCTATGTATCTGAATTATGAATCATTATACAATCTCAATATGAACTACCAAACAAAAAGTGTTCCATAAACCGGTGTCATTTCGAAGTCGCGTGGCGCCATGCCGTAAGGGTGAGAGAAAAGCAATCGGTCGTCAAGGTGTTAAACTTCTGATCATGGCTATACATCGGTGTGCGCTGTGCAAAGGCTGGGACAACGGTCGCTGCTTGGCCTTACCATTGTCTCACCCCTCCAGTGGTGCGGGAAGCGCGAAAAACGTTCATGGTGAGAATTAAGAGGGAGAAGAAGGTTCCCCGAGGTTCCAGTTTTTGTCGTGTAATGAAGCTCTTCTTCCAACTCGCCATTTAATAGATTACCGCTGCTGACGATGGATGACGACAATGAGGACTTCGACTTTGATGTGGGAGCTGAAAGTAACAAGAAGGTATCGATAGTTCCATTCAAAAGTCCTCAGTGCATTCTATGATAAAACCTCTTTCGTTTCAGTATACATTATTCTGGATTGATGGCGGTGCTAATATGTTCGAAGGTGGAGCAGACTGTGATTTTAGAAGAGCCGTTAAGGTAGGTTCTTGTATAATCGTTTGCTAATACTTATATTGTTATGCAAGGTTACTTGTATGATTTGCATAGTATAAACTATGTGTGTTGAACATCTTTTAATTCTTATTGCCAGTGTTATTTGTACTTTCTCCTGTATCCAATTCAAATATATTTAAAGGCTGTGTTCAATCAACTGTTAAAGATTGGATGCTCAGGGTCACGATCTCATCGATATGGGCTGTTTATAGCGAACACGGTATGCTCTTCGTACAATCCTGACTATCACGTGATGCAGGGGGAAAGGAAGGTTCTCTGGAAGTCGAGGCTTCCTCGAAAGCGTGTCGTATTTGACGGGTGGTAGGGAAGGGGATGGGGTGTTATCGCTGAGGTCAACGATGATCCCAGGTTATACGAGAAGCGGTACGTGTCGTTGCCTGACACAGCTATCTGGTTACATATAGTTAAAAAATTAACTTACTTAGTTAAATTGAGGATAGCTTAGAGGATTCATTCGTAAACGGCAATAAACACAAATATACATAGTAACAGAGTACTCAGCAACTGTGTAATCCGGCTGTAGTAAATGATATCTTAGAAGTTCAAGGAGGGGATTGTTCTCGGGTCCTCGAAGAGGAGGAGTCGTATCGAAGCGGCCTTTACCTCGACGTCTGGGAGTGCCCTGGGTTAAAGTGAGGAATGAAGCAAGCCTTTAAAGGTGAACTGCGCTTTCAACAGGATTGAACCTCACCACTTCAGTGTGAAGCAAAAGTGGCCGATATGACCCTCGTATCACCTTGGATTTGGTCACTTCCTATACGTATATTTATTGAAGGGATCGCCTCTGGTTCTTCAATGAGATTCAGGATTTACTCGCGGACAGACTTGCATGATAGTTTACTTGCTAGCCTCGGCATTCTTCAAGCGTATTCTTGTAAACATGGTCATATTGATGAAGTTTCACTGATACCGCCAGTTGCTTGCGCTATTCAGGTCAAGTCGGATACCCATATGCCAGGCGCGGTGAGAAATTGCGTGGAATGGTTTGATTTGAAGGTCCGGTCTGACCATGATTCAGGCGAAGATCAACGTCGAGTTTGTGCCTTGAAGGAATTCATTGATGAAGGTACTGCCATTTTTTCCTCTTTCTTGGTTTTCAACAAGTGATTGCTGAAGCTCGTTTTCGCTGTGCCTGTTGTATTTCCTCTGTTGTACCTTAGGATGTTGTAGGGGGCTGGAAGCACTTACAATGAGTATTTGGACTCTTGAATTAATTTAGTGCATGCTGACCTATTTTTGGTCTGGTTAGATCCATCTTCGCTATGCCATCGAATTGCGAAGTGGAGTGTGTGGCTGGCTGAGGCACTTATCATGTCATCGTGGACCAGCGCACGTGCTTTATTACTGGCACGACGAGCGTTAAATTCTCGCGGCTAACAACCGAGTCCGATATCCGCTCATCAAACAGGACCGGGTGGCGTGCAAGTGTTCCGACAAGTATTCCAAGAGGTCAGGTCACCAATGTTGCGTAGAGGGCAATTCATTATGGAAACAACCAAATTAACACTTTCATGAGACCGAAACATTATATTATGGACTGTTGCAGTAACTAGCATCCACCTTTACCAAAAATCGCATCCGCTTCCACATAAAAATTGTAGATAGTGGAAAATGTCGTAACTTGCCTATTCAAGTTACAAATATCCCACTTTATTTCATCTATTGAGCTTAAAAAATCACTCCTTCTTCTTTGGTCTTTGCCTTGACATAACTACAGGGTGCGCCAAAATTATAGCGAAAAGGTATTCGAATCGCCTAGAACGAGAGCATCACAATCTTAAGAAACCAAAGGCATAGTAACCTTCATTGTTCACTTGTAAATCATACACAATCAGTGAATTTTGAAAATCCCTCCGTTGACATCGACACAGACCTTGAGATGCGTCATGAAAGCATCGGCTGTGGCACGCAAATACGGCGCGCTGAGCTCGTCCCACGCTTTTTGTAGAGGTTTCGTCAGTGATTCCACAGTGCAGTGCGGTTTTGCGCAGGCCTTACTTCTAGTACTGACCAGACGCTGTAATCCATTGGATTTAAATCTGGTGAATTAGCTGGCCACTCGTCGACGCTGATAAAATGGGGGAAATCGGTCTTGCACCGATTCTGGACCACACGTGCCTTGTGAGCCGGAGCTCCGTCCTGCTAGAACGTCAGTTATGTCTTCCGAAGGGAGCATTAGTCCAGGGCAACAATTCGTCCTTTAGAAGGCAAGGTAATACAACGGCGTTTTTCCGTCAGCCGTTATCTCAGCGAAAACCATGACGGAAGCAGGATGAAAAGAGCGGCTTACAGTCGCGTTGGGGTTCGAGGCAGCGTAGATGCGATGTGAACAACTTTTCATCTGTGAAGAGGATCGAAAAATGCCGTTGTTTTGCGAATCCTCTCAGCAGTCGCTTCGATCGCTCCTTTCTCTTTCCTTTATGAGCTCCGTGAGTTTCTGTCACTTTTTCTTCATATATGCCTTCAATCCCAACTTCTGATAAAATTTTCTCATGGAAGTCTCCTTGATGTCCATTTTTCGAACCATTCGGCGGACCGAGCGCGACGGCTCTCTGCTGATCCTCTCGCGTACTTTCCTTAGATTGCTGGGCCTAGCCACTGTTACACGCCTTCCCCTTCCAGATCGGTCGCTCTTGGTTCCTAGCTCCCTGTAGCGTTTGATGGACCGGTAGATGGCACTCAGATGTACACCAACACTTTCATGAATTTCGCGTGCCAAAAATCCTTGTCGGTGATGTCCAGTGATTGTAGAACGATAGCACGATCGCTCAGCCACGGTCACAGTGATATTTTTCCGGTGATATATGTTAGGTATGAATACGACAGCACTATAAAAATGAGAGAAGCAGAGAAAAATGCAGCATCTTGGAATAGTTGCTCAAAATGTGCGCGCATGTCCATTCGCCATCATTTTGGCGCACCCTGTAGACCAGCTTGTGCAGCAAACCCACTTATGGGTGACCTTAGCCCACACTAATCTCTGATACACTTGCCACACACCCACATAGGACCTTGCAGGCAGCGCCATGTATGCATTGATAGAGGAAGGCTGCCGCGACTGTTTCACGGACAGCTTCTTTGTGTGTTTGAACAACCCGAAAACTATAGGATGCGCCAGTTTAAATGATTGGGCTTATGTTTTGCAATCCTACAGTCGTATAAGCGGGTAGGCGTCTGTGGGTGTGTATGTAAATAGTTATGACCGGAAATTCGGAGCTCATCTACCAACTATCACAGAAACCTTTTTTTTTTCAAAATGTGGGGTCTATGATAGGGAGACATCAACGATTTGTGGTTAGAACTGGTAACGGCTCATAAAGAAAGACTTATTCCAACGTTTATCATGATAGACGGAAAAAGTGCCGTCATATTGGGGTCTTCGGTGCACTCCTTCCGGAGTCGGGGAAGAGGGACCTTTCAAAGAAAGTACTGACTATTCCGACTAGAGTAGGGTCGAACTGTTTCCTGCAACTCCTTCTTGAAACTGCGAAAAGTGGGTTTCGTACGTGCCTTCACGACATAAATAGTTGCTGTTTCGGGGGGTTCTTCTAAAACTCAAGATTCTTGTTACGGCCGCGTTCATACTTTGCGGTACCGCCGCCGGTGCCGCAAAGTATGAACGCGGCCTGATATACAAGCGCACAGCATTACGCGCGCCACTCGGAGGGTGCAAAACGGGCTCATCTTAAATCACTACCAGCAAGTAAAGATTGAATCTGTTTGTTGCGGTGGTTTAACAATTTAGTTTACGAGAGATATCTGCTGTGTTCACATATGCTGTGAATCTCAATTCGAAAATAATATTTTTATTTCACCGTACTTTCCAGATGACATAAAAGCCGCTTTCGATGAGCGATTCGGTGGTCATCGCAAGTGCGATTTGTCCACACTACTATGGTATTCCAGGAAAATTTTCATGGAGTAAGTTTCCTTCACAAACTTTTCGTGATGCTGATGGCTTTCCTTACTACAGTTTTGAATGACTGCTTTTGATGTGCAAACCGTTGAGTCCTTCGGTTCTTAGGGATTGTTTGTCTCTTACACTCACTATACTCGGGATAAACCTAGCCGCTCAGGAATAGGTGAAGAAACGAAGCAAAGTAGAAATAGTTTGCTCACTGAAATTTTGAACATTCTGCATTGAAAGCGGTACTTGAAGACAGCCTGGTGGGGAGAGGGCAATGAGAGAGTTCACGAACTGCGCAGTCTGCAAAGTGCGTGGGTCTTTGGAATGAAAAATCTCCGTTCGTGCTGCTTGCTTTGTATGACCATCCGTGACTGCGATCGATACCTCATCGTAATCCATTTCGGAAAACGTTTCCAGGAGGAAATCAAGGGACAGGGGGTACTTTCTCAGGCTCCACTCTGCTATACACATATCGTCTCTGGTTTTGTTGTGACAATTTGCCAAATACTTACATACAATGCCTTTGAATAGTTCCTCTTTCCCCGGTTCTAAAGATATGCACAGAAAATGCTCAAGTTTCCTTTTCAGACAAGGGGTCTCTCAACGTCAACAGACTATAGTCTATCTCACCAATGACACCAATCCCTTCGAGGAAAACTGGGCAACCCAAATTGAGGGATACTTTGTGAGTCTTTTTCTACCCGTATTGGTTTGATATACACGCTCTGAAGAATTTCCTGCGAAAGTGGAAATAATACTCAGAAGTACTTCAAATGACAGTGCTGATGTGTGCGAGGATAACAAATTCTCCAGAGAATGTGAAATGAAGCTTTCCTTCAATTTTGAATGAAGATGCTGAGAATCAAAACATGTAATCACATGGTTTGTAATTCGTGTTGTTGGCACAAAATGGCCGTTATAAATCCTCCATATGCTCCCGTTTCATTTAGAGGCGGTGCCGTGGTGAAGGGGCGGTTCTGCACGAAGTGCCTCATCGTGCCATTTGGAGATTTACACTACACTGTAGCACTGCAAACACTTTTCATCACCCAATAAATTTTCAGACGGATTGCGTGAACTGTTTTATACAGGGGAAGCAAGCTGTAGGAGTTAAATATAACAATTGAACTATGAAGATACCCTACATAATTATTGGATTTTCCGAAAATTCCTTATGGCTTTGTGCTTTGGTGATTTGTTATATTCTGATGCATTTTTGTTTACAGACCAGAATGAAGAAAGGAGTGTCGTCATTTAGACATCAAAAAGGAAAACGGACATCGGGAGAGTTCTCAGTAGTGCTGTTACGGAAAGAGGAGGACGATGACGATGAGGCATATGAGAAGGACACAAGAGTCTGGGTAGGTCTTTGGTTGCAAGAAACGCTAAAGGGTTGTGATAAGAACTGCGTCATACCACTATCATTACTTTGGTGGAAGTAAACTCAAGTGATGCATACCATTGGCGAAGTGACTTTTTTGGGAACTGTATATTCGTTTCTTTTTCAGCGACAGTTGGATCCAAATATCGGTGCTAGTAAATCGATTGAAGATTTGGAAACCCAGTTCGTGATCCTCTTCTTGCTTGTATCTCTTGTAGATTATTCTGATTCGTTATTTGCGAATGGAACTATGTGCAAATTGAAGGAAACAACTGGTTTTTTTCAGAATGTTCCAGAAAACGTTCTCTCTTCGCGCGTTCAGCAACATTGCGTTTGAGCTGGGCCCAGGAGTGAAATTTAGCGTGTCTGTGTACGTTTTGTCTTGTAATATCTTCTATTGTGACTTATTGTATTGATAAGATCTCTATCATGTCCTTATCTTTATTTATATTCGTATCTTCATTTATGTATGTATTTGTACTCGTTCAGTTATGCGTTGGCTGCTGAAGCTCGTCCTCCTCCAAAAGAGTACTTGGAATACGAAACAGAGAATCCTGTCGAGAAGCGTCAAGTATGGGTGCCACATGATGTGCGTTGTGTTTCCGGTGATTTAATTTCGCGATAAAAGTGAAATTAGGGCTTGCCATTTTTGCAGACAGCTGCGCGAGTCCTATGGTATGTATCGTTAGGAAAGGATTTTGCAGCTTGATGTGCCGTGTGCAGCGCATTGCGCCGAGCTAAAGGTCCTATTTGATCCAGCAGCGATTATGTGTTCTGCGCTTTATTTTCGGTATTTTCAGAGAATCCAACACGTACAGCTCCTCTAGTTTGCACACCACATGCCGCACTGTGAAATCCGTTTCAACGATACATACTTCGGTCCTGGTATCTGTGCTTAACGGCCTTCCAGCCTGAATATCGAGCATCGCATGAACGGGCGGGCGCGTGCCTCTTCACGGTTTAGGAATATGCGTAATAACCAGTTACTGAGCGGAGACTTCTAGTACACCTTTATTTTGGTTTTATACCCCCCTTGAGTACGGCCACCGTCAAACTTCGCGGTTTTGCGGTGTTATGGCTGCACACGCGAAGTTGCGGCATTGGTCTCAGGATCTATCGCTTGCAGAAATGCGACGCCGCAAAATCCCAGAGTCGCAACATGCAAAATTGCAAAAATGCAAACGCGCAAAATCGCAAAGTCGCGTAGTTTGACGGCGGCCTACAGTGGCTGGTAGCAGCTGCTTCTATTCCTTGTGCATATTTTCTCCTTCTTGAAAGCACTTAAGGAATAGGAGTGAATGAGAATTAGGAAGGCACATTCTGTGTGAGCACGCATTCCAGTCCAGGGAAGTTACCTATGACGAAACTTCTCAAAATTGCGCCATGTCTTTAATATGATCCCGCATCGTTGACAGTCTCGATGCCTCGTATCCGCTGGGTGGTTACCTCGAGGGCGGTACAGCATTTGCGGCGAGCTGACTGAGCCCCTCGCCGTCTGTACCCCACCAGCTACTGATGCAGAGAGGACGAAAGAATAGGAGTGAAGAAGAAGATTTCGCGGTTCCTATCTCTCTAGTTTTCACTGTTTTATTCCTTTCTTTCTCTGCTATTGCTCTACTGATCACCTAGAATTTCATTTTTGACAATTATTCCAATTTGACAACTGACTATTATTCCACAGTTTGCCAAAAATACATCCTAACGGTGTCTTCAGGTAATAGTTGGAGTAATAGTTCGTGAACGGTGACACGTTTGGGAAGGTTAGACCTTAAGCGCTACTCTACAAAATTCTTTCCAGTAAAAATAAAATTTGAAGATACCTTACCTGAAGTTTTTAATATCCATCTCAGAAGAACGGTCGAAGATCAGGCGGTGACATAAAAACTGAAGATGAAGATGATGATGAACTGGTCTCCGATGTACTGGAGGACACAAAGTGGCTTGGTAAGGGCGTGTTGGACCGAGATAGTTCATGTTTTTGAGTGATAAACCTATTTCATGATTTGCACGTTCACAGAAAAGGAAGTGCAAGATCGTACGCGGGCTAAATTTGAGCTCAAAAAGGCAATAAAGATCGGCGGTGAATGTATCGTTAGTGAGCAGTCAGAGATCGAGCAGCTTGGTCGATTCGATGCCAAAGGTTTGTCCTTTTTTTTGAGAAGTATATACTTATTGAAAATACACATCGTTGTTTTGTATGACGTTGAATTTTTCGCTCACAGGGCGGACCATTACGGGTAGGGATAACATCTTGGTAATCAGAGTAGTGCAGTTTCCCCCAAGCGCAGATGTGTCATTTTGTAATTGTATTCGGTGCATCCTTATACCTACCACCTGACTGACGTTTAGATATTGGCGCGTTAAGATCACTTGAAGTAACGGACGGTCGAACTAACTCCTTGTTATAAGACCCCCGAAAACTTTGCTCTCTAGCGGCTTAATCACGCTTGGATCTCTTAATAAGTTTGAAATAATACGATCTCAAAAATAAGCAATTCACTACAATCTTTCATTTACTTTTTTTTTTGAAAAGCAGTCACAATCATCTCGTTTGGCAGTAGCTGACAACGAAAATAGCAGAGAGTGACCTTAGCTTCGAGCGTTTTTTTTCGATTTTTTTACTGATAAGCCCTTCAGAACATTTGCTTTCATATTTAACGATAGGCAACCAAGGATACCGCAACGTGTGCTTTAAATTATGCGTTTCCCGGTGGGAGATAGCGAATGACTCAGATCGTTCCATTGGTCTAATTTTGTACTTTCCTGGGATATTTTTCATTGCAGCGAGAGTAGAGATTCGATAAATTACCACGGTTTTGGTTTCAGTATTAACAGTTTTTGACTTACCATCCACAGGTTTATATCTGAAGTGTTTAGGTATTGTGCTGCTAGGTTTCAAACCGATTTCAGAAGTAAACCTTGAAAATCATATTCAACCTTCCCGATTCCTGTATCCAGATGAAAGTGTGAGTTGCACTTCTGAGCTCCGTGTTTCGGGCTATTATTTGGGTAATGTGACTCTACGAAGAGAGTGGACAGTCCAGGAAATTTTTTGACTCAAAAGGAGCTTGGTAATGAAAAGTAAAAACTTCCATCATTTGGGTAATCTAGATGGACTCCGTATCATATTTTTAGTCAGTGTTAGGATCGGCATGCCTATATCGAGCGTTGTTGGAACGATGTTGGGCTAGGAAAATGGCGATGATCTGCAGATTTTGCTCACGTGCCAACCAGAAGGTGCGATTGGTGGCGCTAGTGCCTCAAATGTCAGGAAAGGGCGAGGTAACATACACTTTGTAAAAAAAAACAGTAATTCGCAACGAGAAAAGCAGTGGGTAAAATAGTTTGTTCAGTTGTTCAATATGAACTATGTCTGCAGTAATGGAGAGAAGCGATATGAAATGCCAGTAGTCAGAGAAATGACCCCCATTCCAAATGTTGTTTTGGCTGCAGACGTGGTCTCTTGCGCGCGGCATACATATCGGTTGACCCCTTGCGGTTCTGTAGTGTCTGGCGGTTATACGCAGCTCACCACGTCTTCATCTATCAGGTGATAAGGGAATTTCTGGCCGGTTTTTCACGTTCTCTAGGAAAATCCAAATTTTAAAGCAGTGAACATACATGAACTTACATATCGTGCTCCCCGTATAGACAAAAACTCACTTTTTCAAAAGAATCTCGCCTTCATTGGAGTTCATTTATGTCTTTGAATTGCAATGGAATTTGTGAGGTACAGCAAAAAGGACACCGGTTGAATGGCTCCATTTCACGAGTTCCAGTTCGGTCGAACCGGACGTAATTGGATGTGGTGCTCGAATTTCCAGTTGATCGAAGCGCTTTGATTAAAGCAGCAGGAAGCGATGACGTCTAATTTGCAGGGGATCTGAAAGCATTGGCCTCCCTTATACAGATGTGGCTGACCACTTCAAGTAGGCTTAGTTCCCCCCTCCCCCTTCCCTCCCCGCTCTAACAAGAAAGGGTACTGCGCGTTCTCTCGGAGCCCTATTTGCGACCACATTTTTCACAGAATGTCGAAGGAGCTGCAGGCTGAAGCCGTTACTCGTCCGCCACTCTCATCCTTTATAGCGCTAACTGTACCGAACTTTCTTTTTTCAGTTATCTAGACACTTCCGATAGCAGAGAGTTCCGGGAACAGATTATTTGGAGTCAACTTTTCACGATTTTTTTGCGAAGTAAATCACCACATTTTCATCAAAATGTGTCACGCAAACATGCATAGTCTCTGTGAAAATGTGACGAATTGAGTAATGCTCATTCTATGGGAAAAGATGCAGTTCGAGTTGAGTTATGATCATTCAGAGGTGAAATTTCGGGAACCGCTCAGACTTTCCTAATGAGCTGATAAATGCGGGTTCGGTTAAAGACAGTGGAAGAGATAAATTTGGCAGATCGTGTTGGTCGAAAGTAGGGGCGCTCAGCAATGTGACAGTAGAGAAAGAGCGAAAGAAATCGGTAAAAAAAACCCCGAGAAATAGGAACCCGAAATCCCTTCTCTCTCGCGCTCCTATGCGTCACTAGCCAGGGTAGACTATAGACGGGCGGGAGGCTAATTGAGCTAGCCGCGAACGTTGTGCCGCTCAGGCCGGCAACCGCAAAGTGTGAACGCTGCCTTTAAGAGAACATGTATTCCCAGTTCTCAGTTTGTCCCCACCCCTCCCGTTGCCTCCAAGCCGACTTGCGTGTAGCCTTGTTTGGTCACTTTGAACGACCCTTTCACCGCAAAACACGACATGTGTTTGCTGCAGAGCTTCTTTGATGGTGTGCACATATCTTCCTTTGAACGCCCTACTTGTTGTATTTTTTTAAGCGCAGCCGTTGAATAGGAGGGTATCACCCGTAAAGATGATGAACAAATTGTTCGTTGAAGCATATAAGTTGTAAGTTGTGAATGTTAGATGATTAATAGGAGGCTGACCGATATTTGGCACATTTCAAGCTTCCATGGGGTTTTTCGATTTTTTTTAAAATTTCGGTGCTTTCTCTAGGAAATCTATAAAATTCTCTTCACGTATTCTCAGAATCGCTTGGATACCATTCGCGAGTACAACTTTGATGGATTCCATGTGGTGTTTTTGCCATTTGCTGAAGACATTCGTGATGTATCCGAGAAACTGAAATGCCCTCAAGGAGAATGGCCAAAGCGTGAGTTTCCGGAATATTCAGGATATACCAGTTTCAATAACTCCAGAGGATGTCTCGCGAATACCTGAAGCGTTTGAATGTACTTTACTGTTTCATGGCGAAAGATACTTTCCAAATGCTCTGTGTAAATCATTGTCGGAGCGTCTCGATTTTGTTAGGGCATTTGCTCTTTGGCATCCGTCTCATTTTCAGCATCCACTTCTGATGTTCGAACGGCATCGGCCTTTGTCAAGAAACTGACTGGTTCCTATGTTCCGTCACAGTATGAAAATCCAAGTAGGTGTCTCAAAGTTTCCTTACGTCTATTCGTTTGTTTCTTTTTTTTATCATTATTCAAAATGCACCCACAATATGAAATGGTTAAGTGCCTTGCAACAGCGAGGGATCGCGCGACCGACCAGGTAGTACAAATTCCGTCACATGCTTCTTTAACATCTCAGATTCGTTTTTTGCGCTTTTTTTTCATTTCTGCGATTCATAGAGTGGGAGATTCAGAGTATCTATACCATCATGAGGTACATGTAAACACCGAGCTTCATATGAATACCCTTATATACCATTGTAAAGCACGTTAAGATCAGGGACTTGCGTCGCTGTATGCTCTTGTTCGACTAATGCACTCTCCAAGAATACTGTGTATCATATGGTTACATGATTTTGCTCCGCCACATTTACGCGTAAAAAGCCTAGGTTGATGAGCTTAAACCTTGGAATGCTGTCACACTCGTAAGCTCTGACATTTGCTCAAGACATCACAGTTTCCCATGGGTCGTGATTTGTTCATTTTTCATTGCGCTACAAAAGAGCCACTCGAAACTTTCTTCAGTAACTTTTTTGCTTCACAGACAAAATCTTTTCTTGTTTAGAGGTAAGCCAAGCCAAAAATAAAATCTGTTGAAGATCACGAAACTCTCGTTGAAGCTCAGAGATTAGACCCTATCTAACCCGAACTATTGTTTGTTTGAGCGATTTAAAAGTAACGGTAACGGAATGCTTGGGATTTTGATACTGCTTTATATCCACGAGAATCAGGACGAAGTAGTTGTTGGTGTGTCTACAGTCAGTACTGATTAAACAAGAAGTGGATCATTGCAAAAACGGTCAACTGAGTTAACGATAAGCACAAGTTCACTGAATAAATCCATGAATGAAATGAACAAACCATTGAACAGATCCTTCAAATAAATCCAAATCTATCAAATAAATCATTGAACAAATGCAAATCCAATATTGAATAATTTTGTGGAATTTTTGCTAAGGCCATGCTGTGAGCAATATATGCAAATCCATGCACTCGCACAGTAGCGTTCGGTAGCATATGTCGCAAAATTGTGAACAACTCTCATGCAGTTCGGATGGGAACTTCTCATACTCGCGTGATCACCAGACATAGTGCTTGAAAGCCACCAGCTTACACAGCTGTAGCACAGCCTAGTTCTGAAATGATACTAGGAAGTTGAATAGATGCTAAAAGTGAATAGCAATTTCATCGTTTCGACACTGGAAAAGGTTTATCGCGACGCTATCATCAAGGAGCCAAAAAGATGGGAAAAGATTGTAGGGAATTATGTGGAAGAATTTGTCTGGAATAGCTTGAACCAGTAAGTTTTTATAGAAAAAAAAGATCAAAATCAAGCTTATCACTTGATAATATAACATCATATGGTCCTCACATCTCACGCTTCGTTGAACTTAAATGCCGAGATTTTTTGCTTCCAGGATTGCAATCATTCTATGCGATGATTGTTGAAAATGTTGTTGGTGAACAAATTGTTATGCCCACAGATACTCTGTGTAAGTGTTGTTTTTGTTTACTCATCACAGATATTTATTGATTTATTGCAGCGTTGTGATTGAATCTTGTATCTGTTCCAGTACCATATCATGCTCGACCTGATTGGGCGCAACGAGTAAAGAAGGAAGTTACTCAACTCATTGAACATTTCCATTTGGACCAATTGGAGCAATCAACGCAAAGCCCAGGACGCAAGAGGGCAGCTGGTGTGTTCGCAGTTTTTCTTTGCAGCCCATAACCTTAATTTGATATCGGTCATCGAACAAGGAAAGATGGATTAGGTTTATTACAAAAGTGTCAAACGGGTTGCTGGCAGAAGGGCCAGGTGCGGGCATAGTATTTGACTCAGGCGGGAGAAACAGGTGTTGAATAACTGCCTCCCCCATAAAATAGTGGCAAAAGGCCCACTTCGGGTTGGGTTTCTTTATGATAAGATGATAAATCGTTCGCTCTATATTTTGACAGTTAATTTTTTGCATTCACCTTTGCCTATTTGTTTTAGATGGCACCACAGAAAAAGGGCATGGGAAGAAGGCGAAGCCTGATCTCTCTCAAGCGGATGCTCGTGATTTGGCTGAGAAGGGCCAGGTAGGTGGAGGTTTCTTCTTGAAGGCATATTTTATCTTCAGCTGAAGAAGGACAGCTCGAACCTGCACTTGTTAAAAGGTTTGAGGCATCGTTTTTGCTACGCCTTCGATATGCCAAGGGGGCGTAGTGGCACGACACATTCTCACCTACCAAGGACGGCCCAGGCCGTGCCTTATGGTGAGCGTGAAATAGGTACTTGTAGAGATAGGAATTACCTTGCCTTGTCCCCTTCAAAGCATTAGTAGAAGTAAGGGAAAACTGAGATCTGGGAGTACATGCTCTCTGAGAACGAACCTTTAACTTCAGAAGAGGTCGTATGTGGCGAAGATCGCATTGAAAAACGCGGCTTGGGGTCTTATGACGACCCCACAGCACGGCATGTCGTCCTGCGGTTCTGCGGCTGGGCGAGTCGCCGCCGATGGACGGGAGAAGGATCGCGGTCGGCTGACTCAACCTCTGGCCTGTCTGCAGTCCACCCCGGCTAGTGACGCAGAGGGACGCGAGGGAGACGGGAGAATTTCGGGTTCCTGTTCCTCGGTTTTTTCGCAGTTTTATGTCGTTCTTTCTTTACTCTTATATTGCTGAGCACCTCTACTTTTATAAGTCCCTGCCGAATCGCTCCTCCCGGTGTCTTTAAAACTGAGTTATTTGTGATTTGGGTTATGAAAGAAAAGCTTCTAATAAGTGATGCCTTGAGGAGAATTTACAATTATATGCTGATTATGAGTTGTTCTAGTATAGTATTGAGTTAACGACTAGCTTAAAATCGCACAGAACTACAATATAGTTACAAAATCATAAAAATTATACTTACCATACCTTATCAGCATCGAGCAATCAGCTGCTATCAAAAATTTGTAAAGGTTGACGAATGCTATTACGACAGAAACGGGCCATGTGTTCCCAATAGTCGTGCTGGACACCGAAATATATTTGGAGTGTCACTTGCCATTGATAAATCATTTTCGAAAAGCGCCACACCTTTCGCTTTGAAATGAAATCGTAGTGACTTTTACAAACGATTTGGCCGGTGGTATAATCAGCGTGAGCAAACGGAAAGCCATGGTTTTACCTTGTCGTCTGCGAGAATTCAGAAGAATTGATCCCCGGCCTAACAGTGTGGTAGCATCACCACTCATGTCGATCTTTGCGCATATTGTCGTATTCCTTGGAGGTCTACTTCCATCTCGTTTGTTAATGCTGAGCCCATGCGGTCACGGCTCTCTCTATCTTCGATAACCCTCTCAAGGATAGTTTTCAGAGAGAGAGGTTGTTGAAATAACAACTGTTACTGCCAAATTCGAAATTTTCAGCTGGAAAGCCTTACGGTAGCTCAGCTACGTGCAGCAATTGAAGAGCAAATGTCATGTACTGTGAAAAGTGGCACGAAGAAAGCTGAACTGGTGGCGATGCTTAAGAAGTATTTTGGTGTTTAGATGTCTAACTTTAAATTTTTGCTTTACACTCTGACCTCACTTATCTACCTCAGTGACTTTGCATGTCGATGTTATGGTACTTCACATATGTACGTTGCATTAGAATTTGTGAAAACATAGAAATCGTATCACTTCTGAAGTATTTAATAAAATCATCGATACTCGTCAATTCAAATTTTTGCCTATCCTGAAGAATTCGGTGATGGAAACAGGTTAGCCTCTCACTTCATTTTACCTTACTCAGCTTTTATTAGAGACTAGAGACAAGTGGCTGCTACCATGCTCACGATCCCTGATCGATTGCTCTGGTTACTGGGATACCATACATATATGAGAATGAAGCTACTGGCAGGTACATGTCAGGGGCCCCAGCTTTTTTGAGATGAATGCCAAATTTCAGAGGGAATGCCACGCGTATGGTAGTTGATGTTCTGGTATCCCACCAGAACATGGCGCTGATCGTTTCATTTAGCGTTCCCCACTTTCCCTTAGGCACTTCACGAGCAGATTGCCTGCACTTATTACCTGATAGAGTGCCTAGAATGTGACTTCGCTCGATACTGGGAGGTACACAAAAACAGAATTTTCCAGTGCACCCGCTATTAATCGATAGAGCATTTTACCACTATCGTATTAGCCGCTCAGCAATAAACTTCTAACAACCAGGATCCTGTTCGCTTCAATTTCCAGTACTACACTGCGGTGCATAATGATAAAGCCACTCATAAATTGTTCATAAACTTTCATAGTAAGATGTTTCTGGGAAACCTCTCAGGTATAGATTGTAGCAAATTTGATCGCGCATCTACACATCAATACCAAACTTGAGCTTGAAATAACAGAACAAATTTAACTTCATTTTTTCAAAAAATGCAGCTTTTCCGATGGTGCAAAATGATAAAACCAGTAAGGAATTTTAACAACTCGTAAACAACAGAGGGACAATACGCTACTCTAATAATCCGTTGGCCTTCCTTCTCTCCGAATAACCTGAAAAATCCGATTGTCTAGACTCATGTAAAGATTATTAATAAGATCTTGGTCCACTTGGTGCCACGCGTGGATTATAGCCTTTTTGAGCTCCTTAACTCCTTGGATTTCCCTGTTATCTGCATAAATCCGTCGCACCATGAAGCGCTATACATTTTCCATCGGATTAAGGCCTGGGCTATTTGCCGGCCAGGGCAGGAGCCTTATTCAATGACGGCTGAACCATGCAATTGTGCTCTGGCTGTGCCCTTATCTTGCATGAAAACAAGATTTCAGCTTCGATTTTCACGCCAGAACGGGAGAAGTGCACGGCGCATGACCACTTGGTAACCGGGGGAACTCATCTTTTTAGGAACAAAACATAACTTCAGACGTTTCTTCGATGAAATGGCGGCCCACACCACAACGCCCCCTCCTTTGAAATTCCTTCTCAAAAATCGTAGCTTGTCCTTTCTTAGATCATGCCAGTAATATCGGAGTGTCTCCTTCAGCCTTACAAAACAATCTGGAGAGGAAAAACATCATATGAAAGCAAGAAGGATTCTACGACCTAATACCCTACCTTACTCCAGACCCTCGGCTGCATGTTTTGACGAACTGCACTCGATTTTTGCGGTGTTCTCGTGTCATGAATGGTGCTTTCCTCATTTTCTGTCGCGAGATAAACTTGCACTTTTTTTCAGAACCCGCAAAACAGTTGTTTTAGAGACGTTTAGCTCCAAAGAAGACCTGGTATCGGAGCTTGACTTGGTGAAATTCGATACTTTTTCTGAGAATGCGGCGCTTATTCTTCTCGGAAAGTGAAGGAGATCGCCCAGAACTCTTCTTAGTTCAGGATCCTTGAGAAAGTTGTCGACAACTGTGTGGCTGCGGTTAAATTCTTGCGCAATTGACGATTTGACTATCCCTCCGCTTTTTTTTGCGACAATTTGGCTTTTTTCGAAATCAGATAGGGGTTTTCCTTTCCCCATTACCTGAAAAAGAAAAACATTACCGCAGCAAAACGTTTCAGCAAATACAGATGAGAAGCGACGGAATAACTTAGGGTGGCTTTATCATTTTGCACCATCGGAAAAGCTGCATTTTTTGAAAAAATGAAGATAAATTTGTTCTGTTATTTCAAGCTCAAGTTTGGTGTTATGTGTAGATGCGCGATTAAATTTGCTACAATCTATACCTGAGAAGTTTCCCAGAAACATCTTACTATGAAAGTTTATGAACAATTTATGAGTGGCTTTATCATTATGCACCGCAGTGTATAACTAAAAGATCAGCACGCGATGATCTGTCGCTGTTTTTCGCAAACCACCCACGAAAACGACACAACTTCCTTCTATTGCACCGATCGAAAGAATTCTTTTGGGTATGATTCTATGATGCTCTGAAAGCCACACCACGCGGTAATCAAAGTAGTCGCTTACCTTCTCAAGGCAGGCAACTCTTGGATGGTCGTGAAGATCGCACCCTTTTCGCTGCGCCACGGCCCACCCTCGCCGCGCACGGCCTGGTCGACCTGAGCCGAGTTGGGCCCATCGAGCCGAATAACACCTTGCCTTAGACGAACAAATTTCCAACGTGACTCTTCTGTGGAGAAGGAAACTTGCGATTAGACAAGATAAGGCAGCGATTTTAATAGCGAAGGTAGCTTAAACAGGGAAGAAGAGGTGTCGTAGCATTTTGCGCGATATCATCTAGCGGAGACCCATTTCTAATCTCCCATACTCATAGGAGGACTGAGGGCAGCGAGCCTTGTTTTTGCAGTTGTTAAGAGTTTTGATGAATTTTTTGTGAGTGAACCAGGGCCTCCGCATCTTGTAACACGCGCGACAGCTCTCACAATTTTTAGCGAGATGTGCCTTTAACTCTGGTAGGCTCCACCTACAACACGGCTGTGAGCTGTAACGGCAGCAAAAACAAGCAGAATGAAGAAGGTAAAGAACGCCGGAGAAGGGACTCACTGTGCAGCCCGCGAGTGACTGCTTTACCATTCACATAATCTTTTATATCTCGCATTTTGTGGCGGTGTTTTTTCCCTTTGCCGCGAACAAATTACAGCTGCTTATTCATCCGCTTTCTACAGGAAATATAATCATTCTGGGGAGTCCAGTCGTTTCTGAATCTGCGTTTACTTGATCCCTTGTGCTCTCTTGAGGACCTCATAAGTTATGGCGGAATGGCTTGCTTCGCTTCAGGTAGGATCAGCGACTAAAGGTATCAAGGGCGTTCAGAGGTATACTTTGGGTATTCTGGTGGAGAGTCATTACTTGAGTTACAACCCAATTCCCGCCGAAAAAGTTTGCAGCAGTTATAGGCGGGATGTGCACAATCTTACTCGGTTTTTTTTCTGTCCAGATTGCATGATAGACCGTAGGTTGTTCCGATAGCATTGAAGCACATACCCTATCGTGTACATGCGAAAGCCTAGTTGCTTGATTTTCCCTACTATCTATAAAACGCTTCGTGTGTCTGTACGTCCATCCCTTTGTCCGTCTCCCGTCTGTCACGAAATTAGGTATTATATGAAAAACGATCTGTGGAGATGGGAACGAGTGTGAAATCGGTAGGACATGGGACAGGAATTAAAGACCACACATAGACCAAGTCAAGCTCCACCCACGGTGGGCGGGGCGTACACCGGATTGTTCTGTTTTTAGCCCAAAAGTTGTTGATTGGGCTCGAATGTGCCCCAAACGTAGGGAGAAGATGGATTTAGGGCAGCGATGAGTTTCTGAAGGTCGAGGTAGAATTCTGGGCTCAAAGGGTGGGCGGAGCTTGGACATCACATGAAAAACTACCTGTGGAGATGGGGCAAGTGTGGGATGGGAGAGCATGGGACAAAAAGTAAGAAGCACCCATGTCCCAACTCAAGCTCATCCCACGGTGGGCAGAGCATGCAGTGCAATACTTTGTCCTCAAGAAGAAGAGCAATTTCGATCTACCTACTGACGGACATTGTTTCGCGCACAGTAGGGTGCGTCAGCCAACTAGTATTTTATAATGGCCATTGCCAAACAAAGGGAAGTCATATCGCCTTCTGGGCCATATTATGAAATGTTTGATGAAAATGCTTGTGGATTACATTCACCTGGGAAACTCATTCGGTATCTCCCTTCTCCCTGATACAGTAAGGCTCTGCCAAGTGGTCAAAAATTTTGCCGCTCCCTGTATAATCCACTAACATTGTCTGTCTGACTGTCGATCTATCTATCTTGCCACTGGCTTTGGAAATAAACCCTGCCATTGATCGCTCCGCCTGCTTTGATTTTTCCTGTAGTTTCATTTCTAATTAGTTATATTTGATTATCTTACCAAATATAATCAGTTAACCTAGTTATCTAACCATATCGGTTTTGTTTATGCATCCTTTTTCGTCCATGTGCTTTTCGTATATTGCCACTAAATTCATAGCTCGCATCGCAACAATGATAGACAGCTGAATCGTGCAAATGATATAGGGAATGCCACGGAACATTACAATAGGCCACTGAAACTGATATCCCCTCACAATGGTGCATGAGGAGCGTCGGAACGCAAGTGTTGCCATGTGTGTTGTCGGTTCATCTCGGCCCTGGAGAGTTAACGTTGGAGAGTTATGTGAAGCTTCAATTAGGGAATTTGTAGTAAATTGCTGCGTTTACCTCGTTGTTCTAGGGTATGGGCACCCACATGAGCTACGAAATGTGAGGCGTGGAGATGAAATGTGGGCTATATAGACTAATAACAACTGACAAATGTAGCGTCGAAGGCAGGTGCCACCGTAAGCTGCACTTTTCAGGTTGGTCCCATGGCATCGGTATTTATCAGTGTTAGGGAGTGGACATCGATAGTGGGACTGGACATGGTGGCAAGTGATAACTTCTGATAAGGCTTGATAAAAACTGAGTTCGGCGAAATTTTATACAACACTCAGTCGTCGCCATACGACCACTGACTCAATTGTGAATGATCAGGGGGTGAACACACTTTGTGCTGCTCCAATGTCAATACAACGAGTTGTATCGACCGCTAGAGCATGCAGAATTCCGAATAGTGATGACTGTCATAGAGATATCACTATCAGTGATAAACAAAGAGCACCAACGACTTATACTAGATCAAGAATTGAACGTTCAGCGAGTGAACATATTACCTACCGTGATATCAGCAGCAGCGAAATTTTTTGTCGGCTGAATAGTCCCAGCTTACGAGGACTGGTAAATGTTCGTAGAGATCCAGTTTAGATAGCGCGCGGTCACCATGTGAAACTAAACTAGGCGCAGTACTATGTGGGTGCCGGTAGTAGGATAGCCACAATGTCAAATGATGAATGAAAAGCGTTTCAGGTGTCCAATTGTATTAGGTTATGAGGAATGTTCTGACCATTTCATCGTATTCTCTAGTGAATATAAATATGGAAGCGCGTCAAATCATACCAATTTATATGTTGTGCTCCCTAGACAGGAAAGCAGTTGCTCTCAATTTTATGCTTCTTTAGAATTAGGACTTCAAGTTTGGTCGACTGGTGCAGAAGGCAACCGCAAAGGTAGCAGATATTGCATCGGACAAAGTAGTTCAATCTTTCCTCAAGTTATAAGCTCTGAAATGCGAACTGTCTGTTCGAAGATGCTGATCGAAGAGGTTTAATTAAAACCACAAGAAGATAATACTGAAGGGGTATTAAAAAGTATTGGCCTTCTCCATAGACGGAAATATGGATAGTTCGTTGAAGGGCAAAATGTTCAAGCGCTCGGGATTAACTCTTAACCGTTTTTACGATTAGTGCAAATGCTCAGACTTCGGAAGACAAAATGTAAAAAAAACATCATAATGGAATGAGAGAAAATGAGTCAAACTGGCGAAATTGAATGGGAAAGAGATTCTTTTAGAGCAGAGTTATGTACCCCGAGGAGAAAGCTCCAAAAACGATCTCAAACTTTCTATACAGGGTGCGGCAAATTATGAGTGCACCGAAAATTCAATGGCATTTAAGTTAAAATTCGTACATCCATTCTAACCGTAAAAAATATAAAAATATCTACTACAAACATGAAAATAAAGCTGCTAACAGTCTCCAAAATGCGCCTTTAGCCTCCATACACTACTTCAGGCGTTCGACAATTCTTCCGCATGTGGCACGCAGGTGAAATTGATGAATTTCGTCTCAGAATCAGGAGCGCTTCTTCAAGAGAGTCCAAATGTAAGTATCTGGTGAAGCAAGCCTTTTCTTTCTAAGATGGCTCACACAGAAAAATCCATCGGATCAAGGTCTTGAGAACTTGAAGATCATTCTTCGTGTGTGATGAAGTCAGGTAGCTGCGCGGCGCACTAGTCCTGGACCACATTCGCTCTGTGTGCTGGAGCACAATCATGCTGAGGATACCAGTGGGCTTCTCCGAAATGAGAATCGGCCCTTTCGCACTTTCCTGAAGTTGTCCTTTGGCGGTAGCATCAGCAAGCGAGTACCCAGTAATCCTCTCATTTCGGGAGTTGAAGACTGAATTTAACGTGGAAATCTTTTCTTCGTTGGAGACGATGTCTCGAGCACGTACCACCGTGAATCGTTGCAGCAACCTTTCGCTTCTTTGCAATCTCGCCTTCTTCATAGTGTTCGGATGGTGGCATTTCCGCGGACGATGCTTTTGCGAACTTCTTAAGCTTTCCGCTGACTATCCTTCTTATTGACCTTTCGCTTATTCCTACGTCTCTTGCCATGTGGCGCATCGATCTTCTGACGTTTCTTCGGGTTTTTCTCTTAAAAATTTCACATTTTTTCTTCGTAGCTGTCGTGACCCCACCTTTTCCTTTTCTATCCTCTTCGATCTTCACTTTCTTGTAGCGTTTTACTGTGTCGTAAACCGTTCCTCGAGGCACGGAAAGGATTTCACAACATTTCTTGTTTGCTTGCCGGCTTTATGAAGTTGGATAATAGCACTGGTAATAGCTCTTCGTGGTTTGGACGGCTAACCATTTTGTACTAAGTTCATATGAGTTCCACAATTTTTAGTCGACATATATCAGGCGAGCGAGTGAGTCGGGTTCAAAAAATTCAAAATGTTTAGGTACACGGGGAATTTATACCTTCTATGTATATATTGTCTTCATTCCGCTCTTTCTCTACTGTTGCACAACAGAGTCCCTTGAGCTTCATGCTACTGAATCCCACCATCCCGAAGGTTTCTTTGAGATAGAGTTCGATCTATTTACTTCGCCATTGAAAGCTCCGCACCCCTTTGTGCTCTCTACCGCAATGGCAATTACGAGATGTGGGTCCCCAACTACCGCCATATACTAACTGCTTTTCTGATAATTTATTTCAAATCAAAGATTATCAAGTACAACAGTACTACCACCAGCAAATCTCAAACCCGCTGAGCTGAGCGCCGCTGCATAACATTGCCGTCGTTGCTTCATTCTGCAGATGCTGTAAGCGGAATATGAGTAAAAGAACGGATTATACATATCATAGAGCTAAGGTTCAACCGTCATCTGGCATTACCGTGAGGACTATCTCTTGGCGTGCACTGCTCGAAGATAAACTTCAACGTACGGAATATCTGAAATGGAATATTTATGTACTGAGTGTAGAGATAATCGGAGCACCATGACATCAAAGGCTGAGAAAGGCCTCAGTATGGACTAGAGAAGTTGTTCTGACTCAAAATCCTGCTCACCTCACGGTCCGATACCATAAATTCCTTTACTTGTTGTTGAATTTCGTTGAGAGTCAAGTTTTTGTTTTCTACTACTTTGGCAAACTCCTCGAATGCGACTGGAAGCCAATTAATAACTTCCTTGACCTGCTCTTTTAATCTTTCCTTTATATTCATGATGTTGCTTTCCATAATGAGTACTTGTTTCTGAAATTTCAGCATTTCAAGAGTTTCGTCTTAAACTGCTCATTTTTCATCACAACGCACCACCCACCGAAATGTCATTGCTTTCAGCCCATTGCTTAATTTTCGCTTCTTGTTCAGCGATTGTTAGTGCTCTGTTGGATATTATATCATGGTATTTTCTTTGAGCTTCCGTAGTAACAAAAGGTGCTAGCTCTAGTGCCAATGGAGGAGGCCCGAAATGAAATCTGGACACTATACGAGGTACAGTTTCATGAGGTGTCCATTCTTCAATATGACCGTGTGCTGTTGCAGCAATGACGAGCATAATAATTGCGGGCTTCATTGTGAATGCCTGGAATTTTATCTATAAAGTTAGAATTCGTAAAGTATTCGGAATAATCGTTCAAGGAGTATAACTCACGAGAAAATGGAAAGGTAGAGAAGTTTGCACGTGAGAGGGAGTCGCTGCAAAAAAACCAGTGAGGCACTGTTGTGCTATACTAATGATCAGGGGCCTTTTATATCTCGCTCCTTTTCTAGTGGTGCTTTTGCCGTCTGCTGCAACTATATTGAATGTTAGTCAGTCTGCTTTTTACAGAATACATCCTCATGTGGAAATGTCGCATTATTTCTGGTGCTCGCGATTACTCATCCTTTATCCCATGTCTTCATTGTGAGAGCTGATAAGATCACTACGAAATGACCTTGCATTTTTCGTAGGTAGGATACGTTCAGTGGCATTCAAGGCTTCAAAAACTCATAAGGAGGAGCATGGATATTGAGAAGGAGTGAGGGGTATACTTCGAATAGCTCAAAAGAATCTTGCCACGGGATCTACTTGAATCTATCTTCTCTCAGAATCTGTGTATCATTAGAAGAGAAATAGCGAGTTAGATGATATCTTTTACATGAAGTAAAAGGGAACTAAAAATACATTCCATGTGTACTGCTGCCGGGCAACATTTCTGCTGGTGCCAGCGTGGAGTGTACAGTCCCACACAGTTTTTTTCCAAATCGGTTGATATTGATATGAACCGTATGTGCTTCCAACAGGACTGTAACATATGCCGTACACGCCGTGAAACAATTCAGTCCTGGCCGCGTACTCTCTCGTATTTCCATGGCAGGATTGACCCCATTGCGTTTGCATGTATTGGGATACCCCGAGCATCGTCCTTTCAAAACGCGTTGGATGATGCCGACCGCATGCTTTTCCTGCTTGCGTTGTAGACTCAAATTCTGAGACATATGCCAGATCAGGGAAGCAGATGTTCTTCCTCTTTTCATTACTCCTTCGATAGTCTTGAAGTGGTGCTAACTCGTTCATCATATTAACTTCCGAACCTATAAACACATAGCTGAAGCATGTTCGTTCCGTTGAGCGTGATAAACATCAGTACGTTCCCTGTGAGCATCGTCTTCGTTAGGTTAAGTTGTAAACACTGTGTTTAACACTGTGTGTATAACACTGCAGTCGAAATCGGCTAGTTTACGGTCCGCCTGCTGGATTGCCGGTGTTATGAGCACAATGTCGTCAGCGAAGCGGAGGTGGTGTAGATGCTGGTCATCGACTATCACTCCCAAGTCTTCCCATTCCAGTTGACGCATGACGTTTTCAACAGTTTCAAAAAGACTAGGCGAGTTGGTGTGGTCTTGTCAGTCTGTTCACTTTGATTATGATATGCTTCTAGAATATTGGAATTCTGACCGTGAACTCGCTTCTCAAATTTCGCAGCTTTCTTGCGCGGATGATTCATTGGTCTGATGACATACGGAACTTCGGAACAAGAACGACGTGCGTTAGGCACAACCTTCGATTGCAGATGATGTGATCGATCTCGTTATGGAATTGTCCACCGGCTGACTCCCAAGTCCATCGGAGATGAGAGGGCTTCTGAAACTGTGGGTTACTATGGATGCGTTGATCGACATAATGAACCCAGACAGCCTCTCAAGCTGTTCATTCCATTCCGTCCCAAAAGTCCCGTTGTAAGTTCGTTGTTTTTCTGTGGTCGGTCTTAGCGTTGAAATCACCGACAACGACCTTGAAGAGGATATGGAATTCCTTATGGAACTTTTCCAATTCTACATGAAATGCTTCGAGCTCGTCCTTGTCGTAGCTTGATGTTGGTGCGTTGGCGACGAAGATGGTCAGAGCCGGGATTACCACATCTTTTCAATGCTTCATGTACACCAAGGACTACGGTTCCTTGCTTCTTGCCACGGCCTTTAGCAAAACAACTCTCATTGATCGCTTCTTCTTCTCCCTTGATTTTTTTATACTATTACCATTAAATGGTTGTATTTGATTATCTTACCGAATATAGTCAGCTGACCTTGTCTATCTAACCATATCGGCGTTTGTCTACGCTTTTTCGTTCATGTCGTTATCGTATATTGCCACCAAATTCATAGCTGGCGTCACAGCAGTGATAAAAACTAAATCGTGCAAGTGATCGGTAGGAAGTAGCACAGGAACAGTGTAATAAGCCACTGGAACTTATAGCCTTTCACAAAACGGATAATGAGCATCGGAACGCAACTGTTGCCAAGGCTCGGGGTGGCGGCCGATCTGTCGAATTCACGCGCGACCGCACGCGGCAAATGGCGCGGCGAGTGCGGGTCGTTTGGAATTCCGCTCAAAACGCAATGAGCTGGTACCGCAAGGTCAAAGATTGCTTCTTTTTCGGCGCGGACGGCTATTTGCTCTTGTTCTTATGCTTTCTGTGAGAACTGAAATATTAAAGGCAATTTAACCGTTATAGTTCTCTCTCATTCTGCAGTGAGTGATTCATAGAACATTCCGCACTCTGAAATGAGCACAGGTGGCTCGGAGATTCTGTTGATCTAGGAACCTCGGGCGTAACAACAGGAAGCAAAGAACGCTTCTACTTTTTGAGCATATCTGAAAGTGTTGGTTTTCCCCCACAGACATGCAGCTCACTTTTTCAAAGATTTTAGATTCGTCGAAACCAAAATTGTTTTTCACGTGACCTTCCTCGTAGCAGTAGGTAACCGCATATTTTTAGACACTCCTACATTATGTGAAGGAATTTTAGACTCAAACCCTGTCTAGTCCACATACTCGCCACACCTGGTTTACTAGTCCCCGTAATTACATACAAGAATTGCTCTCTTAAGACTAAAGTGTTCATGCGCATGATGAGTCAGGGTCTAATTTTTACGGTTTGCACGGTCCAGCGAACGCTCAGGTTCTCATCAAAATGGGCTAGGCATAAATAAGTCATACTTCCGAAAAGGTGCGTAATCAAATGGGGCATACTTTATGGGAGGGAATGCACTTCGAGAAGAGTTATGATATCTTGGATGCAAAACCACGAAAAACTTCCTTGACTAATGCATACGTGTACATATACAGTAGCGCTCAAAAGTCTTCGGCCAAAACTTTTTTGTCATAACTTTTTTTCTACTTGACCAAATTTGACAAAATTTCAATATGTGGTGCCTGAACCTATTGTCAACATTTCCTACTACTTGAGCGCCGCTTGCCACTTTTCATGATTTTTTACAAGAATTTACTACAAGACCACCCAAAAAAAGTAAGAGGCTTGTTCAAGAAAAACGGCTTTCTATACAAAAACAAAAAGAGCAAGCCTCAGAGAACATTAATATTTTGTAGAAAGACCACGACTTTTGATGACAGCGGCACAGCGGGACGGCATAGCGATGGCATGCCAAAATTAAAAAATTTCATATAACCACGTAACCTACACCGTTGCGCGCCAAAATAGTATATTAAGTATGCAGTGTCTCCGAGTACAACATACTTAAATTTCTCTTAAACCGGTGCAGTTGCAAAAAAGTCACAAGTGAAAAAACCCAAGCGAAAGACCATTTCGCCGAAGACTTTTGAGCGCTACTGTATATAGTTTTTGCGGTAAAGGACCAAATACCAACACATAAGTGAGTGATGCAAGGTACGTCGGCGAACCTCGAAGTCATGTAATCAAACAAAATACCAACTGTGCATAGGCGGAGCTGGTGTAGTGACAAGTGGCGCGCATTCCCACTGTCAGCGTGCGGGGATCAAACCCCCACATGAACACCCGCTCAGGCCATCCAGGCCTTTCACCCTCGCGGGGTAGGTAATGTACTGGAGTTGCTGCGACAACAAATGCACTAACTTGTATATCGGCTGCCCCCCGCAAGTCATTGTATAGGCCAAATCGCGTTCCTGCTACACGATTCCGAATGGAAGTGTAGTGCGCGACGCATCCCACAGTAAGAATTGATCAAAGGAATCGTACATAGAGGACTGAATTTCTCTATTGCGCATGTATTTATGTTGCACAGGGCTCAATGAGAACCGCATGCAAAGTTCCACGCGAAAAAGTGAGAATCCGGCAACGGTACAGTTTTTCAAAGTGGTTCTCGAGAGGGCGGAGCCTCCGAGCAAGGGTCCTGTCTCGTCGCCTGCCACGGTTGTGACGGAAAGGAGGACTGTTTACGTAATTTTTTCCCCACTATGCGTTTCCGACCGCAGCGGACTATGGGGCGGGCACTTACACTGTGGCCATGCCCCTGGGCCGCAACTTCGAGAAGCTGTATTTTTGCAGAATTCCCACTCTTTCGCAAGCAATTAATTTTGCATGCGCAACTCATTAAGTAATTACATCATGAATATATGGGTAACAGAGAAACTCATTTTTTCGTGCACGATTCCTTTCGACTGCTCTGTATCCACGAGAATCAGGACGGAGTGGTTATTTGTGATGTCTACAGTGTCACTACTGATCACACAGGAAGTGGAATCATTGCAAAACCGCCAACTGAGTTAACAATAAGCACAAGTTCACTGAATAAATTTATGAGCAAAATGAACGAACCATTGAACAAATCCACAGACAGAATCAAAACCTATTATTTAAATAATTGAACAAATGCAAGTCCAATATTGAATAAATGCTATAAGGAAATTGTTGCTAAGGCCATGCTTGCTGGAGTAATAAACACAAATCCATGCTCACGTATAGTGGCGTTCGGTAGCATATGTTGCAAAAATTGTCCACAACTCTCTTGCAGTTCGGATGGGAAATCCTTCTCATACTAGCGTAATCACCCGACATAGTGCTTACGAAAAGCCACCAGCTTGCCTAGTTTCAAAACGATTGTGTGAAGTCGAAGAGTTGTGAAAACTGGGTGTCGAATTCATCGCTTCAACATTGGCAGAGGCATTTATCTCGACGCTATCATGTAAAAGCCAAAAAGGATGGGGAAAGATTGTAGGGAATCATGTGAAATAGTTTGTTCGGGACAGCTTGAATCAGTATGTTTTTGAAAAAAGAAGACCAAAATTAACTTCATCACCCAACAATAATCCATACTATATATAAAGCGCTAAGGCGTCTGTCCCTCCGTCTGTCACGAAATTAGGTATCATATGAAAAACGACCTGTGCAGATGGGGCCAAGTGTGGTATGGGTAGGGCATGGGACAGGAAGTAAAGACCACACATGGACCAAATTAAGCTCCGCCCACGGGGGCGGGGCGTGCACTGGAATGTTTGACTTTCAGCCCGAAAATGTTGATTACGTTCGAACGTGCTCCTAACGTAGGGAGAAGATGGATTTAGGTCAGGGATGAATTTTTGAAGGTCAGGAAAGAATGCAGGGCACAGTGGGCGGAGCATTTAAAGTGCTGGGCGGAGCTTGGACGTTACATGAAAAACGACCTGTGGAGATGGGGACAATGCGGTATGGGTAGGGTATGGGACACTGAGTAAAGACCACACATGGACCAAGTTAAGCTCCGCCCATAATGGGCGGGGCCGTCGTGGAATGTTCAAAAATTGTTGATTGGGTTCGAGTGTGCCCCAAACATAGGGAGAAGATGGATCAAGGTCAGGGATGAGTTTCTGAAGGTCAGGAAAGAATGCAGGGCACAGTGGGCGGAGCATTTAAAGTGGTGGGCGGAGCTTGGACGTTACATGAAAAACGACCTGTGGAGATGGGGACAATGCGGTATGGGTAGGGTATGGGACACTGAGTAAAGACCACACATGTACCAAGTTAAGCTCCGCCCATAATGGGCGGGGCCGTCATGGAGTGTTCAAAAATTGTTGGTTGGGTTCGAATGTGCCCCAAACATAGGGAGAAGATGGATCAAGGTCAGGGATGAGTTTCTGAAGGTCAGGAAAGAATGCAGGGCACAGTGGGCGGAGCATTTAAAGTGGTGGGCGAAGCTTGGACGTTACATGAAAAACGACGTGTGGAGATGGGGACAAATGCGGTATGGGTAGGGCATGGGACACTAAATAAAGACCACACATGGAACAAGTTAAGCTCCGCCCATAATGGGCGGGGCCGTCGTGGAGTGTTCAAAAATTGTTGATTGGGTTCGAATGTGCCCCAAACATAGGGAGAAGATGGATCAAGGTCAGGGATGAGTTTCTGAAGGTCAGGAAAGAATGCAGGCACAGTGGGCGGAGCATTTAAAGTGGTGGGCGAAGCTTGGACGTTACATGAAAAACGACGTGTGGAGATGGGGACAAATGCGGTATGGGTAGGGCATGGGACACTAAATAAAGACCACACATGGAACAAGTTAAGCTCCGCCCATAATGGGCGGGGCCGTCGTGGAGTGTTCAAAAATTGTTGATTGGGTTCGAATGTGCCCCAAACATAGGGAGAAGATGGATCAAGGTCAGGGATGAGTTTCTGAAGGTCAGGAAAGAATGCAGGCACACTGGGCGGAGCATTTAAAGTGGTGGGCGGAGCTTGGACGTTACATGAAAAACGACCTGTGGAGATGGGGACAAATGCGGTATGGGTAGGGCATGGGACACTAAGTAAAGACCACACATTGACCAAGTTAAGCTCCGCCCATAATGGGCGGGGCCGTCATGGAATGTTCAAAAATTGTTGGTTGGGTTCGAATATGCCCCAAACATAGGGAGAAGATGGATCAAGGTCAGGGATGAGTTTCTGAAGGTCAGGAAAGAATGCAGGGCACAGTGGGCGGAGCATTTAAATTGGTGGGCGGAGCTTGGACGTTACATGAAAAACGACCTGTGGAGATGGGGACAAATGCGGTATGGGTAGGGCATGGGACAGTAAGTAAAGACCACACATGGACCAAGTTAAGCTCCGCCCATAATGGGCGAGGCCGTCATGGAATGTTCAAAAATTGTTGGTTGGGTTCGAATGTGCCCCAAACATAGGGAGAAGATGGATCAAGGTCAGGGATGAGTTTTTGAAGGTCAGGAAAGAATGCAGGGCACAGTGGGCGGAGCATTTAAATTGGTGGGCGGAGCTTGGACGTTACATGAAAAACGACCTGTGGAGATGGGGACAAATGCGGTATGGGTAGGGCATGGGACAGTAAGTAAAGACCACACATGGACCAAGTTAAGCTCCGCCCATAATGGGCGGGGCCGTCATGGAATGTTCAAAAATTGTTGGTTGGGTTCGAATGTGCCCCAAACATAGGGAGAAGATGGATCAAGGTCAGGGATGAGTTTCTGAAGGTCAGGAAAGAATGCAGGGCACAGTGGGCGGAGCATTCAAATTGGTGGGCGGAGCTTGGACGTTACATGAAAAACGACCTGTGGAGATGGGGACAAATGCGGTATGGGTAGGGCATGGGACACTAAGTAAAGACCACACATGGACTAATTTAAGCTCCGCCCACGGTGGGCAGGGTGTGCACTGAAATACTCTGTCCTCAAGAAAAAGAGCAATACAGGCCGACCTACTGACGCACATGGTGTTTCGCGCACAGTAGTGTGCGCCCGCCAACTGGTATAAAATATGGCGCTTACATCTCACACTCCGTTGCACTTCAATGCTGAGATTATTTAATTCCAGGATTGCAATCATTCTATGCGATGATTTTTGAAAATGTTGTTGGTGAACGAGTTGTTAAGCCCATAGATACTCTATGTAAGTGTTGCTTTTGTTTACTCATCACAGGTATTTTTTTATTTATCGTCTCGTTGTGATTGAATCTTGTATCTGTTCCAGTACCATATCATGCTCGACCCGAGTGGGCGCAACGAGGCAAGATGGAAGTTACTCAACTGATTGAACATTTCCATTTGGACCAGTTGGAGCAATCAACGCAAAGTCCAGGAAGCAGAAGGGCAGGTGGTGAGTTCACGGTTCTCTTTTCGAGCTCATAATCTTGAGTTGGCATCTTTCATGGAATATGCGGAGTTGAATTATGTTCAGCATAAAAGTGTCAAAGCCATGCGTCGGATTTCCTTCCTAGGTAAAGACCGGGCTTTTATTGGCTGTTGAATCGGCTTACGGGGACAGTATCTGACTTGGGCGAGGGAGACAGAAGCTGAACAACTGCCTTCCCAATAAAATAGTGAAAAAAGGCCCACTTCAGGAAGGTTCTTCTTATGATATGATGTTCAACCGTCTACTCTACATTTTACCAGTTCACTTTTTATATTATCACCGTTACCTATTTGTTTGTAGATGGTACTACAGAGAGTGGGCATGGGAAGTCGAAATTCCCGGATCGGATCGTTTGAGCACAGCCCTCTGCCACCTGCAGATTGGGCAACACAGTCCCCACTCTTTGAGGCCGGGACTGTGTTGCATATCCACACAAATATTCGATCAAAAGAAAGGAACATTGGGCGTGAAATCGTGGTTTAAGCTTTTGTGCGCTTGTGTAACGCATACGGGAAACAAATCTCATATTTTCAACTTCTACTCGACTTCGTGAACATGTTGCGCTGCGACCATCTTGTAGCACAGTGGTTGCCCTGTAACACACATGGTATACTTCTCATGAGCGTAGCGAAGGGCACCGCTAGTGAAGTCATAGCGTCGTCAGCGTGTCCGTAATCTTAAAAAAAAAACCAGGTTTCCAAATGGACCCGTGCCAGCGCTGTACCGGCTGTTGTGAGATTCTACGTCACTCTTTTGCCTAGTCCATTCTACCGACAATCCGGCCCGTAGAATATCCCAAACGGTGCTCCTGAAAAGTTAGGGCCGGCGGGGCTGTCGTAGAATTGGTACCATAGCCAGGACAAGCAACGAGCAAATAAGCTGGCTTGCTTATCGGAATGGTTAAGGTAGGTAGCCCATTAGCAATCTCCTTTATTTTTCGCAGAAAATTTACAACAATAAATGTAGTGTGGTCCGGAATAATATGGACCGACTTAATAGTATTAGGTTGTAAGGAAATTTCGGCCGGTATTGCCATTCAATAAATTTATTCATCAGTTAAGCCCTCATAAAGCAGGGAATGTGAAATTATGTCCTAGATCGTGAGATAGGGGCCGTCCGGTTTCTTGAGATTTTGACCGATTCATTCCGTTCTCTTTACTGTTGCACAACTGAGTACCTTGACTATCATACTCCTCAGTCGGTCAAAATTAACCGCATTGGCTTTTTCAAGACAAAGTTCGATCTATTGATTTTGTTGCAACCCGTATACCTCTGATCACTCCACCGCGTGTGACTCAACTACAGCTCGAAGGTGATCGGCTTTTCAAATATTTTAAATTAAGGAACGCGAGATATCACAGTATTATCAGCCACGAATTTCTAGATCGCACAGAACATCGCTGCATAACATCAACGTCGTTGCTTCATTCTGCGAATGCTGTAAACGGGACTTAAGTAAAAGGGCAATTTTCATCACAGAACTTTAAATCAGTGGTCATAATATGACATTACCAGTCAGGCCATAACCTGGCAGGAACTGCTCGAAGATAAACTTCAAAGTACGGAATTCCTAAAAGAGGCTTATTGACTTATGAAATAAGTGCAGACTGGCACCAAGGGCCAAAATAGACTCACTTTAGGATTATGTTTTATATATTCCCTAGTTAGTTGCTCGATTCGGTCAGGTTTCAAGTTTTTGTTTTCAACTACTTCGAAAAACTGATCGAACGCGACTGGAAGTGTATCTATGACGTCCATGACCTCGAACATTACTGCGTCCTTTAGGAACATCCTATCCGCTTCGAGATTCAGTACTGGGTACTGAAAAATCAGCATGAAAACGTCCACCCCAAACTGCTTTTTTTCTTTGCAAACTGCCCACCAAAATGTTATGCTTTCTAGCCCATTTCCCAACTTCCTTCTCTTGTTCACCGATCGTGATTGTTCTGTTGGATATTATCCTATGGTATTCTTCACGAGCATCCGGGGTAACTAAATGCTCTAGCTCTCGTGGCATTCGAGGAGGCTCGTCAGCAAACCCCCATTCTACACCAAGACCATAAACCGTTACGGCAGCAAAAACGAGCACAACAAATGCGGGCTTCATTGCTAGCGCCTGAAAACTTGCACATAAAGTTGTGATATGTGGGATATCCAAGACGAGTGCACAATTAAATGGAAAAGTGAGAAGATAAAGAACGCCAGAGAAGGAGACTCATTGTGCAGCCAGCGAGGGCCTGCTTTGCTACTCTAATGATCAGCGTGCCTTTTATACATCGCATATTTGTTGCGGTGCTTTTTCCCTTTGCCGCGAACAGGTTACAGCTGTTAATTCATCCGCTTCCTGCAGGATACATCATTCTGTTGGAGAGTCTTATCGTTTTCAAATCCGCGTTTAATTATACTTGATTCTTTATTCTCACTTTATGTGCTCATAAAATCATGACGAGTGGAATAACTTTGCTTCTTTTTAGGTAGGATAAGCGATTAATAAAGGTACCAAAGCCGTTTATTCTAGGTATTCTGGAGGGGAGACATAACCTGTGTTGCAAGCACAGTCTCACACAGTTTTTTCTGCCCAATTTGGATGATGGACCGTACCGTGTACTATGCGAAAGCCAAACTGCTTTATTATATTTGACCAGTTGGCTGGCGCACATTACTGTGCGCGTAACATGGGCGTCAGTGGGTCGGACGGCATTGATTTTTTTTCTGTAGGCTTTACTTACAGATAGGATTGTAAGCGGGTTAATGCGGGATTATACCATCAACCCTTCGAATGAGACCCTCTCTCCGATGCGCGAAGAGGAAGCTGCGAAATTTCGGAAGTGAAGTAACAAAGTAGCAACTTCACGACCAGAATTTCACCATTCTACAAGGATGTCATTATCGAAGGGCAGAGGGGTGCGGCAAAGTGACATCGTTTTGCCTAATCTTTTCTCTTTACTTGCTCTTGAAAACATCATGCGTCAACTGGAATGGTAAGGCATGGGAGCGAAGGTCAATGGCCGGCATCTACAAACTTTGGAACAAGAACGAGGTGGCCAGGTAGAACCTTCGTTCGAAAATGATGTGATCGATCTCGTTATGGGATTATCCACCGAGTGACTCTTGATTCCATCATATATGAGATAGCCTCTGGAACTGAGAGTTACCATGGAGGGGAATGATCGACATGCTAAACCCTGATAGCTTCCAACCATGCTCCTTCCATTCCGTTCCTTGCATCCCGATGTGAAGTTCATTAATTTATGGTCGGTCTTAGCGTTTGAGTCTCCGACCATGTACTTGAAGGAGGTCTGGATTTCCTTATGGAACCACTCCAGTTCCACAGAAAATTATTCGGGCTCGGCCTCGTCATAGCTTCAGGTTGGTGCGGAGGTCAAAACCGGAGGTGAACTACATCTTTCCAATTGCAGACGTACGATTCGCATTGTCAGATTTTCGTACTAATTACATACAGTTTCGGGACACGCCTCATGTCTATCAATGATTACGACTCCTTGCTTCTTGCCACGGCCTTCGGCAAAATAACTTCCATAGATCGCTCCACTTGCTTTAATTTTTCTATACTAATATCTCTAATTAGTTATACTTGATTATCCTATTGAATAATATAGTGCGCTAACATTGTCTGATTTGTGAATGTTGTTTATGTGTCTGTCCTTTTTCGTTCACATCCTTATTGCCACTTTATTATTTGCTGGTCGAATTTTCGCTTCGCGGCGTCGCACTCGCCGCGCCATCAGTACGTGTCGTTAAGAATTCCACTCAAGACGCAATGGGCTGGTACCGTAAGGCACCCTCAAAGATTGCACCTATTTTCAGCATCATTTCGTTAATTAACATTCCCTAAGACTGCAATATGAGCTCTCATCGTCCTTCACAGCTGATAAAGGTATAGCTATCACTGCTTCTGTTGTACTTGAGGTTGTTGATGTTTGTTTGTTATCTTATTAGGTTTCGTCAACTTTAAATGCTACTGAAGAAACTTCTATGGATCACTCACTGCAGAATGAGGGGGAACATTAAGAGTTGGATTACTTATAATATTCCAGTTCTCACAGAAAGCATAACAACAAAGGCAAATAGCCACACGACTGGAAATAGGTGCAATCGTTAAAGGTCCTCCACGGTACCAGCCCGTTGCGTCTTGAGCGGGGTTCCAAACGACTCGCACTCGCCGCACCGTTCGCCGCGGGCGCACGCTCGAAAATTCAACCAGTCGACCCCCACCCCAGCTGCAATGATAGACAACTGTATCGTGCAGATGATGTAGGTAGTGACACGGGAACACTATAATAGACCACTGAAACTGATTGCCCCTCACAAAGACGGGTTAGGAGCGTCGGAACGCAAATATTGCCAAGCGTGTTGTTGGCTCATCTCGACCATGGTGCGTTGTCGTTGGTGATGCTAAGTGGAGTTTCAAATAGGGAACTCGTGGTAAATTCGCTACGTTTTTCTCGTTGTTCCTGGGTATGGACACCAACATGGGCTACTTAAGCTCATATGGGTGTCTATACCTTGAAATAGCGAGATCAAATCCCATACTCGCTATTAGGGTACACAACTGTGAACTGTGACAATTTCTTCAAAAAAAAAGGCAAGAAAATTTTACAATTTTTCAGTTGGGAAAGTGGTGAGACGTCAAGTATGGGTAATGAGTAGGGACGAGGAAACATCATTGACCGGATTCCTTGAATAAATGTTGGAAAAATAAACTGTGAAATAATGTCATCTGGGCCCCGATCACATAGTTTCTAAGTTCTGAATCGCTGTCAGGGCAAAATCGAAACAAATTTTCGATAGAGCAGAAAAGCTCCTTCCAAATGGTTCATAACCAACGCTGCATAAGGAACTGGAAAGGATGATTCTCATACTGAATAAGCATGAGTTTTAGGAAAACGAAATCAGAAAATGTCGACATTAGTACTCAATCAACCAATTATTGGAATTTGTAGAAGAGGTCGAGGCTTAGTACGTGACTCATAATGGCTGATTCTCCTGAAGTGAAAGATAGTATTTCAATTGATTGCCGGCTTGCCACAGCATAACACACCGTTTTGTGGAGCAGAAAATCGCTTTCGATCGATTGTGAAATGCTGCTTAAACTTGTAAATTTGTCGGATAAGTTCTCGTTAGGAAAAATGACATCACTTATGGAATGACCCAATAAATAGGCCCAATGCAAAATGATGAATGAATGGTTTGCTTCAAGTGTCCAGTTGTATTAGGTTGCGAGAAAAGTTCTTACCCGTTGCCACAATCTCTAGATAAATACAAATCCGAAAGGGCGTCGAATCAGATTAATTTATATGTTGTCTTTACTAAATGGAGAGGCAGTTGTTTGTTGGTTTGATGCTTTTCTTGAAATCCGAAATGTCTTTCAATTATTAGGGTAATTTTATTAGGTTGTCCCAAAAGTCTTGTAGGATTTTTTTCGCTTATCACCTTTTATTTATTTTTTCTTCCAACAAACAACAATTAGGCAACAACGTATTGACCATTGTTATCGACAACACTCTGCCACCTCATAGGTAAATCGTTGATTCCCTCCTCCCAGAACTCCGGGTTCTGAGAGGCGAAGAAGTCAGCGATCGCCTTTGCAAGCAAGTCATAATCAACGAATTTTCTCTTGGCCAGGAAGGATTCAAGAGGATGAGTAAGGTGCTAGTCAAAAGAGGCAATGTCTGAAGAATATGGCGGACGGGCAGCACATCCCAGCCGAGCTCCTATAGCTTGGCCTGGGTACTCTTCGCGAAATGGGAGCGGGCGTCGTCATGAAGAAGGGTGACCGCGGGCCTTCCCCGGTACTTTTCTCGGACAGCAACGGCGAGCTGCTGGAGCTGGTGGGTGCATATGACAGCGGTGACTGTCTCGTCTTGTACCAGCACCTCGGGAAAACCATTCCTTCCGCGTCCCAGAACCAGCACACTCCCAAGCGTGGTTTGTCTTCCGTGTCAATATCGCCGTTGCTGAAGCTGATGAACCAGCGGCGCACAGTCTCGTAGCTCCCACGTACCTTGACCAATGCAGCGTTGATGGAGTGGCAAACTTCCGTCGCTTTGGTGCCGCAAGACCACTCCTAGACACCGCGTGTTGGGCGGGTATCGACTACGGGCATTGTAGCTCTCTCCACAGAATCTGGTGAGTCAATATAACTTTTGTTAGAAAGCCTAGAGAACCTTCTACCATATTCCTGAACCGCCTAGACCTGCCTCGAAGTGAACAAGAGTTACTCATTTTTTTTAGAAAAATCCTACAAGACTTTTGGGACAACCTAATATTTGGCACTAAGAAACACTCATTGGACGGCTCCATTCCAAGAGTTTTAATTTGGTCGAGTGGTGTTGAAGCCAACCACAGAAGTGGATACCGCAAAGGAAGTAGATATTGCTTTCTCGCCCGCATACTTGCCACATCTAGTATAGTCAAGTTCCTGACGCCTGGCAGGGCGTGGCCTACGGATTTGGGTGTGTGGCGAGAGTGAGATTGTGTGGCGGGGTGAGAGAGATCGATACACGTTCATCCAAGTCCGTAGGCCTCGCCCTTCCAGGCTTTGGGAAATGGACTGTAGTTTCCTGGTGCCGTAATTGCTGATATCTGGATAGCTATCTTGAACAAATCGTTCAGTCGCATGGCAAGTCGGAGTCGAATTTTTACGGTTCACGGTCAATAAAGCCTCTCATCAAAACGGGATGGGCGAAAAGGAGTCATGCTTGCAAAAGGTTGGAGCTTATAATATGATGGGGCTTAGTTCATGGGAAGAGATAGAGTTCGAGCCGAGTTATGATGTCTTGGAGACAAAACTGCGAAACGAGTCGAAACTTCATTTGAGACTTAATACATATGCATAAGTATATACTGTCTTGCCGTAATCGGATAGATGGTGGTTTCCACGTGGTTACACACTATTCTCGCGGTGAAGGACCAAATACTATAACAAAATTGGGAAATACGATCACACGGACGAACCTCGAACTCAAGTAATCAAACAAAATGCCAATTGTGCATGGGCGGAGGTGACGCACACTCCCACTCTCATGGTGTGGCACAGGCCAACCAAGCCTTCCATCCCTCCAGCGTCGATTACCTCGCGTGTCTGGAAGGATGGAAGCACTGTACATCGGTTGGTCGCGCAAGTCATTTTAAAAGTCAGATCGCATTCTTGCTTGTTACTCAACTACAGTTTTAAGCTGATCGCTTTTCTTAAAATTTATTTCAAGTAAAAGAACCTCAGGCACAGCAGTATTATCACCAGCAAATCTCAAAATCGTGCTGAACTCCGCTGCATAGCATCGTCGTCATTGCTTCATTCTGCGAATTCTGTAAGTAGAATTCAATGTAACAGAATTCAAAGTCAACTGTCATAATTCAGCATTACCATAGGGTCCATGGCCTTCAATGAACTGTTTGAAGATAAACTTCAATGTCCGGAATACCTGAAAGGCTTATTGACTGAAGAGTTAAACGAGCACTGGCAAGAAAGGTTAAAGGCATATTTCAGGATTGCCTTGAGGGGGTCAAAGCGCCAAATATGAAATCAGAGATGCTGAGGATTACGACGACAAAGAAAAATCCGAAAAAAATCCCCGAAAAGGGCAAAAATAAGGCCTCCTGTCATCCAGCCTCAGACGAGATTGCCCCATGAAAGCGAGCCTTTGAATCAGTTCCCGCTGGCTGGTATCAGAAGGAATTCTGGGATATCACCTGTTTCCTCATGTCAACGTCTCCTTCACCATTGGTATCTCTTCCTTATCTTATGTTATCACACAATGCGTAGGCCTCATTTGCCACGTTATTGCCATCATTGCCACCGTCATTGCCAACAAACACGTCTGAGATGGGCGCGGCCGAGCTCCAGGGTGAGGCTGAGCTGGCTTTAAGAGCTCCGCGCGCTGCGATGACTCATCATCGCGCTTTGATATGTGGACAGTCTCCCTGCCCCCTTGGGGAACTATTAGGTCATATGGAAGGGCTGCAATGTTTCCCTAATCCTGAAATATGCCTTTAAAATAGACCTGAGAGTGGATGAGGTTAATTGAGATTTAATTTAAAATCTGCTCACTTCAGGATTGAGTTTCATAAGCTCCGCTTTTCTTTGGTCAATTTCGTCAGGAGTTAAGTCTTTGTTTTCAAGTACTGCGGAAAACTGCTTGAACGCTTCTGGAAGGAAGTCAATAACGTCCTGAACTTCCTTCTTTAGTGCATCCCTATACTTCTTCCTGTCTTTTCGGATTTCCTTTACTTGTTTCTGAAATGTCAGTAGGTGGAGAATGCTGTCTGGAACATCTCATATTTCATTCATGACCCTTCACTCACCGAAATGTGATTGTCTTCAGCCCATTGCTTGATTCGTTTATTTTGCTGACGGATTGTCAGTGTTCTGTTGGATATGATTCCCCAATATTCTCTTCGAGCTTCTGTAGTCACAAAATATGCTAGCTCTCGTGGCAATGGAGGAGGCCCGTAATGAATTTTGGGGGCTTTGGGATGCAAAGGACCAACAGGGCGCTGAGCTGAAGCTGCTACGGCAACAAAAGCTAGCAGAATAATCACAAGCTTCATTACAATTGTCTGAAAAATTGTTCACAAAATTGAAGTTTGTACGGCTTTTGAAATGAGTGCCAATCAAACTCACGGAAAAGTGAGAACGTAGACCCTGAAAGAGGGAAAAGCGATTCACTGTGCAGTCAGCGAGGGACTGGTGTGCTAGCCTTATGATCGACGTGCTTTTTATATCTCGCTTTTCTGATGGTGCTTTTGTCCTTTGCCGCAGATATAGTGTACATGTTGGTTCATCTGCTTTGTGCAGGGTACATAATTATATTCACTCGAAAAGTGGTGTCATTTCCCAACAATTTCTCTGCAATCAATGTGTCATACAGGGTACTACGAGTAGAGCATAAAAAATTGGGGAAATACGATGCTCGGCCTTCTAGATTGTAATGATTTTATTACGGCTAATGTTTCGGCAAATCACCTTTCTTTAGAGAGACTGTGAAGCTGAAACGTATGAGTGATACAAAACGTCGAGCAACCTTTTTGAAATCACAAAAGCAAGCTAGAAGTGGAACATTCCTAAGCGGCATAATAAAACCAACTGACCTTATCGAAATTTGGAGCTGTAGCTTGGCATATTGTGCTGGAGCTTTCACGGTGGTGTATATGTGATCCAAAGCATTCACGGCTTGGTCAGATTACTGATAGGGGCCCTCTGGAGATGTTACTATGCAAATTACGCCAACGGTTTCGTGAGGCTCAGCATAAATGTGTCATTGATCGTTTCTGAAAAAGCCGACATCAGTGGAGAATCGTACATAGAGTGTAGTAGGAAAATATGTTCCACTCTGACAAAAAACCCAAAAACTTGAAATTATGCAACTCGTTCAAATCACTTCCAAAAGAATTTTCAACAGTTGTGGACGGGAAGCTGCACAGTTTCACACAGTTTTTTTGACTGAATTTGATGGCGTGGATGTGGACGGTATATGGTGTCAACAAGACTATGCCACATGCCGCACAGTCCGCGAAACGATTCGATCTTGGCTGTATACTGTGTCGTATTTCGAGGGCAACAATTGGCCCAAGGAACCCATAGTAAATTGCATTCCCTTTCATGGTGTTAGTTGAAATTAGGTCAATACTGACAAATACAAACTATACATGCATTGAACGCAAGAAATTCAAGGCTGAATCAATGAAATCAAGTCACATTTATATATAATGTACGAACTCCTAAAGAAGGAGGCGCATTTATCAGCGAAACTGCGGATGTCAATTGCCCAATCTGTTAGACCATACATAATCGTTTCCTATAAAAAATCGAGATTCATTTCGAATAAACACAAAAAACAACTGCTCTCGTTATTTTCTACACCAATTTTGTAACACCCCTTATGTATATTTAAAAATCACGATTCTTTTTTTGAATAAATCATCTACTGATCGCTCCATCTGCTTCTCCTTATTCAATACTGATACTACAATAAATTATATTTTTATCGTCTACTAAAAATCAGATGCTAAGAAAGCCTACACCTCTATCTGTCTGTTTGTCTGTGGTTTCGTGTGTGTTCATGCCCTTTTCCACTTGTTTGACACGTAGTCCTTACCTCGCGTGGTGAATCGTGGATGTCAGAATCTTAAAAATGGTAGATGGGTTGGTACGAGTCTGAAACTGCGTGGTCAAAACTGTTGTTTGTTCATGTTGACCTTGGAGGGGTGTGTACCGTTATGTCAGGATTCCGCACGACGCAAACGGCATACGACGCAGTGTGTGCGAGCTATGCGCGTCGCGATAGTGGGGTCTCAGAACGATTACACGCTATGCTAGGGGCGCGATACGCAGTTGACTTGTAATCGCTTCGAGACTCACCAACATGGCCTCGTCCGTATTGTTGCTTGCGACACGCCGCAGGCGAAATCCTGACATAAGGGCACACACTCACCTTGGATCGTTGTTATTCATGACGTTACGGTATGTGTAAAGAGGATATTGATGGGGAGAATGTAACCTTTTGCCTTTTTGCCCTTTGCGGCGAATGGACTACTGCTGTTAGATCACCTGCTTTCGACAGGGAACATCGTTACGTCAGGAGGTAATGTTATGTCTGGATCCATGTTTAGTTATCCTTTGTCATCTGCCTTTTTCTCGTTCCCCATATAGCGGCAGAACATTAGTGGAAATTATGAAATAGGGGACGGCTACATCATTAATGCTTGATGGAACTGATAATAACTGGGGAAATCAGCATCGAACAGCAAGTGTCGTCAAACATGTTTTAGAGTTAGTACCATGACTTACGAATCTATCAGTGTACTAGAGATCGATAGCGGGTAGTGGCAAGTGATAACTGTCGATAAGCTCTGATATAACAAAAACGAAAAAAAAGCAACTTTGGCGAGATACGTCACACCGCTCACTGTCACCATGCCACTACCATGCCAACACTAAACTGGAATGTAGATGAGCATCGTCTTGTCTCGAAAGGTGATCGCAGAAGAATTTTGGGCTTCATAGGCAAGCTCTCGGCGCCTAGCGCCTTTATCAAGCGTGAAATGGTGCAATTTTGATCGTACTAGATGTAGGTTGGAGGTCGTTTTCCGAGCTGTACTAGATGTATTCGTACTTTACTGACTTGCTGCTGCCACCGGATCACTGTTCTTACTCCTGACTGTGGTAATGTTCGGTATCACAGTCATTCCACAGTGCATAACACAGCAGCCATGTGACTGGTTTGAGAGAGTCACGTAGCTGGTTCCTGGCGATTATTTCCGGAGATAGCCGCCTTTTCCACTGACTCGAGAGTTTTTCCTTCCATTATATCTGCAAGAGGGTGCACTACTTCGATGATAATGGGGGGAGGGGGAAGGGAGGGTGCATCGCGAATATGCTTATTCGTTTTATGCCCGGAGGAACTATTGCTCAACTATAATATAGGATTTTGCAATGCTCTGCGGTATTTGTCCAGTTGCTTGAGAAAAGCCTCTTGTTTCTCCCATGTATTTTTGCTCATACTCATGAAGTATTATCAGGTACACCGACTCCCGGAGATGGCATATTTTATCTTCAGTGCATACCTGCATCCTTCCCTCTCGCACGTATCCTAGAGTTTATAGAATAGGTGAGCAACCATTTCAGAATCAGAGGTGGTTCAAGTATGGGCACTTATTAATGGAATTTTTCAGGCTGAGGACTCAAAATGTAGAGCAAAAATGTGATAGAACTGACAAGCTGGGTCAAATGGAGCTAATGTTCTATCCAATCTTCACTTCAAATTGTCAAAGGTTATCCAGAAGAGGCACCCCGCAAGTAGGAAACAAGGTAGGACACAAAAGTTTGAGATAAATGCTCAAGACGATATTGTGAAGAGGAGAGCGTGTGCACAATGCGCAAATGATAGACAAAGACAAAAAACACAGGCACTCTACTTCCTCGGTCCTCTCGAAATTGTGCATAGCGAAAAAAGGGATCAAGCTTCTGTGACTAAACGCGCGTGATTTATTTTGTGGTGCGAGGCATATACTCGCTTGATACCTTGTTCAGAGCTCACAATTTCAAAGCAACCACGGGAATTGTACCCTTGAACCTGAAGGATAACCGCTGGAAACCGCGAGCGTGTCGCGTCCCACGACGAAGCCGGCCAAGGCCAGTCGCCCTCCCGGTGCTTCCCTGGCACCGTGAACACGTGCACTGGGACTTCTGTGTGGCGTTTTATCTAACCACCGGTTACGGCATGAGTGCGTACTCGACAGACTATGGGATGAAGACGAAAAGTTAGCTAATATATGCTTCTTTACCATTTGACTACGATTGCAAGCACGTAATCTGTTGCTAGCGAGCCACCATACGAACTGGGAGGCGTTTGAATTCATAAAAATGTGAATGAAATTTTCATGCATGACGCATCCTGCAGCAAGGCTGACCAACGCTAGTCGCCATCTCGTAGGGCTTCTGAGAGCAAAGATGTGTATTGGAGGCATCTCATCTCAGACATAGTAGGTCTTTTTTTTAAGAATCCTATAAAGATCTCGCCATCTCGAAAAAAAGTTTCCTCGACTAGTTTCCTACGATATAACTCTTTTTTGAGATGTGCTATAGTCTAAGTGGCCTTTAGAAAGCGCAATCTCGTAGATCCCGCATGAGGAATTTGCACTCATAAGGCTACGTTCAACGAACGAAGAGCACTTCAAAAATTTTCCAGTCAACTGGCTTCCTTCAATATAACTTCTTTGTCTTCGAAGATCTGATATAGCTCAAGTGGTCGTTAGAAAGTGGGGGCTCCTTAACCTCTCACCGGAAATGCGCACTAGTGAACTTATGTTTGGAGGAAGTTACGAACATTAAGATAGGCGTTCCGAGATTCTTCCAAATTTTTCTCCACTGGATCTGCATATACAGAAGACCACTCACCCATTAGGGAAACCAAGCGGCCACTAGATTGGGTCGAGGGATTAAATAGAACAGTGTGAGAACAGTTTAATTACTCTATATTCAGTGGTTCTCTATATTCAGATGCGTGCGAGATATTACAAGCAGATCAGGAGGCTAGTCATGGGTCGAAAGTTAGAACCTGCACTGGCCATAGCCTGCATGTCTGAGACAGAAAAGCCTCAATGGATCGTGGACCGCTCTGTATTGCCGTCACGTAGATGATTGCTTCGTCGTCTGCTCGACCCAGAAAGAAATGGACACGTGTTTTAACCTGCTCAACAACCAGTCGGAGAACTACAGTTCACACGAGAAAAGCCTAAGGACTACTGGCTTGCTTTCTTAACCTTAAAGACAGCATTAGGGGTAATGCGGTAATGGAGAAATCCCTACAAGAAGTCACTCACATGGTAGCCCTGGGCCTAAGAAAGCTATCTGTGGCGAAATCCCGGTGAAAAAGTGCCACTCCAAGCTGTAGAAGCGCTGCAAAACGCCGCAACCATGCAGCGGTTACGCCTCTTGGACACAGCGGTCCCGCCTCCCGATGAGGTAATTCCCGATTGACTGGGGTGGGAGCGGCCAAGGAGATGCGGCAGGATCGGAGGTTTTGTGGTGCGCTTTCGCAGTTTCAGCTTGAAACTCAATGTTATCGTATTTCCAAACATTCCCCTGTGTTTACTTGGCAATATGCCAATGGAAAACTAGATCAAACTACTCCCCTCTTGACGGACAAGTCGCCCGGGTCGAGAATCAACAGTGGAAAGGGGTCCTATTTCTCGGGTTTTGGGCCATCTCCATCCGTTTTTTCTCCACTATCCTGTTACTAGGCATCTCGACTTGCATATGCACTACCACTTTTACTTTACGTCGGACTTTCCCCTAATGCTGCCTCACTTGAACAAGGGTGTTATTAAACACAGTGTGTTTAGGAAAGCTAACAAAATATGTTAGCCCATTTCCGGTCAACACACCCTTCGAAAACCAGGCGAGCGATCTTAAAGAACATACCCAAACCAACCAAAAGAATGTCATCACTTATAAGAGAGCAGATTCTTTAGAACTAGCCCGTAGGATAATGCAGGCAAATGGCTACCCCACCAACACTAAAGAGGAGCCTCTCCCTGGACCACCCAGAGAAGGTATCCGAGATTTGTAATCGACGAAGGCGAAAAGGTACCGTTCTGCATGCTTTTCATAACCAATACCATCAGCTCGACCGTTAGGAGGGTTCTGCGCAAGTGTGGTTTCGACCATGCAGGTCGTGTGGTCGAAATTCCCCAACGCCCCTGAACCAACGTCCCTGATTTAGTCCGGAACCGCGGCTATGATTGCATATGTGCTGTCCCTCACGGTGTGGTCTGTCTCAATGGGCGAGAACGTGACTGCCAGGAGTCAGGTGCAAGCTCTGTGGAGATGATATATTGAGGAAACTGGGCGGGCTCTGCGCAGTAAAATCATAGAACACCTCGATGGCCTAAAGAGATCGAGGTCTGAGACCCCTGGGTGCTCACCGTTTGCAATGCTATGGGAATGTGAAATTTTAGATATCTGTAGGGATCCTTTCAAGCGAACTCCAGACTCCAGTTTGGAGGCATTTTCGATTGAAGCAAGAAACCCTTAAATGAACATGGAAGTTGGACATGGAACATGAACATGGAAATGAACATGGAAGTATATCGTCATAACAAATGAAGTTGCCCCATTTCTTAACCTGTATGGGCTGAAACGCCATCGGCTTCATGCCGATGAGGCTGGTCATCTGAAGCCACCCACTTGGTCAGAATAGCGACGGGTTCAGCGACAGTCGGTTGTGTCTGGTCTAGAAGGAACTGTTTTCTAAGTTTGAGATGGTGTTTCAGGATGAATCGCATTAACCTTTGGCTTTCCAGGCACTTCCGAAGGCGACTACAAGCCCGAAACGTTAGCCGAATGAAGTTAATAGCCATCTTGTTTGCGATTTCAAGAAGAAATACATATAAAGTTCACATCACTTTGAAATACCGAGTTTTAACAAACTTACAAGTAATCCACAATGCTCAAGTTTAGTACAAGGGAAATAATGCGCCCCATTGCTATCGCTACATCGCTATTGCGATGGCGATGCGGCAGTCGCAATAGAGCGCTCTACATGGTTTCTGTTCGACTTTTAGCTTTGTCAACCTTCTCTTTACATCCCACATCTCTGCACATAGCTAGTATTTTTTACCCTTATCCCCTGTCATCAGAGGACGGGCACATGACCCACGCTTTCGTTTCGGAATGCAAGTATTGACTTCTGTTATGCTCTTTTGTTATATTCTTACTTTTCTCGTTTTTCACTAGTTTCGCCTCAGTTGTTCTCCATAGACTTTTAATTTCTCGGTGAGTCGCATTGTCTATGTAGAAAACCAAAGAAATTCCGAGGGGGGTCGTGCGAAGGACTTTTTTGAGGGAGTGGTATTTATTGAAAATTTTTCTCTACGCCACGCTTGATGCTGATCAGTAGCGGCAAAGCGTTTTGACAGCTAGACTATGTAAAATTCTAAATAGTGATGCATGTTCACACAAACGAGTTCAGCATCGGTTCCTGACAGACGGATACCCACTATATAAAAATCAGAAGATTAGTGAGTGGACTGAATGCTACCAATCGATGCAACCAAATCCAAACCTGTCAACCGCTAAACTACCTAAACACCCAATAGAAACCACAGCCCGGGTGTTGAATGATCATTAGATGAACACATATCGCTCCTAATTCATTAACATTGATCTTTGATATCAATGTAACAAGAGGTAGCAACGGCCAAAATCCGCGAAAACCCTGCCAATATCCCACAAAGTGGTAGCCTTCTTAGGCCGCTTCCATACTTTGCGCACCGACGCCGTCACGCGCGTGCGCAGTCACGCGCGTGACGCAGGCACGCGCGTGACGGCGTCGGTGCGCAAAGTATGGGAGCGGCCTTAGGGATGCGACGTGCAGTGGTAAACGGCTGAGTTACCAACCGTCTACAAGGTTTAAGCACGGAAAACTGACCAGGTGAACGTATTTCGTACTACTATGTCATTCGCTAAGGAATAGTTCGACAACTAAGCTGCGTGAAATTCGGAATAGTGATTTTGTTTGATTGTTTGTTGATGAAAAGTTAAGCTAGCGCTCAGTGCTGCGCTTATCACTGCAGAATCATGCGACATCTATTTCTTCGATATTGGTTGCTCAGTAAGAAGCAATTCTACATTACATAATTCTTTCCTGCTACTCGCGCAGTAGTGTGCGATAGCTCAACTGGTACCGTAAATATGCCACAGTATTTCATGAAAAATCGGGTATTAGTCCAGCATTCGATCCTGGGATTATACTATTGGAAGCGGCGCCATTTGTCGCCAAACCACCTACCCATACTGATTTCATGGATTGATATTATAATTTTCACGAAGAGCATATCGTTAATCGATCTTTCATACGCGCGTCACGCATGTGCCATACACAAAAGCTTACAGACATGTTGTAAATCTAAGTTTTTTGGTAGAAATTATCACATTACGAATTTTGAAGTGCATTTTTATTTTCATTTTCATGCGATTCATGCCCTTCCGCTGATTGCTTCACGTTCGAATAGGTGTGAAACAGAGTCTATCGTGCGGTAATCCATGCAAAGGCTTTTAATCAGATAATTATAGCGTATCGTTGTTGTCATAGATACGGACCGGTTGTCGCTGGCCACAACGGAAAAAGAAATTCCGTAATTGTGGATAAACACGAGACGCTAGTAGTGATTGGAGTCTCGAGCAAATTTTCCCGGAAGATGCTCGTAAACGAGTGAAATGATTTTCGTGCTTTTAATGATTATTTGTTTATCACCAGCATCGAAACTTCTTGGGAAAACTCCTCTCACGGCATGCCTTTTTCCATTTAGTAATTTCTCAAAAATATAAGGTTAACACCGAAGATTTTCCCATCGACCACTGAAAAGCTCCCAACTAGTCCTTCGGATTCAAATACAGAAAATTTCATCAAATTTCACGTATGCCTCTCCTGGAGAACCTAAATCTTCAACTATGAGTACAATACCTCAATAAAAGCGTCAACCGTTCGCGTTGATCCATTTATGAAAACGGCGGCTTTTTTATTTCGTGTGGTAAATAAAAGCATGACGCATCACGAATACTGATTAGAAGTGCTTAGCGTTCATTAGACTTAATTTTTAATTTGGTTTTTTATTTTTGCAGGCTTTTCATTTTTATTTTTATTTTTGCAGACTTCACATTTTGATTGTTAAAAAATTAGGAGAATGAAACACACGGCGTAACTCACTCCTCTGAGGTCTTCCCATGCCACAAGTGAACCTACTACGGGTCTGCATAAGTACGGGGTATTGCTCAATTCGGACCTGTAGGAGGTGGCTAAGGCAGAATTGAAGATGGGTTAAAGACGGTTTTCTCTTTTCTCTTTTCTAGAGGTTATTTTGGATTGGAAAGAAAGGCCTTATATGGGGAGGGAATTGGTAGAGGGATTGGTGATTCAACAGGCGGTCAGTTTATGTGAAACAACCGTCGTCGATCTAACCGTACTTTGTGCCGATAAATTTCTCTAAGATTATAGACTGACTGATGGTACTGTTCTGGAGACACAGCTTTAGTATACCTACGGAAAGGAGGATGGGTGTGGGGGTGGTAAACGTTGAGTTGAGTCTCGCAGGGTCGAGTGGATGTTTGAGGATCACCCTTCTTTGAAAAAACTGCTGAACGCATTGCTTGACCCGAAACGAGTGAGGGTAAATGGTCAGAGGAAATATGTTTTTTTAGGACGACTGATGAAAAGGTGTGGTTAAAGGAATCGTCCACGGAAAAATAAGCTGTCATGTTATTCATATATTCATGTTGTATTTGCCAAATGTGTGCCGCATGCAAAGTTCCACGCGAAAAAATGTGAATCCGGCTATGATACGGTACTACAATTCTTGGCCGTGTGGGCGGGCCCTCCGAGCAAGTGTCACCCCGTCGTCCGCCGCGGTCGAAGACGCATTTTAGGAGCAGAAGGTTTTGTCAACGTTCCCCCTCTCCGTCCCCAAGCTCCGGACAACAAGACGCGGCTTCTATTCGGAGGCCCCGCTCACCCGCCCAAGACGGTGGTGCTGTATTTTGGCCAAATTCTCACTTTCCCGCGTGAAACTTTGCATGCGGCTCCTATTAGACAAATACAACATAAATATGGGTGATAAAGAAACTCTTTTTCCGTGGACGATTTCTTTAAGGCTTTTCATATGCTATCTACCCGTCAAAATCATGAAACAGCTTCAGTGACAAAATATTTCATTTGTAGTCATTGTATTTGACAATCTTCCTAAAATATAATAAAGATCCCCTTCGGTAGCACTTCTTCTGCGTGTGACCTTGGTCATCAGTAGCTTCAGATTCACCCCCAATCTATCAGATCGCATTGAACCATGCGACCATCGTCGGCGTACGCTTCGTCCTTCTCCCTTGTCGACTTCTCGTTTTTGTTTGCTCAGTAAAAGCACCTATTGTGTGTCCACATACGCGCAGACAAACGTAACATCAGCTGAGTTCCTTGGCGCAGCGCTACGAACGGACACTTCTGTTTCACTTAGGCTACCTCTGATATTTCTTTGTGACTCAAAAATTCTTTGGTCGTTTTGAAACGAAATTCTCTGAATGTTTTTTTGGGATCATTGCGACAGGGGGAGACGCGACTTGCCGCCAGCATCGATCTTGCAGTTGGGGCGTGTCCTCTAGCTGTATGTATCTCTACCAGATTTACCTAAGCCTTTTCAAGGAAGGACTTTGACAGCGTTGCCAACGCATCCTGGGGGCTTGTTCTCTAGCCGTCAAGGAAGGGGCTCTCCCAAATTTGCCAAGAATTGTTACGGCAGGCCGCGTTCCCCCCTCCCCCCGTGCCACATAGACCCTACATATTTTTAAGATTTATCAAACTTTATTTCTTGCGCACTGTGTTTTTATGTCTTCTGTCCAATTCCGCTACTATTTATTTTGTCACAAAACGACATCCTTGATTATCGATTGGGTCAGAGTGTTCTGTGCCTATGTGATTAAGGAAGCAAATTTTAAAGTCACCAGCTCAATCGTTCTTGAGTATAGACATCCTCAGGAGAGATGGTGCAGTGTCCTCTTGGATTCTCGGCTCATGCTAGGATCTTTTTTGTCAGTTATAAAATTAGTTCAGAATCTTTATAATTGCTTACTATGAAATCCTCTGCGATACGTCTTCAGTTCTGGACTTCGTAAAGGCCTGCATGATTCGATGTACTTCCATTAAGGATAACGAGAAAAGACACCAAGTCTATTTCGGTGTTCAACCTTTCCATGCTGATCCTATATCAAATAAATATCCCAGCATATTAAATATGTTCAGTACCGCTTATAATTCTTAGTTATCCGACAGTTTGCGACGGGTGATCCGTGGATTCAAGTATTGTGCCAGGAAAAAGTTCTGCCTATGGAGATTGAATGGTTCACAAATTTTTCTTTTTTCACTTCACTTTGGCATAATTTTTTTCGAATTTTGCGGACTGTGTCTCTAACTACCACAGGTTATCCTTGTCAACGCAGCGGAGTCGTAAACCTTTAGGATGTGAATTTCAGAAAAAAGATTTTATCCAGCCATGGCCACCAGAACCTAAGTATTCGATAGGGGTATGAATCCTTGTGCATTTCAATGTCGGCACAGTCTGGAACACAATCTGCGAAAATCTCTGGAGTGTAGCCAACAAAGTAAAGATTACTGAATCTTTCCACAAATGGAGTTAACTTTGATAAAATTTTGAATTTATTAAGCACCTTGCTAAGAAAGTTATAAGAAAACGACGTTTTGCCATGGATTGATCCTTTTAAATCGCTATCTCACTAGGATTAGCAGTAATGTAGCCCAGAGATCCTCTAATCTTTCCATTTGTGTTGCTTTTTCACTCGACTAGATAGTTTCAATGCACCTCAAAAAGTCGAAAAATTGGAAGAGGAGCCACTTGCTTGAATTCCCGCCGAACAGTATGGGGAGAGTTATCGGTGGTAAGAGCGCATTTCGAAATTTCGTGCCCAATACTGATTCACTGCTCGCGTCTTCGATACGTGACCGCCGCCTTTTCGCTCCAAGAGCCCTCATGGCCCCGCCTCCACGGACAGTTTTACCTCGTCGACTGTTATTTTGTGGAGCTGTGTGTCAGCCTGATTATTGTTTGATCGCGTGAAATTTTATTTGTAGCCCGTAGTAAGTAAACATTACATAAATAGATGGGCAACAGAGGAACTAAAACTTTCGAGGGCGATTCCTACAATTATAATGTAGACTTGATCTCCGAGCAGCAAAATCGATTAAGTGAACGAGAGTTGACTGCTAAAATCAAAAAAAGCTCACCGCTCGTAGAAATCATTGTTCCGATTTCCGATGCTCCTGACCCTCATTATTGAGCATATTTCGATTGAGTTCCATGCTAACTAGGTCTAGTTATCATTTCTGTAAGGTTTCACTACTGTTGAGAATCTTTTCCTCTCGTTACCTCTCCTGGTATTCCCTCATCGTTAACTCTCCTTCACACAACTCTGCCGGCAGAAAAATTCCACGAAGTCAGTCAACCTGAAGGAATTTTAGCTGAGTCCTAGTGTTCCAACATACAATAGTTCTGCTTTTTGACATTGGACATCGAATATTTCCTTTCAATTTGGTTTTGTTTCTCAGAAAAAGAAACGCGTAAAATCAATGGGACATGCTTCAACGAGCCGACTTCTATTCCTTGAAATGTCTATTCTCCTAACAAAGAGTTATTTCCTGAACCTTCTTATTCCATCTTTTTAGCGTCCCATGCATTGTTAGCAATCTCCTCAAACTGGCTTCTTGAAGGAATATTTCAGTGGGCGGATGATAGCGCGTTGGTTACAGGTGCAACACTCCTCCTAATTCTCACAGACTGAATTTTTAACCTTTGATTTCTCGATACCGGTCATTCTTCGGCGATCAGACGGATAGCAATCCCAGCAACTTCCTATTTTCTGTGAAATTCGAAGTGAAAATAAGTTGCATGGGTATATCTGGGTAATCGATTGATGATAATTAGGTCCCTGCAGCCCACATTAAAGGGGGAACCCCAAGTCGGTGGCTTCATTCTTTCTACAGCTGATCAAAGCTGAGTCTGCGCTTTTTTCCGAAATCTTCCCAATCACTTTGTTGATTCATCGGCACGTCGTTTCGTCGGCAATTCCATCGATTCGTTTGATAACGTTCTTCAGCGAGCATTTGGACCTTGGGCTACTATAGTAATTCTGACGGATTTTTCCAGCATTTCGTGTGAGCTTACCGTCCCTACAGACTTTTTTCATGCCAGCTGATTTTCACCAGTTCCGATTTTCGCTGTAAAGTTTTGCCGCCATAGACTTTCTCTTTTTTGGTTTTCTGTGAGGCTAGGATAAATAAAAGTCTCCCCGTTGACAAGTTCACGCGAAACTGCAGAAAGAAATGTCCACGACGATCATGACCTGAAGACTGAGCCTTCGATACTAATTTGGCCCTCTAAAGCAATTTTTTAGAAAACCTATCGGCTCACAGAAGTGGTAGTGTGTTGCACTTCAAATTCAAATAAACGACCTATTCTTCTGGCCACGAGCCGAACACCTTTTCTCATCACGTGCTAAAGGCAAACATAGCGGTTGTTTTGTGAAATGTGGATCCACCTGTCCAGTCGACATTCGTTTGCTCAAGCTTTTCCCGTCTTTCGAGGAGGTTTTGAGCCATAAACCGAATTCTTCGAGCTGAATTATTCTCGCTCTGTCACTTAGGCCTGAAATAGTGAATTCGTTGTCCGTATATTGAATCTCAATCACTACAATAATACTTCTATCCTTTCTGAATATGTTAGTTGGTACTTTGCTTATTCAGCAAAATAAATATTAGGCCCGAATATCGATTAACTCATGCAAATGCAACTAAACCCAATCAAATGCAACTGAGGAAATCGAGACATTGATTATGGCGTAACCCGGTGGCTATTTGGTCTGCTGCTTCATCAGTCCTCATTTGTTTATTACTTACTAAATTAATTTTCATAGCACGCCTCGCTCTTATCTGTGGAATTTGCGCTCGAAGGAATTTCACGGACGTACTATTCTTTCACATGTGCGTGCCACTGATCATACGCAGTGCCTATTTACGAGCTCCTCTATTCACAGTTGATAAAACGTAAATGATTGCTTGATTGAATGCAAACATTCATTTTCCACTCAATTATTATCATTCAGTTATCATTATTATCATTCAATTATGTATTATTATCATTCAATTATCAACGTGTTTATGAAAATAGTGTAGAATAAGCAAGAAATTACGAGGCAGTGTCTGCGCTAATTTGCATAGTCCATTTTGTCATTTATGTTATTTTGATCTCGAAGAAAATTAGGAGTATCGCAAATCATTCAATCTGAAAGGCTCTATGAGCCACTGCGAGATCCTAAGTGAATCCCAGCCCTCAGAAGTGGGACGGTCTGGCTGTTCTCTGATTGGCGGGGCTATCTGGCTGCCCTCTGATTGCCCCGCTCACACACCACACATTGATGTCACCTCTGATTTCATTTGGAAGAAGGTGCAGTGGTGACACGGCGCACTTTACTCCTCAAGGAGATCCAAGATGGCATTCTTTCTGAATCGCTTGAAGTGTGTCAGGCTCGAGATTATTGGCCTTCGACTTGGCGTGTTCTTTCTAACAATTTTGAAAGATGCCGATGCTCTGAACGAAGATGGTGTGACAAAGTAACTAGGTCCCACTCGTATGACCCGGGGATAAACTCACTAGTCCGCCCAAACCAACCGTACCTTCCTCTTCTCCGCAGTTGGCGAACAGGTCAGCGTCGGACCAGCTTGGGAGGATGAAAACAATGACGTCTACATCGTCTCGCCGCCACAGGACATTCTATAAATCATGTCGTTACTACGTACTATTCAACTGCCACGTCGATTTGGAACGGACCTAGTTTGACGCGTCCGGAATCGCTTTTCATTCCTTAGTCGTCTTTCATCGGGAGACCTAGATATTGAAAATTTCTGCACTATTTCCTTTTCGTTTTTGTGCTTTGTAAGGTTCCATTTCATGAAGAATGGGGAGTGTCGCGAAGTTGGTTAGAGGCTTCGCGTCATTTATCGCTTTCATAGCACTTGGTTCAAAATCCATGTCAAAAAACCTTTTTTTACCGAAATGTTACCTTGTTCAATTGATTCAGAGTTGTGTAGGAGAATCGAATTATTGTTATGATTTTGCACAATGGGTCTCGGCTTGAAAACTTCAGATAGGCGTCCTCTGAGACTAGCAGGGGTTGACGCTCAGGATGATTTCGAGGAGGTCCTCTCATGTTCATGCTCAGTTTTATTGATTGAGATTCATTAGTCGTCAGCATTATGAAAAGAAATTATGTGCATGGCGCAGTTCAGTGGTTGTTTAACAGCTAATTGCCTTTTCTCTACTTTGACTGCTGTTGTTGTATTTTCTGTGTAGTCAACCATGGTTGAATTGTGATTGTTATTGTTTTCTGTCACGCAATAAGGCCTGGCTTTGTCCTGTGGTGTCTGCCGCAGCACATAGATTCATAGCATCGATCAGTGCTTCGGGCTTTGTTTTGTGTCAAAGTTGCTAATATGCTCAAAAATGTTTGAAAAAGCATAGAAGCAACTTTTTCGGTACTATCGCAATGGGGGTGTCTTATAGAAAGTTGCTTATCTAAGCATCCTGAAAAGATCCTTGAGGGATCAATCTGCACATTCAGGCGTATACTTTTGCCTAAGCCTTGATGGAGAAAAGAAGGCGTTCCTTCCTCCCTTTAGGTTTAGGTAAAAATAATGTCTCTAGTGGGATGCCCCCTCCCCATTGCAATAGCACCTTTTTTTCCAAGGTTTTGCTAACTTTAACGCTATGCCTCGTGATGAGTAAAGTAATGCAATCCTCTCAGTAGGCCTATAAATCCTTCTGCCAACGACAGGGCAGCATCGTTATCGCCGCGTAATGATTCGTCATTAGGGTGCTAAAGCTGCTCAAACAACGACCAGCAAGAAGCCATACCTCGGATCGGACCCGGTTAGTATGAGTAGAAGCTGTGGCAATCATATAGTATTCGTCCCTGTCACCAGCCTCTCTTTTGACACTTTTTTCTTCTCTTTGAAGCTTTTGACATGGCCCTCTCGACGTGTCAGCGAGCGTATCAATGAAATAGGTGCTGTCGCAATGGGAGGGGGGGGGGGGGGGCATCACACAAAAAGTTTCACACCTGAGTACTTCTGAAGGATTTTGTGGGGTGACTCTGCACAATCAAGCGTATATTTTTGCCTGAGTCTTGGTGGAGGAAGGAGGGGGCTCTTTTCCACTTCTTAGCTTAGGTAAAAATAGGGTCCAGTAGTGAGATGCCTTCTCCCCTCATTGCGATAGCACCATGGACTCAACTGATAGTAGCTTTATTAAGATACACACAACCTTAAACTGAGTTTATTAAGGGTTTTCTTATTTTTCCTCCTCCGGCTTGCTACTTAACACTTCTACTATCGTTACTGAGCCCCAACCAATCATAGATTATCGCAAAATTTGCTTGTAATTGTTCTTGGACTTCCTTAGAATCAACTAGAAACGTAGAATTCAATGATATCGTTACACATCTTTCTGGAATTCATCTGAAAAAAATGTGAAAAAAAGTCAATCAGCTTTATTGGCTGAAGAGGAGCCTTATGGTTGCTTCATCTGTTCCTTCCTAATGTCCACTCGTATTACGTCACTCAAAAGCGGCTTACGGAAAGCACTGAAGTGTTTCCATAGAAACTTTCCCCTTTTCGAGGGCTATGTACGTGTACGTGCATCGATGTATGCAGAAAGTATCAGACCTTTTTGGAACCTTGCTGGTGACATCGTCGGCGGGAAATCATTGATTTTTCTTCGTCATCAGGTGCTTTTGCGATTTCGTACCGTTTTAGAGACATTCTTCCGTCATTGTCTTCTGATTTTTACGACACTCTATTTATTTTGTATATGCCTTTTTTAAGAGTTGTTTTTATTGCATCGTAAATCATTCAGCCCCAGACGCAGGGCCGTGCGATTTGTTTGTTTATTTTTCGTTGTTTTTGCTTTTTGTTGGTAAACACACAAAGTCGAGTTAAGCGGTGGACTTTGAGAATCAATTTATTTCTATTTGATAATCAAATCACAATACTTTCTTAATTACTTATGATACCCATGATCCAATTTATTTATATTTATTATTCACATTTATTTTTGCATTTCTACTTATATTTGTTGATCATTTTATTTGATTTCGCTCTACTAGTCATTATTATAGTAACAGATCAATTGTATCAAAATGAGTAATCTTTACGAAAACTTATTTTACGCCAGGCATACATTTTTGTGATCCTGGAAATAGTGAAGGCAACAGTATCCCCTAATTCGAACATTTGGTGTTCACCACCGGAACTTTTACTCGGGCCTGAGGTGTACATTACTGGATAGTTTTTTATAACACCCAGGCAAAAAACACAATTGTCTTTGAAAAAATTTAGGTTTACTGCGCATGCAGGCCATATTTGTTCTTTGGTGGCACCATCGTTGCTCCGCCCATATTCCCACACTCATTTCGTACTGCATCCCATTATTAACTCGTCACCCAGCGCAACAACGATGTATCGCATTTCTCATTCGATTATATCTGCCTACCTTGCTTGGCCATGAAACTCCCAAGGCAGTATCGATTTTTGTTGATATATTTTCTATTGTCCCGAAAGCATATCAGTTCACGGGCAGTGGTTTTCGTTATCCACCTGACGTCTCATGAATTGTTTATGAGCTGTTTTATTCATTTCTAACTATTATTCAGTTATTTTACATGTTTGTCGCGGTTCCAGGTACATTCGGTGCACTGTCTTACCGTAATGTGCACCGAGTCGTATCCGTCCAATGTCCTGCTCTAGTATGTGTATGACAATCCTCTTAATTGATATGGTGCTTTTTGCATAATTAGTACCAAACTTTTTTCGTTATTCCATCTTTTTGATTTTTTTTGATTTTTTTCTATGACTTTTGTAGTGTAATATATATAATATGCTATTTCAGTTCTACTTTTAGATTTTTTTTCATCGAGTCGGCATTTCCCGTGAAGAATATTATGCCTGTCACGTTAACATGCGCTACGCCCATCACTAATGCGGTCATTGTTTGTCATCGATAAAGTCGTATAGCTACATAATTGTAGTGCTGTGATTCAGTGTTCGTGTGCATTCATCGATGACTACAAATTTCCCATTTGTATGTAGACAGACGTGCATGGTCTGTGATGCATCAACGTCCGTATTTGAGTTACTCATCGTTAATGAGACTTACGTTACATTTTGTTCGTGCATTGCATGCTGTACAGATGGCCCAGTGACTAAAAATTTGCTAGCACCAGCGCTATGCGCATACCGGATCCCATCTAGGTCGACAAGACCAAACATGCCTTAGGTGATGCCTAATTGGTCCAGGAGTCGACCCACTAAATGGCCTAGGAGTTCTATGGGGAGCAGGATCAAGCCTTGTGTAAAATTTTTCAAATGAAAAAAAATACTACCCCTCCCTCTCCAAGCCGAACCCACCTATATCATCCCTTTCGGGAAGTGAACTTTTATAAGAGTGGTCCACTCCACCCTCCCCCGCGATATCATAGTGTTGCTACGTATTAACAAAGTATGGTTTGTCGATTCAAGACCTTTTTGAAGATCAACCCATAGTTCCGCGGTCGAGAGATCATTTTCAAGGTTGACCCTTCTTTTCCGACTCAGAATACGACCTCCTACCTCAGGAATATGTACCCTTAATAGAAGCACTGTGAAAGATGTGCTATCCTTCAAAAAACTATTTTTTGGAGTAAATGGCCCATCAAGTCCCATTGCTGTATGTTCTTGCGAAGAGTCGGATGCGGGGCGTATCCCAGTGTGGTCTAACGGCATTGAATGCGAAGTGCAAGCCAGTGCTTTTATTTTTATTATCATTGTCTTAGGGCTAAGGTGGTGTAGTGACAGGTAGCGCACACCCCACTCTCATGGTGCTGGGATCAAATCCCGCATTAAGGCCTGCTTAAGACAACCAAGCCTTCCATTCCTCTGGGGTCGGCAAATTGATACCATATTCGTCTGGGAGGATAAGAGCAGTGACTTGAAAATCGACTAGCCACCGCAAGTCACTATATAGGCCACATAACATTCACCAGCCACCACGATTCTGAATGGGACTAGAATGTGCGGCGCATCCCAGGAAGGGATTGATTAACGCTAAACGCTTTATCCTTTACTTTTATCATAGTTGCTGTATTATTTTATTGATTACGTTCTATTCGATTTTAGTTAATGTGACTTGTTCTACATGATGTTATGTCATTATTTCATTAGTTTTTCATTCATCACTTCATTATCATGTGGATTTACTGACATTTATGTTAAAAGTTTCTCCAGAATGCTTCCACGTGGGTTGGTGTTGTATCCCTTAAAACCTCTCCTGACGACATTTGTTTGCGTACCTAAGTGAGAAATCTGGTTTCGCTATTACTATGCAAATATACATATTAATTGTGAGTAGAGTATCGGATGTCGTCACGTTTTTGCCGTCTGTCGGCCTGCCGGTTACCGCCTTTCAAGCTTAGGCTGGCAGTAACTGCGATTTTACAATGCAGTAGCTGCTTTACGCAATTTGTGGAGGAACAGCTGAGGGGATAATGAAAAGCCGATAGTAAATACCAATGCTACTCTGACTTGGAATGGAGGTCTGATGTATAGCGCATATCGAAGGGAATTACCGGCATTCAGTGCTTTGTAGGCGCTCGTCAGCTATTACTACTATATTAGGCGAAAATCGGTAATGGTTGTTGATAATTTGTGATACTTATTTTTTTGCTTATTCTCGAAGCTGTGGATAAAAGTATCGTGGAAGACGCGCACGCTGCTCCCAACTTTCATATTTGGTAATGAGAAACTATTGAACTTGTCTTCCTGTTCTGCTAAACTTACGGGGTCTATCGCAGGGAAAGGGGGGATCCTAAAAAAGTTACACATCTAATCATTTTGGAGGGATCTTCGAGGAGCCAATCTGCGTACTCGGGCGTATATAGGCTCAGGTAAAAGATGAAGAAATATAAAACAGTAGAATAATAATAATAATAAAATAAAAAATGTCCCGAATAGGATGCCCCCTCCCCCTCAATGCGATAGCATCATTTCCAGGCTGTGAAATGTTCGAAAGAAGATTCCCATGGGTGACCTTCTTGGTGAGGGTATCACGTCTACGATGTGTTGATGCATCATGCAATGCACACAATGCATGACATTATGCGTATGTCTCATCTTCTACCTGAAACGTCTCACTTTAATCAGTTTCTTTTTCTGTGTGTGCCACGCTTCTCAATTCCTTTCGAAGTCGTAGTGCCTGTTGAAAGGGTCGTGGGTTCTACAATAATTAGCGTCCTCCATTTCATGCTTATATAAAATTTTGGGAAAGGAAATGTGTTTGAACTAAAACTGACTTTGCGTTACGAAGTCAGGGTTTGGGCTAGATGCCACCCGGAATCCGATCCGAAATTATGCATACGCTAGCCACGCCACAAGCCAGCTCCCCAACTCCGCCCATCGCAGGAATATCCCCTCCTCGGCTGAATACCATAATGGGTAAAAGGACCTGCGAATATTTACGACATTATTTCAAAAAACTAACTTTTGCCGGGATTATATACCGTTTTCGTTGTTTTCTTCATTTCCTAGTCTTGAGTATGGAGCTTAATTATTGTTTGGTTCGCTTCAGCTCTAGTGCTTTATTTTATAAGTCCTCTCAAAAGCTCTCCATTGCAAATTGCAATGTTGCAAACAAGCAAATGAACAATAAATTAAGTCTTGAGGTGCATTCTTCCTTCTGTTTCTGTGAATGCCGACCTACTTGTTTTTGTTTTTTCCTCGCGTTGTGCCCGTGCCTGGTAGGCACTACCGGCGTCCTTATTTTCTTCATTGTTATGTGGTCACATTTTGAACGGCACGCGATTGAAATGCAATCGTTTCTGAAAAGTTGAGCGGCTCCTTTGTTTTGTTCTCGTGAGAGTCGTTTTCCACTTCACTCCTCGATATACAGCAGATGTTACGCTTTTCCGGTTTTTATACTTTTTACTTCATTTCATATGGATTAAAAGCTGCACTATCAGCTTCATGGAGCATGGTCTACCATTGCTGTTTATATTCTTCCTATTCCCCAACATTTTCGAGCCATGAAGTACCTGTCATTGCTCATTACTCAACATTTTTGAGCTTTTTCTTCATTATCTATCGACTGTCGACGATAAAGTAGGAGCTTTATCCTCTGTTTCCGTACAGTATAGTATGCGAAAATATTGGGAATTATTATTGGTTACCATCGATTATTATCGCTTATAAAAGTGCGAGGCGAAATCGTGTACTAATCAAGCAGTCGACATTGATTATTTCCTTTCGATTTGTAACACACAGTAAATTGTTCGAATTGTACTATTTTCTCCCTCAAATTTCCTTCAACTTCAAACTCAAAAGTTTGGATGAATTGTGAGAATAATTTTCAAACTCTAAAATTTTCCGTCAACCGGTTCATCTCTACGGCCATCCGTAGGACTGGACGTTTTCATGTATTACTGTGGAGAAGGGTTTGGGACAAAAAGTAAGGAGCACACATATGCCGAGCTAAACTCCGCCCACGGTGGGCGGGGTGCAGTGGAATGTTCGGTTTTCAGACCGAAAATTGTTAGTTAGGTTCTTATATGATAAAAACGTGAGAAAAAGATAGATCAAGCTCAGGGATGAGTATCTGAAATTCATGAAAGAGGCTTGGGCAAAGTGGGCAGGACGCCTCTCGGGTGGGCGGTCTTTACAACAAAAACTCATTTTCAAGTCACAACGCATTTAGAGATCTGAAAAATCGGTATAAATGACCAATGTCCAGCTTTGAACACACTCAAAATGAGCGAAAACCCGCTCACAATGGGTGGAGCGTGAATTGACAATGGGGACTAAGTAAATTTATAGAAAAGGAAGCAATTCCGGTAGACCCGCCGACACCGATGATGTTATGCCCGCATAGTGAACGTTAGCTCAACTGATGAGTAAGTAAATTGCGTATGCGCTTGAGACAAGTGCCTTACTGGTTTCGTTATGGATAGGTCTCGGCATAGAATTGGCGACCCATGACCTATTCAGTCCCGAGTGTACTGATACACGTGCTTCTGAGGTGATCGACTTTGAGATTTTGCTAGGCCATTTTCCGTTGTGGTGTGTGCATCTTTGTCGCGTCCGGATTGGACCCGCTTTGACAAACCGTGATTTTTTTCGTCGCCTTTTTTCTTATGTGTCACCTTTCTTGTCGCTCTCGTTGCCGCCGAGTAATGCTTTCATGTGTTTCAGAGGCGGCGTGGATCGTTCCGGTTCTGGCAGCCGCCTGCCAAGCAGCGCCGCCAAAATGCGGCCACCACCAACAGGACAAATGGTGATTAATATGAAGACGACTATCACCACTCATGGAGCTCACAATGGCGTCATCGTACATGCGGGTGTGCAGTCAGGAGCTAATACTTCGCAAGGTACGGAGTCTGGGAACGCGCTTGTTGACGATTCAGCAGCTTGAGTCATTCATTATCGCGTATAAAAAGTATTGAAAGCAGTGCAACTCAGGACACCTGGAGGGAGCAATTTTCACTTACAATAAGACCTATCGTAAGGCTTGTGGTTCATTAGGTTGCAAACGTTGCACACACAAAACACCTGAGATGTCATGTGTGAATTCAATGGGGTTTTTTTTCACTACGAACCCCTTTTTTCTTACCCTTTCGCTTATTACCATTCAATGTTTTACTTGGTTGCTGTTGTTTCACTTCATTAACATCTCATGAATGGATGAAATACACCCTACGAGACAACAAATGACATCATTGACAGCGAGCAACTTGTAAAGGTGATGCTGCATTTTGGGGGGATGCGCAGAAAACGTCGCACTTTGGAATTCGGCTTTTTTTACCGATTGTCGCTTTTAACCTCGAACGTTCCCTCTAAGAGGATCATCTCTCGCCATCTTTTTTTCTCACCATCTTTCCCGGTTCCTCTAAGAATATTGCCAGTAATGAGGCATGATGAGTCTCAACTGTTTTTGAAGATCACGACGGTAAACGTTGAAGATGTAAGAGGTATTAGGTGCTCTCGGTTGCGTAAGGCCGCATTCATACATTGCGTGACCGACGCTGGCAGCAGCGGCGACGGCGTTTAAACAATGTGCTCGACGCCGGCACCAGCGGCGACGGCGGCATTCTGATAACGCGCTCCGTTTGCGAAGCGCTCGACTCAACCACGTTACAGTATGATGATCATCATGCATAGTCTGGTAATATGCCAAGATTCAAATTCGAGTTCGCAATTCTCGCCACGAACACCATACTATACTGTGGCTGGGTCGAGCGTTTTACAAACGAAGTGCGTTATCAGGTTGACACCGTCGTTGGCGGCAGGCTAATGATTAAACGCTGTCACCGCCGGTACCGGCGTCGGTTACGCAAAGTATGAAAGCGGCCCAACAATTCTGTCCGGAAAGCTTAGATCCGAATTCTCTTATTGGAAGTGTTCAATGGCTAACGGTGCATTTTTTCATACATCTACGAATGAACTTCCGCCCGGACTACGAATGAACTTCCGCCCGGACCACCGTAACTCTACATCTTTATTTAGGGGCGGGTTCTAGTATCTGATATAATATTAAACTGCTGTATTCATTGCAAAGATGACGTTTCGTGATGTCAGCCATTGTCAGTACACATTTTTCAGGCTCCCAATGGTATGTGCCATCGCAATTTCCACAAATTGAGACGCCGGGTGGAACAAGGCTCCACGCTGTCGCACCAGGCACTAGCCAGGAAAATCTGACAACAAGTGAGTTTTCTTGGCTTGTTCAATCTATAATGTATCAAAATTTATTTATTTGTTCCAGGCTGGCCTGCTCTACACATCAACACCTCCTCTCCACAACCGGAACAGCGTCAATTTCGACAGGAACGCTCGCCGGGACAGTTACGGCAACAGGAGCCGTCGCCACAGCAGCGACGGCAAGAGCTATCACCGCCACTGCGAAGAGCTCCATCTCCGCCAGCGTCGCCGGTTTTCTCATTTAACGGCCGGGATTCTCCTCCGGACGAGTTTATTCAGCCCACTAAGGTGACATTAAATGTGTTCAATCCGGTGAGTGCAGTTGTTTCTGATTCTGTCATGTTCTTTTGTATTCTTCTGAATTTTATTCAAGATTTGAAATTTTAAAAATTATGCCGTGCTAGTTTTGGATCCTCTTTATTAGTCAAACTATCCCGTTTTAAAAAACCCTCCTCTGTGGTTGAACAATATGATATGTGGTGGTAAAACAGAACTTGAAGCATAGTTTCACCCACGCGCAATTTCGCACAAGATTCACCGCTCGCCGCGAGCGGCATGCCTCAAGTTATTTGCGCCATGGCGTTCTGAACTACCGTTGCACGCTCGTTTTCCCCACCGTTAGCAGTGTGTTGTCCTTTCGGATATGTGCCAATTGATCGAGTTTTCGCGCGGCCACCCGCGGCAAGCAAAGCGGCGAGTACGAGTTTTTTTCTCGCGATTGAATATGGCTTGAACGTCATAAAAATCAAACCGAAGAGAATCACGGAACTGCAACAATTTGTGAAATGCGCATCCGCTATTTGGAAACAATGTGGAAACAACTACAACATAGGCGAACTCCCGAAGCTTTCAACTTGCAATCTTTAAACCAGCTCATTGTGTCTTGTGGAATTCCAAACGACTCGTACTGATGGTGCCGCGAGTGCGACGCCACGAAGCGAGAATTCGACCAATCGACACCCATCCTGTCCTTTCTGCTCTGGGTGCAACAGAGTATCTGAGTATTCATTACTTTTTAAGTATGTGGCTCGCATGTTTTTGCATTTGTTGGGATGTAAAAGTTATTTATTATTTATTGTTTGTTCCGGATGAAGTCTCAGGTTGATACCAGGTTGATGAAAAGGGATCCTGAGAAAATATCTGGCCCTTGAATAGGAGCAAGAGGTGTCGGTTAGTGATAATGAAAAACCAAACCGGAAACTCGGCTCAGCTGATAATCCTCGGAAAATAATTTTTAGGCGTGGATCGTCATGGTACGATGTGATTCCTCAAATCTTGTCCTTCATTGTGTCTGTGTAGATTTGTCCCCGCACTCATTTTAAGTGTTTGCGCATTGATACTGAGTAAATAGTGCATTCCTGAAGTGTTATCAGCTGCAGCTGTCTCTTAAGTGGGGGTTACTTTGACGTTACCGAATCTCATTTCGGCTTCAGGGATGCTCCTCGATTTCTTGCAGCCGTAACTGTTAAATCACGTCGTACGAATCCTAGTTCTCTAATTACTCATTTTCCTCTATTGTTTCATACTTGGCTTTCTTTCAATATAATCAATGTGCACTTTCCTTTTCAATCAAAATCGACTTGCTCTTGAATGCGCATTCTACTTCCGTTGACGGGAAGAGAGCGCGGCCCAGATCCTCATTGGTAGGAGGGATGGGGTGGGGGTCGATTAGTCGAATTTTCGCGCGACTGCCCGCGGCAAGTGCTGGCAGCTTTTTCTGTTCAAACAGCATCAACAACAACATGGGCGAACTTCGGAAACTTCCAAAGTGCAATCTTCGGAGATCCTCCACTGTACCAGCCCATTGCATCTTGAACGGAATTCCAAACGACTCGTACTGACGGCCCGCGAAGCGAAAATCGATCAATCGTCTCACACCTGGATGAGGTATTGGGAGGTACTGAGTATCGGGAGCCCTGCCTCTTTGCACATTGGGAGCATATGCAAAAACTGCATGTACTGCCTAGGTCCAACGCCTTGGAATGTGAAGTGAAATAATATATAACAGTACAGAGATTGCTTGCTGGTTTGAGAGTTGCTTGTCGCTGCACTGGGTGTGCGCCGAGTCACTCGAAGTGGGTCACCATGTCAGTTTGCGCTACCGCACCGCGTGTAGTGGCTTGCCGCTTGGTTGCAAATTGATCGCATCCGCAAGAGCATAACTACTGAATTCCCGCGTGGTCTGACCACATTCGGGTGTCTTGTCGCACTTCGCGCAGCGAACTGCTCGTGATAGTTTCCTATACAGTACAGTTCAGCTTCCGATTCCGTGTGGCGCTCATGAGAAACTTGACAAATTTCCTGTGCAAATGTGACCTTTTTCGAATGATTATCAAATTTCATACTTTTAGGGCTATTCTCAGCCAATCGCGTACGAAACGAGTCTTCGTCGTGCGGCGAATCCTCAAAATGCCGATGCGCTCATTAATGATTCGGTCACCACCACCACAACAATTGAAGTGTTTCGAACGCCGGTAAGAAAATGGGTTAATCTGTGAAAGTTCAGAAGTGATCGAGTTAGTTCAGTTGGATCCGACAAATCCGGATAGAGTTGTGGCGCTACCGCCTCCACCAGTGCCCAGCGTTGATGACCGACCCGTGCTGTTGAGAGTGAATGGTGCTGGATATGAAAAATGGACCAGTCAAAGGTTAGTTCTGATATGGCTATGGAGCCATGAAAACACTCGCTCTTACGTCCAATTTCTTACTTTCGAAAGTTTGATTGAACTTTGAAAGCAATTGTTTTTTACGAGCGCCATCAAAACTATGTCGCCGAGCGCCAAAACGGTTTCATGATTCACAGCCGGGTGGAGCGGCGTCGCACGTGCCGCGTGCGGCTTCGCAACCGCCGCAATTGGCCCCTAATGATGCATGTCTTCTGGTGCGCTATCTATCGTGTACTATATCGAATGTCTTCATCATTCTTTTCTAAGTTGCTTCAATATGAGATCATAAAAAAACAAAAAGGTGAACGTAGCGGGTTTGTGCTGGCTATCATCGTTGCACTGCTTTGTAGTGAACGATGGAGGGGCAAGAAATACCCCAGGTGTGCGACCCTCTGTCATCAAGTCAAGGGGGGGGGGTGTATCGTTAAGACCACCGACATGACCTTTGCAAGGTGAATGCGATAAATATCGGGATCTGTGCGGGCCAAGGGAGAGGGTCATGTCCAGTCACGGACAAATTAGGTAATTTCTAATTTACAGGACAGAAACCCTAATCAACGATCGCCCTATTCATTCTACCACAGCGCATCCTGCAAAGGCTGTGCAGTGGAAAGAGACATTGGTTGATGGTCAGCAAGGGATCAAGAAAGTGTAAGTGCAAACATGATGGATCGATACTTGGACCACTGATCGATCGTTAACAATTTTTATTTCAGTTACGATCCGTACGTGGGTCCACGATCCCCATACGCGAACGCTGTCACGTCTCCACAACCGCCTCCTCGTCGGCAATTTCAGCTTCCAACAGTGAACTCGTTCGATAAAGGGTGAGCGAGCCCTCCTCATTCTGTGTCTAACACTTCGGCACAACGCTATCCTAGTATTGTTTAAAGTACGCGATTCAGGCGTAATGGATAAGATACGTATCGATCAGGTGAATGATACGCGCGAGTCTCGCGATCTCTTGAATTGCGAACTCTGAACAATGCTCAGCCTCATTTGCGGGGCTCATGGTGGTGTAGCGTGTATTGTTGGGGTGGTCATTATCATTGAACCAAAAGCGCGTAAGGCTTTTCAGTCCGAAGTAACTCAATCTTGGTATGAAGACCCTTCCCCATTGCATTCATATCGTGATCGTCGGGTGTGTACCCTTATGTCAGGATTTCGCATGACGACGAGCGGCATGCGACACAGTGTGTGTGAGCTATGCGCGTCGCGGTAGTTGGGTCTCAGAACGACTACACGATAATGCTAGGGGCGCGATACGCAGTTGACTTTTAATCGCTTCGGGACCCAACAACATGGCGCCTTTAGCTCGTCTGCATTGCTTCGCTTGCGACATGCCGCGGTGTGAAATCCTGACATAAGGGTACACCCGTGATCGTCTGAGCCTTAATTTCCGAGCATCGACATAGGGAATCGCTAATCTCTGTGGGTTGCCGTAAGGTTTATCTGGGCCCGAAAGTTAGACGCTTCTCTGGTGCTGCTTTACTGAAAGAGAGGAATTCCAACCGCTATGGTTTCTGAACCAATCTGAATTAAATGTATCCTAAAAAACATGAGAAAATTGCGCGAAAACCTGTTTTGAGGCAGAATTTGTAGTTTTCTATAACCATTAGTATATTTTTGTAATATGGCCCACAAGGGCGGAGTGGGGTAGTACCAGGTGGTGCGCATTCCTGCCCCCATGGTGCGGGTATCAAATCCTGCATCAATACCGATTCTGACCAACCAAGCCTTCTATACCTCCGGATTCGGTGATTTGATACCATACTCGTCTGGGAGGATAGGAGCACTGACTTCTACATCGGCTGGTCCCCGAAAGCCATTTTTCGGAGAAAGTTGCATTTACGGGTCACCACGATTCTAAATGAAACCAGAAAGCGCGGCGCATCCCACACAAGGGACTGATTGGCACCAAAAACGTTATTCTTCGTCTTTTATGGACCACAGCCCAACTAAAAAATCGCACAACCAAAAAAAAAAAAATAGCAAATGTGCACTGTAAGTGATTTGTACACATTGTAATGGAAAAATAAAATAGAGTTGTAGTCGCTCATTTGCTTTTCTTTCCATAGATATTTCGCCTGCAAGATGAGTATCACCTCAAACTTTTCACACTCGATGTACTACCCCACGTTATTCACAGCATGATTTCTCGGGTCCCGATTGCCTTGGCCATTTTTTCCCACGTTGCCACTAGTTACCATTAGGAATGCGCCATCCTTTGGACAGTGATTTGAGGGGACTGATTGTGTGCCTTCTCTAAACTTGCAAGACTATAGACAATGATCAGAATCCTCCCTATGGTTGAATAGGTCACTTCGTAATTCATACACATAGCTTCTTCATGATTTCTTGGGTTCCAGGCGCCCTGACACATCGAAGGGGAACTAGTCGGTGTGAAAACCATTCTTAGTTATCCGGTTCAGTCTCTCAAGCCACTTACCGCCCCAAAAATGCTCCAGCGCGCACCACTATCTCCGGACAAGCGAATGTTCGAGCACGCTACTGATTTTATACCAGTTGGCTGGGTGGCGCACACTATTGTGCGCGTAATACCGAATAGTGCGCGTAATACCGAGCGTCAGTGGGTCGATCGGCACTGATTTTTTCCATAGACTTTACTCACAACGCCTCGTCCATTGTGGGCGGTTCTCCGCTTTTTGATGTAGTTAAAATTGCTTGGACATGGGTTATTTTTACCGATTTCCTGGTCTCAATGCTGTGTTATCCCCTAGTTGTAGATCTTTTCAGGACCGCCTACCGGAGCTGCGCAAGCGTCTTTAATAACTTTCAAGACCTCATCTGACCTGAATCCATCATCCCCCAACCTTTTGAGCACATTCGAATCCAACTGACAATTTTCAACCTGAAAACGGAGCACTCCAGTGCACACCACGCCCACCGTGGGCGGAGCTCAACTTGATCATGTGTGCTCTTTACTGTCCTACTCATACCACGCTTGTTCCTTCTCCACAGGTTGTTTTCCATATAACACCTAATTCAATAACAGACGGACGGAGGGACGGACGTAAAGACAGTCGAAGCGTTTTATATATACAGGATTTTCGCCATTCCTCGTTTAGGTTGCTACCGCGTTCTACCCCGATTAAAAACGGATACTTCGTTCAGTCTCCGACGGAGTTTTCAACAATTACTCATCCTCTCATTACTAGCTCAAATGAGGATCTCAGTAGGTACGATCTTGATTTTGGTTGATTTCACTGCGATTTTCCTATCTGTTACCTTCAGATCGCCCTATCAGAGAAGTCCCGTACCAACCGATTCTGGTGGCTACCATGAGATTGTTACCCATCCCGCGGTTCCCGACACGAATCTGGATTACCGTACTCAACACAGTGAAACTCCAATCTTGAGCCAGTCATCGCATGGTGGATATGAGCAAGTGCGCCGTCCAATGGCAACATTACCATCTGCTCCTCTGATAACTTCCACGGATGGGAACGTTTCTCGTAGTCTTTCCAGTCCACTCTATGTGGAACCGAAACACGACAGGGTCTATAAACCGAAAACTCCTGAATCACGACGTCGCTCGAGGCGTTCGCATAGCTCGCATAGGCGTCGACGGGAACGCGAGGATGAGCGATACGAGCGACATCGCAGTGAATCACCGACGTATCATCGGCCATCCGTCACCACACCAAACTACTCGTTACTACAACCATCAGCCGTATCACCTGGATATGTTGCTCCTTCGGATCCGAACAGTCTACCCGGTGAAGGACCATCACGAGCAAATTCCCGGGAGATATTCAATTTGTACCAGACGCGTGATGTAATGCAGAATGTCGTCGCTCAATTGTGAGGATTTCTCAGTCTTTCTTTTCTTCTTTCTTTAATCGCATGCAATGTCATAGATTGACCAGTTTTGAAAATCTCAAGAAACCAGAATTATTGTTGCAGACCATTTCGGAGCGTCTGATAGGGCCTGGCCTATGGACTTGGGTGTCAGTGTATCAAACTCTCTCACCCCGCTCTCGCCACTCACTCAAGTCCACAGGCCACGCCCTATCAGGCGTTCCGAAACGGACTGCACATACTATTGTATGCCTCGAATGATACCCTATTCCCGGTTTCCCACCTTTGGAAGGTCCCAATGTTTGTCGTGACAGCTTACCTGAGTGGCGTGTCTCAGAAGAGACCGATCACGGTGACGCGACGGCCGCGATGTCGCGTGCGGCATACTTGTTGGAGGCGTAGTCGGTCATCACATCGCCATCGCACTGGACATATGACAGTGAACGTAAAAATAGGAAATGCCGCCGTCAGCACGCTGGTGGCCATTTTTGAAGCGGTGATTACAAGCGCTCCCTCCTGAACAACAAAATTTGCTGGCATTGCCACCAATATAATACCTAATCCTTAGTCCTTTTACAGCTTTAGCAAATAAGTCACTATCAAAAATAAAGTCACACCTTGCAATAGTCAGCTCAGTTGACTTACATATTTGGGGCAGTAGATGCTTGCGTCAGCGTGCTAGTTACATCCTTTCTGTGACATCGCGGTGCGCCTTTGCGACGCCACATCGAGCTAGCCACACCCAGTCGGCTCATTTGGGGAGTGGTTAGCGTTTTAGCACGTGTAGCGTTCGATGGCGCGCCGTGATGGCGTAATAAGAGTGTGACCTAGATACAGAGGGAATTCTTCTCCGTGGCTACTGCTTCTAGAAGAGTTTCTGTGTTTATGGCAATCTATTTTTTGCCTGCTTATCTGAAAATGACCATAGCTTTGCTTCGATCTGTTATGTGACTCTGCAATTACTCTTTCATTTAAAACTTTGCCGTTTAACAAAATTCCGAAAATATCCGTTTGTACCTTCATTTATGAGTGCTTTTCTCGGTTCCGTGCTTATCCACTTCCTATGTGCTGATCAGTATTTTATATTGTGATATCGTGCTTATACTACTTTCTTCTTTCGATAATCAGCTCTCATCCTTCCCGATGCCTACCTCTACTAGCATTGAGCACATGGTTCAGGGATATGCTTAATTGGTCCTGTACTGATTCCCAACATGTCCTTGTTTAATGTCAAATTTGAGATTCACTAACTGCCTTATAATCGATCACATCTGGTTGACTGTGTCCATTTGAATCTTTTTATGATATTATCTCCTTCACAGTAATTCTATAGTAAACATTTCTATCGCAAAGTGTACTGTAACAGTCGAAGCAAAGTTATCATCTCATTCATAACAATTCACTATTGGCTGCCGATTTCAAGTGCATCATGAGTGTCATTTTACACTCCTGGCTGCCATATCTGCCTGTCACACGCGTGTAAAGTCGATACCTATTCCTGAGTACACGCGCAAAAGCGATCGCAAGTGAAGAAGTAGCGTTAGGCCGCTTTCATATTCATACCTAACGGCTACGTTCACAGGCAACGAGGCAGAGTGACATAGGCGGAAACGCAGAGAAACGCAGCAACACCAGGCCGCTGGCACCGCAGAGTATGAACGCGGCCTTAGGTATTGAATTGTGGATGATATAAATAAATGAGGCGTTGATTACGACGCTTTGATTATGAATGGGTTGGAGCTCCTAAGTGATTCTTTTGCCAAACTTTGTTCTAAATTCTGATCACTAGAATTTCTGTGAGCACCGCCGCGCAAGAAGTGTTTCCCCCCCAGCGTTGGTAGATACCGTACATGGTGTGACCTGAAATTTCCCGGTACTTAATATTTATGTTAAGAATAGGAGGTATTGACGTTCCGTGGGTCTTCTGTAGGATGCACCCACCGTGCATCCTAGTTCCAATCAGAATCGTAAAAGCAGGTGAATGCGATTTGGCTTGTACAATGGCTTGCTGGGTTAGCTGATGCACAAGTTGGTGCTTTTATCCGATCACACGAATCTGGTATCAGATCACCGACCCCGGTGAGATGGAATGCTTTGTTGGCGTGGGCCTGCGTTGATGTGGGATCTGATCCCTGCATCATGCGAGTGAGAGTGCTAGCCACTTGTCATTGCACCACCTTTGACCCTACTTTGTTTAGTCTGCACTACTGTGCGGAATTGATCTGAATTAATTTAACGTCAACGGAAACTTCGAAAACATGAAGTCAGCTCGGAATCTGTACATGAAGTTTCAGTCCAACTAAAAGAACATTGGGAGCAACGGAGAGAACCTGATCGGACCAGTTTTTTTCAACAGAAAGGTGCACTGGTTCTCTTCGATATCGGAAGAGTTGCGGAATAATAGTTTCTTACTTTTTCCCGATCAAAAGGTAAGAGAACCGTAGGTGAACGCTTCGACACAAGTTGGCGAAATTTGAAGCAATAAATGAACGAATTGTTGGGAAAGCAGTGCGGTACCTTCTTCAAACTACAGTAATCTTAACAAGATTTCTCATTTCTTTTACCGTAACGAAACAATGGAGACGTTAAGATCAGGTAAAATGAAACATGCGGTGGAACCTTCAAAACTGAATTACATTGGTTCTCACCCCTAAGAAGAAAAAATTGTCCTTGGTATAGGTACTGCTGGATCAAGATTACGGGTGACATTGAATAAGGCTGATAGATTGTGATATGAATAGCATGATTTCAGACTGACAACAATTTACATTTAATTTCAGCGAGAAATCAGGATACGGTCACAGCGACAACCTTCTTCTTTCGCCATTGACCGAATCAGAAGACTCAGTCATTTCTGAGTTGTCTGGAAGAGCGGACAAGACAAAATCAGATTCCTTGGAATCACCGGAAATGTCACCGTACACTGAGGTAAGGACCATTAGAATTAGATCTTTTATTCAGTTGGCTTCAAAAATTATTTGCCACTGATCAGAATATTTTTATGATGCCATACATTCGCCTTCTATTCAGAATCATAGAAGTTTGTCATTACTATTCGTAGATTTGTAGGGGTAGGAAAGGAGCTACTTTCAACTTAGGTACTTTCAAAGATCTACCAGCAGTTAGTTGATCGGATAGTTCAATGTCTGGCCTTGATCTGTGAATTTTATCCCTCAGACCATGCGGTAGCGGTGTGGTGGGGATCGATTGATCGAATTTTCGCGCGTTTTGCGGCGAGCGACACGCGAGTGCGAGTCGTTTGCAGTTTCATCTGTTGAAAAAAGAATAACAACAACATAGGCGAACTTCCGAAGCTTCCAAACTGCAATCTTCGGAGATCTTTCACGGTACCAGCGCACTGCGTCTTGAGCTAAATTCCGAACTACTCGTACTGACGGCGCCGCTAGTGCGACGCCGCGAAGCGAAAATTCGACCAATCGACCCCCATCCGTAGCGGTGTCACTTGTCACTGCTCCACATTCGCCCCGCACGGCAAGTAAATAAGAAAAAAATCTTCAAAAATATAAAATATGAAAAATGGAAATATAACTAAACTAAAAATGTAGGCGTACTCCTGAAGAAATTATTGCGGCTTCCACTTAACGTGGCGGTCATAGTTTTTCCTTAGAGCTCGCGGGAACTGGATCTACTGTTTTATATATTAGGTTGATTCATAATAAATCGGACAAATGGTAGTGATGATTTCTAGAGATCATAACTCAGTAACGAATTAACGAAAATGGACGCGCGAGGTACCGTTGAAATGAGTATGAAAAGCTCTTCAAAGTACCGCAAAATAATCACTCCAAAGTAAATTCATTCCGCCACAATGCCGCACGATTTCTAGCGGTCCAGAGACCACATCCGCAACGTCATACTATTTATATCGCTATCTGGCCAGGAACCCGCGGATATCGGCAGACGTCTGATAGAAGTTCACAAGGAGCATGCCCCCGGCAGAAGTACACTGTAGTTGTAGCATTCGAAGTTTGCGTCAGGCGACTATTCCATCGAAGACGAAAACCGCGGTTGGTGGAGCGTACACGGCGTAGAGTGCTGGGAGCTGCTCGATGAAGGTACCACAGTATCCGCCGACGTCTACGTTCGTCAATTACGAGAATTGAAGGCCAATGTCCAAAGTTCGCTACGGCGGCGATCACATGTCTACTTCCAGCACGACAACGTGTCTACTTCCACAGACCGCACTTCGCAAGATCGACCAAGGCCGAGCTGCTGTCGTACAGTTGGACCGTACTTCTATACCCACCGTACTCCCCAGACCTGGCCCCTTCAGATTTCCACCTTTTCTCCCACAGCCAACGCCACCTGGACGGCCAAGACTTCAAAACTCGCGACGAGGTCAAGGCGGCACTCGGCAACTTCTTCGAGCTCCAGCTTCCGGCCTTCTGGAGCAAGGGCATCCATGATCTGCTTATACCGTGGCAGAAGGTCATCGATAAAGATGGAGTATATTTCAAGTGAATCCCTGTTGTCGTAAAAAAGCTGTACGACAATGATTAAAATTGGTCAATTTGTCCGATTTATTATGAATCAACCTAATAATTCTGATAGATATTGGTTAAAAGGGAGTACGCAGTGGCGGTCGAGGGTGGTTTTGGTGAGGATGGCCTCCTTCGGGTTACGCCGAATCACGGTAATAGGTGTTGACCAGATGAAATCGGAGCGTGTGGATTTTATAGGTATTGATTAGATTGGGGTGAGGTATATGTAGGTGAATGTCTAGGTATTGATCAGATAGGAGCACGCGCTCCAGCAATGCAGGGTGTATCGTTAGTACAAAATTTCGCAGGACGTGCGACGCGATACTGCGAGTTAGGAACGTCATATGTGATTAGGTCCTGGAGCGATTATTTGTCCCGTGCCTTATTCCAGGCATAGCACACCGTAATCGCTATGGGACCCAGCTCTATGCGGCGCCCTTAGTTCGCATACGCGGCACCTCCGTTGTTAAATCATGTTGTGAGATTCTACCCTAAATACGTATTTGCAAACTGGTTATTTATCGCAATCTGAAAATCAGATCATTTCAGCTGATGCCCCGCCCACTGCATCGTACCTCCCACGCTATGTCATCGGATGATTTTTATGAGGAGCTGGACCACATTTACAGTGAACTCGACAACTTCCGTTCGAAATCTGTGGAAAGTCCCGAGAGAAGTATGAGCGCCTGCACACTGAAGGACGACGGGGACCACGAGGAGCCCGAGTACGCCGAAATCGGTTGTGTATTGTCCGAGACGACTTCTGAATCTGAACCGGACGAGATCGATCTGCCTGAGGAACTTAACGAATACAAAACGCTAATTGCTTCGAAACAACCCAAAGGCGTTCGAAAGGCTCACCCGGATGGTCTGGTGTTTCCACGAATAACCGCAGTCGTAGCAAAATTGCCCGAACTGCCAGAGGAACTGGAAATGAGCTCCCAATCGAATGAAGATCAAGGAATTTCGCTGGTCGACATACCGTACGCCGATGGATCGGTGGCATCCTTCAAGGAGTTGTCTCCTTCGGATTTGACGAGCAGTGAAGATGAGTCCAAGACTGCAACAATCATGACGCGGACGGAAGTGCGAGCCGATCACTGCAAACTGGTGATTCGTGGCTGGGAGACACTGATTTCTGATTCAGAGGATGGCTTCTAATTTTTTTTGCTCGCAGATTAAAGAGCCATGCTCCTCGGCTGGACAGCCTGTCACCGTGAACAGATGCCAACTAGTCACAGCTCACAGGTATTTGTCGCCCTGTTTCTTGATCCCCATTGGCTCTTTCTCCGTATTTGAATGATTTAAGTTGATTAGGCGGTATAGTTTAATCTCTGAAACTGCTCAACGGGAAGAATCATAAGTGAGAGAGGGGAAAATCGGTTCATTTGCCATTGTATGACGCTAATTTATTGGCTGGACTCCATAGTTTTTTGCCGTTTCCTGCTGTTTCTTCGCTGTATTGGCCATGGTTTTATAAGGAGCTGGACCACATTTACAGTGAACTCGACTGTGGCTGTTTCTGTACGCAAAGCTGCCAGATAAAGGGCCATAAGGCGTGATTTCCCAATGAATATAGTTGTATGTGCTGAGATATATCTGACCCACGGTTAACCAGCCAATAGCAGCTCGAGTAGGTGGCACCTGACCAATCAGGTTTTTCTAGCTTTTGTTGTTCGTTTAGCCGCTATCACCGCAGTTGTTCCTATCACGGAAGTTGTCAAGATTGGTCACTTTAGTCAGTTCTAATTCTTATAGGATCAGTGAATAGGAATAGATTTACGTGATTATGCTTTTTTGTATACATAAAATGCTCAGGTCATTACAATCACTCCAGAATGGTTGAGGTACAAAAATTAAAGCCCCTACTGCCCAATGATACCGTTTCATACCCACACGAAACATTTCACTTTTGCCGTAAAGAAGGCATCCCTCGATAACCAATGGTAGAAAAAAGTGCAGGTCCGCCCATTTTGCGCTAATGGCGTGACACAGCCATCTCCTAATGACCTAACACAACAAGAATTCGGGGGATATGCTTCGTACGGTGAACGTGGGCTTCGCTTTCAACCTACATCTTACTGCCAGAAGGACTTCTGTTCCTGCTTTGTGGAATAGCTATTATTGAGGAAACCTCTAGATATGCCATGTGATTATGTGATGAAATTAATATCATCGTTTTTGTCATGCTCATTAGTACTTATCACTAGGTTTTCTAGCTGACAAGGCCTCAGAATCTGATGTGTGGATGACCATATTCTCCACTTTCCCAGTCGTTAGATCTCTGAAGGCCTGGTTTATATCTAGCGCACCTGCAACCAGCCACTTGAAGGAATCACCCACGGAAAAATGACTTTTTCTGTTATCCATTAGTAAGGGTCGCACGGGAAGTTACACATGAAAAAGTGAGAATTCGGCTAAGATACAACACCACGAAGTTTCGGCCAGGTGGGCGGAACCTTCGAGCAAGCGTCCACCCTGTCGTCCGCAGCGGTCGGAGACGCATTGTAGGCACAAAACGTAAGTGAACAGTCTTTTCATCCGTTCTCAAGCGCAGTGGACGACGGGACGGGGCTTTTACTCGGAGGCCACGCCCACCCGGTCAAGAATTTGGGGAGCTGTATCTTAGCCGAATTCTCACCTTTTCGCGTGAAACTTTGCATGTTGTCCTTATTAAGCTAATACAACACACATATATGGGTAACAAAGGAACTCATCTTTCCCCTGGAGGATTCCTTCAAGTGTATTATGCACCATAGCTGCAATTGGAATGCGATTTAAAGGAAAATAGTTTCTTTGTTTTGAATCAGTGCAGCTGAGATGTCTTAACACGTTGACGACGATGGCAGACAATGGTGTCTGCCAGTATATTTTCTCAGAAGAAAGATGGACGAACAACCAAGTCCGTGGTAAACTTGTCCCTTGGGGGGAGCTTGTACCTCTGAATGAATACCACAGCTGTTTGGCGCGAATTACCTGGCGCCCGCGCCACAGGCGCTGGCGCCAAAATACCGTAAATCACCAAATTAGCTGAAAACTTGTACACTGGGGTAATTCGATGCCGTGAACACGAATTTCACAACCGCTTGCCACAAAACCGCCAGGCGACGATGAAGAAGTATTTTGTATTGGAATCAACCGAATATGAATAGCTTTCAAGGCTTGTCCTTCATTTTTACTTTCAATAAATATAGTTCACTTTGCAGCAATACATACATTCACGCAAAAAAAAAAATAATGCTTATGCAGTTAATCAACAACTATGAGATTTTTGGAAACAATCTAAACAGCAGAATTTGTTACACAGACTGCATGTTACACAGACTGTTACGTCTAGGGCGCGGGCGCCAGACAGTTTGAGGCGCAAGTCATGCAAGAAATGGCGAAAAACTACCGTCAATGTAGCGCCTATTGCACGCGCCAAGCAGTTTCGAGCCGAGCGGGTGTAATATTCATCCTCAGAAGGTAAACTTTCTATGGAGAGAAATTTCCAACCAAATTTGCTGTAAAAATTGGTAAAAACTGGACTGATCTCGGAAGACTGGAGCAATAAAAGCTAAATCGTGTCAAGGATTGAGACCGCATTCTAAATTTCTGCATTTCTTGGAACATTTTGGCCGTAGCCGTTCATTTATCCAAAAACTATCAAGTTTCTACGAAGAGAAATGCGCCGTCCCATGGGCAATCCATGAAAAAAAACGGCTCGTCGTCAACGTGTTAATCCCTGCTGCTGCTGCTCCACCGGAGAGGTACATGTTTTGTGCTCGGCCTGCGTTTCATTTGTTGTCATCAGCGGTGTGCATCTTAGGACAGGATTTTGCACCGCAGCTTGTGAAGCAGAGTTCGATCTGGAAGCACCACACACCCCACGTACGAGGCTCCTAAGGCGAATACAGCTAATAAGGGACAAAACACGGCAATCGCTCCACGGTTTTTATCGTATGCGGCGCCCCAGCTCACACGCATTGCACCGCCCACAGTGTACCGCTGGTACCGCCCAATAAGGTACTTCTGTGTTTGTCACGCGGGTGAATTCAGAATTTATCCAAATTGACCTCAAACTTCGGTAATTAAACGGTATGTTAGCATGTTTACGATATTGCAACAGCGCCCAAGCACTCCACTCTACCAATATGTTGGCGTGCTTGAGCGCAACAGCACGAGTGGACGCGTCAACTTATTCATTGAGGGGTTATGCTGCGACAGTCACGATACTCGCTGACTATAAATGCTCCCCCACATGAAAATGACAATACTATAAACTTATTGATCCGCTATCGTGCAGTCGAGTGCTGAGGTCGTGCAGGCATGTGGGCGGAGCGCTGAGGGGGGAGGGCGGGATCCGTGTGAGCAGCCAACGTGAGGTGTGCTGGGCGAATTAAGAAGTTTGTCATTGATTAGCTACTCCATATACCTTTACGTGCTCTCGTCACCATTTTTAACCTTCTAGCGACCATTGTTCTCATTTGATCATCAAGATATCTCGTCGTTTGTCAATGATGTCATAATATCTTATGTTTTGATTTTTACTATGCTGTTAATCTTACTGTATCATAGGTTGTGTTTGCTTTGAGCAACTCAAAATCTCATATATTTGCCCACAACTATATATAAATTTTTATTTAATAACTATATCTGCGTGTAAAACATGTACTATATCGATAAAGTGTTGAATCAATAATTAATCATGCAGTGAAAAATGTGTAACAATAAGTCCGGTTATCTACAAATAGTCCTCCTTAGGCCTCGTCTTGTCAAATGTTCGACCAATCCATACGAACATATAACACCAAAGGACTACTGAGATTACTCCAGTCAGTGCTACGACAAACATCAGCAACAGAAGAACTCTAAAAGCATCGTATTAGTTTAGTGAGAAGCCTATATTATGTAAAACTAAGAGATTCATGTGTAGTATTGAAATTTAATCCTCGGCTTTCATTGACTAATTCCTATACCTAGGCAGCTGGCTGCACGTTCGCTGAGTACAAATGCTGGGTTAACCGATTACATTTTCTTGTACCTCTGATCACTCATGACAGCGTTCCTCTCTACGCTGTACTCCCCCGTCCACTCCTGATTGGACAAGACACTCGAATTGGGTCACCACACTATACACGGTTGTTCTGGTTCACATCCGTTAAGTCTCATAAACGCCCTCGAACGCTAGCCACTTGCATACCTGCATATAACATCGCCATGACATACAGTAGCAACGATGTTCGAGCTGGATTTCGTTCTTTTCGGTAATTTGATAAAAAAACTGTTCAGAGTTCGCGATTCAGGCGACTACACGATCCCGCACGAGTCGCCGGCGGGAGGAAAAATATGCATATCGTTTGAGTGGTTCAGGCGATTCGCGCAATTCGGGGGTATCATTCACCTGATCGACATACATGTATCTGTGCTGAGTCGCGAGCCACGTGAGTCGAGCGATTGCCTGGATCGCGAACTATGAACGAAGCCTTACGATGGCGTGGGCTGTATGTAAGTGATACAAGGTGGGAGTGTTGCGGCTCGTCGGGCGGTTGCCCTCATAACCGCCAGCGCAACAGCATCGTGGTTCCGGGTCTCCAGACCCCGCGCCACCCGGCTGCTGTGCCTGCGGGTTGTCACTGTTCACATGGGCTTCCCCAGATAACCATCCTACTTTCCCCACAGTATGGCCGCCGCTTCCCTGAGGTATATAATCTCCTGCTTCTACCCTATAACCTAACCTTAGTACAACAGCAAGCACATGAATTACTCCAACAATATTCATTATATACATCCTATCCACAATAGTCGACCTACTCTCATCTTCCTGCCTAGTCTTAGGTCCGACCGTGCTTGGGGTCAACTAAAGGGATAGTGGCGGTAACTGCGAACTCCTGCACCCTACAGGCTTTCTACCCCGCCTGCAGCCGTCACGTTCTCGGGTAAGCGAACGTGAGCATACCAGCGCTCAACCAAGCCGACCGCGGTCCGCCCGACCGCACCGCGTCCTGACGGCCTGCAGAGCGTGAGAGTCAAGCTCTCACACTCAACAGTCCTGCATGGCATCCTCGCAGCTTACGCCCAGTGCCCCTCTCCTCCCAGAGGGAAAGATGTGTAAGCACCGAGTGGCAGCGGCGGCTCCTTTTATAGAGTCACGACTGGGGTCGGAGCCGGGCGAGCGGTGCGCCCACGGAGACAGTCACGTTCCGCGACAGGGAGGATTTGGCCCATTTCGAAGACGTTGCCATTACCTTTTGAATTTTGGACAGCCTAAAGTCAAACACACGTCGAGAGGATCACATGGGAGGGGGGGGGGGGGTTGGCGTGGGACGAGGTGATATTTGGCTCGCTGATATTTACCAGTCTAGTTTCTTGGTATTTACCAGGAAGTTAACAGTGGAAGGGAGAATGGAAGGGTTCTGGAAAGGGGTTATTACCGGGAAGAAGGGGTGCGTCAGTACTGCCCAACTGGATCACCACATCACGGGAAAGTGCTTCTAGAAAAGAGATAGACGAAGACTTTGCTCTGAAGGGTGTATCAGTGATTAATCTGCCACTTATGGATAGTTACTAAAAGGCTTTCCTCGCGAAATTTATCATGACCCTTGCCCCGCATAAAGGCACAGTTCACGATAATATGAGTATCTTAGTTCCATCTGACTGGATAGCCCCTTTCACGGGTGTGTGGCCTTTGGCTCGTCCGGGCTGGCACGCGGAATGTGTGCGGCGAAGTGCGGCGTCATTGAATGTGGTGCGAACACGTAAGAACACTCAATGGAACGGCTGAAGACTGAGGTATTCAGAAATTTTATTGGACACAGGCTTCTCCTTCCTTCCATTAGTGGTTATAAGATGAGCTTTTCTTGTGTAATACTTCTGTTTACTTAATACCCTCATATTACCACCTAGATCACTTATTAGTCTTTTTGAGAGCATCGTTGTGAAAAGTTTGAAGACAGTAAGATAAAATCCGCTTCTTTCCTACTTTCCAATGTCATTGCATACAGTTCACTTAAGTACATAAAATCTGGGTGTTGCTCGAATAAGAACCAACATCGTAAAAGCTCAACTTATAAACACGGGTGGGAGGAAGGAGAAGCCCTTTTCTTAACATAAACCCCCGAATGTCTTGATCTAAATCAGCAGGATTGCGAATTCGCGCTCCAGTCAAAGACGACGAGGTCGGACGTGGCGTCGCGCAGTTTGCCGCGCAAATTGTCGCGTGCCAGCCCGGACGAGCCAAAGGCCCGTCTCCCGTCCTTTCACATCGACAAGGTGTGTGCCATCAACGCAGCGCGAGGGTAGCGCTTAACACGTGAAGAATATGTGAACAGGATGGCGGCCACCGTCTCAAGATGGGCCATACCCGTCCTTGATTCAACCAGCGGATAAGCGGTGGTTTCTATGTATATTAGAGGCATGATATCGACCGCGATAAGAAGTGATAGAAAAAACCCCTACTATGAAAACAACCTTATCGGATGATATTGGGTAGTCTAAAAAGTCTTTTCGTATTATTAAATACCGCTTTTTCCCTCTTGACTGCTTCCCAGCAATCTCTTCTGTCCATCACATGTAGTACAAGTCCACGCGCATCTGTAGGTATTATTGTCTTCCATCTCCCTGATAACCTTTTTCGGCAAAAAAGAAACATATCAAAGGTCAACCTCATTTTCATTACAAAAATTTTTCTTTGAATGGCGTTAGAAAGGGAAAGGAAAAGTGATAATCCTATGGAGCAAGATCAGGGCTGGAAGGTTGATGGGGCAGCAATTTTTGTCCAAGCTCGAGAACTTTTTGACGAGTCACTTTTTCAATAGTGGGAAGACTTGACAAAAAATTGCCACGTCAAAAAATTCTCGAGCTTGGATAACAATTGCTGCCCCATCCACCCTTTAGCCCTGATCTTGCTCCATCGGATTATCATCTTTTCCTTTCCCTGTCCATCCACGTCAATCCACGCCATCCAAAGAAAAATTTTTGTAATGGAAATGAGGTTGACCTTTGATACGTTTATTTTGCCGAAAAATCTCAAGACAATAATACCTATAGATGCGTGTGGTCTTGTACTACATGTGTATGTACAGAAGAGATTGCTGGAAAACGGTTTGGAGGGAAAAAGCGGTATTTAAAAATACGAAAAGACTTTTTAGACTACCCAATATTAACACGCTGAAACTTCTCCAAATACTTGCTTTTAAGCTGCAAACTCGTCTAAGCTAAGGGTCAGAAACACTCTATTGTCGAGGTTTTCGAAAGTTTTTTTTGCTCCGCGATTCTGCTCGTCAGCACTTACAGTCTTTATGGAGCGCGACGAGGCATGAAAATTATCGTGAAGTGTGCCTTTCAGATCTTGTTGTTCTATTTGTATTACAAAAATATTCTTAATTAAAAGAGCTTACGTGAGTATAAACGCCTGTAGTGGAGGAAAACTGTTTAGATTTGCGAGTGCAACTGCAGGTGTTGGTGACATTGTAAGCACAACGTTGACGAAATCTCCATGTAATGCTGTTTGAAAATTGAATAAAGTGAAAAGTCGTGAATGAACGGACGACAGCTGCGATTCAATTACCCTTGCCGCATTGAAAGTTGCGACGATGTTCACTAACAACATCCACGTGAATAGAAAACTCAAAATGCGACTTGGGTGATTAGCCGATCAGGTTCAAAGGGGAAAATACGTATCGATCTTCAACTGATGGCCTGAGTCGCCCAGTCGCATTGGGCAGCGTTCATAGGGAGAGAATTAGCGTTTTTACAGAAAGGCGGAGTCTGCGGAGGATGAAATAGGTATCGATAGGATGCCTCAGCTCTTTAATTTTTTCAACTGGGCCTAGCTTGGAAATAGGAACCAATATCCAGGACGGTCACCCGATTCCCGTTGCTCTAGCCGTCTAGGGCTCTCCCGGATTTGCCTAAGCCCTTTCAGAGGAAGAGCCTTTCGACGGGAGGAGCGTGTCCTGTAGCCGTTTGGGACTCTCCCAAATTACATTCTCTTTAGCGTCAGGGTGACGTCAGGAAACGGGTGACCGTCCTGAATTTTCGTTTCTGTAGCTTGGAACAATACGATCTTATCCTGTTTTGCACATTCCACAATCCCGTAATTCCGCAAAAGTGCATGTTCCGCGATGCCCCCAATCGATACGTATCTTTATCATTTTCCGCTGATTTTGTAATGCCGCAAAGAGGCGTCATCCACAAGTACGAACGCTGCATAATCGGTACGGCCGCCGTCAGACTTTGCGATTTTGCGGTGTCGCTGCTCTGCAGCATCGCACAATCTCAAAGCCATAGTACCGTGTGCGCAATGCTACGTCGCAAATCGCAGAATCGCAAAATCGCAAAATCGCGGGATCGAGTCTGGCGGTGGCCTACGTATGTTTCGCTTTCTGCCTCAATGCCTTACCACCTCGATATATGTCCGATCGCCAACACCAAACACTTTCTCAGCAAAAAATCGAAAACGTCTTTTCTTTAGCCGGATGCTCTCCCAATGAAGAAGGGCATCTCATTGCTCTCTGCGCTATTTTCTCGAAAGCGCTAGAAGAGGAAGGGAATTCCTACCCGTCTTCGTCGAGGCCTAGGCACTCACACCAAAGTCACCACCTGAGTATGCAATTAAGCCCACGATCACGCTTTGCGATTGTTTATTATTCACCCAATCGACCCGAATCTTATCCTTTCTACCTGAATAGCGCGAGTCGTACGATCGCCTGAATCGTATACAGTGAGCCATGCCTAGCATAGATTTGCACGACATTCTACGAGATGCCCCTTCGCCATATAACATCGTTGGCCGAGTATGAACGCAACACTGCTGATTAAAATCACAATCAACCATTCTTGTTGTGGTGAGGTCTGTTCTTATGCTGGTATACATTTAGAGCGGTCTACATCATGAGATCGCGTTCAAATCAGAATGAGAAAGGTTTGGATGATCGGTAAGTTCAAGGTAGACTCTCATAATAGTTTCTGTATTCAGAACAGAATCGCAGTTCGAGAAGAAGAAGCAGTCGTAAAAAGAAAGCCTACGATACAGATGATTCAAAGGATGAAGACGAGGTGAATCGATTTCATTTAAGGAGCATGAAAAGATGAGCTTATACTCGAATCGGAAATTCAAAGCGCAAAAAGTAAAAAGGTTTTCGAAGATAACTCTTTCAAAGATATCGGAAAGGTTCAAAGCTCCCGGCATCGAAGGAAGATTCTGCCACAGGCGCACGGTCGCGTCGCGGGTTAGCCTCAGAAGTGTGCTCTCAGCTGTGCGAATCTCTGTTGGCACAGTGTAAAATGTACCGCCTCCATGCGAGGACTTAAACTGAGCACCCATAGATTTCGGCGAAAGTTCCGCTTAAGGTGGACGGGGCTTGGATGCAGAATGGGCTGTATTTAGGCTCTTATCTTGAGTGGGGCCTAAAGAGGACAACCACACTGCTGCTTTCTCGTAGGAATGATCATGCCTGAGGTGTTGTCCGGAGTTCGCAATTCGCGCGAATATGCGGGAGGAAGAAAATACATATCGATTGAGCGATATCGGCGGAAGAGAAGGAATATCTATCGATCAAGCGTTCCAAACGATAGCGCGATTCGCGGGATTAAGGTGGGTTTGTGGCGATTGGTCGAATTTTCGCGCGGCGCCCGCTGCTAGTGCGAGCCATTTTCAGCTTTATCTGTTGAAACAGCAACAACAACAACATAAGCAAACTTTCGGATCTTCCGACCTGCAATCTTCCAAGATCCTTCACAGTACCAGCCCATTGCGTCTCGAGCGGAATTTCAAACGACTGCGGCAAGTCGTACTGACGGCGCCGTGAAGCGAAAATTCGACCAAAGCCATACAACAGATACTGATTAGGTTAATGATACGCCTCGATCGCTTGAATCGCTCGAATCGAAATCTTGAACAATGCCTAAGGCATTCCTTGGAAATCGCGATTCAGATGATCAGGCAGAAAAAAGGATACATATTAATCAGGCGGTCAGGCAACCAGGCGAAAATAATAGTCGAGAACTGATCGAGACGGCCAGATCGCCTGATCACTTAATCAGTACGTATCTTTTTTCTTTCCATCTAATCAATTACATCTAATCAATTAATCGCTTTTCAACTAATTCAGTTAGCTCAGTCGCCCGATAGCCTGATCACCTGAAATGTAGGCGCGATCGCAAACTCCGAACACTGCCTGAGCATAATACATACATGGTTAACCGATTGCAAAAGTGGCATTGATTGTAGGCGCGGACTCAAGGCGGCGAAACCAGTCAGGGTCGTTCTAGAGACGAATGAAAGAAAACGGAGGTATGAAGCCAAAGTCTGTGGGAATATCTTCGCCTCTGCGTGTATAACGCTCGATGATATAGTGCAGACATATGGGGAGCGCCTACAAGTGCAAAAAAGGATTTGAATAAAGAGCAGATACTGTCTGAGCTTCAGGATTAAAGGCACATTCCAGGACTATGAGGATATCACACCTCCTGCCGTGGATGGATAGTTCGACCCAAGCCACGTAGGCTGTACCTTCAGCGAGGCAAGGGTATCAGTTCCTGGAGGGTGCAGAACCAAACAATCTAGCGCAACAGCTCGGCCCCGCTCTCCCCAGCATGGGTCTGCGTTTACTCTTCGACTCATATCACTCATATCATTGACATAGGTAGACCAGCTACTAGCCAAGATCTTGAAATTGGCAGTAAAGCAATCGCCTCGCGAAGCAAACCCACTACTGATTGACCTGACTCCACACCAGACACCGGAACACTTGCAGCACACCCCCGGCTAGGGTGGGCGGGGCCGAGCTGCTGCGCTAGATTCTTTGGCTCTGCACGCTCCAGAAATTGACATCCACGACTCGGTAAAGGTACAGCCTACGTGGCTTGGGTCAAACTATCCATCCACGGCAGGAGCTGTGATATCCCAATAATCCTGGAATGTGCCTTTAAGTGGGGAAAGAACCGTTTATACGCTCGAATATGCGAAACATACACATACTCGCGGGTGACTGTCGGAGGATACCATCTCGTTGGGAGAGCGCAGATGATAATGTGAGCACGAGTGCCTCTTTCCAACTGTAGGAGGTGGGTAGGGGTCGACTAGTCGATTTTTCGCGTTGCCGCCCGCGGCAAGTGCGAGTTGTTTGTAGTTTTATCCGTTGAAACAGCAACAATCACAACATATATGAGAACTTCCGAAGCTTCCGACCTGCAACCTTTGGAGGTCCCCCACGATACCTGCCCATGAACGGAATTGCAACGGACTGCAACAGCCCGTGCTGACGGCGCGAGTGCGACGCCGCGAAGCGAAAATTTGACTAAACGATCTCACCCGTGGGAGGTGCACGCGGTCCCCTTCCTTACCGCTTGGTACTAACGCTTTTGAAGCAAGCTATAATCAATGTGAACGAGTTTAAGTGAAACTTCTTTGCGAAGAAATGGAAAATAAACTGATTAGTAGTTTTTTGCCTCGGATCTTCTGAATATGATTTCTTTATTAATAATTAGCTATTCCTTTATTCTTTTATGCCTATCTTTTGCGTGTGCAAACACATAATCAATTGCAGTCTTCAAAACATACCGAGGAGGACCGTCCTCCGATACGATTCTACGGAGACGAGCCTACAAGGTGGACGATTGCGGTGAGTTAGCATCCTTCAGAAGATGTCTTTCACGGTCCGTGTAATATGATGATTTTCAGGATACCGATGTGGATCCGATCTATGTTCGAGACACAGACAGTGCAACTTCTTTCGTCCCACTACCGCGAGCGGAGTCAGATGTGAGGTTTATGGCAGCACAAAAATAGAGTCGAACGTAATGCTGTAACCCCAGGGCGCACCTAGGTGTGAGGTAAATGGCCGCTTCAGACAACCTCTCCCCTCGACGGGCACCAAAGTACGACCCCTACCCCCTTCAACAACTACATAACCACTCTAGTATCAGTAGCTGTTGCGGTTCATAGAACTACTATGTATTATATTACTGTAGTTTTTGTGATCACTCAAATTCAAACAGATTATCTTACATAACCGGGACAGCTGACAGCACTTTCCGCTTATCATCTACAGTCCATTTCGGAGCGTCTGATAGGGCGTGGCCTACGGACTTGGGTGAACATGTATCTAACTCTCTCACTCTCACCACTCAGGCCACGCCCTATCACGCGAAATGGACTGTAGCCCGGGACCATTGATGACCTCTGCAATTACGACCCCCCCCCCCTCCCCAGCCGGGGAATCCTCGACTCTTTGTGTACCGTGGTAAGCCCTCTGTAAAAGTATGGTAATCATAAGGAGAGTGCAGAATGTTCGATAGTTTCGTTAAGACTGGTGAGATTCTGGTCGTCGTGTCACCGCGCCATGCACTTGCATCAACCCATGAGCCAAGTGAGTTGTCGGTCCCGTTGTGAATTGCTCTTGAGCTGAGAGACGTGAGGTTTCTTCGCGTGAGCCGACCCAGACCAAGGCTGTTTTGCCTGTGACAGTTTTCAAACCGTGGCGCGCGACGTGGTGCGCGACGCGTGCGAATTAGGAGCGGCGTATGTACAATTCTCTGTCTTTCCCCTGAAAGAAAGCGCGAGGCAGGGTCATTGCTCTAGGATACATTTAGGCCCAAGTGCGCACGATCGTGCCGCAAGCCGCGTTGCGAAATTCCACCCCAAAGAACATACCTAAAGCTAAAATGTCACAATATGAGCATTTCAGTCTCGGCCCTCGACAGATCCACGTATTGAAGAGCATTTCATTGGAGTTCGAAGCAGTGAAGAGGTAAGAAAAAAGTCGCATAAAGTCGTCGGCAATGGCTGTAATAGTGAGAGGATTGTGGGGGGGAGGGGGGGAGGAAATTCTTGAGGGTGCAGCAGTCAAATGTCTTCACATCACTTAGGTGTCAATAAGAGACCGTATACGCCGTACACATGTGCGGTCCTTTTGAGCAAATAACACTGTTAAAGACACCGAAAAGTGTAAATTTGGCAGATTGTGGAGTATGAAAGTAGGGGTGCTCAGCAGCGTAACAATAGAGAGACATCGATATGAAACGGCAAAGAAGCCGAGAAGTGGGAACCAGAGAACCCCCTTCTTTTTCGCGCTCCTCTGCGTCACTGGCCTGGGGTAGGTTGCAGACGAGCTAGAGGTTAAAGCAGCCGACCGCGAACGATGTCCCGCCTTTGCCGGCAACTCGCTCGGCCGATGAACTGCAGTATGACACGCCGCTCTCCGGAATCGTGATAAGACCCGAAGCCGCGCTTTCTCGATGATGTGTAGCGAAACTCGCATTGGAAAAGTGCAGCTTGGGGTCCTATTACGATCCGCAGAACGGCGTGTCGTTCTGCAGTTCACCAGCCGGCGAGGGCGGAACGTTTGGCGGCCGGCTGCTTTCGCTCCTCCCCCCTCTGCAATCTACATTTTCATCCCCAGGGTTGGTGACGCAGAGGGGCGCACGAGAGAAGAGGGATTTTGGGTTCGTAGTTTTGTCTCTACTGTTACGCTGCGGGTGTGGGCAGACATACAGCGAATCGCTTCGCGGCGTTCCGCTCGCGGCGCCATCAGCACGACTTGCCGAATCGATTTTGCCCTTGGGAGCCCGGCAGAGCGTGGCAGCGTCACTTCTGCACTCCACTCATGCCACACTGCCTCCTCCAGCCATGCCACCTTGTCTCCTCCACCCATGCCACACTGCCTCGCTTGGAGGCTGCCATGCCCTGCCACTGGTACTCGCACTCGCAGCGCCGCTCGTCGCGGGCGGCCACGCGATTCGCTGTCATATCTGCCCACACCTTTACGCTGCTGAGCACCCCTACTCTTGTATTCCACGACCTGCCAAATTTGGCCCTCGCAGTGTCCTTAAACGTCCATGTGGAGGCATGTTACTTCCAACAATCATAATCAAGTAGCCCCTCATTGATACAGCACAGAACAGTCTCGATGGCTGCGTACTGAAACAAATCTTTCGCGTATACAGTAAATCAGCGCTCTTTAACATTTCAGGCAGGAAAAATGGTAAAACCTGATGATTTCGTGTTGTATTATCGGAGAGACAACGATGCAGAGCTCGACATCGGTATTCCACTGTACTTAGCTCATCGAAATACACGAAATAAGGTAGAAAGTTTCTCATTATGAAATCGTGTCATGTATTCACCTGTCCAGTTTGGAAGCGATGCAATAGAAGCTACAGTTCATTTCGGAGCGCTTGATAGGGCGTGGCCTACAGACTTTAGCGAAAGTGTATCAAACTCTCTCCGCCACACATTCTCACTCTTGTCGCGCACTCTCACTCTCACCACCCACCATGTCCGGACCACGCCCTATCAAACGCTCCAAAATTGGGTATACTTAGGAGGCAACGAAACATGCGTTTTACATGGCTACTAATAGTGTGGACCTCTACGATACCAGTAGCTGTTGCCGAATCGTATAGTTGCTATGTTTTTTATTGCTATGTATTCTAACCTGAAGCAAAAAGATATTCATTTATTTGAGTTCGCTGGGAAATACTCTTCGCTTCTCATTTGCTTATTGGGAGTTCAGATTCTAGCGCTTATCTCAGACATCTGCAGGGACGACCCCCTCCGTTCCGTCCGGTCAAATACGACCCCCCTTCGTCTTGTCAAATACGACCCCCTCTGTTGAGGAATCCTCGACTGTCGGTGTACCTTGGTTACAACGCGGCTCAGAGCTGTAGCTTCGTACCTCACGCGGCGTGAATTGACCGCTTCAAACACTGCGAAAGCGTGACACTTGCACAATAGCTTCACTTACTGCTCGATAGAACCATCAATATTCATATACAGAAAGCGGCAAAAGTAGTATTGACCGCTTGACAGAGGCCTACGGACTTGTATCGATCTCTCTCACCCCGCCAAACACTCTCGCCCTACTCTGTAGGCCACGCCCTGCCAGCCTCCGGGAACTGCACTGTACATAGTTTTTGTTCTAAGTATAGGTGATCAATAATGCCTCATTATGTAGCCCTAGAACTTGAGTCTTAGCCAAGGTGTTGTCTGAGGATATACGTGTCTCTTGATGACATTGTTGATTTATTTACGCTGGTCGGTTTTGATTCGTATATCGCAGGATTTGAGGAGTTTCGAGGGAACTACGCCGCATCGTCTTGCATCAGGGTCTTTCCAGATTTCTTGAGTAGTGGGCTAATCGATTGTGCCGTTTTGGCAGAAAGCTTGCACCATACAAAATCCACTCTCTGCTTCTGAGCTACTCTCACGAGAGCACAGGACTCATTGTGGAACGATCACCTGCGACTTAGGCAGATGCTTTTCCTAACACTGTTCATCACTGTGACCATGTCAAAGGCGATCCTATCAATTTTTGGTGAGCTATTACGATATGCTTCTGGGAACTGCTTGCTGATTACATACACCAGTGAAACCCATGCTGGTACCTCATTTCTTCCTAGTATGGTTAAGCTTTGTCAGGCGGTCAATCCTTTTGCCGGACGCTATACTGGTGCACCGCAAGAGCTTATAATTATTACTGCTCATCTTTCAGTCATTTTGCCATGGAAACCATAAGATATTCAGATCTTCCACTTTCCTATAATCCGTTCTTCTACCGAGGAAAATGGTGCTAAATGGTGGCAAGTTCAGATCAGCTGCAACATGGCGCATACGGTCCGTATGCCGCAGGTTTCTGCTATATTCGTACTAATTTCCATATTTCTCTTCGAGACGATTGAAGGTTAAGATTCCCCAGTTCGGACCGTAATGTAGAAGTTGCAGGACAACCTGAAGTCTCCGAACCCTCATTTCTGCCCGTCCAGCTAGAACGCAGACGCATGCAGATCAACGTCTGACTGCATCTAAGCATGGACGCGCGCTCAAAAAATAGCTTGCTGTTTCCGTTGTGAATTGACTGCAAGCTGAGGGGCGTGGCCGTCAGACATTTGACCTTACTGAGGCCGCATTCATACTCAGCGCCGACAGGGCGTGGCTGCGTCACAGGTAACGAGGAAGAGTGGTACAGGAGAGGTGCAGAGACAATGCAGTCAGCGAGGCATGGTGGCATAGTTGGAGACGCAGAGACACGCAGCCACGCCCTGCCGCCGGCATCGCAGAGTATGAACGCTGCCTTAACTTGGGTCGCACTCCCACGTGAGAAGACTGTTCGAGATCTGTGGAAACCTTTAAGTAGGTAGTAGACGTGGGCTTTGAGGTTTTTTTTTTGGGTATCTGAAAGTACATTATTGTTCAAAAACACCTATGATGATTTCGCTATGGTATAGTTCTTGATCACGGTTTTTTGGGACTGTATAGAAAACCTTTTGTGACATCAATCCGGAATTAAAATGTTTGATTAGATATGCCTGATGTACCTACATGATGTAACCCATAACCCAAACACGATGCCTCGTGATGTGATACGGCCATGATGTAGTATTATCAGAAAATTGTTAAATTCCACCTAAAACTTGCCATTATGTGAAGACTTTGTTGCTAAACTCTAGCTCATTACCGAGCTTTTGTATCTTGTAATCTCCATTTATTTATTGACTTTCAGTTTCGACAGCTGTCAGACCTTGTGCGCTGCTATCATCTGTATCGTTTCACTGATGCACGTACTGGACGAATGGAGGTGTTCCCATTATGGAAAGGCGGAATTCTTGATGACTACAAATGAAAACATACTGTATTAGTAATAATTAAAGAGTTCATCAAAAAATCTGTTGTGTCGTTCAGTGATGACGTCCATACTCGGCGAACAAGCAGCCGCTGGTAAGCAAGCGTTTCGCGCACGCTTGCTGCACAGCTGCAAAATCTTTTCAAAGTAGATTCTTATAAGCCAGCTCATGTTTACTCATACGAACTGATCTCCAATGAAGAGCTTGTTAGGCATTCGTTGTTGAAAGGCGACCTAACCTCGATGAACCAAATGTCGATTGATCAGCATCACTGATCATCGTTTGCAACAGACGACCGCCGAGACAGAAGTGGCCGCGACGCTAGGGGCCAGCCCAGCTTCAATCGATACCTGGCAATTGCGCATTCTATTGACTATGAATTCACTGGGTTTATATGCAAGGAGTGGAAATAAATGTTAATCACTACACCTATGAGGGTGTGTGCCATTAGGTGCAGAAATTCGCGTTGCCGCATTCGGTGTGCGTTGCGATGGTGCGAGATAGGCACGCCGTATGGCATGGATCCTAAAGCGATGACACTTCCTTACACCTCATTCTACGCGTAATGGTTTTAAGTCTCAACTAATTCGGCGCAATCAGCTCGCATTATCGCGTCGTGCGCATAACGCGGCCACGCGGATTTTCTGCCCTAATGGCACATACACCACGACCTAGATACGATTCATAAGCTGCGCGTGATAGCTACGCCTCCTGTTTCCGAGTCAACTCTAACCATAAAATGAATGTAACCATAAAAGAAAAAGAAATTTCAGAGGATAAAAATTCAGGTTTTCAGGTGTTGAACGAGATTCCTGAGTGTCGGGCAGTAGTATGCCTTCTTTACTCCTGTATATAGCTAGAACAGAACATTACAACGCGGCGCGCCCTTATTCAGAGCGAGGGACGCCGCAGTCGACTCAGGACGCAACTACGCACTGTATGGGCCGAAAGTGTAAAAAGGATGGTTATGAGGTTCGATCGATATATCCCGCGTCACGTGCAATTAGCCAATAACACTATGTAATGGACCAACAGTTTATTGAAACCGAATAACAAAGCAATTCAATACAAATAAAATACACGATAACACTGAAATTACAGCAAATGATGACAAAGCGAAATTCCAATGGAAAAAGGACGGAGCGGAGGGTACAGGTGTCCGCGGCTATCTTCATCCAGAGAGAAATCCTAACGCTGGAGCTTGGTACCCCTATTCGACGAACTCGAGGCACTATGCGTCAACGACACGAGGTCGAAGCACAATTTCACGGAGGTAAACAAACGAACGAGCGCAACACACTAAGTCCGAGACATGAGGAATCCACCATCGTTCAGTGGATAAGGCGAGTTGCAACTGACTGCCTCCCTTCCTATCCTTCTCTTTTATACGCTCACTCTGACTACTAATCGATTTGAGATCACAAGTCGCGATACGGTTCTATCCAAATATTAGCGCTCTCCCCTAGTCCCTCTGCTCTTTGCCGCCCAATTTCAACTGAGTTGGACTGCCCGCCTTTTCGGCGGCATCGTTACCGGACAGCTCCTCCTACGAGCATCTCTCCCCGACACGCCCTCCTCCCGGAAGTCGATGTCCTCGTCGACATGTCTTGGCCGAGTTCAGGTAGTTCGGCTTGTGGGACTCGTCCCCTGATGGCCTCATATAGATGCCAGCGGCAACACCCGAATGAGCTTTATAAAACTGTGCGGTACCACCCGGACTCCCGACTTCCACATACGCTTTCCTATCGACCATAGTCGTTCATGCGGTTGCCATCATCTGCTCTTGACCCGCAAACTTCGCGAACTGTCGTCGTGTAGCAGCTTGAGGGCAACCCGACGCTGTATGAGGACAGTACCATTGAAAATGGGTTCAATCAGCTCCATTTTAATTTTTTTTTGAAATTTCTCAGCCACATCGCTAGATCCCTCGCGAGTACGACCAATAGTCGTCGTCACCTTCTTCGTATCGACCAATTGGTCGTCATGCGTCGAACTAGACGCGCCTTCTCCAATTTTGTACTGTCTACAATAATAATGTTATTGAAATCTTGCAAATCTTATTTATTAATTATTAATATATGTTAATACCATATAGCACTTTTTGTCACTCACTGTCACTCATTTCATCATTAAATCATCTCATCATATCTGTATTATTTCCTGGACTTGATACATCGAAATCTGTATACAGTAGTACCATATAAATCTAATAAGCTTAAAATCATCTACTTATAAGGCACATCAATGGTCGTTGTCTTTTTCACCACCTTTGCCAATCCCTTTACCTTTCTTCGTATCGACCAATAGGTCGTCATGCGTCAAACTAGACGCGCTCCACCTTTTGTGACTCTTATACTTTTTATCAAATAATTTACCTTTATATGTAGACCGTCGAACATAATATTAACCTTTGAACGAGTCATTTCAACTTCGTGTTTACAATATACCTTCAATGTTCAAAGATCCCATTCATTATAACTAAAACTGTTTTCTGAAAATCAAAAATTTTTTGACATCACAATTAACTTTAGACGACATTAACACGTTTATAATTATTGGAGTCGTTTGTTAAAAATCTAAGTTGTTCACAACCGATCAATTCTTTTTCGTCTTGATAGATTTTGAGCAACTTATTGATCTTTCACAAGTGAACTCTTCTTTAACCACTCGAAATCATCACCTATGACTAACTTGATAGGAATAAATCGATTACTGGCCAAAGTGTGTTCCTTACCTTAAGAACTGAACTCTTCTTCAACCACTCGAAGTACCTATGACTAATTTGATAGGAATAAATCGATTACTGGCCAAAGTGTGTTCCTTACCTCAAGAACTGGCAAATTGTTCAAACCGGGCAGCACTAATTCCCCATACTTTATATTTCCCATCTGAACTTATTAATTATAGTGACTGAAAGAATTAACTCAATAAGGCACCTACTTTCTGATCATTCTTATCTCTCTCATTCAGTAATTCTCCAATAGGTAACCCTTTCCATTCGGGTAAAGTCAAGTTTAATCTGATGGCTGCTACAGGACCAACTATCTCATAATTGAAACAAAATAAAAACCCAAATAAAAAACTCATCTCTACCAAGTCTTTTCCTATATGCAAACTACCCCTTCGAACAAACATGTCAGGTGATTTCGAACCTTCTTTTACACACAATACATTCAATTTCATTCTTATCAATAAACTAAGAGTACCAATCTCGAAATATCAATTCTTTGTTATCAAAGTACCAACCTCCATCTAAGGGCCCGTGCGAAACGGAGGTTAAACTATTTCTTTGCTTCTTCCCCCCCCCCCTGAAATCTTTTTAAACATGGTTTCTTTGTTACCAATTGTTTATTTCTTCGCGAAGGTATAGTCGAGCGTTTTCCATAATTCCATCATGGACAGCCATTTGGCAAGTTCTAGGCCGTCACCGGGGTCTACGCTGTGACGACACCGCCTCCTTCGTCCCAATAAGTCTTCACTAGCTCTACAATGCTCGTGAAAACTGCGCCATCGCCCTTGTTTTCGATACGAAATTCTATTATCCAGGTGCCGAATGTTCGCCAATTGCTGCGTGGGTCTCTTAGCCACAAATATGACTCGACGACCTTTGTAGACAGCCCTTCTCGCTTTCCGCTTTTTCCATTAGAAGTGCAGTAACTGGCGTTGCGAAGCCTACTAGACCTTGCTTTCGCAGTTGTAAGGCCGAAAGTGTGAAGGTTCGACCGATATTTCCCGGTTCACGGGCCATTAGCTAATGGCACTACGTAATGAAACAACAGTTTAATGAGACCAAATGACAACAGCAATTCTATACAAATAAAATACAAGATGACACGGAAATTACAGCAAATGATGACAAAGCGTAACTTCAATGTAAATAAAAGACGAAGTGGAGGGTTCAGGTGTCCGCGGCTGTCTACACCTAGAGGGAAACTAAGGCTGGAGCTCGATATCCCTTCAACGAACTCGAGGCACTAAGCCGCCAACGACACGAAGTCGAGACACAATTTCACGGAGGTAATTGAACGAGCGAGCCCAACACACTAAGTTTGAGACACAAGAAATCAGCCACCGCTCAGTGGATAAAGCGAGTTGCAATTGACTGACTCCCTTCCCATCCTTCTCTTTCATACGCTCACTCTGACCACTAATCGATTCGAGATCACGAGTCGCAATACCGCTCTTTTCAAAACCGCGCTCTCCCTTAGTCCCTCTTGGACTGCCCGCCTTTTCAGCGGCATCGTTACCGGAGAGCTCCCCCTGCGAGCATCTCTCCCCGACAGCACAGTTTCCAGGTCACACGCATCGCACCGTGTTGCAACTTCCTGTCCTAACTCCACTTACCTTCAGCAGAAAGTCGTGGACTTTAGCCTCAGAATATGCGAAAATGGGATGAGTTTTTGGTATACTAAGGCGTGGGGACGGCTACTCAGGTATTCGACCAGTACCAAATGCACACTCGCTCACGTACCTTGGGCACATAATACACAGATCATGTGCACTTAATCGTCTCTCTTGCACCTGGGGTGTGACCTCATTTGAGACTTAGGGTCACGCCCAGGTTCCTCTCTCCGATTGATCAGCATTCTACCACTACTGTCTACTGCATTATACGCACGAGAAACCTCCACTTTCAGCGATCCACACATGGGCAACTGGTATGGTAAAGCATTGGACGGTAAAATGCCTTTACATGGATGTTGAGCAATAATACTAGCTTTACACGACCATACATGTGTATATGGCAGCTATGGTCGCTGCTGACGCGTCATTCGGGTGAAAACGTGTTACTGGTCAAAATTTAACAAGTTGGCCCACTCCATTAACACGTTGGCGACCGCGCATTTTTTACGTGTCTGCCACGTGGGACATCGCGCTCGCCCATGCCGAGAATTGCGTCCCAGCATTCCGGTTTTTGTTATTAACTTTCCAAACCCGTTGAATTTCGCACGTACCTTGTTTGCTAGTACAAAGTAGTGAGCGCTGCGAAACTTCAGATACCCCTGGAGAACTCGAATTAGGGATTACTGCATGGTAGTGATGGGAAGTACTCAACCAGGTGATGGACATGTTAAAAAAAGTCGACATCTCGCGAGTATAAACATCTTGATATAAATACCTGCAACGACTTTACAGAGCTAAATGCTAGTTTTAACGATCTGCTTGTCGACAGCGATGATAGTATACCTATGCTGGATGACGATATGAAGCATAAAAAAAGCTTGTTGAAAAGATATAAGTGCACCATGTCAGATAGATACCCTTGTGCATGTTGATCGAAATTAATTATTTGTGGATTTCAAATAAGGTTAAAGAAGTAATTTTCTGTGCTGCGTCCCAGCATCAAGACGCATTGTCCCACGCGGCAGAAAACGTGCGTCCCAGCATCGGGACGCAATGTCGCCAACGTGTTAATGAGGCCTCAAAGTTTTAATTTATTGGTGTGACGTGGTCAAAATGAAAAACCAGCGTTCGTCATGGTAGAATTTGTTTTTGCAGAATTACTCGTTTTGCCGAAAGTGGCAAATATTCGTAATGATTGGGAGAATCGCGGAGCCTGCGGTTTTGTGGCAATACGAGATTGTGGAGTGTGAAGGATTAGATACGTATCGATATCCAGGCTCCGCCTAGTTGAGAGGATTAGAGAAATAACGGTGCCACAGTTCCTTAAATACCCACAGAAACTAAATTTCCGCATTTATTTCGATCTATACCTATCTGATCCTTCTCCACACGTTTGAAAATTCTGCAAGAACTCAAATTCCTCAACTATGAAAGCTGAATAGTTTCCTCTACCATGAACGCTGCTTCGGGCGACTTGACGATTCAAGCGATCAGTTGTCGCTTGTTCCAATCAATATGGATCTAATCTTTTTCCACAGATTCCACATGATTCCACTATTTAAGCTACCTTATTCTTTGCCGTGACATGATCAAAGCCATCACCGATGCAGCATCTTATTTCGATCGATCTCAATCAGTCAGACACACGGTCTCAATCGATCAACTAGCATTGTGCTATACTTCTGTGTGCGTGTTGTTGCCTGACATTCTCTTCCTTTTTAATCATTGTATGTGTCTATTTGTTTTTGCGGTGCCATGGGAGTGAGGGGGCCAGTGCACTGCGCTCTGCGTCTCTAAGGCCGCTTTTATACTTTGTGCACCGACGCCGTCACCGGCGGCGACGGTGCGCAAAGTATGAAAGACGCCAAACGCTATGGCTAGAGTGGCTTGTAAAATGGTTTTTCTAATCATCGGTGCAAGTGGCCATGTTTTTATGTGTCACTTTTCGCAACAAACCCATTCACCCTGTGTGCGTGGAGAGCGAGGTTCAGCAAACGTGAGGGCGTCGTAGAAGAGGTGTCTTTTTCTGACTTCGTCCAAGAGAAGAATTCAGAAAGACAGTCTGAAGATGTAAAGACAAATCTGCACTGAGCCTCGCCCTCTTTGGAACCAGAGTAATGAAAACATATAAATTCTGAAGAGCATAGTTTCAGTGACGTCATCGTCTATTCTGCGATTTGAAGAGGATTTGCTATCCTACAATTGCAACTTTTATTACATAAATCATACAGAACAAATAAAAGTAAAAAAAAAATTATGGTGTTTCTATTCAGTTGTTCATAGGTCGTCCGACGGCATTCTTGGTGTAGGCTCCCTATCGAGTGAACTTAAATCGACATGTACGCTGAGAAAGAAGTCGCCTTCTATGCTGTACTTGTCGACGTCCATCAGTTTACAGAAACGCTGAAATTCAGAGGTATCAAAGCGTTCTTCCTTAATTTCCCATTTGAATGACTAAATCGAGGGGCTGGCTCTCGAAAGGGCAGGCAAAGTGTAGTTTATCCCAGTGGAATGGTCCGTACAGTCCATTTCCCTCCAAGATAACTCTTGCGTAGTCATCGAAGGAGTGTGTGTCGTTCGAAGCGTGATTTTGCACGCGATGCGTGAGAGCGAGCGCTGAATGTAGTGGGGTCCTGAGGCGATTTTGTGTTCTACGCGCGAAATAAGGCGGAGGGCAGGGTATTCGCTTTAGGACCCAACTATATACGTCGACCTCAGCTCGCACGCATCGCGTACCACGCTGCGCATGGCGTTGCGAAATCTTGTTCTGGCGACGTCCACCGCTGAATTGATGAAGTAGACCTGAGCGAAATTCCGTGAAGCTAGCTTCAAAGGAATCGTACACGGAAGAATTAGGGTTTTTCGTCAGGCTAAAATTAAAAATGGCTGAAATTCAGCCCCCAAATTCTTGGCCGTGTGTGAGGAACCTGCGAGTAGAAGCCGCTTCTCGTCGTCCGTCGCGGTTGGGAACGGAGAAAAGGACTGTTCACGTAATTTTCTGTTCCTACAATGCGTCTCCGACAACGGCGGACGACGGCGTGGGCACTTGCTCGGAGGCCCCGCTAACCCGGCCATGACTTTTTGGTGCTGTATCTTAGCCATATCCACACTTTTTCACTAGAACTTTGCATGCGCTCCACATTAGGCAAACACAGCATAAATATATGGGCAACATAAAAACTTTTTTTCCGTGGACAGTTCTTTAAGCCTCTATCCATTGCGCCATCTTTTGGTGTTCTGTGAAGAGCAGTCTGCCATTTTCTACGATGAGTTCTACACTGCTGAGGAATTTTTTCTTTCCTCCAGGGCCATTCGAAGATAACGTATACGTATAAGGTAAAATGAGTACAGAATAAGGCGGAAATGATAACCTGCGAAAGTGAACCAGGGTTTAAGCAAAGAATGTGCAGAGCAATTCAAGCTAGAAAGCACGCTCCAGTTCATTAAATAGAAGCTAGTGCTAGCGGCTCAAGCCCGCGTGTCGCCCACAACCCAGCGTGTTAATGCCGTGCGTGATCGTTGCGCACCACAGATTCACGTGACTATGATCGATACATCTATGATGCGGTGTACACCTATACTCTTTCAGATATCAAGGAAATTAGAGATCCCATTTTCGGAGTTTCGTGTTTTTTTCAAGCTATCCCCTTCATTTCCAACAATCGGAGAAATTGTCGTGTAGGGTCTCTAGTGCATGTCATAAGAATAAAGCTTGAGGAAAGATCGGAATGATTTGATGCATCACCTGAATTCCGAAGGCTGCGTTGCGAGTTGCAGGACGCCCGAGAAATGGAAGATTTTGAGGTATTGGATTGGGAGTGAACTTCCGAACCACTGGAATTTAGTCAATAGCAGTCATTCAATTGAATCCATTAAATGCTTGCCGCAAGATCGAAAGGGTCTTTTTGAAATTCTCTGTAAGTGGATAGGTACATTTGCAATTGACGAGGAAGCACCCTCATCGCAGCATGACCATTGGTCGTCCAAACAGCTACTAGACGACTAGCCAGACTTCCAATGAAGCCTTGTCGGCAGAAACAGTGACAACCACGTGGCTGCGTCTCTGTTTCCCACATTTTTCCCACCTTTCTTATTCCGTTTCTGTAGGGGTGTGCCCACGAGAGCTCAAACTCAAATGTTTTGAGTGTTTTCCCTAATTCTTTACTCATGTTAGCAACACGTTTACCTCACTGTTCAACAGAGTGACACCAAAGACTATCCCGTAAAATGCTTCTTCCGTCTGTACGTCAGTCCCTTCGTCCGTCTGTCACGAAGTTAGGTATTGTTTAAAAAACGACCTGTGGAGATGGGAACAAGTTTGGACTGGATATGGCATGGAACAAGAAGTAAAGGGCACACATAGACCAAGCCAAGCTCCGCCCACGGTGGGTGGAGCTTGCACTGGAATGTTCGCTTTCAGACCGAGTATCGTTAACTTGGTTCCAATATATGACTCAAACGTCGGGGAAAGATGGATTAAGGTCAGGGATGAGTTTCTGGAAGACACCTGGACATAGTGGACGGAGGCTGTATGATAAATGAAAACAACCTGTGGAAATGGGGGGCAAGTCTGGACTGGGTAGGGTATGGGACAAGAAGTAAAGAGCACACATGGACCAAGTTAAGCTCCGTCCACGGTGAGCAGAGCGTGCACTGGAATAATCCGTTTTCGGACGGGAAATCATCAATTGGGTTCCAATATAACCCAAACATGAGAAAAAGATGGATTAAGGTCAGGGATGAGTGTTTGAAAGTCATAAAAGGATAAAAAAGGATGAAGTTTTTGGCGTTATTCAATCCCTCCTTGGGATGCGCCGCACATTCTACTTCCATTTAGAGGCCAGAGCAAAGTAGGCGAAGCCCACCCTGAGAATGCGGTCCTTAGAACGAAAACTCATAACTAGGTCACAATGCATCTTTGAGACCAGGGAAAAATCGGTGGAAATAACCAATGTCCAAGCTATCTTGTACACACTTATAATGAGCGGAAACCCGCCAACAATGGGCGGAGCGTGGTCTGGTAATGGGTAATGAGTAAATTCATAGAAAACAGCAAATCCAATCGTCCCATTGACGCCCATGATGTTACGCGCGCAGTAATGTGCGCTAGCCCAACTGGTGGTAAATAAACAGTATGAGCGTCACAGTGAGCTTCGATCAGCTCCGTCATCAACACATTCGACTTCACACCCCTAGTCACATTTTAGTGGACGCGTGGCTCATGCAATGACTTAGACGATGTAGGTGATAAGCCCAGTTTTCTTGTTCTCCAAGGAAGTACGACAGAAATCAACACCGGCGAGATGGTGGCCGTGGCAGGTGTTGAGTAAAAACAGATCTTTGTCCCAGCAACCGCGAATCCACTTTAAAAAGTTCTTCGAAAACTTTCTTAAAAATTCACCAAAACACTAACAGTTAACGGAAGTGAATAGTGACAAATGAACCACACAAAAAGTGTGGTCCGGCGATCAAGTCCTGACTTAAAACAGTGGTGGAGATAGTATGGGTAATGAATTGAGAATTCCTATTGGCTATCCGAATGAAAGCTACGGGTCTGGCAACATTGGATATGGCGATATTTCCGCTGAAAAGACGCGCCCCAAGTTTTGTAAGACATCCTTTATACTTTGCGGCGGTGCCGCTGCCTGCGTTGAAGCGTGTCTGCGTTCGCAGGCAGTGAGGCAGAGTGACAGAGACGCAGAAACGACGTAGCCACGCCCCACTGCTGGCACCGCAGAGTATGAACACGACTCAAGAGCTGTCCTTTTTCACTTCTGCCACATGTTTTAATATGGCCCGCCCCCTCCGATATTAACAGTGGAAAAGGGCCTCATTTTTGGATTTTTGACTGTTCCATTCCGTTTTTCTCCACTTTATTGCTATTAATATTATGGCTTTCGTCCTTTCTTTCATATTTCGATCAGTGGATCTGTGATATATCCATCCAAAATCAAAGCGCCCAGAAGAGTTTTTTCAATGCTAACAGCTTTATCGTTCATCCTTTGTGGACAAACAGCTTTCTAAGAAAAAAAAGACGGTTTTGAACTCACGATCATCTGCGGCATTAGTGGCATGTGCTGTAAATGTCATTGGATGTGTGAATGGCCATCGTAGGATGGCATCGTAGTCGCCTTTGATAAGTGTCACGTAGACTGATAAATACTGACGTGCCACTGCAAAACGAAGGCTTCATTCTGGATTCTGCTTGACAACATTCATGAAGGAGCCAATATAGACTGTTTTGTTAGGATGCGCCCTGTATTAAACTGAAGAACGTTTCAGGAGTGGACACAATGTCCTTGCTTGTGCCATGGGGGCAGTCATGGGTAGTGGCGGCCGGGGGGTAGGGGGAAATACGCCAAAAAATCGCGTCAGCGGCGTCGCTTTCGCGGCGCCACCAGTACGACTTGCGAATCGATTTTGCTCTTGGGAGCCCGGCAGAGCGTGGCTGCGTCACTTCTGCACTCCAGCCATGCCACACTGCCTCCTCCAGCCATGCCACCCTGCCTCCTCCACCTTTGCTACACTGTCTCGCTTGAAGGCTGCCAGCACTGCCACTGGCACTCGCACCCGCCGCGCCGCTCGCCGCGGGCGGCCACGCGATTTTTCGGCGTATTTCCCCCCACCCACGGCCGGGTGCACACCTCTGCCTTGTCCTCTTCACCCTTTAAGACTATGTCAGACTGCGGTTTTGGGCGGTGTTGCACTTTTGCCCGCGACACTATGATCTTGGTATCTTGCTTTGTCGCAGCTCCGCGTACGGTGCCGCGTCACCCCAAAATCGCGAAGTCTGACGCCGGCCTTATGCGAAATAGTCATTCAGTACACCGTATCCTCTCTTCGAGGTGCTAACATCATTGCTGGCATAAGAATGCATAAGGCATAAGAACCAAGATGTGCAACGTTATGAGATACCTTGTTACTGGTGTTTCAAAAAAGCAGTTTTCAAAAGCTATTTTTGACAACTCACCCTCTGCATCACCATACGGAGCCACCATCACCGTCATTTTGTAACCGAAGCGATGTGTCTCAAATGGTTCGCTGATAATAGGATATGAGGAAATTATTCTTTATGTAAGTGGTAACTTTTGGAGCCCAGTATCTGTTTTCACTAGATTTTTAGGTTCTTAAAAAAGAAGGCAACGGTGGGTTCGGCTCGTTTCAATGAATCTATTCAAAAATGAACTAAAAACCTATCCTGACCACGCTATTAGTGTCAGGAGCTATTCACTCAAGGAGAAGACTGATTACAATCGGTTAATTTGCATGCGAAATCTGATATTCCCCTTTTAAAGGCAGTGTTTGGGAAAATTTGGCAGAAAAGTAAAAGTAGTAGTGAATGTGAAAGTCAAGATGCCTGGTAACAGGATAGTGAAGGAAAAACGGATGGAAATGGCCAAAAACCCGAGAAATAGGAACCCTCCCCACCGTTGATCCTCGATGTGGAGCATTACCGTGAAGAGGCGTGTGGTCCGGACGAGTGTTCCATTGGCGTGTTGCCATGTTGTAAACACGAAGAGATGTTCGAGAATGAATAAGCATCCCTTTTCTGGAGTGCGCTTCAAGCCAAAACTGAGGAAGCGGGCCGCGATACCTTCTATTCCCACCCCAGCCAATCAGTCGCTAGGAGGCGGACCGAGCACTGTAAGGCGGCTCAAGCAGAAAAGGCCACCTCTGCCACAGCTCGGGGGCGCGCCCTTCGAGGGGGATTTCGTCGCAAATAGGCTTTCCAAACCCGTAGTTTTCGAGTGAATGACTCCTCTTAGGGATTCTCATCATCCACATTACCCCTAACACTGACTTTAAGGGTATGTGCCCTTACAGGATTCGGTTGCGCGGCGTGCGAATTGCCAGGCGATGCGTGCGATTTTCGAGCATCATATGTACTCGAGCCTGAGAGCGATCACTGTCGTTATCTTTATCTGTCGTTTAGCGCACACACGTGAATCGCTCCAAGTTCCAACTACATACAACGCCCGTGACTTGCACGCACGGCGTCATGCCCCATTGCGACCCCCTGTACCTTACCACGTGCACCCTTCTTTAGAGTGTTACCTCGTTGCCTGTAGACTCAAATGCGCTCTCCCCGAAATGAATGATGGGCACGCCTTCTGATTACAGTATTCTCCCTCTAACCATAAGTGGATGACACAGATTTTCACAGTACCCTAAAGTCCGATAGATAACTCCTCCCGCACGCGGTGTCGCGCGCGGCACAAGCGACCGCAGTCTTCAAAGAACCAACCAGAGATGAAGGAAACTGAAGAAGCTATGATTTGTGTACTGTATTAATAACGAGTTTATGTTGTATTGCATATTGTATTTCTTAATATAAAAGCGAGTAGCAAGTAAAGTTAGGGTCGTACGAAAGGTGAACACGGAAACTTCACAGTTGGCAGAGGAAAGTGAACGAATGAGAGGAGAATTGGGGGTTTCAATGCAACGATGGTTTTGGCGATGAAATAGCGGTTGAATAAAAACTTTTCCTCATTCCTGTTATGACCCAACAAAAGCCAGATATACCTAAAGCGGCGTCAGGAAATGGATGAGATATGGAGGGGTAGCTGCTTTAGTTTGCGACAGTTTCTATTCAATTTCTGGGGGGGGGACAATTGTCAACAGCCTTTTACAGGCCTTGAAGCAAGAGTCACTGTTAGATGAGATGAGTGAGAATTTTAATATTATGAATAATTGTGACGATGAAATGGAAATCGCGTAGAAAATTCAAGCTGAATGATCATTGTTACACGGGTTGAACGAAGAATCTGATACTTGGTATTTTTTTATATTAGAAATGAGGCTGAATAATTAGTTTCTACAATTCTGTCGTTTTTAATGATGAAGGGTGCATCGCGATTTTGCGTTCTTTGAAGACTGTGCCTGCGTAGGCCGCTGCCGCGCGCGACACCGCATGCGGGCGGACTTATCAGACTTTAGGGTAATTTATATAAGTCATGAATAATCGCTGTGTGTTAGGGATAGATTCCAGCTAACGGCAATTTTAGAGGATACCAGATGATACGTTGTGCTTACCTGAGCAGTATATTGCTCCTTGTAAATCTAGCCTGTTGTATCATCCGATTGATGTTTTTAATGCGGAATATGCATTGGTCTCTAAAAAGCGGGATTCCTTAAATTTTTTACTGCGAGTAAGTTGTACCAACAAAGAGACTGTGGTCAAGAAAAAAAGTCCCTCACACCGTGAAATGTACCCAATCATTACCATCCGCTGTAGGATTTTCGTCCACGCAAAATCAGAGAATTTAAAATTTAAGACCAGTTACTGTTTTTTCCTTACCCTGTATTCATACAGTATTTGCCCACTTGTTGCCGCATGCAAAGTTTCACACGAGAAGCTCGGCTGAGATACATGCAGCTCCTCGAATGACTAGGGGTGGGACGCATGAGCGGGGAGTGCCACGATGGCTCTAGGAGCAAAGAGGCGACGTCCCCGTGGTAAGAGACGCAGAGTGAGAAGCAGGTCAACATTGGGCACGCAAATTGGAACTGCACCTACAAGCCGGCGGCTGTTCGAATGTTGCTCATCGGGACTTTGAACGAGTTGCTGTTTTTCCACTTTTTCGATATGCATTGGATTACATAAAATTTCTCGGGTCTTTTTGTGTTTCTATTTGGTGTCCGCATCTACTTAAAGAAGTGATTTTGAGAGAAATCAGTCTGAGGACTCCGCAAAACTGCAGCTTATTCGGAACTTGAGTGTTATGCCACGTTCGCGAAAAAAATGCAGAAGCCATGGGAGAAAGTACCCGTATTTCTTAATGACCATTATCGGATATAAGAGATTGTTGTCGATTTCGCTCAGACGATTTGCTCTATCTTGAAGCATTTTCAAGCGTAGACGTCGTAACTCAATCACTGCTCGACACAGCTGCATCAGATGAAGCATGCTGAAGGTCACAAGTTTCTTAAATTCAGATTTATGGGTAGATGTCCCACCTTACCTGTCATCTCGTATGTGCAGCTTAACGTCCAGTTCATCGCCTGCCTTATGACAACCGTGCATTAGAAATGGACACGCAAATACTCCTTCTGGCAGATTCTTCAGAAATTCCGCTCCCGTCATTCCTATAATATGCTCTTCTATTTTCTAGAAAGACTTTTGAGTCCAAGAAATGCAACTACCCTCACACTGAAGTAGCTGTGCTGCCGCGCTGTTGAATGGCTCACTAGTTGTCGGTGCCCTTCGTGCTCTTCAATGCTTATGCGACCGCTGCGTCCCTGTTTTTCTCCTCTTTCGGAAGCGTAAGCAACGTTCATACTTTGGGCCGGCAGAGGTTGGCGGCGTTCACAGGCAGCGAGGCAGAGTGGCACGGGGGAGGGCAGAAACGACGCAGGCGACGAGAAAAGGGGGCACAGGCTGAGACCCAGAGACACGCAGCCACGTCCTGCCCCCGGCATCGCGATGTATGAACGCGGCCTCAAAACGACGCGGTAGTGCCATGTTTTTACTAGGAGCATCGCAGCATTATTGACAGCTGCTCGTGACTTTTTATGAGCGCATGCCCCTGGGAAAACATATTGATTACACGCGCGTATAATCAATAAATACGCCAGTTTCCGAGAACATGCTACGGAGATGGTTTGGAGTATGACAAGGTCTTGATAGCATTAATCTGGGAAACAAACCAACCAGCTCCATCGTATTGTGCGATGGTTGCGTCGATCGAGGAAATACTCATTTTTTCGTCCTTTTTTTGTTCTGTGGTTTTCGGCCGTTGTGCCATGCTATCTGCAATACTCTAAGTTTTTGGTCCAAATGGGCACTATAGTCGTGATGGTGGGTGGGGGATTCAATTGCGTCCAGCCATTTTCAAATGCCTCTGACTGAGAGCTCTGATAATGGCCAAATATTGAAAATTGAAAAGGATCGGCCATATTGAATAATAAATATAAATATAATAATAAATGCGTAAAAATCAAAAATAATAATAAAATAAAGCAAAAATAGAAATAATAAAAATAAAACGATTTGAAAAAATATAATAGAAATAAAATAAAGTAAAAATGATATAATTTAAATAGTACTAAATAATAAATAATGATAAATTATTAGCAAGTAATTTCAATAACAATGTTATAATAATGAATGAATTATTTAAAATACTAATAGCAAATAAATAATGATAACAATAATAAAATTGAATGATACTTGAATAAATTTATAAATTAAATCAAATTAACACATTGGCGACTGCGCGTTTTTTCATGTCTGCCACATGAGGCATAGCGCGCTCGCCGAAAATTCCGTCCTAGTGTTGGGGCGCATTGTCCAAGAAAGAAATTTTGATACCATCCATGCTCGTTAACTTCGCGCCTATCTTGAGCGCTTACACAACATATTGAATGCTGCGAAATTTTGGATATCGTGGGCTTGGATAAAAGATTGCTGCATGGTAGTGGGAGAGCAACCATGTAACCATATCTATTACTCGTACTATCTATTATTACCTGATAATATTGTCTGTCATGAGGATTTATTTGTTATGTATGTTATCTTTCTAAAAAAACTTTCTTAAAAAGAACGTTCCTAATGTACCTAGAGCATAAAAAAACTTATTGAAAAGACGTAACCGGACTATGTTCACCCTAGATACCCTTGTGCATGTTGATCGAAATTGATTATTTGTGGATTTCAGATTAGTTGATAAAAGAAGTTTTCCGTGTTGCATCCCACTATTGGGACGCATTGTCCCACGCGGCAGAAAATGGGCGTTCAAGCATTGGACGCAATATCACTAACGTGTTAAATAGAGTTTTGAATAATAGCCTAATAAATAGCAGTGTGAGCTATGTCCCTAGAAAACTTGACAGATCGCATATATTATACCTAGCGAAGCCGTCTCTAAGCTGGCGACGACTGGGGTGATGTCATTTTCTTCAGCTTTTCCATTTACTATACTCGGTTGTTCTTCTTGTTGTTGATATTCTTGTAGCTCTACAGCAGCTTTGATTTCATCTTCGTTCCTTGGAAGGATCAATATTTCTGAATTACGAGCATATTACTTCGAACGAGCCGAAAAAGCTTCTTACTTCACGTTCAACTTGATTCTTTGGTTGCTTGGTGGGCCTTCTTTTTCTACTTCAGCTAGCGTGAAGGTTTGAAAAGACGTTAGTACATACTTCTAGCCGTACCTTTCTACTCAATGAAAACCCTCCTGCCAAGTCCCCCCTCCCCCCCACCTTCCCGAGCCTATGGCTTGGCACCTGAAGTGAAGTGAAGGAACTTCAGGGACTGCTCGCAAGGTCAGATGTGTGCGCTTTCCACCAACATGGTAAACTTCGAAACTTCATGTTGCTGGCTCTACGTGATACACAGAACTGACCGGGCTGTTCCGCTATCGAGTCCGAAGCGGGAACTGCGCTATTTTCGTCGAGATTTTCATTGGCTGCTTTTGTCGGTATCTGCTGCTGCTGCTGTTTTCTTGGCTGTTCTCTGTCGAATCTGTCTTCGCTTGAGCCTCTTGGCAGGATCATTATGTCTGAATCGCAAACACTGAAAGTCTATCTGAGGAGTGTCTAATGATGCCGGGGCACAAAGTAAACTATCAAAACTTTACTGCCCTTTGTCAAAGCCCCACTCTTTCCTATGTCTACTGTTCTCCTTGCAGCCTACAGACCGCCTTCATACTCTGCGGCGCCGCCGGCAGTTTGTGGCTGCGTGTCTCTGCGTCTCCGCCATGTCACACTGTTTCGTTGCCTGTCTCGTCTCCGTACTTCACCCGTGGCACTGTGCCTCACTCTGTGTGAACGCAGCCATGCCCTGCCGGCACAGAATATGAAGGCGACCTCAGCCTTCTGCGAATATCCTGCTTCTTTTAAGGTTTTCTGATGCGCTTAGGGAGCGTTGCGCCTCTTTGTTGGCTCCTCCATTCTATAATATTTGCAAATGCTCCGCCCTTTCCGTTCGCATGTTGTCCGGCATCAATAATTTTCAGGCTATTCACCGCTGAAGAAATATTGATTGCCTTTCAATTTCATTTTCTTTCCTTTTTCTTTCTTAATAGAAGAGAGACTTCTACTTTTCAGTTATTCCGACGTTTTTTTTTTCAAATAATGGCAAAGCGTTAGCGATATTTTGACCCAGAAAAGGTAATTTTCACTGGACTGTCGTCGTATGTATAACTAACCTACAGTTTTGCCGGTAGATGTTACCTTATGCATTGACCCAGCGCTCCGAGGTTTCATTTCTGGTGTTCCGACGGGTGTGAGCGCAGAATGCACTGGTGAGGATCGGAGAATGCTCTGAAATGTTAAGGAGCGATTTCTGAAGTCATTTGCGACCATGGCAGCAATACTTACGACGAGATCAGCCGGTTTTGGGGTAGTTTTTCGGGGATAGTCGCCGTTCATCTGAAATGTAAGAAAATCCGATGCTATCCTAGTAAACTGGAGGGGAAAAATATATCGAAGTATATCGAGAGAACTGAGTAGGAAAAAGAATGAATTGAGCCCTGAAACCGTCTCCATTGGCGACGAATGAAACGCCCACATGGCGATTTTGACGATATATTTGCCCATTACCCAAGGCAATTTGACAGGAACTCCATGGCAGCAGCAATGAGCTACCAATCAAAGCACATTTCTACGAAAAGAAATCAGGGTGACATTTCGAAAGAATAAGAAAGCATGTCATCTGTATCACCAATAGGCCCTGCTCAAGAATTGAAAGGATACAGCATTTGGCAATATCACGCACGCATTCCGCTTCATTCAAACCGCAATGGCACCTGGATACAAGCCTACTGTCATTTAGGGCAGCGAACGTGCAAGTTCTTTTTTGTTGTCCTACCCACCTAGTCGGAGCATATTCTTTTACCAGCAGCGATGAAATAGTTAGTTAGCCTATGCAGGCGGGCATCGGTTCTACATTTCTTCCCAGGGTCGGTGTATTTTCTTTCACGGTGTATTTTCCTTTTGTGTGTTACAACGCCACACCTGAAGCCATGGTGCATGGAAATAAGGATGTTTTGGTTTTGAGCTTACATATACATGCTGCATGCTGCTACTGAGAACCAAAAACGGATAATTCTGCAAAAAAAAAAATGAAAATTTCCGGTGAACTTCCGAGGAAAACAATTTTCGGAAACCATGGTTGTGGGCACTACTCGGACACATGGGGGTGGGGGGGGGTGTGGAGGGGGGGGGCGGGACCAGAAACTCATAGGAGTGAAACGTTATTGCTCATGGACGATTTCAGAAATTGGGGAAATCAAGATTTACCAACTCCGTGCTGTAAGTGCAGATCTGGCTGATTTTCCACTGACGAAACACCAAGGAAAAATTCAGGGTTTTTTCGCCTTTCATAGTTTGATATTGTAAGGAGAGAATCCGAAAAGTGTGACGTTTCCTTTTTTATTTTGTGCTGATGTATGATTTTATTGAATAGTAGATTTAATTTTTGGTGATTTTTAGTTTTTCGTAGCTCTAGTAATTCTAGTAAAACCAGAGGCCCTGCGTAGTGAGCTTCAACTAAGGCAGCGTCATATATGTAAGACATAAACGAGCTTTTATTTATTAATATTTCCAATGACAAAGTTTATAACCAGTAAACCAAGCAAATATTATCATATATACAAATGAACACCATAAATAAACACAAACAATTTGAATGAAGTCATCAATCCAATTATGGTTATAAGAATGGGTAACCGTACTGACACGAAGGTAGATCTCTTTGATAGGTGGTTGCGAGCAACCTTGCGAACTCTCGTCAATTAAGTGTTCACAATTTACTTCTCGGTTTTTGTTCGGCAGAATCTCGTCGATCGATATTGTTCAGAACTCGTCGTAACCGCGAGCCGATTTGGTATCGGAAAGGCACGAAATCTGCTTCAACGTTCTCGTCTACCTCGCTCAAAGCATACGTCTTGTTGGAATTCCGAACTGAAACGAAGTTGTTTACAATTTTTAGCCTCATGTTTATAAGCATTTGCATATGTTTTGATTCGCATTCACACATACACCAGAGCGCATCGTCATTAACTGTGACATGTGGTTAGATTTCATGCATAAAACTATGACTATTGATTTTACGCGCGTAAAACACGCATTCAAGCAAACCGCCGGCCATTCGTTAGCGCGAGGAACCATATACCGCAATAGAATAATAGGTTTCTGAGCGTCAGTGCCGCTAAAATGCCTCTAGGCACTCTTAGCGAAGGGAACGTGCATTACTATCGCGAAATGGTCCATTGTGCATCGTGGAAACCTGCTAGTAATGCATATCAAAGATCTCTAGTGATAAGTGCTCCATTCACAACCGTCATTACTTTCAAATTTTCTGTCCCTCCATGGCTTCAGCTGCCCCTTACGGGAGCAAAAATGCACGCGTGACTGTATGAAAAGCGATAGTTATGCCATATACTTAGTTATGAACTGTAAAATCGGTTATTACCTGCAAATGTTTCGTCAATGTCGTCCCCTTTAGTGTATACGTTTAACTGGAATCTGCCGTCAGCTTTTTGAGTTTCTGACATCTGAAAAGTGGTCATCTATTAGATTAGACACAGGGCAAGTTGAGTGGATGGTATGCACGGAAAAACTCGTTGGGTCTTCACCTTATGCGTTCACAATGAAGAATGATGAATTCGATGAGGCTTTTAATGGGGGTTGTAAGGGAAGGGGGTACATAGTGAACCCAGGTGAGAAATCGAAATATGAGCTGTGCGAGAGGTGAATGAGAACCCTGTCCATGGTCAAGTAAAGGTTGAGAACGTTCCAATGGTAATGGGAGAGGAAATCCGTTTTGAATGGGGAAAAAGGAGGTCGTATTCGAGAAGAAAGTTTTCGAGAGAGTCTCGAACCTAATCTACTGATTTTATTGGTTTCTGGAACGACCAGGTGCTCTCAAAAGTGAGTAATTTGCACAGTGCTCGATGCTATGATTACTGATTATCGGGTGCGACCCTTATGTCAAGATTTCACACGAAGACGAGCGGCATGCGACGCAGTGTATGCGAGTTATGCGCGTCGCGGTAGTTGAGTCTTAGAACGATTACACGGTAATGCTAGGGGCGCGATACGCAGTTGACTTGTAATCGCTTCGGGACCTATTAACATGGTGCCTGTAGCTCATCCGCATTGCTTCGCTTACGACATGCCGCGCTGCGAGATCCAGACATAACGGTACACCTCCCTGATTATAAATTGGAGACCTCCCAGAAACTTTGATATACCAGCAGCATGGGTCATGGAAAGGTAAGGGTGAAAGCTTGTCCTGCACCCGTGTGCAGCAGCGCACTCGGCAGCGACTGTGTTGCAAGCATACTATCGATAGTTCATATAGGTGAGAATAGGTGAGAAAAAGGAAGTACGACGGTCGCACTCCAACAAACACAACAAAGTGATTAACTGGGTCGGTGGCTGCGGCGCTTATATGTGATGTTATCAGAGTTGTGTTCGATCATATCACATAACCGTATAGTTGTTGGTGACACGTGAATAAATAGGTCCTTATCAGCAGCGACCACCGCCCTGATCATGAACACTCTTCAGTAAACATCGAGCGGTTTTTTTTGAAACTGATGGGTTCACAATGTTTGAAGGGACTAGTGAACATCCTTGACATAGGGTAAACACCAGTGTTTTTCGACTGACGGCTTCACAATTTTCAAAAATAACCGAATTCCCACACTTATGCTTTGAGATGGAAGTCAGAAGGGATCAGCAAAGGATAGAAGTTCTGCCCCAAGACTGAGTCCCAGTGTGGCAAAGCAAGTGAACTGGTCTACTCATTTATAAGAACCGGAAGGGGTCCGAAGAAAGAGGAAGATGCAAAGAAATTATCATTTTGTTACGAACATTCAAAGTTAGTGGCGATAATAGGTGGAAAAACCCGAATTCGAAAGCGCGACGCTGTCGTGTGTATTCGCATCACATTCGCATCAACACACCAACTTTCCGAGTTGTCCGCTGTAGAGATGTTATTTGTTGTCTCGTAGGGTGCATTTCATCCATTCGTGATGATGTGAAATAAGTGAAACAACGCACAGCATTACAGGTAAAACAATTGAATGAAGAATAAGCGAAAGCGTAAGAAAAAAGTAATTACAATTGAATCCCACTGAATTCACTTTCCACGTCTTGGTAAGGTGCCGTGTGTGTATTGCGGCAACTGCAAACCACTGTAATACCATACCGTAAACTAAAATGGCTCCCTCCCGGTATCTTTAAAAGTGAGTTTATATTAATATGAGGTCTTATTGATACAATAGATTAGTTTATATTATTATTATCAATATAATATATTAGTTTATATTATATATACTTTTGGATGACTTATGTGTTACAAGTCGATGAGAATACTTATTCAACTTTTAAAACATGGATTTCGAACAGAATAATCAGGTCAGATTTTTAGTGAAACCAATCCTCCCTTCAAAAAAGGGCTTTTATAAAATCATTCATAAATTCAAGATTAGGTGCATGGCCAGAAATCATTTCAAGTACTAATGCATATTGGAGCCCATTAAAAATGCCATTTCGTGTCTGGGAAGTCCTTGCTTTGCATTTAACTTACTTGTCATGATAGCAGTTCTCGTCCACCAAGTTTCTCGGATACAGTTCCCTATATCCCGTTCTCTGAAATATTCGACAGTATATCCTTTGGGAACTTTCCAAGGTTGCTGCTCGGACTACCGAAAGTAAGTGAACTAACTTCTGGAGCATTCTAGGTCTCTCTTTCTCTTTTTGGGAGTCCAGCGGAGCAATTAAATCCGATCCATGGATCGCACGAATGGCAGCAGCACATCTAACGGCTCCCCACACGATACTGCCTACGTATGTTTTTTAACACTGAAGTTCAGCCTTTAGTGCATGTGATAGCTTGAAAAATTTTTTTTTGAAAGTTATTTGGATTACTTTTGCTTTACAAGTCGATGTGGATGTGTATTCAACTTTTGAAAGTTGGAATTTGTTCCGAATTCTCCACTTTTCTCGCCACCGCTTTTCTTCCTTATTACGCAACCAGACTATAAAGTGATGCGTAATCGTGAGAGTTCCGCTGGAAAAGTGACGAGATGTAAAGGGTTATCAGTCGTGTGCAGATAAGATACACCGCTAAGGTGACAAGAAGTTAAGAGTCACATCAAAGTTCCAGCTTGAGTCATGATCACCAAAAATCATAAAGCACGACATTTTTTGAACAAATGGTATAGTATGCACGACGTTCCTAAGGTGATGCGTTGCTCGAAGGAGTCGTCCACGAAAAGAGAGTATCTGTCACCCCTCATAGTATCTATGTGGTTTACTGCTTACCGAGCCATGTCCACCCCCCCCCCCCTGAGTCCACCCCCCTCCCACCCTTCGATGAGGTTAGCCTGTGAGTCGCTGTCTGCCCGTCCCTTTCTTTTTAGTCCATTTCGGAGCGCTAGATAGGGCGTAGCTTGGGCGGCGAGAGTGAGAGTGTGTGGCGGGATGGAAGAGTTTGATACACTCTCAACCAAGCCCGTAGGCCACGCCATTTCAGGCACTCCTAAATGGGCTGTACCTCACTTTGGTCTTTTTTGCCTGCGTCTTGCCGTTGTGAACCCATGCAACAAAGAAATCCACGACAGCGAGGGGGAGGGGCATTGAATAATGTAGACAGTTTCCTCCGCTTTTTTCCCTACCAGGAAGCCATTTGGCATCTCTGGTTTCACCGAGTGGAACTAAGCGAACCAATATTTCTTCCATACCACAAACAGATAAGGAAGCGAAGTACATCTGCCCACAATGTTCACCAAACCACATGAGGTTACCTTACTACAATTTAAGTACCCCTCCGAAGCACTTATCCTTTTCAATTCTGCGGTCCTTCCAAGCTTTCTAGGCGTCACGTCGGAAATGCTGAAGTGGTCAAAATTTTTGATGGAGTTAGTGAACACCTTGTAGGTGTGAGCCTATATAAATATGAGTTTTCAAAGGCTAAAGAAAATAACAAATCATGGGTTAAAACGAGTAATCTTCCAATTGTGATTTTGGTTAAATTTTGTTTAGTGAATCATGAGTGACAAATTTTCTAGAATGTAGGACTTATGGGATACACAGTGTATTCTAAGCCGAATATTTCATGCGGATGCTATTAGGTTGTAAGGAAAGTTCTGGCCGGTTTTTCGCGTTCGCAGTATAAATTCAAATATCAGAGCGCGTTAACATGATTCAATTCACATTTTATGCCCTCTAGATAGACAAAAAGTTGCTCCTCCTGAATATATATTTTATGTGGAATGCCACAAGGTTTTCGAATTACGAGAGGAATTTTAAAGTACTACGAAAAAGGCACTTTTTGTTTGACTTCACTTCATGAGTTCTTGTTTGGACGAGCCTTGGCGAAGGCGACTACAAATGTTAATGCTGCAGGGCGAGGGGGTGAAGCTTTGGACTGAACACCTTGTCCTCGGTTTCAGAAGTGTAGAAATGAGAGCGAGTTGCTCGAATTTTCCATTGATCAAATCGCTTTAACTAAAACGGTAGGAAGCGATGAGCGTCCATATTCGCAGGGGATATCCACAAGTATTGGCCCTCAACGCATAAATTTAGTTAACCACCTCAAGTAGCCTTGATTTGGAAAATGGGTGCTGCGGGACCCCCCAGATCAGCTATGCGCAAGCGCATTTTTGACAAATTCTCTTCTAGTAATTGAAGCAGTTGCAGGGTAAGACCCTTTCTCGTTCATCATGTTCATCAGATTTAGCCCTACCTAAGCCCCACTTTCCCAAGCATCTGGACAGCTCCTTCAGTAGCAGTGTGTTCAGAAAGATTGGCAATTTGGAGTCGACTTCTTTTTTCATTTCGCTCGAAATAAATCATTAGCCCTTCATCAAATTGGGATACGTAGGTATGCATAATGTTGCCAAGAGTTTAGCAAATCGAATGGCGCATAATCTGTGAAAAAAAAATGCACTCTGACGATGAGCCGAGTTATGGTCTCCCGAAGTTGAAATTGCACAAACCGGCCAAAACTTTCCTTACAACCTAATATTACAAGCGGGGGGGGGGGGGGGGGGGGGCATTTTAAAGAACGCACCATTTCGGTCCATGATTTCTCACAAGGTAAGTTTGGGAACATGTAAGTGGCACATTAAACACCATGTCAAGATGTGTGATGTCTTACGATCAGGGTGTTTCACACGTCGGGACACGTACATAGGTGTTCATATTTCACGAAATGCCCCCTCCTCTACCCCGCCCTCCTTAGTTACCACCGGTAGTTATATATAAGTTGAATAGTGTTAAAAGCAAGGTGCAAAAACAATAATAACTACTTTCCAGGAATTTGAAACTCATTTTATTTAACAAATCAATTTAACGATACTATTTGCGGCTAATAAAAATTGAACAATTTGGAATACTCTCCACTCGCCTACAGATATCATATAACTTTTTGAGTGTGGAAGATAGAAGAAGAAAAAGTGAGATACGTTCGCGCAAAGCAAAACAACATGGATCGCCTCCTCAAGAAAAGGGTCACGAATCAGCTGATATGGGTCACCAACCATCAGCACCATTGTTGTTCGTGGATAGAGGGACTGTGAGAATGAGTCGATAGATTTGTTTACTCATTTATTGGTGGACATGCAGTGATACATGTGGCTAAGAACAAAAAGGTTTAAAAATGCTAAAAAATAAAACAAACCAGATTTTATAAGGATGCTGAGTTATGGGAAAGGCTTCGCTCTCACGGCACTCGAACCTACACTCCATGCTTTCCGGGCATATGTGCTAATCCGTGAATGACAAAGCGCCTTTTATTATTCCTCAAGCTCCTAATAGTCTATTTTCCGTTTTATCAGCACAGAAAAAACCAAAACATCGTAAATGAATAGTTCCGGGTCGTACAGCGATATACGGAGGACTTCTGGAAAGTCGTAGATTGCGTTCATACTTTGCGCTGGGCGCTCTTCACAACATGTGACTCAGCCAGGTTTCATTTGATGATGATGCGATCTGGCATTTCTTCTTTCATTCTATTCTTTTCCTCTTTTTCCAACTTTCTTATCTTGATGCTAATATGTCTGAGGGCCACTCCACTAAGCTCGGCGTCCGGCGCTGCTTTAGCACAGCTTTTTACCTAAGCTTTAATCGAGGGGAAGACCCTACGCCCCTAAAGTAAAAGTCAGGTAAAAATATACACTTCGGTATACAACTGATGACTGTAGAGCGGTTTCGAGTGAAGAGGGGGGGGGGGGGGGCAGCGCGACAATGAGTGGCTGCGCGTTGAACCAGCTGCCGCCGGTAGGTGCCATCGGCGATACCGCAGAGTATGGACGTAAGTGTACGACAACGACATAGCTTCTGATATTATAAGAAGGACGTCAATCAAAATGGATGTTCTTACTTTGTTAACATCCTCGGTCTTTGATGCTATTCTCATGTATTCAACAGGCAACCTGCAGCAAAACGCAAATAGAACATAGATATAAGGGTAACAAAGGAACTAGCTCTTCCGGCCCATATAACGCAAATACAACATAATTATAAGGGTAACAAGGTAACCAATTTTCCGTTTACGATTCCGTTGAATGCTATTTCCACCATGTATTCAACAGGCGCCTGCAGCAATTCGCCTAGCATGTGTGACTCTAAAGACACTACTTAAATTAGATTACTAACCAGCGGTTTTGTAATGCAGAGTGGTACGTGCTATCGGCGAGTCTCAGAACCCGATATTTGTCATTGAACGCTCTTTCTTAAGAGACTTCGGACTTCTTATCGGGGAATTCTCGTTGCATAATTGCATGACCAAGAGCCTAGTATCTTTGCTGGGAAATTTGGGAGGGACGGAATATTTCCCAACAGGCAGCGAAATGGTACTTAAATAAATCCAGAATATTTATGCAATATTACGAGAAAAGGCGCGAAGCTGACTTTACTCTTTTACGCTTGAACTGATAAAGAAATCCTGACACTTTGCCCACCTTATTTCTCCGTTGAAGTACAACGAAAGGTAATCTAGTCGACCGCTTTGTGAATATAGACGTGCTGAATAGTGAGGCAGCGAAAAGGACAACAGAGATGTCAAAACCCAACATGTGCGGCCCCTACTGTCCCGCTGACTTCTTTGATGAACTTGTTAACCGGCACACATCATCGATGAGGTATCGAGTAAAGCCTTGGATCTGTAGTGTGTAGCGTCCATGGGCACCACTCTTCCACTCTTGTGGGAGGAGCTAGGGCACAAAGGTTTGCATGCCAAAGGGCCTCGTTAAGGTACGGTGTGTTTTTCCATGTGTTTACTTGATGTCGTGGATTGACGTCGACATTCTAGTGAGCTGTGCCGTAGACATTTGGTCGGATAAGTCATAACTTGATTTCCTCCTATGTAGGCTTCGACGAAGGTGAGCTCGCCGAAACCTTAGTCAGTAATATTTGAACAACCCTATGCAGTTTAAAGGAACCGGAAGGGGGTCCGAAACAAGAGGAAGATGCAAAGAAATGAGCATTTTGTAATGAACACTCAATGTTAGAAGTAGGCGAAAAAACCCGGATTCAAAAGCGCGACGCTGCGGTGTGTATTCGCATCCCATTCGCATCAGCGCATCCATTCCGAGTTGTCCGCTGTAGGAGACGGGCCGTGGGCCAACGTTAGTTGTAGCACCTGACTCCCAGCGCAGTGGAGTGGCCATTCCCAACTACTTTAGCATTCATGTAAGTACATCTAGAAACAGTGTAAGAAAGAACAAAGTAAAAAGTAAAGGAAAAAACAAAATTATAATAGAAACATCTCCTTTTGGCACCATGCCAAGGCGTCAAATTGGCGAGTTTGTGCAATGGCGGCCACTTAAACTCGTCCACACTACGTCTGTTCTACCGTAACCCCTTCTGGTGTCTTTAAACCAAAAGGAAGACCAATGAATCAATGCCGAGAAGTCGAACATGGCGGTTGCTGTACTCACGGTTCGAGGGTCAATCAGGACCGAAACCCATCTCGGCTCAGAACCGGAGAATAGTGAAGTTTGCTGTGCCCCTGTGAGAGATTCACCCGCGAGCGAAAATCTTACATATCCCTCAACTTTTGAGGAGAACTGTAACCTACTGTCGACAGCAGGCCTTCAAAAAACCATTAACTCCGTCCCTCGGGTAACCTCCCAACGTTGCATTCCAACGGAAGCAACTAATGCTGAATGTGGGAATGACCGATGTTCTAGCCGTCAGGTTAGGTGTTGTTCCGTGTTATCGCACGCGAATTTGCACATTCTACTGGGATTCTCGAAATTTCGCACTGCTTCACTTGTTTAAAGTTCAGTTTTGTTTGTAGAGAGTATTTAAGTCGACGACTTTGTAGTGGGATATTTTTTGCTTGCTTATGGATCGTTTCACTGTTCTGTAACTTTTCAAACGTTATTTGCCAAGGCAGTGAGCGGCAGCAAACCAGTGAGTAGTTTAAAAAGTGCAATCCATTGCGTTTTCTTGACTGTTCAAATTACTATTGGGGTCAATTCAAGTCGGGGGGGTGGGGGGGGGGGGTAGACGCAACTTTGCGAAAGTCGAAGCTCCTTTCCCTCCCTAGGCTTAGGCTAAAATTGATATCCCCTCCTTCCACATGAAAGAGCATCTCTCAAAGCATAGGTCTCATCTGCCTTAGCCTAAGCCTAGGGAGAAAGAAGCTTTGACGTTGGTGAAAATTTGACGCAAAGCTGCGTCTCCCCCCGACTTGAATTGACCCTACTATTGTTTTTTGTGGACAATATTGCGCGTGTTTCTCACTGTTAAAACTCCAGGATATTTAAAATTGGGGGAGGGAGGGGTCAAATCAAGTCAGGGGGGAGACGCAATTTTGCGTCAAGGTCGAAGCTCCTTTCCCTCCCTAGGCTTAGGCTAAAATTGATATCCTTTCCTTCCACATGAAAAAGCATCTGTCAAAGCATAGGTTTCATCTGCTTTAGCCTAAGCCTGGGGAGGGAAAGAAGCTTTGACGTCGGTGAAAATTTGACGCAAAGTTGCGTCTCCCCCCAGACTTGATTTGACCCGGAGGGAGAGCAAAATTTTCATTGACGTCAAGGGTCTTCCGTTAGGAAGGTGGGATATGAATTAGCCGAATCTCAGGGAGAGACTAGCTTCGACATCGGAGAAAAGTTGCGATTCTCCTCTTTTTACCTAAATACATCAATATTACCACAGTTCCTATCGGTCCTTATGCAAATTACTCGTGATCTCCAACTTGGGAGTGAAGCTTCTTCGAACGGTGACCTCTTCTGAATTAACTGCGCGAACTTAATAATGAAAGTGGCCTTTGTTTTGTTTTTGAGGACTTCTGCTCGTCAGTTATCAAGTGGAAAGCAAAACGCTAATGTAGTATTTATTCACCAACTTTTTCCCGATTGGAGGACTGATTGCTTCTTGGCCTGGTGGCATAATGTTCATTTTATTGTCCAGAAATCTGATGTAATACTAATTTGTCAGAGATTTCATAAGCAAATCTTCTATACGAGGTTCATAGCCATTTGTCATAACGACGGAAGTATTCTACCGAAGTATTCCAGGTTATGCCTGCTAAGGGGTCTTCTAGCGAGGAAAACCTGATTCAGTGCTATAACAAAGGTTGTGGGCAAAAGTTTGATCCACAAGACAATAACACAGGTTTCTTATTTTCTGCAGATTTTCTTGTGCTTCAGCATTTGTTCAATATGTGGCTTTTCATTTTTAGAATCGTGTTTATATCATCCTGGTCCACCCTATTTCCACGATGCATATAAGATTTGGAATTGTTGTAACAAGAAAAGTACCGACTTCGGCACATGGCTAAACTTTCCGGGATGTACTCGAGGGAAGCACAATGGGGAAAAACCTGCTGATATCGTTAAAGTGGCTGCTGTGAAGGAGATTCGACCGGAAAAGGTGAGTGTTATGAAACTTATGAGCTGTTCTAGTTCCACTGAATTGGGGAAAAACATGTGGTGTGGAAAAAACTATTCTCGTGTTCGGCCTGATCTTTTACCGAAGACAAGTGTCGTACTTTGTTTATGTTTGCTTCTATATGATTAGCACTTGCGTGTGAAGAAGAGGACTGAAAGCAGAACATTCAAGAATCAACCACCCGTGTTAATCTAGGCGGTGAATTAGGGGGCCGCTCAACAAAAACATAGGCCGCGCCCAATATCTGCTTGTAGGCATCTTATGGTCCACTTATGCTTATCATACCTGATTAACTGAGACGATGATCGGATAGTTCTTCTATTAGTAGATCACGAATGATTCGCTTCAGTAACATTAACTAACCATGTGCGCGTACTTGCCTAACAATAAGCCTAATGGAAGGGATCACCTTCCTCCCGGCTTAGGCTTACACAGTATAAAAAAAACGGATTCCTTTCATCAGAACCGTTCCTGTGCGAAAATTCGATCGCGATTCGGTTGGCGCCCTGACCGCTCTATGCTCTAACCACAGTGTGAGGCCGCATTCATTCTTTGCACCGGCAGGGCGTGGCTGCGTTCATAGGCAGCGAGGCTTAGTGGCGCGGAGAGGCTGCAGAAGACGACGCCGGCAGCGAGACAGGGTGCCAAAAACGGAGACAAAGACACACAAGGACGCCTTGCCGCGTCTTCGCAAAGTATGAACTCAGCCGTCGAGTCGCTACAGTGTGCTTTCCTACCCCTAACTCCAGTAGCGCTAATCTAGGCTGTTGTTGAGCCCGATGTCTGTCGTATTGCGCATTACGTGTATACAGTGTCCGAAAGTGCCAACCCCTTCAGTGTTTTCTGCATTTCTTTCCAATTCTTTTAACTTGTCGAATAGATTCCTTTTTCGAGGAAGAAGATGTCATCGTGTGGAAAGGATTGAACAAACCAGCTGAACGTAAAGCGGAAGAAGAAAGGGAAGAGGTTGCTTTGAAGGTGAGACTGTTTTGTTGTGTTCAACGTGTTCATTATGTTTTCAAACAGTTTGTGTTCCTTCGTTCTCCATGTGATTCCTGTAAGAGCTAGTCGTTGTAGATGGATGTCACTCCTGGTGCGCAGGCGGCTTTGCAACGTTATCGTGAACAACAGGGAAACAGTCCGACCAGTAATGAACTACGAATTGGAGCTCCATGTAGAAACAACGCGTGCGATAAGGTATTCTTGTTCGATGGCGGAGTCATTAGTATCTATATCTATTTTCACCTTTATTATTCTGAAATAAGAGGGAACCCGTTCTTATTTACGATTATTTCAGTCCTACTCGGGTCCGGAGTCGGATGCAACACCCTGTATTCACCATCCGGGACGGGCTATCTTCCACGAAGGCATGAAATATTGGTCATGTTGTGAAAAGAAGACTTCGAACTTTAATGCATTCTTAGCGCAGGTTGGCTGTGAAAAAGGAAAGCATCAGTGGAGCGCCGTAAGTTTAGCTTTTCAGTTCAACAATTATTTATTTCGTGATTATTGGCTCCCTTCAAGAACGAAAAAGTCGAAAACATACGAGACGATTGGTTTTCGAGCAATGGGACAGTCACTATTAACGTGTATTGCAAGGTATGTGTTGTACGCTCCCGTGATTTTGCCACTGCTGTAATTTTCGTATTTGGATTTCATGCGTTTAGGGTGCTGTTCCTGATGACGTGCGAGTAACCAGTGACGGGCAAATGTTGCGCCTGCATGTCGTCCACGGTTTTGGAAAGAAGGAAACAGATCTTATTTATGATCTCTGGGGTGAAATAGTATGTAGCGAAAGTCGTGTGGTTGTGGGAGAAAGGAAGGTTAGAGCTTTATCTTTCACTTTTTTGAAAGATTCTTTCGATAACCGTATTTCTTCCATCTTTTTGGAATTGATTTCAGGTGGAGATCATTATGAAACAGAAAGATGTAGCCGGCTGGCCTAGGCTACGCTACGATCCTGCTTTAGACGGGAGAGAGAGCATGGAAGAAGTCGTGACAGAACAATCTTGATCTTGAGTTGTAGATCTTTATTGAGATTCGTGCATCAGTTCAGTTGGCTCGCGTCTACATTCAGAAAGCTCAATTTCATGGAAGAGTTCCGTTTCTGAAAATGATCTCATTGTTGTGTCGAACACGTAATCGAACCAGTCCAGGTACAGAGTGTGGATAGGCATCTAGTGGACTGTGCGTCTACGAGGTCTCGAAGCTAGGATTTTTGTCTAGATCTGGGCAGCTGCTTATTTACTCCTGATCAGTTTCGCTCGGCTTTCTGGCTTTTCTCAGATCTGTAGGAAGTAATCCTCCTTCCCCTCATTTCAAGGGTGACTGTGGAACCGATCGTATATGTTTCCATGGGGTAAGACCGTAGCTGTGTGCTTTGCTTATTGAACTTGCACCCATGAGGAAGTGCGTTTTTGTTGCAATTACCGTGACTGTGTCATAATTTTGCATCGCACGCAGGCCTCTAAACATGCAGTGATGAGGTCGAGTCAGAGTCCGGTGGAAATTGATCAATGGCATGGTAAAAGCCGACGTCAAACATCGCGATTCCCTGACCCTACGTTTGTTCGGTGCTGGTCTTTGCACTCAAAGTCGCAGCACCACGGGAACTTCAGGTTCAGAGGAAGTGCGACACGCGAAGTCGCAAAATCGCACATCGCAATGCTGACGGCCAATGATGAGAGGGCTCAAACGGTATTCTGGTCCATGCATTATGAGCTGCTAATGTATACGGTAGCCAAGGGTTTTTGCTGTTGTGTGCTTTGTAGCCTTCCGTTTTTCATTGTTTGTTGGTATGTTATGAAGCGCGGAATGCGGTGTCAACTTTTTCCCTGGTGGAATTTTTGTGCAACAATCGATATAGTTACAGATTGTGTTAATATAAATAGTGGAACTATATGTTCAGAGCATCTTGGTAAGACAACGTTCATCATCAAACCGTTGCTTCACGATGATTACTTAGTGTACATTCTTTTCTTTCATCATTGTGTGATATTAATCCGTATGAACATGCTACCAAGAAAGTATGATTGTCGCAACGTAATTTTATTGATAAAATCCGATTGAATGTTTCTTGATCTGGCTGGTCTGTCTGCTAATCGAAGTTGATTCTTTTGATATCGTCAATCGCATTGGAAAATTCTTCCCACTTGGCTTAGTCGTATCCTTTCTATGAGTGCCCTTTTTGTGGTGTAGCAGCTCTCCACTTGTTTACCATGGTTTGTTCTTGGTTGATTTTGAAGGGTACGATGTAAGGACTGCGTATCAGATTAAGTTTCCCATTCATTTATGGACTATCTCGCTTTGATGGGATCGGTGCACATGCGCTTTATTTGGAAGAAAAAGGGGTAGGCTGGTGTTTTCGATTTTCTGATCCGTAATTTTGTTATATATGATTTATGGGCATTCAAATTGAATACTCTCTGTAGTAGTATCTTGGTTTGAATAGGGGCATATGCAAGTTTAGTTACGTAACCAGAGGTAGGAACTCGGTATCGGTGCATGGAACTGTAGAACTCGGCCACACCCTGATTGACGTTGATCGAGCTTATCCATTATTCTGGAGTTTAGCCAAGCCCACGAAAGGCGAGCAAATCGAGCTCTCGGGATCGAAATGGGAGTTTCCCGATGCCGTCGTAAACGGTTTAGTGATGGACTCAACGTGTTACCGGGCTCCATCTGAACTTACGAGGTCTCGCACGATGCGGGCTTCGTTCTCTTCACTCGATGAGTGGATCTTTTCCCGTGTGGAGTGATTTTGCACTATGCGACTACGGATGCACATTTACCTAGGTGTAGTTTACGCAATGGTCGACTCTTTTTACTCCAAGAGGAAGTGGATCAATGAACAATCTCATTGTGAGATGGATCATTTGTCCAAGATGGCAGGCGATCTGGCGGCTAATCTAATCTCCTTTTCTCCTGCTTTTCAAGTCTAGAATCTGTTGGAATAGGTCCTAGTAGTTTCAGATATTGTTTGGCACACTGCCATACAATATTGGTGTATATATTCACTTGATAAACGGGTTCGTTACGGAGTGTTGTGTTATGTTGTGGTATGTCATGAAACTGCACAGACACCACTTATGTAGCACCCACGGTAAATCACCACTGTTCCAATAACTTTGCGGTGTTGCACTTTCGTAGGGGGATTCCGCGACCTCAAGATTCGGCAACGCTGTGACTGCGTGAGTGATGTCGCGACATCGCAAAGTCGCAAAGCTCGTCGTCGTCGGGCAAGCGAAGATGGAGAGTTGGGCGTTGCAGTCAGGGAGAGCTATGTAAAAGCCGGTAAAGGGAGGATGATGTCAGATTCCCGAATCCGGTATATCGCGAATCCTACGCTACGTTTCTGCGACTTAACATGCGGATTGCGAAGTCAAACATCAGCTTATACATTCATGTGTTTGTGTATGTGTATTTGCTGTAAATAATTACGCAGACACGTTTATGTGTTGGTGATAGGCAGTGATAAGAATTGATAATCAGGTATTGTTGTTCCCAAATTGCTCTAGATTTGCCGGCTCTTACGCCCTTAAGGATTGATGTGAAATACGATAATCTCTTGGTTTTTACAAGGGCTACATAGCTGAAATGTAGTGTGGCTCTTCATCGTAGAAATTACAAGAAAAATGTGATACAATGTAATATCGAAAGGAATTCCGTATATGCGGTAATTTTGCTACATCTACCTTTCTCCTAGTTAGCATATGTAGGTGTTTACAAATTTTATAGGCTCGGAATCAAAACCCCTCAAACTCGAAACTGATGTGTGATGTTTGGGAATCCAAAGTTATAGGTAATGATTTCAAATAACAAGAAAGAAATAGGATAACTGTTCTTCCTTTGTTTGATATTAGGTTACGTGTATATGACCAGCCGTAGGATCTACTGGTAATAAAACCTTACTCAAGAAGCGGAATCCGTTTGAAAGGTAGAACACCCGTTTAGATTACGACTGCCGGGTCGGGTGATTCATGCGTAGTCATGGGGGATAGGCGTGGCGAGCCGCGCCCCTTTTCCCATTGATTGGCCTCTCTCTCGTTGTCGTCGCGCTATGCAACGTGTACGGAGGACGTGTTCATTTCGAAATTTCTCGTTTCCTTCACAAACGGCATCTCCCGCGGTTTCACTTCATTATTCTTCATATTCAGTTGTTGTATGGTGTGACAGTTCTCTCATTTACTCCTTCTACTTACCATAGTTAATCTTTTATGAGGTTATTGAAATACCAGGTAATATGAAATCATCGTAAGCAGTAGCCTCCAAATGTGTTGTGTTGGTTTTACCTTATGAAATACCAACTTTTGAGAGTTTACAAGACATACCAGATAAGGACGGAGATGAATCTTGGATTTTTTTGCTGTTATTAGCATGGACGTAATAGTGTAAGGCTTTAGCAGTGTGCGATTTTCATTCAACATCACAGAAATGTCTAGGCATTCATATTGGTAGCTGTAAAAGTACCTCAATCAATATTCCCATCACAGTCAAGCAGTCATTCGTTATCACCATTCCTCAGTCGTTTATATCAGTATTGGTGTAATGGTAACATAGGTAGCGTGCCATTGATTTGCTGATTTGAGAGGAATTCATCTATACCCTTATCGTAAAGTGGCTTGGGAAAACACCACAATTTCTATGCTTGGTTTGTGCTGTTCTAACGAGGGCGGCGCCTCATTGTGCTCGGCGTTGGGCTTTTTTTTTTGGGAAAGCTCTAAGAAAAGGAATCTTATACTCTCTGATCAAGGCTGTAGGGACATTCTGTAAGATGACGGGTCAATAGGGGATATAGAGGAAGGCGCGACTTCACGTTCCATAACGCTGTGACAGCGACAGCGTATCGCGCACCGTTGCTCACAGACACATGTAGACATGATTAACATGGCTAGGAAGATGTGGGTTTGACTTGAGCTGGAGAGGGGAAAGGAGCTCCGGGATAGTGAAGCTCTGAGAAAGCCCTTCGGCACATCAATGTTGTCTCAGGCACGTTGGAGCTGCATGTCCTTCCCAGGCTTGGCTAAAGTTCATATTCCCTTTCTTTCATGGACTAATCTTCTCCCACTGATGTGCTGTAAAGGTTAAGTCGTGGAAGGGTCCTTGGCACATTTTCAAAGTACGCGATCGTGCAACATAGAACGTGAAATCGCGTCTCCCCAATCCACATTGAGCCGATACCTTTCCCTTCATTGTGATAGCACCGCTTGGTTAACTAGGGCAAGGTCCACCGACTGTCATCAGCCTTTTCTCATATCTATTCGCTGTTCACCTTTCCTCCCCTCTCCTCCTATTGGTATATTGGTATGCTTTTCTTCTTCCACTGGTTTTCTGACCATTCTTCGACTTGAATTCCATGCTGGCTGTGTTGTTATTTTACTTCCTTTGACGGCGCACATTCTCTGCCACATGTGGTTGAAGCCTTGAAGTGCTTGCTGCGGAACCGAATGATGGGGGGTTACGGCTGAATTTGAATATCATCATGCCATGCTCCTAACAACTGAATCATTTTTGATACCCCAATATCAATATTCTGTCATTTCTTCAAATTCCTTTTTCACCACTAGAATATAGCTCTTAAACAATGTTCAATCGTATCGTATCGAAGGAGACTCACTACATAAGCAGCTCCAAATGGAAGATGAACGGGTTCCAAAAACCTCAGCGGTCGAAAATCCAAAATATGGTGTGTTGATTAATATTTCTTGTAGATGCATTCGGTTCCTTCGAGTATGCAGAAACATCTGTAACTTAGAAATCTTCTCGTTTCCGAGGAGACTGTTTGTTTAGTGGCATTAGTTATGGTTTCATTCAGTTCCTATTGAAAGAAAGCGTGGTTCTGAAGAGAGATAAATTGATTCATAATATTTGTGAGGTCGGTACGGTGAGTGGCGTTTGGTACGGTGATTACAGTTTCCTAATCATTCCTAAGAAATTATATAACAGAAGAAGCTTCGAGTAGGGGCAATAAACCGGCATAAGTGATAGTACCTCATAAATGAGGGGTTTTGATGATAAATGAAATGCCACTGAATCACCCTTGAGCAGTAAACATCAACAGCTCGTATCCATACAAACCATTTGGTGGCTGTGGTCTACACCGCTAACACCGCTGTAGACTTCTGGTTGTCAACACACTCTCAGGCAGTCTCCAGCGCTTTCTAGTTTATCGTTCTAGGTAGGTTGATCTCACTCTTTCAGTGCGGATCCGGTTTTCCACATGCCATCACCCATCTGCACCGTTAATTTAGCTCCTTTGTCAGTTTTTTGAGCGCGACGTTCCAACGGAGATCTTTTACGAAATCGGTCACCCATTTTCGTATCTTCTTTTGTTATTCCTTGTCGCTTTTCAGACTGTAGTTTTTGTAATTTTTTTTTTGTAATTTTCGCTCGCAAATCAGGTAACAAGCCTTCTAGTGTAAGATTAGGAAGTTTCTGAGGTTCAGTGGGTGATAAAATTTCATCGTATATTTGATGGTTGTACAGTATGTGATTCATCGCCTCATCGAATGTGATTGGAATAGTATCATGGTAATCTCTATGTGATGCCAGTATGGCTTCGAGTCAATCCTGATGCATAACCCGCAGATATTTGTTGCGGAATTGCGAATCGTTTGATTCGGTGTTAAGTGTGGCAGGCGGTGTAGAGTGGTATCAACTCTCACATGAGGCTCTTTTTTTTTAACTTTCAGTCCGTAACTTGCTCAGTGCTCATTCACGGCAACCTAATGGCAAACGCCCCGCCTATTTCATGCAACGCGGCTTTGCGATTCTACCATTTTGCTAAATCGTTACAGTTGCATCATTACATCGTATTGATTTCTCTTTGCGGCCTCACAGCTTCACTTACAATTGCAAACCATTACCCAAAAATGACGCTTGGTGAAGTCCTTAGAATTGTTATTTGAATGTTTTGGAAGTTCTGGTAAAGCATTTTATTACATTTGCTGGTAGTAGTTTTAGCCGTACAAAGTTCAACTTTCTTGGTATATCTTCGAATAAGTCACTATGAGTAGTTGTTTAAGTTGTATGGTATGAATGATGAGGTAGGTACAGAGGATCTTTTAGAAGTATGTAATTAATCACTGTGGTGATGCATTTTTGAGATACAACCGGTTACGCCTATCAGCGCTCGTGTGACTATTCAGCGAGTGTGTATTGTCATCATTACAAGCATGCTGATTTAGACAGTACAGGTCGGCTGCAAAACTGGCATTTTAGGCCGCACTCATTCTCAGTGCCGACAGGGCGTGGCTGCGTTTCCAGGCAGCGAGGCACAGTGGCACGGATAAGGTGCAGAGATGACGCAGGCAACGAGGCAGGGTGGCATAGGTGGAGACGTAGAGAAACGCAGCTACGCTTTTGTCGCCAGCACCGCATAGTATGAACGCGGCATTACACTTGTCAATCACAATCGGAGTAATAAGGATGAGCTTGCTTTAGCTTGGCGAAGCTGTAGCAAACGTTTTCTCCGACGACTATAGTTCTTAAGTTACAGTTATACTTCCCCATTGTGTAGATCGTTCCACTACGGGTAAAAATTAGATACGTACAGTATGTGCGATCGCGGTAGCGCAAACTCCTCACCGCATGGAGAACGTGAGGAGTTCGATTATATTAATTGTACAGAGCAGCGGGTACAGAAGCAGAGGTAGAATTGGAATGCGGAAGGTCCGTATGAGCCAGACGGCGATATTTTGCGATGCAGCCATGGCCGAAGTCTCACTTCGCGATTTTGGTGTTGCATCTACTCACGCAATTCTGTGACGTTGAAATTTTGCAACTGTGCTCTTTTTTTCGGGTGCACAAGTGCGACACCGCAAAATCGCGAAAGTCAATTTCGGCCTACTGCGGAAGTCGCAAATCAGGTCCGCGAAGCATAACTCCGCTCTAAGAAATTTATTGTACCACGGTCAGGTGGAATTCTTTGTTGATAGGGTTCTCCAAAAATTTTTGGGTAATTAGCTGTTAATGTCTTCACAAGTTCTTTAGTTTTCTCGTGACCGAATGATATTCATATAGTCACTTTCTTACAGCGAGAATTTAGAACAAGTTTTTGAATCTTGTGAAGATAATCACCATTGAGATTCAGTAGCATCAGGTTGACCGGGTGGATGACGATCATTTTTCATTGAGTGTTCTTTAATCCTTCGTTCATGTTGTTTGTATATCGATGTGCCATTACCATGGAAACCACATACTCATGTGATTCTTGCGGTCTGAAGTCATTAAATGATTTAGTTTTTACTCGCTGCTGTATATGCACTTCTCAACGTAGGCAAGTGTGATCGTATTGTCCCGAATGTATGCGTAAATGTCTTTTTTCTATTTAGAAATCACTGTTTGCCATTTTTTCAGGATGAATCGTTCTCGCACTAACGAACCAAGCGCTACAAATTTTTTCGATAATATTGGAAGAACTTTTTCGGGTCTCAATGACAAATTGTGAGTGTGCTTTTTTATGGTGGTTATGGTAGTGATACAAGTGCACTACATGTTTTTCAGAGAGAAAAGTGTCCAGGAGCATTTGCGTAATGTTTACGCAACTGTGGCAGCCGGCGTTGGAGCGGCAGCCGTTGGAGCAGCGGTCCACATTTTCACAAATGTTCTTAGGTGAGCAGTTTTGGTTGTCGTTGAGGAGGCGTAACATGCACAATGCGGGCGACAATTCGAATTTCTCACTATTTTACCTATCCAGGTGCTGGGACAGAAGTAGATTCCAACAAGTTGCATGAGGGTTTTCTCAGGGCGTTATGCCCTATTGTGCGAAAGTGCACTGGTTACGATGAGTTCGTCTCTGCATGATTGGTAATGAAAATGGGCGGAAGTTCATATAAAATCATCCTGGAGTGCTTGTTAAATCCGAACCTTATTTAGTTGAAGGTGGTTATTTGTATAAAGATGCTACCCGCATCGCTGAAAACGATGTCATCTCTCAGTATCCTGTCGAATGTCAGGGCTTTTCCTCAGCATGGGTGGGTAGACAAAACGGGCAGCGGTTCATATAATGTTTTCTACGTTGTTCTTGGAACGCTTGTGAAATGCAATTTCCTGACGTTAAGATCCCTTAACTCTTTTTCGAGCAAGCTTCTTTTTTTTTCTAAGGAATACTGGGCAGTTGTGCAGCTGCGGTGACGTCGTCCAGGTGCCGAAGGAGAGGAAACCTTCTCCAAAACTGTCCTCTTTTGCGTCATGTGGGGTTAGACGTTGTGGAGAAAATTGATCATGTTTTACGCCCACCATGAGCTTTTTAATGAACAGGAAAAGCAGAAGAGATAGGAGTAAGAACCAGGCATTATTGGCAGTTGATCGCAGGCGTAATACGGTCGGTAGTGTTTGTGAATTTTGATTTTCAAGTTGTTCACCTACTACATTAAGAGGATTGATGCGTGCATAATTTCGACTTTCATGTTTGATGCTAAATGGCCTGATCTTGAAGCTGAAAATAGATGCTTGTTGGAGCAAAAACAGCTCGAAAGACTGGGTGAAATCTACTGGCCATAAAAATTTAGGCTTCGCTTTAAGTCGATATCTGTTGAAATAAATCGTCCCTGAGTAGTGGTGTGCAACCTGAAGGGCTCAAGCCGAAGGAGGGAAGGAACTCATTTCCAGTCTTGCTAGGTGGTTCAATAAACTTTTTCCGTTCTGTTATGCCAGCTTTCAGAGCCAACTTCCTCCTGTCTCTGGCATCGATCGTCTTGATGTTTGCTCTCATGTCGACACCACATACGCGAGCAAATGAGAAAAAGAGATTGGGATTCTTCTTCCTGTTTTGTGGGATTTCTGGTACGGATTCTTCCGTATGTCCGTTTTCTTTTTCAAAACTTGAAAGAATTTCGAATGTTGGTTGGCGTATTCATTGCTACTTTTAGGAGTGAGCATGGGACCTCTCTTAGAGCGTGTGATTGCGATTGATCCATCTTGTGTGCTGACAGCATTGCTATCTACGACCATCGTCTTCGGATGCTTCTCTCTTGTTGCTCTCCATGCTCCATCAACGAAGTTCATACATATGGGAGGTGAGTGTCACTCTATGACTTAACTTTTTTCCTAAACTTTACAAAAGATTGTTGTGGAACCTGTTTGTGGCTTAGTTGTGGAAGAATGTAAACTTACCCACAACGCCACTCTCGAAATAGTTAAAAGCATCTTATTTCGATAAAGCTATGTATTAGCGAAGGTGGATGTGAAGAAAATCTGTTTTACAGGTACTCTTGCTTCCGCGGCACTGTGCCTGTTGTTCGCCACATTCTTCGCCTCATATTTCGTCATCATCGTTGCAGGTTAGTTGCTGAGAGGATTGATGAGTTCACTGAGGAAAATGCAAGATCCATAGCAGATCTGTGGTTTCAGTGTTTTTGTGTAGGTTTTTACAAGACAGAAAATGAAAATGATTTACTGTTCTGGGCATTTTGGAGTTATACGATACTATTTGTAGGACTTGCTTTGTCATGCGCCTTCGTAGTGTATGACACTCAGTTGATCGCGGAGAAGTCTCGCCGTGGAGATGATGATTACATCTGGCACTCAGTGGAGCTCTTCATAGATTTTGCCAACATTTTCAGGTGTGTTTAACAATTGCGGCTGTTTATTCACATAGCTACTTAGATATTCACCTTCTCTCAAGTTAATTTTTTGTTTTTTTTATTCCTAAGGATCTCGTTATGTTTGCAAACTTGTATATGGATTTGCGGGTGGAAAAAGGCGAGAATTAAATAAGCCAGCTGCTCTTTCTTGTGGTGATGATGTAGTTGCTTCTGTCGATGTAGTCACCTGTGCGACTGCTGAAATATCTGCCTATCCCCGTCCGTTTTTCTGGTTTCTAAAGTGTTGAAAGTGTACCAGAGAAAGTGAAAACATGGTGTAACCGCTTGTGACGCAAAAAGATGTAGAATAGGTGACTTCTACTTACTCCAGTAGGATGACTTGTTTGGTCAGGAAGGTGAAACATGGCTGCCTAAGTGAACGCCAAGGCTGCCCTAGGACTTCGCGATTATGCATTTCTTCGCGAGTTGCGGCAATTCATGACCTTGTGATCACAGTATCGCATGCGAAAGTGCGACTTCGCAAAATTGCAATGTCTGAGGGCGGCCTAAGACATCGAAGAGATGGTTTATGGTGACGTGACTGGGCGTTGTAGCGTTCCAGCTACATATTGCGCTAGCCGGAAGATCTCTTAGCAGAGCAGCTCTCAGAAGTGACCATTTCATTAGCTGTATATCGTTTTCACATTCTGAATGCAGCTAATTGAGTGAAGTTCCGGGGCAGGAAAACCAGACGTCACAGAATAGAAGATCTCACTTTCTGAGCTCTTAGCTTCTTACTTCATTTTACTACCTCAACTTTCATCAACATCTGAGTAAAATTTCCCTTCTAACCTTAAGTACTTGACGACAGTGCCTCATCTTACCTACGAAGGCGACTGTTTCATTTTATTTCTTTTCAGTGTTGTTGATTTTACATTCTTATTTCAGATACCTCGTCGTTCTTTTGGCTGACAAGAAGGAGAGGGATAACAGGAAGAGAAGAGATTAAGTAAGATGCATATTTCCCCAAAGTATTGTGTAAGCTTTCGTACTTTTGTGCCCTATATAGTAACTTCACAGTATCATGCTTTCTTTACTTACTTGAACACTGATTTGATTTCCTTTTGCTGATCAGATATTCTTTCTGGTGCTTAGCTAGGTATGGTGATTGATTGCTATCCTAATTGTAATATAAAGATTATTTCTCGGACACTTGTCATTCCATTCAAAGTTTATGTCTTGTAAAAAAAATAATGCAGATATTGTGTAGTAGTGTATATGCCAAATGAAGTGGTATCGTCTAAATTTTCTGTTGGTACACCGGTTAAGTGCTTGATTGCTCAGCAGAACGAGAGGATCGGTCGTGTCCTGAATGTAGGTGAGAACTAAAGTCCAGAATTTATGCAGCAAAATTATATGATCTAGTTAACTATGGATCAACTGCTGGGCCGGGACTTGATTATGTCACCCCCTATCCACTCATTTCATTTGAAGTAGTCGAATATGTCATCGTCGTAGCGGGTAGCGCTTTTCAAGAGTGTGTTCGTCTGGACGGGATTCCGTAACGCAGCATGCGACGTGTGATGCAATGCATGGAAGCTATGGTGTGCTGCTAAAGTGATTTCCGTGTCGTGCACCTCGTTTTAGGCTTAGGACACGTTGGCAGTCGCCCTGACCCAACTGCATACGGCGCTCATCACGTTCGCCACGTAGCGCCGCATGCGCCACGACATTGTCCCAGGGCACAGCCTAGCCTCCAGCGCCTCCACAAATGTGGTATGGGACATTGAAGTTCTATGCGGTGGTTCTATACTTGGCTCATTTCTTTATGTGAGCTGCTAGCCGCATTGGGGTGTGCTATAAGGACAGAAAATTCGTGTTCCGACGTTTGGCGTGAATCGTGTATCACAACTCCCGATTTCAGCGTCATACCCAAGTTCTTTCATCTTGAACCCTCAGTATTATCCTAGATTATGGCCGATACACGGTCATGAAATCCCATTTCAATTACCTTTTCAAGTACTCTCTGTGCCTTTTTGGTTTTTGTTTACCTAGGTGTACGCAAAAGCCGACAACTGACCTTGGTGCTCCTCACTTACAAATAAGTCTGCAAAATTTGGGAAGCATTTTTTTAGCGAAGCCTAAACAGCAGAAAAGGGAAGCATAGAAAGCAGAGGTTTAGAAAAGTTCACCTATGGGGGAAAGTGGAAAAGTGATTTCGCGCGTGGTAGAGCATGGTGACGCCAAACGTTGGGTTGTACGTTCTGTACAGGTACGTTGGATTTGTATGGTGGGTTGCATTGGACCCTTGAGTGGCTTCTCGAGCTGATTTGGAAATATAACTGCGAACGGTGCTCAGATTTATAGAAGAATCATATAAGGCTGCAAAAATGTGCCAGAGACCAGCAGAGCTACCTGGTAGCCCTGCTGTGTTTCTTAAAATGTCATAATGACGTTATCTCGTCAAGATTACCAGTATGTGCGTACTCCAGGGTATTTGTTATATTGGCTCATAAAAAGAATACACAGATGCGCAATGTTGATCTATTTATCGCAGCTGATAAACACCTTGATGACGTCAGCCTTCTGAGCTCGTTTGAAGGCGTCGAGAGTGTTTTCCAAGGGGTAGTGAGCCCTTGTAAGCCCAGATAGATCGATTCTCCGAGACGCAACCAGATTGAGGGCCGTCGGGTAACTGAAAGGGTAAAATTACTCGTCAAATTAGGTGTAACGCAAAGAAGGGTGGAGAAGAAGGAAAGGAAAAAGCAAGAAGGCTAGCAAGTAATATCCTAAAAACGCGAAACTGGGAAAAGTTTGGAAGGACTCAAAAGTAGTGTAGCAAAGTCATTCCTGATTCCGACGCTACAGCGGAACACCATCGCAAATGGGAATTCGGAGAGGAAAAAAGATTGAAAAAACAAAGCATATTCTGGCAGCTGCACTCACCAGTTCACATATCTGAATACACCTCTGAGATCGACTTCTCGAACTGCAGCCTCCACCACAGGCAACTCGACTCGTGCCGCTCCTAGCCCAACCAACACCACCACACCACCGGAACGAGTGCTCTGAAAGATACACAGTCTGAACAAGGGCGGGCTAGTGGGTGAGGCTGCTTACACCAGAAAATCGTGTGGCCGCCCGCGGCGATCGGCGCGGCGGGTGAGAGTGCCAGTGGCAGGGCGTGGCGGCCTTCAAGCGAGGCAGTGTGGCATGGGTGGAAGTGCAGAGGTGGCGCTACGCTCTGCCGGGCTCCCAAGGGCAACCGATTAGTAAGTCGTACTGGTGGTGCGCGAGTGCGACGCCTCGAAGCGATTTTCTTGGCGTAAGTAGCCTCACCCCGGGCTAGTCAATTGTTTTCGTACCAGTATTGCTGACTCGATACATGACTGGGCTCCAGTGCATTCTAAAGTAACATCGGGTTCAGTCCCCAGCGCCTTAACGACCGCATCTCGTACCTCAGCCGGCGATTTTCCTCTTGAATGAATTTCAGAGTTACGGAGTGATGCTTTGAACAGCTTCTAACTTACTTGACGCATATCGCATACTGAGCTCCCAGTTTCGTTGCCAGGTCGAGGCGTTCCTGATTCAGGTCCGTGATCACGACTTGAGCCGCTCCTAGAGCTCTCGCTGTCATCATACATAGCGTTCCAATAGGACCTGGTAAAAGCAAGCTCAGATAGAAGGTCTCTGAAAAACCCCACATACTGTACCTGCTCCTTGAATCAAGACACGTTGTCCCATCTGTACTCCAGATCTTCGGCATGTATGCACGGCAACTGAAAGTGGCTCCAGGAGGGCTCCCTCTTCGAAGGTCACATTGTCGGGCAGCCTGAATCGCATAGTTCTCAGTTTAGTGTTGGGCACTGTAATGGGAGTAGCCTGAATCGTACTTGAAGCAGAAATCAGCATCGTAAGCAACATATCGCGCCAACGATCCATCAATGGGAGGAGTTGCAAAGAATTTCATATCAGCACAGAGATTATATCTGCCTGTCTAAATTGCAACAGTTTTCACTGTGTCTGTTAACAAGGGTGTGTGCACTTAAGACAAACTTTCGCTTTGCGACGTCGCACTCGCGGCGTCGTCAGCACAACTTGCCGCGGTCAGCTCGAATTCCGTTCAGAACGCGAGGGTCTGGTACCATGGAGGTCCTCCAAAAAATAGCTGTTTATCTCATCATTATCAAAAAACAATAACTTTTGTGCCCTAAGAAACTATAGCATTACATGTTGACAATCCTTATCAAGAAATAATTAATTCGGGCGTAAAACTCCAAAGGGAGTGCTGCAATGTATGTAATCACATGCGAAGAAATCCGCGGCGTCGCTCGCCGCGTGCGGCCGCGCGAAAATTTGTCATAAGTGCATACACACCGCTAGCAACAGTTTGGGAGACGAATTTGAGCACGAGTCACAAAACACCATCCGCTCTGGCGCGGCGACCACGCCATCGCAGCGACTCCAATCGTGGTCGCCGTGGCGAGCCCCACTTGACGCATCTGACAATGAGAACACAACTACTCACCTTACAGTGCATGCAGTGTCTGCATGGTACACCTGGTTCTATGGCTACGCGATCACCGACGGCGAAACCTTTTACATGGCTGCCTACACCGGCTACAGTACCACTAGTCTCATGTCCAAGCACCTTAATGATCACATACCCAAAAACATCACGGAGTTCTGGCGTCAACGCAAAAAATCTCACCATCGGCTTTTTCACGATAAAATTTCCAATGGCGCCATGGGTCCAGTAGTGAACATCAGAGCCACAGATACCCACTGTGTGAACCCTTAAAGTAACTAATTCGATAATTTTTTTTCGAAAATAAACTGCAATTTGAATAGTATAGTCGGTAAGATAATCATGCAGAATGTAGTGCAAATGTAACTGGAAAGTGTGCATAAAAGAAGGGTGAAAAGCATATAAAATTAACGATTTTAGAAGGTACAAATTTGTTCTAGAGGGATTGCCATAGGCCGCGGTCATACTCACCGCTGGCAGGGCGTGGCCGCTTCCCAGGCAGCGAGGGAGAATGGCACGGGGGAGGTGCGGAGGTGATGCAGGCAACGAGTCAGGGTGGCATGGGCGGAGACGCAGAGATACGCAGCTACGCCCTGCCACCGGCACCGCAAAGTGCGACCGCGGCTATACATTCAGATATTACTCCTTGTTCATTACATTTAGCGAATATATCGAGCTTTTTGTCATTTTCGTTCTCAAATTCGTTGCATTTCTCATCTATAGTACAAATATCATGAGGTACCTTATCAGCAGCTGATTATCTGCCGGAGTCGGAATCTTCCTCTGTTCAAGACGAATATCATTAACACCGTAGAGTACCGCGGATAGGTTGTCCTTATCCATACTTCTGAAAGCGGCTAATTGGAGAATATTGTACCTCAAGAAGAATGTTCTGGAGATTATTTCCTAATCCCAGCGGTCCTACCCAGGAACCCAGAACAAAGCAGCTAAGATAATCCTGAGATACGCTAAAGAAACGATGGAGGAGGCTCTAGGTCACGTCAGTGGAGACAAAGAGGAGTGGAACGAGGAGGTCGAAAGCGGAGGGCAATAGAAGGAAGCGCTGGCAGGAAACGAAGAGCTCAGAAGAGCTCGTTTTTGGGTGACTTCGCCACCCAAAAACGTTAAAACAGGCTCCCAAGGCAGTTCTAGCCAAAGCAAAGAACACGGAAATGGATGTTGTACAGGAGGTTGGGCAGTAAAAAGACAGATAGTTTGCCTTCATAATTGCTAAAGCCAGGCATCGAGCCATCTAAGCCCTCTGGTAAAGAGCAGCGAGGGGACCAATCCGAAGAAACATGATCAGGTCACGCGGAGATTGCGGGCGTACTTCGATGGGCTTCTGAACGAAGAGTTCCTTCATCAGAAAAGCCCAAAAAAGGACTACGCAGGACCCAACTTTCCCTGGAGAAGGGAGATGTCAACCTAATGTAACGGGAAATGAAGATAGGGGCGTCCTCAAGAGAAGCTCTCATAAGCGCTATGAATGGAACTAAAAGAACACGGTCGGAGTTGCTTATACGTTTCCTGAACATGGTACCCGTAAAAGGAAAAACTCCGGTTGTCGCCGGAATGAGCACCCTGAAAGTGGGCTACCTGGGCTGCGGCTGGGCGCGGCTCGACAGGGTTCGAAACGAGGACGACAGAGCGGTCATGAAAATGTAGCCCCTGCAGCTGAAGCTGAGGAAGAAGCGACCGTGACGGAATGAGCACGTGCTGAGAAGGGTGGCAGGCCATCCAACTAGAAAAGCTGTCGAGTTTGCGATACCCAGCAAGCGCCACGAGAGCCCCTAAGAAACGTTGAGGGGACGTCATTAAGACCGACCTTAAAAGTGAGAGCCACGGCCGAGGATGCCTTAGATAAAAGAGGTGGCGACAACTAACAAGAACAGCGGAATCCGTAAGGGAGGAGAGATGAACATCAGGGAGAAGGGAACTGTTCAGGCAAATGTCGGAAAGATTAAAATCAAACGCGGATAATCGAAATCATTAAGGTAATTAATTAAGTTACGCAAAAGTTAGATTCATGGTACAAAACGGACCCGCCAGTGAATAATTGAAGTACTAGTCACATTATCATGGGATTCTCGTAATAATGACATGTTACTCTGCCAAATTAGGAATACATCACGAAATACGAAATAGAGCGTAGAGAGCCAAATCAATAATATCACAGAGCAACGGAACTATCATAATCATTGCGTGGGCAACTCCCTTTTCTGGTCATCAACAAAACCGTATCGATCCCTCGCTCCACTATCAAAATGGAATGTACCACTCGAGAGCACTGTAAATTGTTACGAAAGCGAATTAATACGAATCAATCAATAACTACGCAATACGAATTGATCAACGACTCAGATCAAACGCACTCGGTCTCACGCTACTAATACTTGAAATGGCCTGTAAATATTCTGCAACATTAACGAGGCTGGAAATTGCGCTTGTTCGAAAAAGAACCCCACATTTGTGCTATGTGTCCGAGTTCGCAGTACTTCTGGATGATGAGCTGGTTTAAAAGACATCGTGAAGTGAGGAATAGAAGTAGACCAAGCGTGCTATCGCAGTGACGGAGGGTGGAACCTTGTAAAAAGTAGCTCATCTAAGCATCTTGGAGAGATCTATGAGGGGTGAGGCTCCCTCCCCTTCCTAGGCTTAGGTAAAAATGATGTCCATAGTAGGACGCCACCTCACCCCCCCCCCCCCCCCCCCTCCCCCCCATTGCAATAGCACCGACCAAGCGTTCAAGATTGCGCCATATCTTATCTTGGTTAGGCATTTATACCAACTACAGTATTTTTCAATCAAAAGACGACGCTAATACATATACTACCATGGTTGCCTCGGGAATAGTAGATATCCGAAGGGATGAGAATTTATGCATACTCATAAGGTGTGAGATGGAATGCTGAGGCACACCAACGAATTATTATAGATCAGGCCCTTTAAAATTCCTTCCCACCGCGTTTGTGCAAAAGTTTACATAAGTGGCTCAATTGTTTCATAGCAACCCATATCATATGAAAATATCGCACGGTGTTATCACAATGAGGAGGTGGGGGGGGGGATGGGGAGTGGGACACATCTCACTTCGGTACATTATTTTTGCCTGAGTCTGGAAGGGGAAAGGAACTCCTTCATTCTTCCACTAAGGCATAGGCGAAAAAGGTGCAGATTGACCTTTTAGAGAACACCCCAAATGCTTAGATGTGCAGCTTCCTTCCCTCCCCTCCCCCCCCCCCAATGCGATAGTACCCATCACACAAGTACAGAGCATAAGAACTAGTAAAAGTGAACCGAATTAATGGCGTGTCGTGAATCGATTCATTAGTGAAGTCGTCACATTTCTGGAATCGTGTCAGCGCATGTATGTGCTTGTGAAATGCAGAATAATTCGAAGTCACGAAGTTTTCAGGCGCTGTTCAAGATTCGCGATTCAAGCGATCAGGGCATCGCGTGGAAGGGATAAGATACGTATTGATCCTGCCCTCCGGAACCGAATCGCTCGCCTAATCGATACGTATCTTATACTTTGTGTCCGATCACAATATAGCTTGTTATTCCCGAATCGCCTTATAGTACAAATGATTGGTGCCTTTCACATTTTGCCCATTCTCCTAATCCCTTAATATGTATATGCGATCACCCACTCTGACCATTACTCAAGGTTCTCTACCTACGCTACACTTTTACTTTGTTCAAATGTTTGACTGTTCGGAGAAGTGATCAAGAGCCATAGGTGTGCGAGAATTTTGATATTTCGGAGCGCCTGATAGGGCGTGGTCTACGTACATGAGATAGAGGCGAGAGTGAGAGTGCGTGGCAAGAGCTAGAGTGTGTGGCGGAGCGGGAGAGTTTACCATACACTCTCACCCAAGTCCGTAGGCGACGCCCTATCAGGCGCTGCGAAATGGACGGTACCTATACCTACATAAGCAGAAAAGTTCGAATATGGATGGAACAACTTGGCATAGTTTATGAGCGACTTTCCTCCTTTATTTGCCGCTGAAATTGATATCTTATATCAGCAACCGATAAGTTAATATTACATGTTTCAAGGTTTCTCCAAAACAACTAGATCACCAATGTTACTTGGGAGCTTTTTGAGTTCGAGTTTCATAGTACGTGAGTTTTGAGAAGTTCAGGAAGCTGCACGAAAATGTGATCATTTCAAGACCAACGATCGAGTTAAAGTCACGACAGTACGTGAAAAAGAAGCCAGCGACTGATAACTTGGGAGCGACTGTGTAACATCATCGATTAAATGTTCGCCGATGACCCCCACAACTCCTATTTGCAGGCTGATCTCGAGAAAAAAAAGATTGAATCTGTATTAACTAATTCAAAAAATCTTTGTGAACCTAAGAAAAAGATTCGGAATTACGTATTTATCCTTTTTTCGCAGGGCGAGATCATTGTATGGAGAACGATACCGTGGTCTCACCCTGTGGAGAAGAGCCTGGAAACCTGTACCGAAGATAAGTTGAAAAAAAGGGCACTATTAACCCAGAGCTACCCCACTACCTCTCCAACCGATGTGGTCGAAGAAGTGTTTTGGAAAATTTCCGAATTAGCTGCAAACCTCTACCTGGGGAGGGGGTAATTCGACTCGTAGAACACGGATATGACATTCGTTTGGCGCAAAACTCTTTGGCGCCTGCGCCATAGGCGCCGACGTCACTCTATTTTGGCGCAGGCGCCAAGCAGTTTCTTGCCAAACGAATGTCATATTTGTATTACGAGTCGAAATACCCCTGGGTAGAAGTTTGCAGCTAAATTGAAGGGTTTACCAAAAATTACCTCTTCGACCACATCGGTTGGAGAGGTAGTGGGGTAAGTGGGGTAGCTTTGGGTAAATAGTGCCAAAAAAAGAATGAATCTTAAAAAAAGGACGAAGGAGTAGGGACAACACTGAGTGCCGCAGTATTATTCAGTAAAATGCTTTCAAAGTTTTTTCCCTTGTTTTTGAAGATATAGGGAGGGTAATATGAGTTTCCCATGTACCCAGGGTCAGGACACTCGCCGGATTGCATAACTGCAATGTGTTTTTTACTGTATATCCATTTCTGAGGCAAAAATATATTATTTACATTTTGTCACACGGATTTGCGGTGAAATACCCATTGCTTCTTATCTGCTTAATGAGAATCCAGATTTTGGCGCTTATCGTTGAATATCGCCATAGAACACCGTACAGTTATTATTTGCGCAAAAAAGATACATGTTCCGCAATGGAGGTCACTAAAAGCATTATTAATTTGGAGAAGGAGTTATGGTTGTACGGTGTTAACGAAAAGCGCATGGAAATGATTAAAAATGCGAGAAATGGGACCCTAACCATATCGTCGTCGACGACGATCCCTCGTCGTCTCACTGTCTGAGACGACGTTCTCTAACGGCGTCCCCTACTCAAGGATACGGGGTCAAGCGGACCCACAGAAGAAATGGTCCGCACTCTTCGATTTCGACGTCGCAACAAGACGTTGACTCTCTCTTACTCTCATACAATAAACATATTGCTTACTCCCTCTTTCTTACGCCTTGCATTCGTTACATAAAAACCACTGAACCGCCACAATTTTGGTGCATCAGCCTAAAGTGCTAAATTTCTTTCATTCGCTTGATTCTCCTTTTATTACGCTTGCTTCATCGGACTCATCTTCTTCAAAGCCTTGATATTGTAGAATCGAACGTGATTCTACATAATTAATCGATTTCATTACATCGCATTCGCATTCATTGATTTTATTATTATCTAATCAATTTTATTATCACCAAGCAAAAATGTCACTTTATTTCCATAAAAAACCAATAATATCTAGCGCAGTCACCCTAAAAAATTTGGTAACTCGTTATAGGGAATACACGGCCAAAGTAGATTACCCTACGGCCAATGAGGAATCCTACGAAAAATGTAGGTCCGCTATCGCGCTACTCAAGAGCAGCGTAAGACAAATAAAAGAGGGAAGGGAAAACCTTCAAAAACTTTATGAGGAAGTAAGGGAGGAATATAGAACGTGCAAGAGTAAGTCCGATAGGAAGGACATTATACTCGAAATTGAGCAGATAGAAGAAGAGTCAAACTATCACTCAATAATGGCCGATGCGGACGAGCTCGGCTTCATGCTCAGTGCCCGCTTAGATGAGGCGACATGTGCACGCGATAGAATGGACGTGAAACTGGGATATATAACCCAAAAAGCCCAAAGAGCGCTCACATTAGAATCGGAAGATCGCGGGCCGCCACTCAGTCCGGACGAGGACGAGGAGCGAAATAGCACGCAAGCGGTGACAACCGACGCCTCAAGCGGGGTAACAGTAATTGAGGGCAGAGAGCGTACAAAGCCTCAAAGAGGTTGTCGCTCGATAAAGCCACCTCAAGCCTCACTACCCAAATTTTATGGGAAGGCTGGGGAATTTACCGAATTTTGGGCCATTTATAAGACCCTAGTGCACGAGTGCGACGAGCTCGAAACCATCGAGAAGCTCATTCTTTTGAGGGAGTGCCTTGAAGGTAGGGCAAAAACAATCATACAGGGGATCCAACCCTTACCTGAAAATTACGACTGGATGATAGAAACTCTCCAGGAGACTTATTGCGATCACAGCGCTAATAGGTCTCAAATCATACAAAGTTTAACAGCACTAACTCCAGCTAAAGATCAGGCAGAAAGTTGCTCGATCACATTCGATAAGATCCAAGTCCTCGTGAACCAAATGGTATCCGCAGGATATGATGTAAGAAAAACTTGCGACCCAATGTGGTGCGAGACCATTCTAGCCAAGTTCCCACGAGAAATCGTCAAGCCGGTACTCATAGCGAGTAAGGCGATGGCCGATCAATCTATTAAGGATCTCATGGGTCACCTCAAGAAAGAAATTGCCGCTAAGTGCTATGTGGAGAATAGGCTCGGTCATGCTGAGCGCAGATCAGGCTATGAACCCACTAACAAAGTGAACCTCTCAAGCCATCGGCATAATTTGCGCCCCATTCCCAACGAGGTCTGCATATTTTGCCACCGGCAAAATCATGTGTCCACGACATGTCGAACGGTCACAGACCCGAGCAGCCGTCGTCAAACAATGAAAGACGGAAATCGCTGCTGGAAATGCTTCTCCGCGAAACACAATAGTTTCGACTGCCAAAAGGCAGACTGCATTCGATGCGGGCAGAAGCATCACGTGTCGTTGTGCCTTAAAAAGGAACGAAACGACACACAGAGACAAAATAACTCTCGCAATACCAACTTTGGGTATAACAGAGAGGAAGCAAATGCTCGACGTTCCGATCAGGGGAACACCAGAGCACAACAACCGTTCATACCCCAGCGCAACCAAAGGGTTAGCGGTGGTGTAGGGTCGTCTAACGACCTCAACAACCAGAGAAATTTCTCCAACTATACTCATACGAGATTAGACCGTGAGTCACCTCAAATCAGTGGAGAGCACCAAGGTACCTATCAGCTAGTTCTAATGACTGCTGAAGGCAATCTATGGAACCACAACAAACAGCAGTACGATAAGGTACTCTTTTTCTTTGACTCTGGGGCCCAAAAAACCGTCATAGAGGAAAAGGTAGCGGAACAATTCGGCCTTCCTAAAAGCACGACGGAAATCTGTACCATGTCTGGTATAGGGGGCCACGTCGAAAACTTTAGAAGCCACGTAGTAACGACAAAAATAAGTACTGCATACGGCGAAGAAATCGAACTGACAATTCAGACGAAACCTATACTTACAAATAGTTTCCCTGGTGTAAAACTCACAGGCAGAGATATTGTTTTTCTGAAAGAAAACCATATCTGTCTAGCCAATTCGAAGCTCAGAGGAGAACCTCAAACTCCTCATGTCCTCGTGGGTCTCGATTACTATCATGAGCTGGTCTCCGGACCAAACCACATGGTCAAAACTCCGTCTGGTTTGCATATAGCAAGAACCATATTCGGCCCTACTGTATACGGTAAGGGACTGATAAATGCAGACAATATCTCTAGTAATTGTCACCACAGCATGACTACTAAGCGAGCCCAGCGAACAAAAAATGCTACGCAATATGTTCGAGCTTGAAGGGCTAGGAATATCGGAAGAAGAGTGTCACAACGATGATAAAACTCTCAGGTATCTGGAAGAATATTCCAAGAAGATTTCCTTCGATAATGGGCATATAACTGCACCGTTTCCTTTGAAAGAAAACATCTCTCAATTGGGAGATAATTATGGCGTTGCAATCCGACGCCTCGAGTCCCTACAAAAAACCCTGCAGTTATCCCCAAATCAGCGTGACTGGTATTCAAAAATACTAGACAAGTACGTTGAAGATAGCACAATAGAAGTATTTTCCGAAGCTGATTCTGAAGCCGTTGGTACGTACTATATGCCTCACTCCGGCGTGTGGAAGCCAAACAAAAAGGTTCCACTCAGAATAGTATTTGACGCATCCTCAAAAAGAAGAGATGCACTCTCGCTTAATGACGTCATCCATAAAGGAGAGTCATTCATCAACAAAATACATGACATATTGATATCCTCACGGAAAGGAAACATCATTCTCATGTGTGATATCGAAGCGGCCTTCACGCAAATACGTTTGGTCAATTCGCATAAGGATCTCTGTAGATTTTTGTGGGTGAAGAACATAGATCTGCCACCCACAAGAGACAATCTGATCCACTACCGTTTCCGAAGGCTACCGTTCGGAATAACGGCTTCTCCGAGCATACTAAACATGGCACTCACGTCCTACTTGGACAGCCTCACTTCTCCTCTAGCTGAAGAAATAGCGAAAAGCCTTTACGTAGACAATGTAATGATGCTAGCTAGTACCACAGAAGAGGCCTTGATGAAATATCATCAGTCAAAAGAACTATTTGCTAGAATTGGCATGAACCTGCGAGAATACATCTCAAATTCACCTCATGTCAACTCAAGAATACCACTGAAAGACAGATTGGAATCCGACTGTCTAAAAGTATTAGGCGTTCGTTACAGTATAGCGGACGATGCCTTCAAAGTAGTAACAAACTTCCATACTGCAACAAAACTGACAAAAAGAGACATTGTGAGTCAAATAAACTCAGTCTATGACCCAATAGGTCTAGCAGGTCCCCTACTGGTCCATCTCAAATCAATGATGAGAGAAGTATTTGACTTGGAAGTAGATTGGAAAACCCATCTCGACTCCGCATCATGTCAAAAGTGGAACCGATTATGCAGCGAGGTTAGCAACGCGAACATAACGGTATCACGACCTCTGAATCCTCCAATTGGTGCAAAACTGCGCCTTTGGGTATTTGCAGACGCTAGTAAAGTCGCCATCGCGACATGCGCCTACGGGCAGAACATAGAGACGAGGTCTATTTCGGGGCTGATCAGTGGAAAAACGCGACTGACCCCAAAGAAATGCCACCAAACAATTCCTCGCTTGGAACTTCTTGGTCTCCTCATGGCTACGCGTCTTTGCAATTCCATCCTTACAAACATGCGGGATTTAGTACATTCAATCTCGTTGGTCACAGATAGTGAAATCGCCCTGTGGTGGCTGAAGTCTCCAAAGAAACTACCCGTGTTCGTAGTTAATCTGAGACAGCGCATAAAGGATATTACGAATATCATAGAATCAAAGGGCATTCCTATATCATTTTTACACGTCCAAACCTCCCACAATCCAGCAGACGCCGGTACAAGGGGGGCGCAAGGCATTATCAACCACGACTGGGTCCAAGGACCTCGCTGGCTTGAAGCCGAACCTAGCAAGTGGCCCATTAAATCAATGGAGTCCATCGTGGAGTTACCTTTTGATGAAGGCCACAAGGAGTCATTGACCCTAGCAGAAACATCTGTAGAGCCAAGCAAAAAAGCAGTTGACCTCATAGATCTCGCACGTTTTTCAAAGCTCAAAAAAGCATTGCGTGTAGTAGCTCTTGTAGGGAAAACTGCAAAGTGCTGGGTAGAATCCACTAACAAGAATCGCTCATTAAATATAAAGCTAGTCAAAATCTGTCAATTTACGACAACGAGGGAAATATCTTCAGTCGATATAGAACGAGCTGAACAAGTTATCCTCATCCAAGAGCAAAGTCTCGAAGATCTTGAGTCATTGCAAAAAAGATTCTCTGACAAAAAGATCATACGTGACCCTGAAGAGATCATAAGACACGAGTCTCGGCTGCAAAACGCAGTTCTTCCGCGAGACACGAAGTCACCTATCTACATTCCTCCCAAATCCGAACTCACCCGTTTGCTCGTGAGACAAATCCACTATGAGAATGCGCACTGTGGGAAAGAGCACACTCTCACCATAGCACGCCAAAGGTTCTGGATTCCTCGGGCATCCAATGCGTTCAAAGCATTTTTGAAGAACTGTGCTACATGCAAGAAGTATCAAGGTCTACCTTTAGGAGCTCCTTTGATGCCATCTCTTCCGTCAGATCGGGTTGTAGAGAGCAAGCCCTTTCAAAACACTGGGTGTGACTTTCTGGGCCCATTTGTGGCAAAAACCCAGGAGAAGATGTATGTAGCATTATACACCTGTCTCACCACTCGCGCAGTCCATTTAGAGGTCGTCGAAAATATGTCGACGGGAGCCTTCTTGAATAGTTTCATACGCTTCATCTCCAGGAGAGGCACCCCAAAAATAATGAGAACCGACTGCGGAACAAACTTCAAGCAAGGAGAGCAGATAATAGCTACAATGTTCGAAAAAGATGGATCGACAGGACAGTCTATAATGACCTACTGTGCATCCGAAAGAATAAAATGGCTGTTTAATCCTCCTGCATCTCCCTGGATGGGAGGAGTTTGGGAAAGGCTGGTAGCGTCAGTCAAAAAGGGGTTCAATAAAGCTGTCGGCCGCAAAAAACTAAGCTTCACAGAAATGTGCACAATAATAGCAAGAATAGAGGCGATATTAAACACTAGACCGCTAACTAAAGTCTGTCTAGGGGATATAACAAAAATCCCTCTCCGCTCAATTGATTTCCTGCAGGGAAACGTCAAATTCTCCCTTCCAGAAGGAGGGAATAGAGAAGACGAAGACGATCCGTCATATGATCCCGAGCTCATCCAATCACGGAGACAAGCTCAAGAGGCTATTCGTTTTTCGGAGAACGTAGCTAATAAGTTCTGGGACTGTTGGAAGCATGAGTACTTGGTGTCACTGAGGGATATGCAAAAACAATATCTAAAACAACCCAGACACCTTCAGAGGTTAACTCCAGAAATAGGCGAGATCGTCCTAATTGAACAGGATCAAATCCCAAGAGGGGCTTGGCCTTACGGCAAAGTAACGGATATCATTCCGTCCGCCGATGGTCTGGTAAGGTCAGTAAAGATCCTTACGCCCAACCACAAAATAATTCACCGCCCTCTTAACAAAATCTATCCGCTGGAAGTTCGCAGTTTTCCTGACGGAGACGACACCGGAGAAATTCTCACGAGAAATTCCACCGATCCTTCTTCTGAACCAAATCCAGAAGAGCCGTCGACCACAATTTGCAGGTCAGAAAAAGTACCCCATCGCCAACCTCTTCCACGCGCCTCTAAGGCACGCGCCCATGAATTCTTCAAAAACATGGATTGCGCAATTAGCCACAAAAGGTCGCCATTACCTGCAACATTTACACTTATGTGCATCACCTTACTCTCACTAATATCCTCGACTTGTGCTACCAACGCATCCACCCTTATATGGTGCGCCAGCGGTACAGTCCATATTCCTGCAATAGCAGGTTCGCTCGAGGTGTGTATTGATAGCAAATGCCAACGTCTAATCAATACCTCGCAGCCCATCACCTACATACTGCCCATATCCCCCACCGGTAAAGATGCCACGGTACTTTTGAAAACTTTTGAAGAGGGCAGTATTCACGAGCAGACTTTAGTCTGCGATAGGGCAAACTTTTGCGACCACCAATATTTCCTATCTAAAACGTTACTAGGGAACCCACACTGCTGGCCAGTCGGGGCAATAGCCACAGCAGCCATACTGATCTATATGATCATAGTAACAGTCATGTGCATCGTGTGGACAGTAATGAAAACCGTAAAAATTCGCAAAACCAAAAGATCAACTAATGTGATCGCGAAGCGAAAGGTAGACAGTCCACAAAGAGCACCCCCGTGCGTTTTCGAACTTGCACAAATCCCTGGCACAGTTCTCACAGTATGTACTGTGCCTCCTTGCACCGGCTACTGCGTGCCAACATGGAATCATGCGCCACTCAGCAGATCTCGTGTGTAACAAAAACGGTCAATGTCATCTAGAATATACCAGAGAGCTTCTATTCAATAGGCTCCAATCAGAACTCTGCATCGAGATCTGGCACGCCAACCGATCAGTCGGAATAGCGAAATTTGTTAAAAAGACCATAGCATTCAAATGCTCCAAGGTCACCGAATTTTATACCAGACCGTCCACAATAGAAGTGCATCATGAAAAGCGCTGTGTCAATGCAGGCTCATGCATCGACGACAGATGTGACAAAATGAACCCCAATGAAACAGTCCTCGAACTGAATCATACCTTACAGTACCCGGGTTACTCTGGTTGCTTGAGTAGTTGCGGAGGAGTATTTTGCGGATGCTTCCTACCAATGCCTAGTTGCTGGTTCTACAGGGTCGCTCACAGACCGACATCAAGACGTATCTTCGAGATAATACGATGTCCATATTGGAACCCGACTGTAACTTTCGACATCGAAATATCAACGGCGAACCAAACAAAAAAATTCACCCGGACATTTGAACCATATGTAGGGCAGAGCCTTCTTGAGTTCAACATAACGGTGGCTTCGATCCAGAAGTCAACGGGTCCATCAGAAAGCAACCGGTTTGCTATTTCTTCTGATAAAGCTTATGCTTTACCAATCCACTACCCATTGCCGGTAGCCTGTGATTCCTATAGCCAAGCACTTAACAATTTCGCTTCCTGCTCAAATCTCGTTGAGTGTCACTGCGGTTCACCTCTTAACTGTCTATGTCCGGATTATTCTATCCAAAAGCTTTGCGATAACCCGCAAAGCGAATTGCCTCTGCAAACGCCTCATGCCATAATATCTGCTGAGGCAAACAACATCGTTGCATCGTCCAACGAGGAGGAAATGGTCATTAGAATTGAATCCAGGATGTTGCATAACGCAGCCGAGTTAGTGGTTAATCAAGAGTGTTCCTTCCACATTTCCGAGATAACTGGCTGCTATAATTGCGCGATCGGCGCACACTTTACAGCAACATGTAGATCCATGGAGCACGCGTCAGTGACGGTTACGTGCGACTTCCACCAATTTCTGGTCAACTGTGGACCATCAGGCGAAATCAACAACATAGTGCTCAACTTTGGGCACCCAGTAGTGCGAGAGCAATGCAACGCTCATTGCTCAGGCAATCCTACCAAGTTCCAATTGAACGGGTCATTGCATTACCATATAGAAGCCCCTCGAAGTATCTCAGCCTTCGAGAGGGAAACCCATGGCGTACCACTCAAGCATCAGTGGTTCGCGGATATTACCTTTCCAAGTCTTGACCCATTAATCAATGTAGTCAAGAAACACTGGAAGGTAGCTTTAGGTTGCGTTACAGCCACCCTCGGCTTGGCTGCCCTCACCTATTTAGCGGGTCCACTAATTTTGTGGATCATCGTCAAAGCAGGTCTCTCAATAATTACGACCCTACTCCCATGGTTATGGAAAGCCGTACAAGGCTTACTACGCAAGGTCGTCTCCGAAAAACGGAACGCAGGTAGTACGTAATACGCACCACGGGCAGCATGGGCACAAAGCCCTCACGCCTCTGCGTTCAACTACGCAAAAAAGAAAGCAAAAAACCCTAGTCCAGCTAGTCCAGTCCTCTAATTACTTATCATTACTTTTACTTTACTACCTCATCACTACCACTATGCATCACTATATATTCTATTCGTAGTATTACAAAATAAAAAGTGCATGCACATAGAAACCCATAGGCAGGCAGGCACGACAAGGCTACAAGGCTAATATCAATTCCATCAATCCCTAACTTCCTTTTCAAGCAAAATTCCCACAATTCCATTCAAAATTTGCACCTAATCGTGCCAACCTCTTAAAAACAAAATTCACACCCACCAGTATTTGGGGTACGGTCCCATAATGATTGGCGGTGGCGGCTGGTGGTCGTCCGCAGTCCAGGCGGCTCCCAGAATACCAGCGGAGTCCAGTGGAATTGCAGACGATCAAAAGTGCCAAAATATAATAGGCGGCAATGGGGCATTTTAACGCTCCGTACACGGAGTGGGTTTGCAGGCAGGTTTAACACGGGAGCATCGTCCTCTTTAGGACGTACATTCGCGATCTTCTTGATCTCCATGATCTTTATCTCATCATATCCATTCTACTCATTTCGCAATGTTCGTTAACCTGTCGTGGGGTACTAATGCTTCTATTTTCACAATCAACGCCTCCGTCCTGCCGCCCCTCAATCGTGTCCAGCCACAGCCCTCAATCGCGGCAGCCAACGAACGCCGTCCAGTCAACGCCAACAATCGCGGCAGCCAGCGAACGCCGTCCAGCCTCTATTTCATCACTCCACAAATAAGAAGAAGATACAACAACTGTACATTTTGAAACTCCGTTGCCGGCGGAGTATCGTCGTCGACGACGATCCCTCGTCGTCTCACTGTCTGAGACGACGTTCTCTAACGGCGTCCCCTACTCAAGGATACGGGGTCAAGCGGACCCACAGAAGAAATGGTCCGCACTCTTCGATTTCGACGTCGCAACAAGACGTTGACTCTCTCTTACTCTCATACGATAAACATATTGCTTACTCCCTCTTTCTTACGCCTTGCATTCGTTACATAAAAACCACTGAACCGCCACAAACCATCCTATTTAAAGACAGTGGTTGGGGTAATGTGGGTGATAAGTAATCCGAAATGGAGTCATTTAGTGAAAAACTGCGGGTCTGAAAGGCCTTTACATGGCGAAATCCCGCGTCGAAGGCGCCCCCTTGAGCCGTGGCGGAGACGGCCTCGTCAGGGCAAGCTGCCTTTGTTTAGGGCAGCCCGCCTCCTGGCGACGAGCTTCCCCCTGGCTGGCTGGCTGAGAGGAGCGAAGGCGATGCGGCACGGCTGGAGTGATCCGGGCGCGCTTTCGTAATTAGAGCGTCGCATACCCAATCTCAATCAGTTGATTGTCTGTTTCAGTGTTTTGATTTTTGCTGCTCACCCGTAGAATCTGCGAGTTTTCCTTTTCTGTTCCTCTTTTCTCTTTCATTGATTCTCACTCGATGTCTCGTTTGCAGTTAACGATGGGATGCCTTTAAAGTTTTTTGTATTGTTTCCTGCTGTTTTTGCGCATTGATTGCCTGGCTACATGCCGATGGCAGAGTCGCCCTGGCTACCCACCACTTGACGGAATGGTGGTCCACGTCGAGAATCAACGGTAGGAAGGGGGACCCATTTTTTGGGTTTTTGGCTAATTCCATCCGTTTTTTCTTCACTGTCCTGTTACCAAGCATCTCGAGTTTCATATTCACTACTGTTTTGACTTCTCGTCCGAATTTCCTAATGCTGCCTTTAATATGTAGGTAAGTTAAATTAAATATAAACGGCTGTTGGACAATAAACCTAGCCGGGGCTGTTATGGGAGGCATATTTTCCGGGGCACGTGATTTGACCCTGCGTCATCATACGTAAGGCGGCGTTCATAATTTGCGTAACCGACGCCGGCACGTCAGGATTTCGCACCGCAAGCGAAGCAATGCGGACGAGCCAAAAGCGTCATGTTGTTGGGTCCAAAAGCAATCACAAGTGAACTGCGTATCGCGCCCTTAGCATTACCTTGTAATCGCTTAAGACCCAACTATCACGACGCAGATAGCTCGCATACACAGCCTCGCACGCTGCTCGTCGTCGTGCGAAATCCTGACATAAGGATACACACACCCCATCCGTATACTACCTTGAAGATACCACCCCTATAAGTTATGAATTCTTTTATGAACATCAAATAACAATACTGATGTTAAGGTGGACTTACCTTCAATACTTCGGCTTTGGAAGAAGCAGCATGTGGAGTTGTGGAAGTTTGTGTGGGTAGGTGTCGCGAAATCATACGAGAGAACGGTAGAATCGATTGATTAATGTGATTATGGGATGTGATCTTTGGATTGCAAAACTTAAGAAACAGCACCTAGACAGAGCCGTTGGTCGATACTGACGCCATTACTAAATGGAAAAAACACGAACTGTTTCCGAGTTTCTATCCTCCAGTCCAAATTCAACACCAATTGGCCAATATTTGCTAGTTCATCTGGACGAAATTAGATCTCGTAGACAGTGCAGGCACTATCAGACGTCCTTTTTCTCTGTCTGTTGACGGAATGGTCTTTAGTAAACTGCCACAGAAGGTCGGAAAGTTTTACTATTTCATTGAAAAAGGAATAAGGCTACATGTGGATAAAACCATCTCCCCCTTCCCTCCCCTCCCCCCCCCCCAAGGGCTAGATAGAACCCTTACTATGTAGTTACAAGCATTTCTGTTTGTGTTTCCCTGCCTTTATTGGCTTGCCTGATGGTGTTGTGGTCCGGATTTAAAGCCAGCAATAGGGGTAATGTGGTTATTGAGAAATCTCTAAAAGAAGTTACTTACATGGAAACTATGAGCCTAAGAATGATGTCTGTGGCGGAATCCCAGTGAAAAAGTGCGCCTTCGATCTGTAGAAACTGCCCAACGGGTAAGAGCTGCCGCCTTTCGATAATCGACCCCGCCTCCTATCGAAGTGATATGTGGTCGGCTACGATGGGAGCGGCCAAGGATATGCGGTGATATCGGAGGTATTGCAGCGCGCTTTTGCAGTTTTAGCCCGAAGCTCACTCCAGGAAAAAGATGTTGTCGTATTCCCAAACGTTCCCTTGTGTTTACTTGGCATCATGCCAACGGAGTATCCGCCTCTGGACGGAAAGGTCGTCCGCGTTGAGGATCAGTAAGAGGAGAGGGTCCTCTTTCTCGGGGTTTTCGCCATTTCCATCCGTTTTTTCTCCACTGTCCTGTTACTAGGCATCTCGACTTTCGGATTCACCACTTCTTATACCTTTCGTCCAAATTTTCCCTAACGCCGCCTTTAAAAGCCCCACCCTCGTATCCACACAGCGGCACATTCTCTTAACATGTTATATCTGTACCAGTTGTCTGGCGCCCGTCCGCTTAACACCATGGGCGCAAGTAGAATGATCTGAATTGCTTTCTTCCATGAACTGAAAGTACCCATATTCACATTACATCGGAAAGAAAACATCCCTAATTATCATACCTTAGCCATTCTTTAAAAATTCAGATTCCCTGCTCTACTGCGAGGCGAGATATCAATTTCCCGCCTTTTGCCTTTCAAGGCTCCTTATCAGCCCTTATCAGTTGCTATCACTTCCATTCCCTCACCACTGATGTCCCCTTACCACCCCTTATATCACTTTAAAAATTCAGAGTCCCAGCTCTACTGCGATGCGAAATATCAATTTATAGCTATTCGCCTTCCGAGGCTCCTTATCAGCCCTTATCAGTTGCAATCACTTACGTTCCCTCACCACTGATGTCACCTTACCACCCCTTATATCACTTTAAAAATTCAAAGTCCTAGCTTTGCTGCGATGCGAGATACCAATTCCTCATCATTCGCCTTTCAAGGCTCCTTATCAGCCCTTATCAGTTGCTATCACTTCCGTTCCCTCACCACTGATGTCCCCTTACCACCCCTAATATCACTTCAAAAATTCATAGTCCCAGCTCTACTGCGACGCGAGATATGAATTTCGTGACAGACGGACAGAGGGAGGGACAAACAGACGAAGCGCTTTATCACCACTATATATATAATAGTAAGGATGATACTCTACCACAATCTGATATTGTGACCATTATCTCCATTAATGACTGTAGCAATCGTGGTCTTAAATAAAATAGCTGAAACGGCAAAAACTCATAGTGTTTGAAGAGATGGTCATGAAAGGAAATTTTACAAAACTTAGGAATGCGGAAATCTTCCGCTTCTTACAGGAATGATCTATGTGTGTGTAGCAATAATAGTATACGTTTTTGGAAGGTCTGAAAAATTCCAATAAAATTCATTTCCACGCAGAATGGCTGGTCACTGCTATATGGCTTTAGCTCGCTGAAAAAGATCGAGGGTCCCCAATAGACGTAATTCTGCCTTCAACTTCAACAGGCGTTTTCTAGAAGCCCTGAAAAAACCTTTCTTTGGGCAGATTTCCGGTACGCCTTCGCCACGAACCAACAGGGCAGCATGTCGGGATTTCCCGATGAATCGCAAACGTTTCAAGTGGTTGAGCCGATTTCTCAACAGACTACACGGAATGTTTGCTTGTCTCGGTCGCGTCGCTTGAGAGTTCCTAGACGGCTGCAGTTCATCGTCGATGCCACCGTCAGCTACGAGATATGCCCTTCTTGCAGTCCTCGTTGGCATCATGGTCATCAGTAGCTTAGCTAGCCCTGCTGAAACCCGACTCTATAACGAGCTACTAAATGGTGAGCAAATTTTGACTGGATTTTGCCTTTTAGAAATAGTTTTTCAAGCTAACAACCCTTTTGAAATGGGCCATGCAATTTGTTGTCATATAGGAACACTGTCACACTATGTGCTGGTTTGCGGTATACCATGGAAATCATGGTAAGCGAAGCCATGTAATCACCCCCACCCCATCTTTAACTTTCAACCGTAATTTCTTCGGAAATTCATATGTCATGTGTTAGAGTGAATCAACTGAATATTCGTTAAAATAATTTGAGTTCAGGCTACAACCCATTGGAACGACCTGTGGAGAACGCTACACAACCATTAGTTGTAAAAATTAAGATGTTCTTACAACAGATTCTTGACGTGGACGAGAAAAATCAGTTGATCTCAGTTAATGCGTGGCTCAGTTATGTGAGACCTTCATTTCACATTTCTTTTGTCCATCACCATTACCTCATCTGCGCCCCTCCCCATTTAGAGCTGGCACGATTACAAACTCACATGGGAGCCTAAAAAGTACGATGGTATCGAAAATGTTCGATTTCCTGGCACTGCTGATCATATATGGAAACCAGACATTCTACTATATAATAGGTGTGTTTCTCTTGGACTGTTGTTACGATTTCCGATTTCCGGCCGATTTGTAGATGTTCCAATACAACATCAAATGCCTGCTTTCGTTTTTAGTTTTTTTTTTTTGAATTTTTGTTTTTGGTTTTTGTTCATGGATTTTTGTTATAATTTTCATTTATAGTTTGTTTTAATTTTTGGTGCTATATCAATAGAGAAGAAAATCTGAATTTTTGAATGTTTTCAAATTTTGTAGCTTTATTTGGCGCTACTGGAGTTAGGTCACGTTCATACTTTGCGTAACCGATGCCGGCACCGGCGGCGTCGATCTGATAACGCGCTCTAGCTACAACCACCTATAATACAGTGTGATGATCGTGGAGAGAGCCGGGCAATCCGAATTTCGGCGTAGTGCCAGAAGGCGAATCTTGGCGTAGTGTCTGCGATAACAAAATAATAAGTGGAAGGTTGGAGACTGAGGCCTTTTGGCACTACGCCAAGATCCGAATACTCCGGCTCTCACACGATCATCATACAGTATTGTGGTTCGTTGTAATTAGAGCGCATTGTCGGATTGACGCAGTCGTCGGTGGCTAGCAAATGACTTTCATGCCGTCGCCGCCGACGCCATGTCTGTCACGCAAAGTATGAACGCGGCCTCAGGGAGGAGGGGGGAAGCAATGCACCATGCTCTGCGTCTCTTACGCTATGGTTAGAGCACTGAGAAGTGATAGCCCACCCGAATCAGGCTCGAATTTGGCGAAGAAATGGTTCTGCTGAAAGGGATCCTTGTTCTTCTATTCTAAGCAAATCTAAGCCTGTGAGGAGGAAATTCCCTTCCGCTTAGACTTTGACCTAATTGGAGCGAATTAATCGTAATATACTCAAAGAAGAACTAGTTATTCGTTATCTTATCATATACGAAGCTAAGTAACACAGCTACAATTAGGCAGAAAGCAATCTTGAGAGCGCCTACAAGCGGAAATTAGGTGCGGCCTACGCTTTCGTCAAGTGCCCCCTAACTCCAGTAGCACGTTCATTTTTGCCCATTTTAGCTACTGGTAACTCTCGGCGCTATGTTATTGGTGAGGGGGGATACATTGCCATGCTGAACAGTAACTTGCGTGCATGTCAGAACGTCAAAACGCATTGCAGTTTTCATGCATTTTGCATGGATGATAGTGTAAAAGCGCTGTTAGTGGCCAAAGTTCATGTGAAAGCATGTCACAGAACAAAATGCCCCTCCCTGCAACATAGCATCAAATTTTGCGAAAACCAGTTTTATTTTTCCATGTTAGACCATTTCGGTGCAGATGTTTGCTTTTTGCGCGCAAACAACGATAATAGAACGTGAACACATTTTCTTTCTGAAACATTTTTCTGCATTCACGTCGACGTGCTCTATATTACGGCAATTATTCTGATCAATTTCGGGTAAGTGACACGATGAACGAGCAGAAGTTTTTTGAACAACTGTTGAATCTGCTATCGGCACCTAAAATTCTGCGAAACCCACATAACACACGCCAATTCGCACACAATGCGTCGCTCGCCGAATGCCGCGACGCGAACTTTGTGTCTTTGTGACGCAGTTTGTTGATTCACTTATGTTGCCGGCGGTCCAGAGGATTGATGTCAGGGACAGCAATAACAGTACGTCCTCAGAATGCATCTAAATGAACCTTGGAAGTGCTACATGCAACTGCAACCTTGCCCGCGATCCTGCACGCAGCCCGCAGCTTTTCTCATGTTACCGTAATATTACGCTTAAAATCTCGAGGCTTTAAATAATTATTTCCATTCGAGAAGAAAATCTTATTCATTTTTTTCAGTGCAGCTGAAGATTTCGATTCAACCTACAAAAGTAACTTACTGGTATACTCCTCTGGTGAAGTCAACTGGATTCCACCAGGAGTATTGAAATTCGTCTGTAAATTGGATGTAACATGGTACGTGTAATTTTTTTTTCAAAAGTCATGATTTTGTTTTTTTTGCTAATTTTTCTGCCTTTTCAGGTTTCCATTCGATGATCAGATCTGTGAAATGAAATTTGGCTCATGGACATTTCATGGTGACGCAGTAGACCTACAAATTCAGACGGAAAACACAAATGGCAGTGAGTCACTCGGCCCCTTTTGCTTGCTTTCCACGGAGAACTCCGCCCACTTTTCCAGCTCATTCTATGGATCTTTCCACGTATGTGATCAATGGTGAATGGGATTTAGTAGATTCACCAGCATTACGTGAAGTGAAATATTACAAATGCTGTCCAGAACCTTATCCTACAGTGAGATATTTTCTGCATTTGCGTCGACGTACTCTATATTACGGTAATTATTCTGATTATTATTGGTAAATGAAACAATGATTCATTGGTCGGCGTAGCGGCATACGTGCTGCGTCGTACAAGCTGTTGAATCTGCTACCGGCATCTAAAATTCTGCAACACACAAAACAAACGAATTCGCACACAACGCGTCGCTCGCCGAATGACGCGGCGCGAATTTTCTGTCTTAGTGGCGTAGTTTGTCGATTGACTATTGTTGCCAACAGTCCATAGAATATCGAAGTCAGGAGCCACAATAACAGCACGTTTTCAGACTGCGTCAAACCATTGCTGTTTAGGTTTCAATCTTATCATTCCATCGCTTCTAATCTGCTTGATGACGGTGCTTGGCTTTTCATTACCGCCCGATGCAGGCGAGAAGATCACTTTGGGTAGGTTTAACAGAGTTAGTGCTTTCAAAGGAATCGTCCACAAATGTCCATCAATGATTTTAAGTAGTTGCCTTGCCCGTCGTCTGCCGTGGTCGAAGATGCTTAGTGAGAGCAGAAAGTTGCGTGACACTCCCGTTCTCCCTCTCTGACCGTTTCAGACGACAGGAGGCTCCGCCACCTCGACCACGGACCCTTGGATGTCTGTGGACGATTCCTTCAAAAGAAGGAAATGCGACAGCGATCAGACATGAGCACAGATGTGGTGAAATTCGTAGGGGCCATGGTCACGATACTCTGATTTCATTCTCTCTAGGATACGCCATGTATTTAGCATGCATTGGGATGCGTGAAAGTATTATATCTAAACTTACTTAATGCCCAAGAAGAATCCCAGAGGAACGATAAATGCAGAAGTGAGTATATCCATTGTGTAACACTTCAGTCACCCGCAAGCTTCGTGAAGCTTCGTGAATCTGCAGTGAATTTCGATGATTTCTCCTATACGAAAATAAGTTGTAGCTCTGAGTACTGTTTGATCAACATGCTCAGTTGCCTTTTCGATTTGAGCCATCTTTTGATAGCGGAAGAGAACTTTGATGTCATCCAGTTGAGCTCTAAGCTGAGCCGTTGACTGGCTTTATCTAAGACCGTGTTCATACTTTGCGGTGCCGACGACAGGGCGAGGCTGCGTGTCTCCGCATCTCCGCCTGTGCCACCCTGTCTCGCTGCCCATGTCGTCTCGGCATCTTCGCCGTGCACTTCTCCCTCGCCGTTTTGAGTATGAACGCGGCCTCACATGGATTATCGTTATCGGTCTACAGCTGCACGTTTCGACATGAATGCGCCTTGGACTTACTTGAAGTGTACTAATAAGCAAAAACAAGTGAAAATGAACTGTTTCGTGACGTTGACCTCCTTAATCAGATATGCAGATATATTAGGTTGATTCATAATAAATCGGACAAATTGACAAATTTCAATCATTGTCGCACAACTTTTTACGGCAACTGGGATTCACTTGAAATATACTCCATCTTTATCGATGACCTTCTGCCACGGGTTAGGCAGATTGCTCCAGAAGGCCGGAGGCTGGAGCTCGAAGAAGTTGCCGAGTGCCGTCTTGACGTCGTCGCGAGTTTTGAAGTCTTGGCCGTCCAGGTGGCGTTGGCTGTGGGAGAAAAGGTGGAAATCCGAAGGAGCCAGGTCTGGGGAGTACGGTGGGTATAGAAGTACGGTCCAACTGTACGACAGCAGCTCGGCCTTGGTCGATCTTGCGAAGTGCGGTCTGTGGAAGTGGACACGTTGTCGTGCTAGAAGTAGACATGTGACCGCCGCCGTAGCGAACTTTGGACATTGGCCTTCAATTCTCGTAATTGACGAACGTAGACGTCGGCGGATACTGTGGTACCTTCATCGAGCAGCTCCCAGTACTCTACGCCGTGTACGCTCCACCAACAGCGGTTTTCGTCTTCGATGGAATAGTCGCCTGACGCAAACTTCGAATGCTACAACTACAGTGTACTTCTGCCGGGGGCATGCTCCTTGTGAACTTCTATCAGACGCCTGCCGATATCCGCGGGTTCCTGGCCAGATAGCGATATAAATAGTACGTTGCGGATGTGGTCTCTGGACCGCTTGAAATCGTGCGACATTGTGGCGGAATGAATTTACTTTGGAGTGATTATTTTGCGGTACTTTGAAGAGCTTTTCATACTCATTCCAACGGTACCTCGCGCGTCCATTTTCGTTAATTCGTTACTGAGTTATGATCTCTAGAAATCATCACTACCATTTGTCCGATTTATTATGGATCAACCTAATACATAGTTTTTGCGACGTGTTATGCTGTGTTGCTGGGGATTTTTTTGAAGATGTATCTGATTCCTTATAGACTAGTGGTATCGACAATCAGGCGATCCATCTGATTTGTTGTTTTCAGAAATGACAATTTTATTGGCTATCGTGTTCTTTCTCAGTATGGTTTCCGAAATGACGCCTCCTACTTCAGATGCAGTGCCACTAATCGGTGAGATGATTTTTAACACTGGCCAAAAATCGGGCATTACGTCAGTCTCCTCTTAGAATCTCAGAAAGTTCCTCGAAAAGCCTAGAAATCTCTCATTGAATTTCATTTTTGTTCCCAACAAGCCTTGAATTCTTCTGATTTTTTCAACTCTTGAAGCTTATTAGTTGCTTTGGTACAGTCCATTTCGGTGCGCCTGATAGGGCGTGGCCTACGGACTTGCATGAGAGTGTATCTCTCTCACCACGCCACAGACTTTCACTCTCTCCACTTACCCTCACTCTCGCCACTCACCCACGTCCGTGGACCACGCCCTAATCAGGCGCTTCGAAATGGACTGTATTTATCATTAATTTATCCTCGCTAATTTCTCTGTTCATTTGAGTAATTCGTGGGTGTTTTGTGTTGTGGTTATTATTTGGAAATTTTGGGCAGCCAACACATTTCCAATCGGTGAGGCAGCTTCGAATGAAAGGGAGCAATCAGTCTACACTCTGGCATTGAAAATTTCCTAAAATCCGATGTAAAGCAAAATAAATAATAAAATAAGAAATTTTAAATAAGATGGAAAATTTAGAAAATTAAAACAGCATACGTGAAACAGAATATAATTGATATAACTCTAAATAATCTGGTTATTCAGGTGTGTTCTTTTCGTGCTGCATGCTGGTAATCTCAGCATCCGTGGTTTTCACTGTACTCATTCTCAATCTGCATTTTCGTGGTCCAGATACTCATGAAATGAGTCCAATTGTAAGTTTCTTTGCTTTCAGAGCTTGAGTCCTTGCCAAAAATGTTGATTTGCTGGGCCAACCAGCCAATGAACCGCAGAACGGTGTTCAGTTTCCGTACGCGGTGATATCGCTAGCGCCTCATGCATGTCTTCTTTGTCACCTAGAGCAACCGCTGACTGTATCGAATCAGGGTCGAATGAATGACTATAAGAGAAGAATCTAAATGTCTAGAAACCGTCGATGGCCGTACCAGGGAAAACCCTGCTGCATTCGAACAAATTCGCAACGCGGCATGGGACGTGGTGTTTGCGCGGTAGGCGCGCAGTTGGATCCTAAGCGTCTGCCATGTCCTACTCTTGAAATAAGTCGCAAGACACAGTTACCGCTCAGGGACCCAACTACGACAAACTGCGCCTTTAACATGGCGCCGTACGCCGCAAACTGCAGAGCGACCTGTGATACTGGTTTTATTGTAACCAATAACTCCTTACATCCTATGTCATTTGAGCATGGCCTTAGAACTGGAGATCAACCACCTTTGCGAAAAAATTCCGTAATGATTATCATTTAATGTGTATGTATATTTCAATTAGTCGAATAGCGATAGAGATTGCAAACGGAAGTCCCGAAAATTGTTGCAAAGCATTCCTGTTCTCGTTATCAATACAAATTCAAGAGTGGACAAGATTCTCTCCGCTTTCCCTGTCCACGTTCTCTGACCGATTCGCGGAAAAGTATAGGAAATGACTTTCCCTCACCTGATCGCTTGGGACAGCAAAAGTCCACCTCAAATCTCCAGAAAGCAATAGCACGATTACTGAAAACGGTCGGAACGGGGCCTGTGGGTGGGCGGAGCCTGTGATGGGCGTGATTTGTGGGGTGAACTAGACATTGTGAGTCCTCAGTTGTTAACGTTAGATGTGAAAAAAACTACATTGATATAGGGATCCCTTTTCTTGGGTAACATCCTCCGCTGTTTGCATAAGCTGTTTTTGAGGAAAATATGGTACTAGAACTTCTTTGGCGTTTCTTCGTATTTCAAGTAAATAAAGAGTAAAAAAAGAACGTTAAAAAGTGAAGGAATAAAATTATTTTGTTTTCTGATGAAGATCTTACCGTTAAGATGCACAAAGTGTTCCTAGAATGGTTGCCATGGATTTTATGCATGTCTCGTTCCGGTTACACATTCATACGTGGAGTTGCAATTGCTGACGAGCTACCATTGAAGCCGAAATTCGAACGGCTACCTATCGACGATTTTCCAACAACAAATCCTGTTATTGAAGCCCAACTGGCGCTTTTGCATAAGGTTTACGACCAAGTCTCAGAGGTACGTGCACGTTAGCCGGATTCATCCGGCTGTTTTTTTCTCGAAGCGCAGCTATGTGCACTTTATGGGCCACAAAAGACCGGTAACGGCGCCAAAAGCTGCCTAAACCACTTTGTCGTGATCGATGCGGGAAGAATGGCCTATTTGTACTTTTGTTATTGAGAAAAAACTTTCGCCACGTTTTCTTTTCGCTTAGAAATAGACCTGCTCTGGTGTAACTATTGATTCCTTTTTCAAAAGCCTTGCTACGATCAAAGAAAAGAGCTTCGGTTGTTTTCAAGGGGAGTCGAAGTATGGCCCGAATAGAAAAGGGTAAAATGGTCAGCGGATCACTCCGTTTGGGATGCGCCTTGCGATCGAACAACGTTCAGCACTGTGGGTTCATTTCTGAAGGGACCAACTCTGTGCATGTGTGTCTCTATGAGCCTGACCTAGGCCAAATGAGCCAGTCACAGCGAGTCCTGCTCCGGATAGTCTCGTTTGCTGCAAAGAGTTTAAGTAGATAGTCACAGATCTCGTCCACGTTCACTAAGCGAATATATGAAAGAAGTCAAAAAATGAAAAAGTCCAAAAATTGAAAATTGATAGTTGAATGAGCATTTCACCGAATAAGGGAATAAGTGATAGCAAGTGCGACCTCATCAATTACATAGTCTCCATACAAGCTCTATCGAGCCGCCCACGCATTCAATGGTCTGTTTGATTCCCAAGGGAGTGTGGAATATGTGGAGAATCTCAAAAGCTCATCAGCAGCCGGCGTTTCTTTGCTATTATAGCAATATCAACATTGAAGGAACCGTCATGTAAATTCAGTGATTCTATTTCCACTCAGAATACTCTTCTAGATACGGTACATGAACAGAAATAAGAAAAAAACCGAAAACCTTCGTTTTACAGAAGAAATCGGAAAAAAGGAAGTAGAGCAACTCGTTTAAATTTCCGCCATAAAGCTGTATTTCAGCTGGATACTTGTTTTTTTTGGCGTGCAACTTCGCCCACACACGTAGTGAACAAGCATAATGAAGTAATAATAAAATAGTATAATATAAATGTGTGAGGAATGGAAGAACTTACATTTGTGAGCGATTATTTGACTATTCCTCTCATACTATACAGCATAGGTATAATCCATTTCGGAGCGCATGATAGGGCGTGCCCTCAGTGGCGAGAGTGAGAGTGCGTGGCGGTGTGAGAGTGTTTGATACACTCACCCAAGTCCGTAGGCCACGCTCTATCTAGCGCTGTGATAGGAACTATATATCACCGTATCGCGCCGCAAAGGTAAGAGGAGTTACACGCATGCGTGGATGTTGGTTCAGTATTATTCTCAGCCTCTTCTCACACATCGGTGGCGATGCCACTGAAGAATTACAGTTGCATGGAGGAGATGAGCAAAGGGTGAATACAGGAGTACTTGTGAATTAGCAAGACTGCCACCCTAATCACAAACAGCAACTGCGAATATCCAGTCAATCAAAACACAATCCCCGATTGGGCCTCCCAACAATATCGTGATCCTGCATTTGTTGTATTATTCACTTCATTCTTCTCACATTGATGCAGCCCCTCCAATCCTTCCTCACGAATCAAGGTAACCCGGGTGTATGTTGTTAGGACAGAAAAATCGCGAAGCGGCGTTGCTTCCGCAACGTTCGCGCACGAGTCGCCCGTTCCTGACGGGCAACCTACTGCTTCAGTGTATAGGTAGCCGTTTCTCCGTATCATGACCTTACTATATCTTTTCATATCCTAACATTTTATGTGCTAATGTAGTTGTAGGGGAGGGCCACTGGACTACCGTAAGCTGAGCATGCGGCGCTATTTTTACCTGGGTCTTTAGCCTAAGCCTTAGTTTAGGGAGGGGCGGGGGACTCTAACTTTCCTAAAGTGAGGTCTCTGTAAAAATATACACTTGAGTGTACAAATTGATGATTGTAGAACGGTTTCGAGTGAGGGACGACAGCGATGAGTAGATCTCTCCCCACATACATCAACACCTTTTTATATACTTTGAAATGTAGGGTGCAGATTTGTAAGCGAAAGCTTTGAATTTCAATCTTGTTTACACGTTTACTTTCACCTTATTCCCTATTTCACTTATGTTCACGATCAGAAAAATCGATTACTTAACAAAAGAAAGCAGGCACACAGAAAAACCCCACTCTGTAGAGGTACTGTAGCTCTACGCAAACGCGCCGCACCAACCCGAATCAGACAACGCGCGCAGGTTAGTCGCACGCAGCCTCGCTACTTTTCTGTTCTAACGACATACACCCAAAGAAAGTCGACCGGACACCCACTGAAATAAACGCTGAAGTCCAAATTGTGCACCGTATATCCACCTGGTATGCACTTCCACGTTGTCGTTGATATTTCCGATCAGCTTTTAAATCGCAGCAATGACTCCATGGAGTTGATGGGGTCAAAGGGAACAATGAACGTTCTAATAGTGAAATCTTTATATGGCATAGTTCCATAGGGAAGGGGTAACACCGTACAACTGACAGAGATCCGACCATCGCGAAACCTTGGATAATCAAGGAAACGCGACTAGACCGCTACTGAGATCAACGCTCTAGTCTAGTTACTACAAGGATGCTGAGTTATGGGCAAAAGCTTCGGTGTCGGACGGGACTCGAACCCGCACTTCATCCTTTCCGGGGATATGTGCTAATCCATTACACTACCGACACCACCTTCACCTTAACCCAGCTTTTGAATAGTATATTTACCATAGCTTATCAGCACTCACACGTATAACGTGTTGAGCCGGTTGGCCAATATCGGCATCGAACCGTGAAGCTGAAAGCTTTAGTAGTGATTTTGATATTTTTGATTTTTGATATCTGCTGTTTATCGTCGCAGGTCGCGATGCGAAAGTTATACGTGTGAGTGCTGATAAGCTATGCTAAATATACCATTCAGAAGCTGAGTTAAGGTGAAAGGGGTGTCGGTAGTGTAATGGATTAGCACATATCCCCGGAAAGGATGAAGTGCGTGTTCGAGTCCCGTCCGACACCGAAGCTCTTACCCATAACTCAGCATCTTTTTAGTAACTTTCGCATCGCGAGCTGCGGCGATGAACATCAGATATCAAAAATCAAAAGTACCAAAAACAGTACTAAAGCTCTAGTCTAGATTGTTCACCATATATTCACCCGGTTTGCATTACTTCGTTCAGGGGTCCAGATTTGGACCACAATGCCACACACTTTAGAAGAACCTTCCCAATTGACACTATTGGCCACACTTATTAATAAGGCAGAGACATTCCAGTGGCTAGAGACACCTTATCGTATTTGAATAGCTCGCGGGATCAAATCGGTCAGGGACAAAAGCCCTTTCATGCCATGGAGATCCACTAAGGTCTTCAGACAACCATAAGGCATATCAGAGAGGAAAAGGGATTGCATAAAACGTGGCCTGACCACTGTAATTCGACAGTTCACCTGCCGGGTTAAGCACTTAATTGCCTCTTGTACACGTACTGTGGCTAGGTGCATTTGCGTGACAGGACTGTCCTTTCTCTCTGATTACCACGTTGGCGACCGTGCGTTTTCTCATGTGTCTGCCACGTGGGACATCGCGCGCTCGCCCATGCCGAGAATTGCGTCCCAGCATTCGGGCTTTTGATATCACCTTCCTAAACTCGTTGAATTTCGCACGTACCTTGAGTGCTAATGCAAATTTGTGAGCGCTGCAAAACTTTAGATACCCCTCGAGAACTTGAATAAGGGATTACTGCATGGTAGTGATGGGAAGTACTTAACCAGATGATGGGCATGTTAAAAAAAAGTCGACGTCTCACGTGTATAAATATCTTGACCAAAAATAAATGGCAACAAATCTCCTGAGTGACTATAGATACCTGCAACGACTTCACAGAGCTGATGCTCGTATTAACGATCTGCTGTTCGACAGCGATCATAACATACTTGAGCTGGATGACGATATGAAGCTTGAGAAAAAAAAAACTCGTTGAAAAGATATAAGTGTACCGTGTTAACCCTAGATACCCTTGTTGATCGAAATTAATTATTTGTGAATTTCAAATCAGTTGGAAAAAGTAATTTTCTGTGCTGCGTCCCAGCATCGGGACGCAATGTCGCCAACGTGTTAAGGAATCGATTCCATATATAACGGTTTGAAGGAGTCTTGGTCTGACTTCACTTAGAAGGTGGGCAAAATTTTCCGGTTGTCGTTGTCAAAATCATAAGACAGAGATTTAGGTACTCATCGTCTCAAGAGCGATGAAACGCAAAATGAGCCTCTCCTTCTTTTTCGATATCCTTTTTTTTAGCGAAAAAGCGACACTTCTCAACCTGATCGGGGAAGAGCCAGCTGCAAAATAAAGATTGCAGACGAATATGTGAGAAAATGAGGCTAAAAAAATGTGGAATACAAGATATACTGTAAGCTGCATAATGTGCAGCTACGCGATATGTTTACTGAGAGCGTAAATGTAAAGGACATCACGTAAGGACGTCCCAGGTGTGTAGCCTTATGTCAAATTTTCGCTTTGCGGCGTCGCTCTAGCGGCCATCAGCACGACTTGCCGCGGTCACTTGGATTTCCGCTCAACACGCAAGGGGCTAGTACCATGGAGATCTTTTGAAGAGAAAGCTGTTTATCTCATCATTATCTGAAAACAATAACTTTGGTACCCTAAAAAGAAAAAATAGCAACATAAAAAGTAAAAGAAGCAATACTATCACATGATAAAGATCATAATCAAGAGATAGTTAACTTGGCGTACGCAATGTGCGCAGTCGAAGAGATTAGACGCACTCCTCGCCGCGGGCGGCCGCGCGAAAATCCGACATAAGGCTACACACCCGCACATTCCAGAACATCATAAGAGGATATTTCTAGCCATCTAGTACGCAGCCTGACGGGTCCGGTCCTATTCATATCACTCGTTCGCCTAACTGAGAACGCCTCATCGGTGGAATGGCTTGGCCTGATGCGTTTTACACAAACGGGTCCGTGAGATTCGATGTTGAACAGGCTACCCAACGTATGTAGCCTACGCTGAAATCGCGCCAAATTTCGGATTTTTCCGGTAGAAGAGCACGTTAGCTGATAACACATTTTCTCTACCATTCAAGTGAATCGAATCGTGAATTTTGAATGTGATGTGATCTTTACAATGAATTCTTCCAAAAGTTGATATATGTATAGATCAAAATATGTCCTCCCACAAGGTCCGGTACTGATTTAGCTCGCTAGCAAACTCATTAGGCCACAGGATCTCTCATCCCAGAAATGGTTTTCGGGACCATGATAGTAGCAGACCCGCCTCTCGATACTACATCATCTTAAACACAAAATGAATAGCTTTTTGTAGGATTAAGGAAATACGGTGCAGGGTAAAACGGTTATGTGTGAGGAATGGTCGTAAAAAGGGTCAGTACAGAAAAATACACCGATAAGCTTTTTTTTTGTTCGCATTTTTCCTAAAATAACAGCTATGACTATGACCAGGAGCTAAGACGTCATCGCTTGCTATTGTTACAGTATTTACTTTTTCCGCAAAGTGAAGAATTTACTGTTTTTGTTACTGTATAACCATTTTCTCTTACCTTCATTTGTTTGTTCATCGGTTGGAGTTTTTTTTGACTTTTTAAGCATTGTTTTTTGCTTATTTTTTTTGGACTGTCAACACTGTTCCAACCATTCGTTTGCCCTTCTCTAGCACCACACTTACCGATGAGCCTCCACTGTTGACGAAGGCATAGGGATGTGGCTGAGTGGAAGCAAAACGAACCATTTTACTTTTTTGATAATTATATCATAGTTTTTTTGTTTTTCTTTGATTTTTTATTCAATTGCCTTCATCGGAGCCCATAAAGCCGAAACATATGTATTTGTGAAACAAAATGTTTATTACCATTTTACAAATTGCAAAATTTGAATTTTCTTTTTTTCTCTTTGATATTATCCTGTTTGTTTGCACAAACGACCTTGTCTTGGGTAATGGCATGTCTAGTGACGTAACGAAGTAAATAAATAAATAATTTAATAAATTACAAGTGAAACTGAAAGGTTGAATTAATCCTAAGCGATATACGATGTGAGTTTAATTTGAGGCACCATTCAACAGCTCCACGGCTCCGTTAGGTCAGTGCTTCTCAGTATATCGCTTTAAATTCATTCACCCACGATTTACCGTAATTTGAAAATTGGCAATCAACGTTCTATTTCGCAATCATGTTTCGGTTTTACAGGCTCCGAAGAAATTTGGCGGGAAAAATAGACATTGTAACAGTTTCGGAGGCTTAGTTAAAGGTATCACTGGTTTTATTGAGGTCCCGAGATTAAATTGGAAGTCGTGCATGGGGTCTTAAGGAAGGCGGAATCGAACACTTTGGGATGGATTGTCAATACTACTCCCCTCCTTACATTCATCACCTTGGTTACAATCAACTCATGTTTTCACTCATCACCCCCTAGGACTCATGAAGATCACCCACAGGTGAATCTTGGTCGTTGGGTACAGAACGGCTCGAAACGTGAGCCCAAGTCCCCCTTTGACCACCTCGTCTAACTCCAAGGTCGTTGATTCGGTCTCACTTTTTTGTTGGACACCGAAAATTCAAGTATGAATTCGACTGCTCCTATGAATAAAAGCAAAAATTGAATGCACGGCGCGCCCTGTCGCTTATTTACTTTTTTAGTTGAGCTTTCAACAAGTTTCCCACAACTTGCTACTATCTGACTAAATTACGTCAAAAGATCCTACTCCGCAGTAATTTTGTTTCTATTTGTTATTTCAACTGACTGATTTTGTCTGTTACTGCTAAAATATCTTGTTTAAAGACACCGGAAGGGGGTAATCTTGGCTTACGGTAGAACAGACGTAGTGTGGACGAGTTAAGTGGCCGCCATTGCACAAACTCGCCAATTTGACGCCTTGGCATGGTGCCAAAAGGAGATGTTTCTATTGTAAATTTGCTTTTTCTTTTTACTTTTTACTTTGTTCTTTCTTGTATTGTTTCCAGATGTACCTACATGAATGCTAATGTAGTTGGGAATGGCCGCTACACTGCGCTGGGAGTCAGGTATAACTAACGTTGGCCCGCGGCCCGTCTCCTGCAGCGGACAACTCGGAAAGTCAGTGTGTTGGATGCGAATGGGATGCGAATACACACCGCAGCGTCGCGCTTTTCAGAAATCCGGGTTTTTTCGCCGGTTATCGCTTCTAAGCTTACAAAATGCTCATTTCTTTGCATCTTCCTCTTGTTTCGGACCCCTTCCGGTTCCTTTAACGGTGACAGACATGTGGTATGGCTCGTCACCAATCTCAACTTACGTGGGCGAAGTGCTTGTCTCGTGCTAATTTCGCTTTCGGCTCATTTCCCTTTTTTGAGATTGTGGTGAACTTTTATGACTCGCTGAAACCTTTTTGTTTCTTTGAACCCGACAAAAGTATTAAACACGGAAAGCACAGGACACCTGGTGAGAACGCTGAGAAATCGCCTATTTATTGAACATTAATGCTCTTTCCAAGAGAGGTTTTCGATTTTATTGGGTAATAATCAGAGAGCTGACACGTCCTTTGTTATGCCCTGCCACAAAAACCTCATCGTGGGAATTCGCGAGGATTTTTAGTTCCCTATAATGGCGTGTTTCATGGAGGCGCCGCATTTACACTAACGATCCTTGGAATGAAATCTTGCGCAGCTTGATGAACCCCACTTATCCTCAGTTACAGTAAGTAAATTATCGAAACACAGTGGCTTGGGTGATAAATCAAGGCAAAACGAATCACAAATTAAATTTTCAATTACCGGCTATCCTTACATTTTTTCTTGTCCAGTAGAAAATTTATTTGCGGAATGGTGCGATGTTTGAGTGCGCTGATCGTTTGCGGTTCGGTCATTTGGTCGATCAGCCAAGCTGCTTTTCCAGTTTAAAACCTCATTTACTTTTTTCATCGTCGCTATTCATCACGGTTGACAGCTTATGAGCTTCGCGAGATCAGCATCCGCTAATTGTCAAGAAGGTGGCCTCCAGTGTCACGGAAGGCACAGCGTGAAGCTACACTTGTCTTCACACTGACCAGCTCAACTTCTCGTTTGTGACAAACACCGAAAAATCTTCGACATTTTCAGGGGAAATTTCGGCAAATTTTTCTAGAACCCCTCATAAGCCCATGTTTGCACACTCGTTGTTCCACAGTGTTTGAAGTAAAGCCAATCACCGCTCTTCACCCAGTCGCTTTGAGTCTTGCACATGAGAGAGGCAGTCTGGAGTCCAAGTTCTGGCACAACTCGTGCGATGGAATTGCACATTCAAGGGCACCCATGATTCCGGATTAGTACAAAATGTGTAGCATACCCCCAAAAAGCTCGGCCCATGGTCAAGCAAGGATTAGCTGGTCTTGAACGGGTGTGCGGCAATTGGTCGAATTTTCGCACGGCCGCCCCCCTTGAGCGGAATTCCAAATGACTGCGGCAAGTAGTACTGACGGCGCCGCGAAGCGAAAATTCGACCAGTCACCACATACCCGTCCTGAACGGGGACGTGTTTTGGATTGGAGTCAGCAGTGCAAACTTCTCAGCTGATCGTCAGATAGTTTGAAAGCGGTCGCTGGTCGATAACTACAGGGGGTGCCAAAAAAAAAGTAATTTTGTCCACGGCTCACATCTGCCAATTTTACAAAACGTAGGGAAACGAAAGAGATAAAGGTATTGGGGCAAAACATTCCCAAAATGTTCCTCTAAAAGTAGGAACAAGCTGTGGGTACTCACGTTCATGTTCATAAAAATATGGAGGTTTCATTCGGCGCAGTCGGGCTTCGGAGTACCTACATTTAAAAATTCGCTAAAAACAGTGGAGCCAAGTTCCGTGGTAGGTCTTTTGTGGGAAGCTTCCTGAGGGTTGGCCCTTCGGTTCTTGGAAGTCACAGAGCCCCTGCTGCTTGGACAAGGCTGCTATGATCCAAAGTATCATTTTCATGCCTCAAATCCGCCTCCGGAGGGGTTTCAGTGGTAGGGGAACGTTTTGGCTCTTGGAAACGAAGGGCGCTGAGAACCCGGAAAAAACACATTGTTAAAGAACACCATCCGTTATGAATCCCCTTAGGTACCCAGATTGAACGGACGTCAGCAAGGTTGTGAACGAGGGCGACAAAATTTTGGATTTTGCCCAGTTGGGGTGATACATCTTGTTCAGTCTTTCCTTGCTCCCGTTCCTGCTCGTGCAGGAGGCTGCCACGGAGTATAGTGATAGAGTTAGGTCTGCTCTTGATTCTGGGGATAAGAATACCTCAATAGAATTTACTGTAGTTTGGCTAAATGGGGTCGAAAGTGGAGGAGACAAAATTACTTTTTTTTTGGCACCCCCTGTATACATTGTGCTATGTAGCACTGCTATGGCTATCGATCGAGGACCTGTGTTATTTCTTACTTTTCCGTTTTTGACGACACAATTCTGATATTTGTACCAACAACATCAATCGCATCAGTCATAGTGTGATAAAAAGGGATGGTATCGACGGGGTCGGTTTGAGGGAGCGTCATAGCCTTCAAAAATTTTTTTCTAATCCACTGATTGATCCTAGCCCCCACCTACTCACCGATACCCCTGGTAGGCAAAAGCCATGTTGAAGAATGACAGCCGTAAGGAAACCGCCAGCTTATACGAGCGCAGCGGTAAGTAAAAGAACGTCGAAACCAAGTCCTAGCCTGGGACTTACTTCCTTGCCGCCGAGAAGTTGGTAGTGTATTTACCCAGGAGGGATAGTGGAGTTGAACCCAGACATAGCTCACCTACGGGAAGGCCACTTCATCTCTGATGGTCAAGACCGTCCTTATTCCAGAATGAAACTCGAATTTGCACCAAGTTTCGAACAAGTTCACCAACGAGAACTCTTTTTATTCTTCAGCTCTCACAGTGAATAGTCGATCGGAATCCAAAATCCCTAAAAAGAAGAAGTTAAACTGGGAAGATTTCGAGTATTCGATCCTGTTCAAAAGTCGACTTTTTTTGTTTCGATTTGACGCATCGTAACAATCCCCAACTGTGTCCGAATCGCCACTGGAATGGTTTCGTATGGTTGAGCTGTCATGCAGCAACTGAAAAAAACAAAGACGAGGCGATGAGATAGCCATTGCATTGTGGGAGAAGCTTCCAGTAACACCGGTTTTCCTCATAAATATAGAACTATTATATATGCGATGGCGCGCAATAAATGACGGTAAGAAGGCATCGTATCGGACGCATTCGATGCATACTGATGAGACTGGATCTTCTTTCAACTAGGTGACGACTATACCATTAAAAAAAGCGTTACAAAATTGATATGAAGAGCGCTATACTTATGAAATGATCCATGAAAATGAAGGATTGGTTAACTCAATCCCTAACTTCGAGATGCGCCTGCGCTGTGAATTTCCATACAAATTCAGGCCGTCATGAAGAAAATTAGGCCAGCTTTTACATTGAATAACATAGTTTTAGTATTGATTCTGATATATTTGATCTTTGATCATAGTTTACCACTCGGAGCAAGTCCAGCCCCAATATTGGCGCTGCTCAGGTTTCTGGGAATAATACTATTAGGTTGAAAGGAAAGTTTTGGCCGGTTTTTGAAATTTCAACTTCGAGAGATCATAACTCGGCTCGGAGTGGATCTTTTCTCACAAAATGAGCACCATTAGATTCGCTACACTCTTGGCAACACTATGCATACCTACACATCTCAATTTGGTGAAGAGCTGATGATTTATATTGTGCGAAATGAAAAAAAGTCGACTCCAAATCGCCACTCTTTCTAAACACACTGCTACTTGAAGAGCTGGCCAGATGTTTTGGAAAGCGGGGCATAGTTAGCGCTAGATCTGATGAACATGATAGACGAGTAAGGGCCTTACCCCGCAACTGTTTCAATTAGTGGAATAGGATTGTGAAAAATGCGCTTGCGCATGACTGCCGTGAGAGGTCCCGCGGCACCCATTTTTTTGGATTTTTCCAAATCAAGGCCACTTGAGGTGGTCAACTAAGGTTGCTTGTTGAGGGCCATGACTTGTGTATATCCCCTGCAAATATGGACGCTCATCGCCTTCTGCCGTTTTAGTTAAAGCGATTTGATCAATTGAAAATTCGAGCAGCTCGTCCTCATTTCTGCACTTCTGAAACCGGAGACAATGTGTTCCATCCAGTGATACACCCCCTCCTCTTGCAGTATTCACATTTGTGGTCCTCTTCGCTGGGACTCGGCTAAGCAAGAACTCCTGAGGTGAAGTCATCTTAAAAGTGCCATTTTCGCAGCACTTTAAAATTTCCCTAATAATTCGAAAACCTTGTGGCATTCCAAATAAAACATGTATTCTGAAAGAGCAACTTTTTGACTATCTAACGAGCACAATATGTCAGCTGATTCATGTTGACGCGCTCTGTTATTTAAATTTATCTTGTGAACGCGAAAAAGCGGCCAGAACTTTCCTTACAACCTAATATAATAGCTGATATGATAAATATTCCATCATATAATAAAAATGAAGTCCTCAAAAAATAATTCTTAAAATTTCAGTCATGAAACATCTAACGGCCTCTGTTATGCGTGGAAGGGGCAACCACTGGAAAGTGGCCATAATCTTTGACGAGACTTGAAAAGAGAACACACAGAAAGGCCGCCTCTGAACAAAGGAGCAGTAAGGATCCACTACTAGAGGGACTGTATCGACGCTAAGGCACAGTACGGGTTCGAGGTAACCGATAACATCCCACCCGGCCTTTTTCCATCAGAAACCTCGATACTTCCAGGGGTCGAGGAAAATAGCCGCTTCAATAGGACACTCCCCCCCCCTCTCTCTCTGCGGCGACCAAAGCAACCCTCCCCCCTTTTTGACCTCTAGAATCCAGTAATTGCTGCCCCGGATTGCATATATGCAGTGTGTCTTATTGGTATATATCCTTTTCTGCGGTAAAAAGATATTTATTCTGCATTTTGTCACACGGAATTGCGCTAAAATACCCTTTGCTTGCCATCTGCTCCTACTGAAAGTTTAGATTTTAGTACTTAGTGTTTATCACTGACCTTTGAAGTTACGACCCCCACCCCCTTGTCCGCTTAAATACGGCCCCTTGTCAAGGAATCCTCGAGTTTCGGTGTACCTTGCCTATCGTTGAGCGATTTGTCGCTGTAGCTGTGCCACCAATTAAATGGAGACTTGCTATACAAGACACAAACTGAATGGAGAACGGACAGCTATACTTTGCAAAGCGAGACCGAGAAAAAACACTGGAAAATCTCCATTTTTCGTGGTTTTTTAACGATTCCTCTTCCATTCGGCAACCTGCACCGCTCCTCTCAAGACTTCTCTTCCCACGCGGCAAATATGATCCCCTGTGGAGGGTTTCCCGGCCCACGACTTACTTCAAACAAAAAAAATTTGACTTCCACAATTCCTGACTTTGTTGCCCATCCCCGGAAACTGTTCCAACATTCAAATGCGTAGCACTACACTTTACGATTTTTAATGGATGTAAACTGTATGGCGCATCCAACATTTGCACTTATTCCTAAATCAAATCCGAGGCGACCAGCTGAAATGTAGTTCAAGTGAGCTGTTCCATGATGGTGTGTTTGCATAGCATGGAAGCTACAATTGGACGTGATTCTCGCATTGATTCCAGTTGCGCGGGATAAGCCATGCCTTCGCATACATTTCCAAAAGGAAAACTTGGTAAGGGTACTGCAAAACTCCTGTATATGGTTTTTCGCCGAAATAAGTTGATGGGCGGAGGTTCTTATTAGGTTGTACTATCACGTGAAGTAGTAAAGCATCGGACCTGAATGCAAAACCCTTCCTTTGCGCATCATCTTTTGCTCCTCTGCGTCACCACGTCTATTTTAGGTTTTCAGAATATTACAGGAAAAATCATTCTTAGGAAATTTCCTTTTCAGATCAGTGCCTATCTGGAAAAGGAAGAACAAGAGGAGCGAGTTCAAGCCGATTGGAAATTCGCAGCAATGGCCGTTGATCGAGCCTGTCTTATAATGTTCACTGTATTCATCGTACTCTCAGCAATCGCCATTTTCCTCTCAGCACCTCACATCGTCGCCTAAGACGTCTTCTATAAGCCCCCACATGTGGAAGCATGCGACCAATCTCATTCTTGATTTTGTATTGTCTTGCCTTGAATTCTGTTGTGTTTTATAAATGACTAATTAAAACATTTTATTCTTCTGTCTACTTATATATACAGAAAATGAGGGAGAAAAATCAGTATTATAACGTGCTATCCTATTTGCCAACAGGATAGCCACCGCCGCCTGCACTAGCATAAGATGGCATGGGTGGCGGTGGTGGTGGTGGTGCTACAGCATATGATGGTGGTGCAACTGCATAACCTCCTCCTCCTCCGCCGCTAATTCTGTAATAAAAATGAATTTTTTATGGGAAAAACGGATAAGCTCAAAAAAAAAACACCTACATTCCACCGCCTCCTCCAGTCATTGGCATACATGGTACCATACATGGCGGTGGACAACAAGCATTTCCTCCACCACCAAATAAGCCAGGTATACACGCCAATGATGGCGTGATCAATAGCGTTAACGCCAGTAAGATGATCTGAAAATTGGTGTTTATTTGTAAATAAAAACTGAGAAACATTTTATTTTATACATTAAGAGCTAGTGGCAGCGGTGCCTAGAACTCGCTCTGTTCACACAGTGTACCGCTAACATGGACGCGGAGGAAGTGACTATCTGACTCTGTTAGTCCATTGCAATTGTCAAGAATTTCAGAATTTTCAAATTGATATTTTTTATACAACCAGGACGACACTATCTTTTGCAAGGCCTCTAGAATCTATCACACGATCCAGAATTTTTTTGGGTTCCCTATCGAAAAGTGTTGCTGTCGCAAATAATGCTCATGATGGTGGGTAGAGACGCAGAGAAGTTCTGAGACTTTGTCGGTCAGACTATGGATGTTTTGCGCTTCAGCATTCTACGAATTTGATTCTATTTTCGAATTTCATTCTACGAATTGGAGGCAATAGCAGTAGGACAATGCCTGCTAACTTTTTCATTCATTTCCGTTCAGAAAGAGCTATTTCTTCAATACTAAGATTTTTCTCTACTTATGCTTTGCGGAGTGGGCGAATGTGCTGCCCTATGGAGGAGAACCAGTAATGGGCGTGGCATATGCCATACAACAACATATTCCACGCCCATTCGGAATTCTCCATGATTATAGCGTCTTCTCCAGGACATGCTTGTAATGACTAAACTTATCGAAATTAATCGGAATACACTGGACTGGACCAGTTCAATGTCACTAGATTCGATGGAATCATTATGGATTTACTGGGATCCCAAATGAGACCCCTCGCGATCATCAGATTTTACAACGTTACAGAGGAGCTTGTGTACTTTATATACGATAAAATTCTGTGTTACACACAGCAATATATCCAACAGTGAATGCGGTAGACTCTGATGATAGGACTGTACCAGTACGAGTACAGCGGTGTGTAAAAGTACTGTGACTGAAGCGGCGCGTACAAACTGAAACTCACCATCTCTGGGGCAGAAACTGTACTGAGCTTGAGGCAGACGACGAGGATATGAATCCGAGCGATTTATAAAGGGGATCTTGGGGCACCGCCCCCTCGTGACGACGAGATCCGGACCATCTTTTTGTGTTAGCTCGCGCTTAATGGCAGGCTACTGGGCGGTGGTAAAGCTGCTATTGCTGGAGGGAGGGATGGGAAGATTGTGTAGGTGTAAGCAGGTGATGGCCATGTCCCGCCGCTATATAATTCAAGGACATCGAGCATGCATGTCATCCAGAATTTGCCCCCCCCCCTCCCTTCCTCTTTTGCGGATCTCATTAGCATAACAACAACACGATCACCTCTCGTTGTGTTGCATGTGAGTGTACGCGCACGGTTTTCGTATAAATTGACCACTTTCTAATGGAGGTGAAAGGGTCGCACATCAGCAAGCACAACCCATGTGGGGTTTCTTTCGGAACAGGTTCAAGATCCCTTTTAGAGGATCGAAAGGGAAGCGTCGGGGCTATGCCTGCTTTAAGTGCAATTGCACTTTTTCCGAATGTGACTGGTGTGGTTTACAAAAGAATTCATCAGAGGCAATCGCATACGAATCGATCTGAATGCCCATAAAAGTGAGGGGAAAAGTTGAGCACGAATCATTCGGCGATAGAAAAAGGAGTTGCATGAGAACATCGTCCATACGCTGAGGAGGGGGGAGGGAGGGGGCGCATATGCCGACAAGGGCTTAAAAACTTGGCACGGCGCTAATAGTTCTAATCGGGATATTTCACATACCTTGCCATACCTTTATGCTACCATACCCATGCCCATTAGCTTCGGTTCTGCTGATTCGTTTGACCTTCACCCTATAAACTCGGGTGTGGGCAGATATGACGGGAAATCGCTTCGCGGCGTTTCACTCGCGCCGCCACCAGTACGACTTGTGAGTCGACTGCTCTTGGGAGCCCGGCAGAACATGGCTGTGTCACCTCTGCGCCTCCACCCATGGCACACTGCCCCGCTTGAAAGCTGCCATGCCCTGGCATTGGCACTCGTATCAGCCACTGCTCGCCGCGGGCGGCCACGCGATTTTCGGTCATATCTGCACACAACCTGTAAACTCAATGCACAGCTAAATAAACAACTTTATTCTTCTGTCTGAGTATATATATACAGAAAATCAAAATCAGAATTAATGATGCTATCCTATTTTTTGCCCACAGGATAGGCTCCTCCACCGCCGCCGCCAACGTATGCTGGTGGTGCGGGGGCAACGTACGATGGTGGTGGTGGTGGTGGTGGTAGTGGTGGAGCTACTGCATAGCCACCACCACCGCCACCACCAGCTGCACCTTGCACGACGTATCTGTAATAAAGCGATTTTTTCGAGCGAAAAATTCGAAAAAATATGTAAATACTCACATTGTTTTCGATGGTCCACCGACTCCCACTCCCCCTCCTATTCCACCCACGGGCGCACACACGGCCTGACCACAACAGCATCCTCCTCCTCCTCCTCCACCACCACCAAATAGACCGCCCAGCAAACCGAAGCAGGCCGATGATGGTGTCACCAGCAGAGCTAACGTCAGAAAGACAACCTGAACTAAGTTTTTTTGCCACGGAGTAAAATTACAAATCAGACGGCAATAGGTCGTTTTACACCTCACTCAAAGGTATTTCTGATTAGTTCTTTCAGAGCAGCGAAGAGTTCAAAGACCGAAAAGCTATTGAAGAAGTGCCCGATGAGAATTTAATTCAAAAACCAAAAAAAAAACAAAAAAGTGCCCAGTTAACTCAGTTTCATCATCTATTTCGCATGAATCATGAAAAAGCATTCACAGCATAAAGACTCGTTGGATTGTCTGGGGCCATTGGAGGACAATGAAAAGTGGTTGTGGAGCAATACGAGGCGCTTTAGTGCCTTGGAGGCTCCCTTGGACCCCATGGTTTTGTTCATCCTGCAAAAGTGCGTCATGTGCTACACATCGCAGGAATTTTTCTCCTTCATTTTCAATCCTACTTTAGTACAACATCAGCAAATCCTGGCAAAGTATTTCCATTCTCAAGTTCAAGAGCACACCTCATACTATCTCTGAACTCCGTAACAGCCTTCTGCACAAGCAAAAACGGGAGCTTGTTTAGAGTGAACATGGTGTGCCACCTTAACACGGCAAAATCCTAGATTTCGTCAGTCTCGTTCATACCTTGCTAAGGTCCGCTCACTCTGGGTACCTGAAGGGATTCATATAGGGCAGTAGCCCTTGAGTATTCCGCTTTTTCCAGGCTCCCAACATCCTTCGTTTCCCAGAACCAAAACGTCCATTACCACTGAAACCCCTTCGGAGGCGGATTTGAGGCATGAAAAATGACACTTCGGATGATAGCAGCGTTGTCCGAGCTGCAAGGGCTCTGAGACTTCCATGAACTGAAAGGCCAATCCTTAGGAAGCTTTCCCACAAAGAACCTACCACGGATCGTGGCTCCACTGTTTTAAGCGGACCTTGATACCGTAGGTGCTCAGAAGCCCGACTGCGCCGACTGGAAGCTCCTTATTTTGATGAAGGTGAAAGTAGTGAATCTCAGCTTGCTCCTCTTTCTGAAGGAATACTTCGGGAATACCTTGCTCCCTATTTCCCTGTGTTTTGTACAACTCGCGGATGTGCCGTGAGCAAAATAACTTTATTTGGCGCCTCCTGTATATATCAGCCTGTTCGGTTGGGGAGAAATTCTCTCGAGAAAGGTATCTCCAATAATCACGCAGCACCTATGTTCCTTGGTGAGCCTCATTACCCCTTGTATTGCCATAGGGCTCCTAGCATGAGCCATTACCAACCCCCCGCCACACAAAAGGCCTGTGCGTACAGGGAGGAGACAGTGCTTTGCGGTTATGACTCTTTACGGGTGGGGGGAAATACGCCAAAAAATCGCGTCAGCGGTGTCGACTCGCGGCGCCACAGTACGACTTGCGAATCGATTTTGCTCTTGGGAGCCCGGCAGAGCGTGGCTGTGTCACTGCCGCACTCCACCCATGCCACACTGCCTCCTCCACCTTTGCCACACTGTCTCGCTTGAAGGCTGCCAGCACTGCCACTGGCACTCGCACCCGCCGCGCCGCTCGCCGCGGGCGGCCACGCGATTTTTTGGCGTATTTCCCCCCACCCCATTCATCCGGCAACTTCTAGGTAGTTAAGAAACGATTGTGAAGGTTTTTACGAATTCTCTAAGGAAGAGCAGCTGGGATGGGCAGGATTTTGAAGCAAATTTTCATAGGTATTGAGACTAAATATTCGCACCTTCCGCTAACTGTAGGGACGTCATACCAGTCGTTGTTCTTCACCCATAAACATTATTTCAGTTGCCACAGAAAGTCTTTACCACAAGATTACTTGACCAATGGGTAAGGTTAACCGGGAAAGACCAAGTTGGAAGGAAATGTGCGATTGGGATGGCAGGGTTCATACTCGAAACCGAATTACGGTAACGGAAGAGTTCTCTGCAGTACCTACTAATGATGGGCTGTGACACCATACAGCAAATGAAGCCTCATAAGCAGAGTCGAATAAAGAAGGGTTAAGAAGTTGGAGACGTCGCATTTTTCAAACATGGTCTTCAACCCATTGCTTTAATAGGCTCACTATCCCACAGCATCGTGGTTGACACGTCCATTAGGGGGTGTGGTTAGGAGCTTTTTCGGATTGTGGGAGCCTACGAGCACTGCTTTGTATAAAAGGTATATGCCATGGCTGGAGTCGGATAACATTCGATTTAGCGTCTCGGACAAGGTAGTACTGGTCAGTCATTCTGGGCTCGATCCTATGGAACGTGTCAGTGTACTAATATGAGCCTGGCCACTTCGCCACTTCAGATTCTACTAGATTCTCCTAAGCTACCACGCAGAGCTGCTTCTGAAAAAAGTTCATCCTAACGGGGATTCCAAAGTGATTTGTCACCCTGTGTAAGAGCAACTTGAAATCTACGGAAAACAGCTAATCAAATCAACGGAATCGTTTCGAAAGTGGTAGTTTGTGATGAAGGCCATTTGATTTGATTTGACTTTTTCGAATCAGAAACGAGCTTGTACCTTAATTGGTTTCATAGATGTTTGATGAGGAATGTGATGATGAATCATTCAGTTTCAAGGATAGCGATGGCACCGGTGTGGGAGGAGCGCTACCAGAATTGCAGCCAGTCATGCACTAAGGAGTAGACTGGCTGTTTCGGATTTACCCGGACCACTGTGTCCCCTACCATCACGTCTTCAAGCTGCCGCTCTTACCACCAGCCTATTTGTCCTGATGAGACCTTGTCAGAATGAAGTTTATGTGTGGTACAGGCTCATCGCTTTTACAAGGGCCTTCCAAACTGTTAATGACATGACGCGGTCAGGCTTTACGATTTTGCGATTGTGCGATTTTGCAATTTTACCTTCCTTGCAGGATTTCCTGTGATATTTTTTGTCATAAACGTGCTAATCATTAAGTTTGTATTTCATCGTACCTGTTGCCCATCGTAATAGGTTGTTCGGAAAGTTTTCGGACTAAATGCATGGTAGGGCTCAAAAGAACATGTCTTTGTCACCCGATGCTGTGAGCGAACCTGACTTGAGGAATTTGTGTTTCATGTCCGGTATATGTACCAGTCAGCAGCATGGGTGACATATCGTCCCTGTTCCCAGTAGTGCCTTCGCGCGATGGATGACAGGAAGATGCTCTATCGACCAGCTCTACTACTACAGTACCGCCGACAGGTCCGCGAGCGAGGTTCATCGCTTTCTGCGGGAAGGAATGAAGGGACAGCCCCTGTCGCTCGACGTGGGGTGGGAGGAAATACGCCAAAAAATCGCGTGGCTGCCCGCGACGAGCGGCGCGGCGGGTGCGAGTGCCAGTGGCAGTACTGGCAGCTTTCAAGCGAGACAGTGTGGCAAAGGTGGAGGAGGCGGGGTGGCGTGGCTGGAGGAGGCAGTGTGGCACGAGTGGAGTGCAGAAGTAACGCAGCCACGCTCTGCCGTGCTTCCAAGAGCAAAATTGATTGGCAAGTCGTACTGGTGGCGCCGCGAGTGCGAAGCCGCAGACGCGATTTTTTGGCGTATTTCCCCCCACCCCTCGACGTGCTTCTACTGGTAACACAAGTTCGACAACGGTGACGAATCGCTCAAGAAATCTCGACCACCAACACTGAATAAACGGCTCATGCTCGCTACCTGTGGGGCTCGACCTGACCTTTCTGTACGCGAACTTTCAGACCTTACGAATACTCCAAAATTCATAGTACACGATTTCAATAAAGTTATTAACTATACAATGTTCTCCGTATTAGTCTGAAAATTCTACGGACAACTTAATAATTGATTTACAATCACTATGCGTATTACCAATTGCTGTCAATGCATATTTCTTTGTTGTAACCCACACTCGTTTACTTTTTCAGAGTCGATGCTTTCCTATTCGATGTGATTCGGTTTGTCGCTGAGGTACTTGCCACACTTCATCGAATGTGCCGATTTATCATCTTCTAACCAGGTTTGTTCCAGTTGTTTCATATTGTTTGTTTCTGTTCATTGGAAAAGGTTTGCTTCGTTTGCTTCATTTTTTTGATTGTTTATTTTCGTACAGGTTTCATTTTATTTGTTGCTTTGTTACTTACCATTCGTTACTCTTTGTGCTAGGTATTGCTAAATGCATGTACTATCCTTGTGCCTTTTCAGCTTTCCTTTTCGATGTGATTTGATTTTGTAGTCGACAACGTCAGTAGCACAAAAAATGGGTGTGTGCAGATATGACAGCGGATCGCTTCGCGGTGCCACCAGTACGACTCGCCGTATCGAATGCCCATGGCAGCCGGTCGAGCGTGACTGCGTCACGTCTGCGCTTCCACTCATGCCACACTGCCTCTCCTGAAGGGTGCCATGCCCTGTCACTCGCACCCGCCGCGCCGCTTGCCGCGGGCGGCCACGCGATCAGCTGTCATATCTGCTCACAGCCCAAAAAATCATTCAGAAATATACCAATATTAATTAGTTACTCATGAAAAGGCACAAGGATAATCCATATATCGAGCGATCATATAATATAGAGCGTGACAAATTAAAACTAGCCAAGCAACAAATAAACTGAAACCTTTTACGAAAATACAAATCAAACAAATGAAGCAAATGAAACAAACCTTTTCCGGAGAACGGAAACAAGCAAAATGAAACAACTGAAACAAACCTGGTTAGGAGACGATATATCGGCACAAATGATGAAGTGTGGCAAGCACCTCAGAGACAAGCCAATTCACATCGCACAGGAAATCACCGACTCTGAAAAAGAAGGCAAGTATGGGTTAAAAAAGAAGTAGACATTAACAGTAATTGGTAAGACGCATAATGATTGTAAGTGAATTATGATAGGCAACATGTACTGGGCAAAGTCGCGAAATCGCTGAATCGCAGAATCTCAAAATCGCAGTCTGACCGCGGCCTTACACTGCTGCTTGTGGATCCCATCGCATGCAGCCACCTACCATCACTTTCACCACCCTCGGCAAGGTATAAATTAGTTATTTTTGTGTTGAGCTCTCATTCTACGGAAGTTCTTCTGGCAACGATGCGGGTCCGGGTGGGTAGGGAACGAACCGGGGATAGTGAAAGTCCGGACAGTCACAGATGTATGGACGAATGGGCTCGGAACCTACCTAGTGGCATTCAACCCCTCTCAAGGTGCGGTTCCGGGGATCGCATCCCAGATTGAGGGAGAGAAGGAAATGTGAGGCCGTATTCGGAAGGGCAATCGAGATTCATTTCTATATTACATTTTAGGGTTAGTTAGTTGATTGCCCTCTCCCCTCCTGGCAAGTGCCTTTCCGGAAGAATTACGTTGTATAAGCATCACCTATCTATCACCTCCGTATTGGCATGCATACAATCCCTAAAGGCTAGCGCTCTTGTAATTTCACTTCACGCCGTCAAACGCACGCTGGAGTGTCTCTGGAACAGTAAATATATTCGGGGGGACGAAGGACCTTTTGACCACTCCCTTTCGACGTCTATCACAGGAGAGAGGGGAGAGTGCAGAAGGGGGCATTGTAAGTGATCATAAGACTCGATTCCCTTACGAGGAAGGTCTTCCAACTCATGACGCGTTTTCAGTTTTTGGGCTCCCAAGATATAAATATAAAGATTAAGTGCATTAATCACATTTAGAATTCCGAACTGCCCTCTATTGCCAGTTTCCAGCAAATATGACAGTCCAATTTTTTGGCCTTTCGGCGCTCATAGCGCACGAACGAGGCGTTTTTGCGCGAAACGGATTTGATATTCGTGTTCAGGAGGTCGAACTACCCCTGGGGGTAAGTTTCCAGCCTAATCGAAGTTTTAACCCAAATTCGGTAAATTTGAGCTGGGTATACCTTCGACTGCACGTTCAACGAAGGAGACGGCGGTATCACTTGTCAAGAAATCCTGACTATTTCTCTTGGTTAATGCTTGGTAGGTGAAGTTATAGCGATAGCATCCATGCTGTGCATATTCTATGGATTTTCATCGATTTTGTGAGTTACTCACTTCTACAAGTAGAAAAGGCACCAGGTACCCATGACCAAACATCTTTCTCAAGTTAAAGTCAAAATTTGGATTCGGCTAGAAATGTGTCCTCAGGGGTAGTTCAACCCCCTGAAACGAATATGGCACTCATTTTGTGCGAAACCGCGAATTTCGAGCGCTACGGGCCCGTACGGGTCCAAAAAAGTCAGATCACCAAATTCACTGAAAATTCGTAAATGGAGTCAGCCTGGCACGCTGTCAACGAAAATCATAGTCATTTGGTATAAAGAGACTTATTTGAAGATAAGAAAGAGAGGCAAAAGAAAATGCAAAAGCTTTGCAATGTCGGGATCCGAACCCACAACCCCTCCATTTTTGTCCGTTCGCAAGTCCATCGTCGTATACAGTAAGCCATCCGACCGCTGCAACAGTCCCACATCGAGGAACGGTCATGAAACTGCTAGGCACTTTTATTACAGGGTGGGTTAAGATTTTTTTCCAGATTTAGCTTCGTTTTGCATGTGAAATAGAGGAACACCTTTGGATCTGCACATGATCAAAGGAGTGTGCATTACAACTAGTGGGTTAGAATCGCCCTTTTTGAAAAAATCTCCTTCACTCCTTTTTTGGCATTCGTAGGGCCGCTCAGCAAAAATGGAAGTCAGTTATATGTTTCATGTAGGTACCCCTATATAATGGAAAACGTTTTCCGAAAGCGCGCCATGACCTGCAAGACCTCCCTTGTTAGTCCTAGTACTGCCTTTTCTGTCTGGCCGAGTGAGCTCTCCCAAACGTTCCATTAGAACGATAGCCTTGGGGCATGGTACAACTACATTTCGGTCGCAGTATCTTCACTCACTCTCAACCTCGGAACTGAACTGAATGCAGTTTGTCCCACACAATGACGGTCTAGTCCTGCATATTTCGTAATTGCTCCGTTCTGGACTAATGCAGTATCGATTCAGCGACTTTGGAAGGATAGAGGACTTGGTTGGAATAGACGGACATTGATTTTGCCTTGTGCTGGTGAGTGTTCATCCACTTCTACCACTTCCCCACTCCTTTCATACAATAAACGTGGAGCGTTTGATCCTCACCTGTATCACTTGTCCTCCCGTTGCTCATCGAGAGTCTTGAACAGGAGCCAGCAACGTCTCCACTCGCCCCTGTTGCAAGCCAGAACCAGTGAACCGCTGTGGCTCCACGGGCACGCAATCTCTAGTTTCTTTCGCTAGTTAGTGATCGTCTTCGTTTGACGTCCTGAGGGATCCAGTCGAAAACCGTTTTAGTCCAGTGGTCATCGCGATATCGCATGACGTGTCCGGCCCATAAATCTTCGACTGCTTTGCAAATACGGCGCCGTCTCTGACCTGCGATCGTCGACGGAGTTCGGAATTCCCGATTACCCGCTGCACTTGCATGAATCGTGATTATCCCAGCATCGTCCTTCGTGACGCATTGGATGACGCTAACTGCATTCTGTTCCTGTTCACGCAGAGGCCAAGTTTCTGAGCCTACGCAGGAGTAGAAAGGACAGCGAAATCGAAGAGATGGGAGTGAAGCCGGATGTTCACCATCTCCTTCACTGCTTTTCAAACGATCTTGAAGGCTCTCTAAGCCGCTCTTTTCCTCCTGCTCAGTTCTGGTGATAAGTCACTCATCATATTAACTTGCCGACCCATATGCACATAGCTGAAGCAATAAGAGGTGCTCGATTATTGAACGTGAATGAGCACATCAGGTACAATTCCGTTCCTCATGACCATCGTCTTCGTTAGGTTCAGCTGTAGAACGACTTTTCCACACTTACAGTTGCATTCAGCTAGCATTCGCTCCGCTCCGCATAAACCAGCTCAAAGTTGCCTACACACCGTAAAGCTCAAAACTTATAGCTCTTGGGTTCGATTGAACTCCCCGATGGAGAGCATGGATTTCCACGGTTCTGTTGAGCGGGTAGAGGGTCGTAGCTTCTACGGACTTCTTGTGCTATTTGTAAACTTGATTCCCACTCCAGTACTTGTTCTGCTGAGCACTGAACTCTCAGCGATTTGACTTTCTAACGTGAGAACTGAAACAAAACCCTACCAAACTCCTCTGCTCTGAGAACTTTGGACATAGAGCATGTCGTGAGCATTACCAGGCAACTTGAACCTCTGTATAGAGTGTTAACTGAGGTCTTTCGAAAAGGAGTTTCTAATCGAGGGGTGTCAAGGTGTTACTGACTACATCTTTCACAATCATTTCATCATATCCATCAAGTAATTAATTTTCCAGTAATGTTTTTTCTACCGTAATTATGTAAAATATCCGAAATGATTTTGATATGTGTAGGAGAAGCGGTAGCTCAGGCTTCACGAATACCGGAAGTTGTCACTTTTTTTGCAGAGCTGCTAGTATGGTCTCGATCCACTCGGTGCAACCAGGTGTGTGGCGATTGATCGGATTTTCTCTTTACGGCAACGCACTCGCGGCGCCGTAAAGTCAGTATGACTTGCCGCAGCAGTTTCGAATTTCGCTCAAGACGCAATAGGCTTGTACCGTGAAGGATATTCAAAGATTGCAGGTTGGAACCTTCAGAAGTTTGCCTATGTTGTTGTTGTTGCTGTTTCCAGATAGAGCTGCAAACGATTCGCACTCGCTGCGAACGGTCGCGCGAAAATTCGACCAATCGCCACACGCCCGGTGCATCCGTTTCGATTTTTTTTTGGGAAATGTTAGCATCAGCACATGAGTTTCCGACCCAGCTCTTCATAAGTCCACCAAAATCTCCAAAATCTAACGTGTATGGTTATGGTTGAGGTGAGATCAAGTTAAACTTATCACTATGACTTTCTCACTTTTTTCACTACTGGTCCCACTGCAACATTCCACGATGGAGCACATTCACACATGCACTAAATGCGTCGGAGGCCTTGAGGTTTTTTTTTATGGTTTGAAGTGCGTTTATGTGAAGTGGAGGTGGAAACCAAAAGCGAGCCAGTTTGAAGACCCGATTAGGAAAGTAGTTTGTGTGACCAGTTGTCGACGGCCCATGTTGTAGACTCACAACATTTCCATAATAATACAACAGTATGTCCGTGAAAGTGTATATGACTGGTAACGGTGAACACCTTTGATTATGCAATGAATGATAAGCATCACTTAAAATGTAGTCGTAGGCATGACCTCACTGAATCCTATGAAGGTATTCCAGAGTGCCATGAAGTAGTTCCCCTTAGGCGCGGCCTCCTATGCCTACTAGTAATTATCACAACAAGCCAAGTAGTGACGAGTTTAGATATTATGCCCTGGTCCGCATACATTCTTCTGTATAAATACCCAGTGAAATATATTATAGAAGTTTTTGTAAGTAACGTGTTAATAAAACCTTTGTTACACGTGCGTATAGTTATCCATTTGTCACCAATCAAAGCTCGATCGGAAGAACCATTTGTGAGGCACACGATATCGACAAGACGCTGAGGCTACTTCTAAGGTTACAGAACAAGTTTGAACTCCCTGCTCTGCATTTCCACGCAGCCGATAAGAGCGCAGACAGGTGAAGGTTTACGATGGCATGCTTAAGCTTGAGTAAAGTATGGAGCCTTGGTATAAGTATTTAATGCCTGAGCCACCTGTCGCACTCGTGTCAAATCTGGCTCGACCCGTCGGGAGGCCAATTTTGAAGGCAGTGGACATGGATTCCGCGTATACATTGTTGGGAAATTTAGGAGTGAAGGTACTAACACACACGGCAGCAGCAGGGGATTTCAATGGGCTGTCCTAGTAGCAATGAACGAGTTTTCCGCATTAACTGCTGAAGTGGGCTGTGCGACGATGCAGCAAGCATGGCGTCCTACACAGTAACCGCGTCGCTGCCGACACGTACACTTGAGGGTGGAGGTAGCCCATTAGAACTTTATGCCTGACAATGTATAGGAAATACTAGGAAGTAGGAATGTGGTGACTACTCGATGACGTTGTAATAGCACAACACCACAAGTCAATCTGCAGAGGAAAACGCGTACATTTAGAGATGGGATGCTCCAGGAAAGCTCATGTCCTTCTTCACTTCTTCTTTGCGCTAGTCCTCTGCCATCGCAAGGACCGCTAATCCCACAAGTCGTCGCCACTCGTTCCTATTCCAAAGAGGGCTCCTAGTCTCGCTTTATGGATGCTAGATGTGGGTGCCTGTTCATTAATCCGAAGCGATATAGAAGTCACGTTGCGGCCCACACACTTACTTGTATACGGGCTTGGCCGAGAATTAGGATCAACTCGGATTGAATGTTGCATAGGGTAATGTCTGCAGCCACAGCCAATCGAGGGCGAAGGTGAGCTGGAGGTCCCATCCAAGCTGCGGAGACGTTAAGGGGTACTCAAGTGGAAAGAAAATACTTTCTCATCGAGTGGCTCGAGAGCTCAGAGGGTTGAAGGGCTCAGAGGGTTGAAGGGCTCAGAGGGGTGAAGGCTATAATCAAGACAATTCTGAAATAAGGCTGGAGTTAAGATTGGCTCCGAATGGCTTGGTTTCGGTCCTTTCAAGCTCCATGAATAAGGATCTCATGGGAACGCAAACTATTGGAACTGCTACCATGGAGACTCTATACTCAGAGTGGAGAGTTCTGTGAACCTTCGAGGGTTACATTCATCTACAGCTTTTGATATCTTTAGGTATGCTTCCAAAGCCTAGAAATCAGCTACAAAATGCTGGAGTAAAGACGGCAAGTACGGGCATCCAAGACCTAGATGGAGGACCGAAATCTCTGACTGAAGAGCGTCTAACTCGAAAAAACATCCTCACCTTATGTGGCATATTCGGAATATAGAAGCAGCTGAAGGCTTTCGATGGCACAGACGTTTAGTCGACTGACCACCGATCACCGTATTAAAGCAGTTCCGAGCTAAGACGCAAACCGAGCCCCCTCAGAACCGGTTGAAGGTGTGGCAGCTCTTGAAAGTTTCAACGTTATGGTAAAAAACTATCCATTACAGTCCATTCCGATAATAACTACATACTAACAATTCTTTATGAACTTTCTATTCATGGACAGCAAGAGTTTTCTGATGAACGACAAATGGCTACTCTCCTCACACGTGCTTGCATTCGCTTACGCTCAAGACTATAAATTACTAGTTAGGTAAGTGATCCTGTACTTTTACTTTTTTGAAGTAACTTTACTTTTGAAGCTCGCCAATAAAGCTCAAAAAACTTTTGCAACGATTTTTTGCAATCAATTTTGTGAAAATCTTTTTGAGTCTTGTGGAATAAATTTTGCAAGTCTCACATTTTCAATACTTTTAGTTTAATCGAAGGAACCGTTCACTAAAATTGTATGATTCCAATTCTTCTCGAAATCACTCTCTAAAGCATAAACAATTTTAACAAGAAGGGTAAAAGTGCTTTTTTCTGAGTTTTGAGTTTTCTTACTTATTGGTGTTCCGTTTACAGCTGTACTCCACTTCCGCCATGGTTCCAGTTTTTCTTAAAATCACTCTAGTGGATACAGTACATAATCAGCGACACAAAAAATCGAGAATTTCCCTTCATTCCTGAGCAGAAATAAAAGAAAATGGATAAAGGGCAACTCAATTGAATCCCCGCCACATTTTCCAACACAACATTTGAAGAGCCATCAGAAGCAAAGAGCGCGGCCAGTTTCAACTTTCGCGCCCAATGTTTATTTGCTTCTCATTCTGCTCCCCTGACCACGTATTCTTCAGCTCTCTACCGTCCAACCTACTCGGACGCTCCACCCCGTCGTCCGTCACTTTGGAGAGCTCTGTCTCAGTTGTACTCATTTATATGTGCGCGAAACTTTGCTTGACTCTGCAACAGCCCTTAGTGAGTATAGTAACTTAGATATGCGGATAACAGAGAACTTAAATTTTCGGCCTATTCCTTTAATTATCTACTTCACGCCACTCGCGGCGAAAGCCTTTCGAAGGTGGAAGAAATGATCGATACGTCTCCAAATTGTATATATTTCGCCATAAAAAAGATGTCGTTCCAGAGTGTCCATCGCATTCCGCAGACCAAACCCTCAACTGATCACGCCCTCAGCTTGTGCACAAAATGGGTAGAATAGTTCGAGTTGCAGTGGAGGAAATGTAAAAGGTAAACTGCATACTTGGGAGGCTAGAGTTTAGGCCCAAAAGCTTAGGCCCAAAGGTTGCTAAAATTTCGTGCACATGAAGCGACGAACTAATCCTAAGAGAGTTCCAAAAAAATGTAGCTTTGGATCCGCCGCCAGGTTTTCGTAATGGAAAGAAGAGAGTCCAATTTTTCCAGTGTTTGATGTTTCACCGCTACTTTCTTCCATAATAATACTTCTACTTTTTTTGCTCAATTCCGAAATATTTTTTTCCTTCTAATGCTCTTCAGAAAAAATTTCTGAATTTTACTGTGCACCCGTCATTTTATTAGTGCTGGTGAAATACTAATAGTGCCAACCGGCTCAACACTTTTCAGATTCCGTTTCTAAGTTATTTATGTGCTTGTGATCAATAAACAAAAGGAAGGAAACAGTAATTACGTAAAGTAGTTCAGGGATTGACCACCACTTTTCTTTAGCCCAACTTTTTTTATGTATAATTTTGAATCTGTGCTGAACATTCATAATTCAGGCTTGTGGAGGCCAGAAAAGTTATCCAGGGACAAAATCCATTATAGGGTCGTCGTTTCTGGAGAGGGTATCAAGAGATCATACCCTCTGAAAAATTTTACGAACTTGACTTATCTGAGCGATGCGAGTAAGTTTATCAGTAAGCAACATTAGTTTGCCCCTTGAGCGTAGGCCTTGCAGAGGTGAGCAACTCCTTTATTGGGTCTTCTATGTATACCATTGCCATTCGTCCTCGGGCCATGGTAGTGGTAAAGCCGCGTTCATATTTTGCGGTGCCGGCGGTAGGGCGTAGCTGCGTGTCTCCGCGTCTCCTGCTGTGCCAGCCTGTCTCGTTGCCTGCGTAATCTCTGCGCCTCACCCATGCCACTCTGATTCGCTGCTTGTGAATGCAGACACGCCCTGTCGGCGCAAGGTATGAACGCGGTCTAAGGCGCCAGCTTTCCTTTCACTATACAACTATGTATTTATTAAGTTTATTGTTTCTATTAGGCGAAGTACAGCTTCGTTCACCAGTAACATATCACAACGTGTGGCATTTCCTGCAACGGTGGACTGATGAAGTCTGCATGGTCCTTTACTTTTACGGGAATATAGCCAAAGGCAGCGACGTTATCTGTCGGAAGACATTTATCGGGAAGTTAATCATCAACAAATGTTTCAGTAACACCTCGCCGGCTCAACTTTTACCATCACAATCAAGTTCCAGAGAAGTATTTGGAGTTTGCTCGAGTTCGGGCTTTATACTCCTGGACATCTTTCGAGCCACCCGATCAACCAGGTTATTTGGCTGCGGCAAGATTCTGCACGCCCTTTGTGCCACTGTTGTGGCTCGTGCCTTTATACTTTCATAATTTCAAATCGTAGCAAATATCGTGAAATCTAAAAAACGTATGTGCTTATGGCACTACGGCATGGATGTGTGTGTTTTTGTGGCTCGCGTACGTTTCCAGCGGATATTGCTTGTCAGTGTGACATGGGGTCTTTTTGAGTTCGTGACGAAAACGCCTGCCGTCAGCCGATGGAAGTGTAACCCACACATCTCCAGACACACATAAAACCCATTCCGAAACGGATCCATCAGAGTGCATCTAGTTCAGTGGAGATGTTAGGAATGAATGTTAAAACTGAAAAGGAAGTGATTAACTGGACACTGAACATATCACCAATCACATTAGACCCGTTCCTCATCACGTATGGAATTACCACCGATTAGTCTGAACTTATGAACTGATGATTCATCAAAGCAGCACTTTGGCTTATACGACGCTTCACTGAGGATTCTGATGATTACTGGGAAGTTGATAACGAAGGAACGGTCTCTTTGAAGTGGCTGCTTACCATTGCCTTGCCTTATACCCTTGTTTCTGTGACATCTAACAAGGGAAGGACCCCTGGTCGAAGTGGCCACTCGGAATGGGATACACATGTCCGACGTATTTTCGGACGCTGATCTCGAATCTGTATTCGAAATTTGCAGGACGATTCTCTGAGCGGAGTTATGGAGGTTTTTTTTTTGAAAAAACAGTACTATTAGGTTGGACGGGAAGTTCTGGGACACCTTGTGAGAAAAATTCAATTTATTTTAATTTTACTCACATGTAACTTCAGTCACCAAAGTATGCACCATCGTGATCTACAATGTACTGCCAACGCTCAGGAAGATCGTAGATACCCTTCCGGTAGAATTCGGGAGACTTCTGGTCAAAGAAGTTCTGGAGCCCGCTCTTGAGATCGTCGTCATCTTTGAACTGTCGCCCGTCAAGGAAGTGGCTCAACGACCGGAATAGGTGGTAGTCAGTTGGGGACATGTCCGGGGAATATGGTGGGTGGGGAAGCGTCGTCCAGCCGAGGTCCTGGATCCTTTGACACGCCAACTTTGCCACATGTGGGTGAGCGTTATCGTGGAGGAAGAGGTCTTGGTCCATTTTTCCGGTAAGTTTTGGCGCTCCGGTGTCCAATTGCCTGCAGTAGAGATCGGCAGTGGCTGTCGTGTTGGATGGTAACAGTTTCCTATTTTTTTGAAAATTTTCAAAAAAAAAAGTTTTTTTCTCAATGCAATTTTTTGAATATTTTCCTGTTCCAATTTGAGCCGATCGAGCCATCGGGCTGCCGCCATATGAGAGACAGTACCTGGGTCCATCGACTGGTTAATTTTGTTAGTGGCCTCGCATGCTGAGGAACCGAGGCGGTGTTCGTGAATTTCGCACCTTTCGCGAAATTGCCGTAAATTCACTGCTAGTTGAAGCCGTAGAGAATATGAATGTGCTATTCAGAAGCCCTTTTCAGACGCTTCATATACCCCCCACTACCAAATGCTCCCGAAGCTTTACAGGTTTCTACAGGAAAAAACAAAAAGTGTCCCAGAACTTCCCGTCCAACCTAATATTATATGATAGGTTTGGAAGTCCATAGCACGCCAGCCAGACGTTCTTGCGCAAAACCAGGGCGATTTTCGTGTTCAGTGAGCCAAATTACCCCCAAGGAACAAGTTTTTAGCCTATTCGAGAATTTGACCAAATCTCGGAAAATACATGGGCTATAGGGTGGCAGCCCATTGAACAAAGGAGAAGCCCTTCACTTTTGCTTGGTAAATGCTCCTATTTGTACATTTTCGTACATTCAGTCTGTGGGCAAGTGTAAAAGGTAGTGTTGGCTACCTTGTTCAGGTTTCAGAGTTTTCTGTAGAAGAAAATTCAAAAACCACCACTTTATCCCCTGGCCACCCCCCAATTTTGCGAAGTTGGACAAAAACTGGATTTAGCTGAAAATTTGCACAGAGGGGAATTCGACCCCCTGCACACGAATATCATAATCTTTTTACGCAACAACTAATTCGTGTGGTACGGATTCTCTTCGAATTGGTATCCTTCCCTTGTGAGTAGTGTTAGTAGTTATAAATAAAGTGGAAGAATAAATTATGAGTGCGATAGGTACTAGTACAAGGAAACGTCCGGAAGTAAAAGAAAAGCACCCACTGACAATGGAACACAAAATGCAAAAAAAACCCGCACAGGCGGGAAGCAAAGCCATGGGCCCTGTCTTGCAGATCCGGAACACTACCAATGAGCCACTGAGGCCGTTGCTAGCTCCGCAACGGCCGTGCTGATGACGTAGTGCCTAGCCAATGAGTCCCATTCCGAATGGCCACTTCGACCTGGGGTTCTTCCCTTATTAGGAGCTTACGCATTCATGAAAGTGTTTTCATATGAACACAAAGGCTGCACTGAGCATGTGGGCGGTCCCCCCCCCTCCTCCCTCCCTCTCCACATACACGTGAGCCATTGGAGCATCTGTTTGCTGTGCTGCAGTCTACGAACTAGGGCCTAGAGGCCGATAACTTCACCCCCCCCCCTTTCTTTATCCCGTCTCTGCTTTTAAGCACTGAGTGCTCGTTGGTTTTGCCTCTGCTAGTATGTGCCATGTATGTATAAGCATTCTTTAAATTTTGACCCATTATGCAGCCTTTGGTCTGTCGGCGCTACTTTTACATAGACCCGGTCGGGTGTGTGCAGATACGACAGCGAATCCGTGGCCGCCCGCGGCGAGCGGCGCGGCGGGAGCGAGTGGAAGTGGCGTGGCATGGCAGCCTTCAAGCGAGGCAGTGTGGCATGAGTGGGAGCGCAGACGTGACGCAGTCATGTTCGGCCGGCTCCTAAGAGCAATCGATACGGCGAGTCGTACTGGTGGCGCCGCGAGTGAAACGCCGCGAAGCGATTTGCTGTCATATCTGCACACACTCGACCCGGTCAAGCAAAACGATAAAGCAAGCTCAGGCGTATTTATTTACAAGTCAATGAATTTGCCTCAATTCATGTTTGGCTGTGACTCTCAAGAAAATTCGGAATCGTGTTACTGTGATACCAGAACGTTTGTAATACCTCTATTCTTAGCCAAGTTCAGTTACTTCAATTATGGTCGAAGCAAGTAATTAGTAAGAATCATTTATAAGGTTTGATTTTGCTTTCAGAGTTCACAAATGTCTTTGTTTACCAAACGTCTCATTAGGGAGATTCTGGTACATTTTCTTTTCTAGCGATGTTTTTCGGATGTGCAAATGTGATTCTGTCGGCTGACAACTTCATCCTTTAATAATAGTGTTTCTGTAGACAACCCAATATACGCCGTTATTCGTCTGTCGCTTTTCGTTACGGTACGACCTTCACCTTATAAACTCGGGTGTGTGCAGATATGACGGAAAGTCGCTTCGGCGTTTCACTCGCGGCGCCACCAGTACGACTTGCGAGTCGATTGCGCTTGGGAGCCCGGCGGAGCGTGGCTGCCTCACCTCTGCACCTCCACCCATGCTACACTGCCTCGATCGAAGGTTGCCATGCCCTGCCACTGGCACACGCACCCGCCGCGCCGCTCGCCGGGGGCGCCCACGCGATTCGCTGTCATATCTGCACACACCCGTTCCAATTGAGTTACTGCACAAAGTTATAAAAAATTTCGATTAACTCTAAAATTGAGGTGAAGCAGAGAAGAGAGTCATTAGCTCAAAGTAGTAGCTGCTATCCATGTCGGCATTGTCCTTTATGATTTTAGATTCTGCCGATCCTTGTAGCCTTATGTTTTTGTCTATCGAAAATTTGGGGTTGAGAATTTCAATGTACTCGTGGTCCACTCTTCCGACAACACCTCCGACATTTCTTTCAAGGCAGTTATTGTGTCTAAGGAATGTTCTGTTTTTGGCTCAAAAGTGTAGGTAATCCTGGTCGAACCTGTCTTGAATCACTGATGTTCTCTTGTTAGACCCACTTTCGTATCATTTTGCTTCTTCCTGTGTTATACAGTTTCGGTTTGAAGGCAGTTATAGGAGTTAATTCTATCCGTAAAAAATCTCTGAACAATCAATGTGCTTAGTGGTCCTAAAGTGAAAAAGAAACGGCATGAAACGGTAAAAACCATGTAAGTGTGACCCTTCTCCCAAATTTTGGTTCCAAAAGGGGGCAGGCCACGTTTAAAGGATGGGCAGACCACGTTAAAGCAAGTGGCAACTGCTAAAGCTAAAGCCGGTCCTTCCCTCTGAGAATTTTGGCACATAGAGTCCCCTAGCTTTTGTATGGATGACTCACTTCAGGAGTAGTCATTACCCATTTCATCCCTGTCACCACTTACACAATTAAGTATGATAATTCGGCTAAATTGAGCGACCGCTTCATGATTTCAGGAAAGCGGTACAGCGGCTCGTTATTCATTTATAGTTTCGGTGCTTTGCAATCTTGCTGATTATTTGCAAGGAGTGGTTGTCAGGAATTTGTCCTTTCTGGAATAATTGGAGCAAATGAGTCGGATAAAAGCGTATAATCGGCATTGCTACCACTCTCTAAACTCGTTAAGTTCATTTAAAAATGGTCGCCGACAAATTGGATTACAAGCCGCTCTGCAATCGGGTATGTATATCAGGCATCGTTACACGCATGTTTAATTCTAGCTAGTAGTTGCTAAATTTTCATCCGTTTTCACCCTTTTTAATTCCTGAAGTAGGAGTGAATCGCCTTTGTGTGAGTGGTCCATAATTAGTGCACCGCATTGTGGCTTACCCTTGTTTCTTACAAACTATCTAGGATTTTCGAGGATTTTGCATACCAGTGACTACTGAAATGCCCTTGGAATATAACCACTAGTTTTTGTGGCTTGGGGCTCGTTTCGCAGTTCAGGACCCAACGAAATCGCTAGTGTCTGACTGAGCAGGGCCGGAAATCCTCCGGTAAATACAAATCCCAATTTACTCTGCATCGAGGAGAGGAATAATAAGAGATACCCTAAAGTTTCAGAGGCATCATAAAGTGAAGGATTATAGCCCCAGCAAAAGCGCTGACTTTTTCGACTCTTAGAACCCAGAGTTTTGGGGGAAGGGAATCAACGATTTTCCTATAAAGTGGCAGAGGGTTGCCGATAACAATGGTCAATACGTTGTTGCCTAATTGTTATTTGTTGGACGAAAAAAAAAATAAAAAGTGATGATCGAAAAAAATACTACAAGACTTTTGGGACAACCTAATATATATGTATATATGATCAATTACAGAATTGTGTTCACTTCTTGTTAGTATAACATTTTTATGTATTATTTTCAAGTAATATGGCTCTTCTAATGCTTCGAAACAATCAATTGTAGAGATTCCTAACATATATTGACGAGTACTGCATTCTGATAGTAAGCAGAGATAAGCAGTAGGCAAAACATTGGCGTTTTAATCAACTGTTAACATGAAATTTTCCAAATTTCTTACCAACACCTCTCCCATACTTTCCACAATCTTTCCGTCCAAAGTTAATTGATCGGTGAAGTTTTCGATTTTTTTAAGCATCTTTGGACGTGCTTTTTGTAGTAGTGAGCCCAAAAATTTCTGGGCGGCAATATTGCTGCTTCTGTCGTGAAGTATTAACCCTTCCGTTTGCAGGGTTTGATTTATAGCTTTCTATCATCGATGCGTATCGCATGGACACCATGAACCGAGAACGAATGTAAAAATAGCATACAAATTAGTTTACTAAATTAGGTAAATCACTGTTTTCTTGTTGGGCTACGCAAGTTTCTTCCTCCCAAAACAATATATTGCTGTGCTCCTTTGTGGGTCCAGGACCGACCGTGAAGGGATAAAAGGCCTGGTTGCTGAGCTGACATTGAGCCTAGGGCTCAGCATAGTGAAGATTTCTCAAAATGGGATCGTTGCTTTGACGTCCTGTTCAATGGGTCACCTTTGATGAGGCACTGCTACCTTATTCAAGACCTTATGCAGCCGTTCCCGCCGATTCAAGGTCAGCACCTTCTCGATTGCCTCGGTTGGGATGTTCGCCCTATAGTTGCTATGGGGTTTTAGGCTCTTCACAGACGCCATACGCCGATACCGTTTACCCAATGTGGCCTTACGCCTATACCGTTTACCCAATATGGCTGTGACCCCCTTGACTATCTTGCAGACCTCCAATTTTTATTTAATTTTTAATTTTTTTTCTTGTAATTTAGCCTTCAGATTGGCTTTTACTGTGATACGTATAATGTGGCAGGCTCCACTATCTTCAAGAAAAACCATCAAACTTCGTCCACATCGCATTAATTGGAATCATCAGTGGTTGTACCGCTTCCGCGCATTTCCTGGGCACCTGAGAACTGGCTTTGTCATCCCTCCTGTTTTGAGGAACTCGGCATTCATAACTTTTAATTGAGGCCACTATTTGCCACTGGTTTTGAAGTCTTTCCATGTTTTCCGGACTCTTATCCAATCTCTATCATCATGTGATTAAGGAAATAAACGTCTCCCTTAAGACGAAGTGCTTAATCATGGAATCCTGAGTGGAGAAAAACAGAAACGAGCTTAGAGCTAGTCCATGAGTGTGTGGTTTCTGGCTCCTTCTTTCTACTGGATGGATTGATGTTTCCGACCGTTTATGTTCATGTATGTTCCAGAATGACGGAGAAAAAATTCCACGCTTCCTCTGACTGGCCCTCTATCCAGTTCGACCTGCAATTTCTACTTCAGGGGCAGCATGCTTTCAGTTTTCTTAGGAATGTTCCTAGTGTGACTGCACCCATTTCAGCATACCGTACGCGTGAAAAAGCGATACGAAGCTGGCCCGTTCTCTTCTTTTTGCAAATCGAATATCAACTGAGAAACTTGCCATCAATTGCTTGCAGTTGCAGCTGGATTGCTAATGAGTTCTCCTTTTGATGTCACGTTATTCAAGTTATTTTTATACAAAGGTGGTCGGCGGCCACTCATTACTACGTCAGACTTAGGAAATGTTCTGTTCTCCCGGTTCATCGGCAATGAGCAACTCAAATTCCATCCCTGAGTGAGCCATGCACTGGAACTCCGCTTCAATGTCACCACAATTTTTTTTGATTCATCGGTTGATGTTTAGAGAAATCTCTTCTACTGAACAACTACTCAATGCTCCATGGTTTTTAAAGGAATCGTCCACGGAGGATTTCATTTTGTCCGTCATACACATATTATTTATTTATTTATTTATTATTATTATTTATATATTTATCTTACACTTGCTTACTAATGGCCACGTGCGAAGTTTCACGCGCATATGGAAGACTTCAAATGAGATGGAGCTCCGCAAAATGTGAACGACGGGATGGGGCTTCCAAGTTAGTTTGGACGCTAGAGAGTTGAGAAGCATAGAGACGTGATCAGAGACGCAGATTGAGAAGCAAATAAACAACGGGCGCGAAAATCTAATCTGCGCTCTGACCGCTGACGGCTCTCCAAATATTTTGGCGGGAATTCAAGCGAGTTGCTCTTCTTCCAATATTACGATTTCTGCTTTGAAGGAGTTCTATGTTCTACGGTGTTTCTGTTCGTCTACTGTATCCAGTTGAGTGATTATGGTCATGGAACTCCGGGGACGAATCCTTGATGCAAGGGGCATCACATTTTGCTCGTCCATAAGAAGTGAAGTGGATGTGTGAGTGGAACACCATAAATAAGAAAAACTCAAAACCCGGAAGAGAACGCCTCTGCACTTCCCATTTAATAGGTTTGCGTACGTACATTTTAGTGTGCAGTGTTGCGTGGTATCTATCACACTGAACCCCGCCAATCTTTTGATAAGTGGCACTAGTGGCACGTCCATCTGACGGCGCAGTCCACTCAACAGGAATTGAGGGTGTGTGTCATTAGGGCAGAAAACTCGTGTGGCCACGTTCGACGCGCGACGAAATGGTGCGAGATAGGGGTGGCGTACTACTTGAGTCCTAGAGCAATTATAGTCAGAAAAAGGCATAGAGCATAACTATCGCTTGAGAATCCGTTTAATAGGACGCGCATAGCTTGCATCATCGCGTCGCATGCCGGATCCCGCAACGCGAATTTTGTGTCCTAATGGAACACACCCAAATTGGACGCCTGTGCAGGGACCTGCTAAGTGACTTCATGTGCAGCCTTCACCTAGAGAAAGCCACATGGCGTCTGCTTCAACTCCAGCAAACATTCAGATAAGCAGAATTTCCCTTCTCAAACAGGCAATCCATGAAGTCAGTTGCTCTTGAGGTAAAGGCTCGACAACTTCGATGCTGTGGCAAATTGTCCATTTTTCAGAAGGCAATTTTCAGAAGGCATATACAACTGATAATTCAGGCGTTTATGATGCAGTTAGTAAATCGCGCAACCGATGATGTGAGAGCTCTCTCAAGTAAAAAAGGGCTCAGCAGCTTCATGCCTCGTTTTAGGGGCAAGTGACCTTTCGAAGGTCGATAATATGGGGTGTGTAGACTTATATCGAATTTTCGTTCTGCGACGTCGCAGTCAAGGGACCGTCAGCACAACTTGCCGCGATCGGTTGGAATTTCGCTCGGACGCTCAGGAAGATTCTGGTACCATGAAAGTCCTTTAAAAAAAAGGCTGTTTAACTCATCATTATCTGAAAACAACAACCTTTGTACCTTAAAAAGACAAAATAGTAAAATAAAAAGTAAAAGAAACGATAGCATTGCGTGATAACAATCCTAATTAAGAAATAATTAATTCGGGCGTTAATCTCTCATGGGAGTGTTATGTAGGCATCGCAAGCCTCCTATGAGAATCACACGCGAAGAAGCCTGCGGAGCCGCTCGCCGCGTGCGGCCTCGCGAAAATTTGACATAAGTCCACACACCCCATAATACGCCGTGACAGCTGTCACTATGGTGAATGTAGTGCAATGAGAATGGTTTAACCGGTAACCATAGCAATTTTACGAACCGGAAGCTCAAATTGAGTCCTTCCCAGGACCTACACGCCTGTCGAAATTCTCAGATGAAGTTTCATTCTTGATAGATCAAGGAAAAAATTCGTGAATCGAGCTCTGAGATGGAGAACCGAGTCACTGACCAGATCCACTGTATTCACATAGCTCTTCGAATTTGGCGGGAAGTAGACTCTATGGAACCTCATGAGCATGGTGCACTCCAAGCTACTGCTAGAATAAATATTAGGTTGTAGGGGAAGTTCTTACGTTTTTTTGAAAATGTGTTTTTTTCACTTCAAACTGCTTTCCAGCAATTTCTCCTGTACATATATATGTAGTACAAGTTCATACGCATTTATAGGTACTATTGTCCTTCATCTCCCGGATAACCTTTTCCGGCAAAATAAACGTATCAAAGGTCAATGTCATCTTCATTATCGAAAGCTTTTCTTCGAATGGCGATAGATAGGGAAAGGAAAAGGGAAAGGAAAAGATGATAGTCCGATGGAGCAAGATCAGGGCTATAAGGTGGATGGGGCAGCATTTCCCATTCGAGCTCGAGTATTTTTTGGCGAGTCAATTTGTTGACGAGTCTTCCCACATATTAAAAAAGTGGCTCGCCAAAACTTCTCGAGCTTGAATGGGAAGTGCTGCCCCATCCACCTTATAGCCCTGACCTTGCTCCATCGGACTACCATCGTTTCCTTTCCCTATTTAACGCCAGTCAAAGAAAAACTTCCGATAGTGAAGATGACATTGACTTTCAATATGTTTATTTTGCCGAAAAAGGTTATTCGGGAGATGAAAGACAATAATACCTATGGATGCGTGTGAACTTGTACTACATGTATATGTACAGAAGAAATTGCTGGGAAGCAGTTTGGAGGGAAAAAAGTACGTTTTTGAAAAACGAAAGAACTTTCCCTACAACCTAATAGTTCCTATTTTGAACCGCTTAAAAAATCTGAATTTGCTCTGTCCAGTCATAATATTTATGAATACTATTACAGCTACCATCACCGTTGATATTTTGAGTCGAGCATGTCAAAGTGACCTCCCTAAAGGATATTAATATTACCGTGATAACCACATCAAAACTGTTTTTATACTTGGCGACGCGATCGCGATTGCCGCTGTTCATAGCGCACGTGCCACGTAACAATGCTCGCTCGGTGTCCACACCAATATATTGGTTGCAGGCTTTGGCGTTGCGTGTGCGTTGCGGGAATCGCGTCGTACTATAAACGCAATATGACGCGGATTCTCATAGGAGTGCTCAATGCGGAGGTGATGCATAACATATGACCTCATCACCTAAAACTCGGGCTTGAGATCAGGCTAAAGCGCATTTAAACGTAATCTTAAAGGAGTAGAATGTGTAGCGCACCCAAAAGCGTTTCATGAAAATGAATGATTTTTTCGTTTCAACCGTTCTAGCCCGTGAATAGAAATATGGGGCACGAATAGCTTTGAAACAGGACGGAACACATGTCATCGCTACTATTCGTAAGCACATCTGTCCTTGAGGTGAAACCGTTGGTCGGTGAGGACTTTGTAGCCCGTTTTTAGACGCTTCTCGTAGAATTGTAAACGGAATAAGATCCGAATATAGCGTCGGGAAAAACTTTGCAAGGGCACATCTCCGCGCAGCCATTGTCGTAGTCGAGCAAAAACCACTCATATACCTGCGTTACCAGATGTCTGTCGCTCAGAATGATTCACATTAAGCTATTGGGGGTTGTTCACAGGTGCTGATGGAATGTTGATTGATCTTTTTCATAGAGCTCGACTCATTCTCCGAACAAAGTGGCCGATCGATGACTTACTGTGTGCTGGAAAATAGTAATACAAAGTACTGCTATCAACTATTTTTTGATGAACCACCTGACCTTTTTCAAAGTTAACGAAGAACGGATTCTAAGGGTTGTTAGAAGAGCTGATCGTGCTTCGTACCAGGTACAAAATATGAGTACTGACTGACGATTCATTTTTGAGAGACAACTAACCTCCTTAAAAACTACCAAAAAGCAGAAAACCGCTAAAAATTACAAAAAAAAACAGTAAGTTGTTGAAAACAAGATTCATTCGTGATTGTCAGTTTCTCTCTCCGAATATAACCCCCTTTTTCAAACCGAAATATACGACCCCCCGCTCGAGGATTCCTCAACCCTTGCTTGACCTTAACACGTCACTCCCATCGAGAAGCACCTTATTTCGCTCATGCAAATTCCATGAACGGGTCAGGCTACTGCTGACCACGCCAGAGTTCATTTGATGTTCCGACAGGGTCAAGCATTGAATTGAGCGAAATTTTTGGGAAGCACCTGCTCTTGTTACCCTGCCTAGATGATACGAGCTCCTTCCACTGATAATTAAGTTGTGCCTTTATAACAGTAGCAATCGCCTCCAAAATTGCCGCTCAGACCGCAGATCGTTGGAATTCTTCAAAAAAATTTTCTCTCTTTCGAATAATAGGCTTCCCTTTTCAGTCCTTTTTTGAGGTCGCTTAGCCAAAACTTGATGCTAGGTTCCGTGTGCAACTGGTTACGTATATTTCTTCCTACTGCAATAGGACCCAATGTTGTGGAATGCTTTATTCTTCAAAGTACTTCAATGACCCATTATGCATGAAAGATTTGATAAGACTCGAAGAATAAACTGTGCACCTTCTGTGTGAACACATCGACGCCATATGTGACCATGTTCACATTATATTCTGATGTTCTAATCAGGATTCTGGACTGGCTCCTCTCCAAATGACGACCGACTGGATAACTGAAGAGCGGGAGGAGGATCAGGACGTGCTTCTTTTCTGAAAGACCGAACTTCAAAGAAAATCAGGAACTACACACGAAAATGATTATAAATGTTATAATTCAGACCTAGGAATTATAGATAGAGATAATAACAACTTGGATTTTCCCATCAAAAGACCTCCTAAAATAACCGCTAACATTTCTTCCAAAATCAAACACAATACCATTTACACAGAGATTCTAAGGGTAGCACGAATTGTACTTATCAAAAAGACTCTATGGAAAAACCCAAACACACTTATAGACAATTATAGGATTCTTAATATAAATTGAATGCATTTTTAACCTGTCTCACTAGATGCCTGTATCAAAAAGCTTCATAAGATTCATGTTCAAGCTACTTAGTTTCTTAGCTTCATGAGATTCAAGTTCAAGTTGCATAGTTCTGAAGAACTTCGTAACACTTTACCCTAATTGGTTTTGTTGTTCTCCATCAATCACATCAATTATTAACGCTGACAAAGCCCAGTTAATGATAATACTGCAATAACTTTCAACTCAAGCTGAGGCAATAAAGGTGTACAAAAAAGTTTGTTAGAATGGTGGAAAGGACGATGATTGTGGAACAATCACCTCATTCTGAAGACGCTTCTCGATGTCATCTGAATTCTTCATCTATAGCATTAATACTCAGTATAACGGTTATGATGGTTATCCTTCTTGATATAAAGATACGATGGTCACGAAAGGATTTACTTGATCCGTGGTCCACCAAAATACCGTTTTGGGGTGAGGAATAAAGTGAGTTTCAACACAAGAGCGTTAACAACCCACCTATAACTTAGAGTGGTTGAAAATGAATTAGAGTTGAGCTATGGTATGCTAGTTCCAAGGCCGCGGTCATACTTTGCGGTGCCGGCAGCAGGGCGTGGCTGCTTGTCTCAGCCTTCGCCTATGCAACCCTGCCTCGTTGCCTACGTCACCTCTGCATCTCCCCCGTGCCACTCTCCCTCGCTGCGTGTGAACGCAGCCACGCCCTGCCAACAGTTAGTATGACCGCGGCCTAAGACAGCGTCCACAATTTCGGAATTTGTGGGATTGCAGAATTGCGGGATTTGCGGAACAGCATTAGACAGGTATCGATTGGGACAACTGTGGAATTTGCGGAATTGTGGAAAGAAGAATAGATACGTGCCGATCGGGAGAATGGAAATTTTGGAATTGTGGAATTAGGGGACAAAACACTTCCTGCTTCTTATTTTCTCTAATGCTCTCGTTTCTTTGTGGCATGGAAATCGATACGTATTTAATGTTCTTCCGCAAATTCCACAATTCTGCATTTCCATAAAAACGCAAATTCCGCAATTCTCGCAGTCGATACCTATCTGATGCTTTTCCGCGAATTCCGCAATTCTGTAATTCTGGAAATTCCAAAACTATGAACGCTGCCTAACATTGGTATACATCACACGATTGATATGATATGCAACCATTGTCAAAACAACCTTCATCATGTCTCATTTTTTATTTATCGTTTACATTCACGGTGGTTGGAATCATTCAGTATATGGAGAGTCCGTTCGTTTTCAAACAAACACAAACAAATGTAGTCTAGTTAAGGAATGCTTAGTGATTTACAACTTGTTATAAATAGATATTAACAAAACTTAGACCTAACATGACTTGTTTGGTAATTAGTTTATACTAAGTTTAACTCATTAACTGGTATACATAAATAAGTACTATCTAAAAAATGCTTGCCTCCCTTCCCTTGCTGATGAGCACAAAGGGAGCTTATCTCCGTCTAAGGGCACGCGCGAAACGGAGGTTAAACTATTTCCTTTCTTCCTCCCCCTTAAATTTTTTAAGCGTGATCTCTTTGTTATTAGCTATTTATTTGACACTTAGATAGAAGTGCGTACAGTGCGTACAACGGCAAGTTAGTGCGTACAACGGCAAGTTAAAACATTTGCCAGGTACGCTCAAAATGTCATTGAGACTCAAAGCGGTCAACACGTTACTCTTTTTTCTCCCTCATCTTAACGCCTTCAAATTCTTCAGGCGTAGATCTGTCTTAGGGACATATGAAGCGATTGAAATGGGTCGAGTACAGGAGCAACAAAAATTATGTTATCAAATGCCCCGAATAAAACCCTCATCTTGCATTATGATGCAGCTGAAGAAGGCGATTTCCTATTTCTCAGACATTCTTGCTTTGCTTGAAGCTAGCACCCGGGGGAAACCACTTGGTTCGCGGGTAACGAGCGATAGCGCTACTGTGGAGTGGGAGAGCTCAAAATAGTGCCGTGTCCTTGTTCGGTCAAATCGAGACGTCACTTGGAAAATTTTCTCTTCAACCACATCAAAATGCAGGCTGTTGGGATTGATTAGGGCGAATAAGTCCGAAATGAGCACCAAAAATTGTCTCTGACCGTCTCAAGTGGTTACACTTTTAACCAATTAATCCCAAGCTCTCGGATGCTAACCACTTATATTTACTCTCATTACCCAAGTGCAAGCACAAACACTACATACCTCTCTCTCCACCAGGTACTCTTAGGTTGTCCGGAAAGTAATGAGACAAATGCAGTGGTGAGGCTCAATAGCATATATTTTTGGACGTCGAAATCGTGAGAGGACAAAACTCTGGAATTTAGTATTTCAAAACGCGTACATACACGCCACAAAGCGAATATGGTCCACACTCTCTTCATCTTTCACAAACGTACCGGAGAAAGCGCTATATCGGGCAGCTTTCCATCTACACTACCGTTCCTGCATATCCGCGGATGAGGCTCTTGCTGGAGGAAATGAAGGATCAGGCACTTTCTCGAGCGACGTGCTTCAGATGGTACGGCAAGTTCGACGAAAGGTGAGAAATGTCTCGAAGGCTATAGCCGTTCAGGACGTCCACCGACGCAAAAGCAGCAGCTCATACTTGCCATCTTGAGGAAAGACCTGACGTTTCAGTGCGCGAGCTTGAGGCCTCCTCTTGTGCTCCTAAATCTACGCACATAAATATATTCTGTTGAATCTCACTACTGCATTTGTCTTATTACTTTTCGGACAACCTTAGAATAACATCATCTCTACACAAGAAGAAGAGGATATGGTGTAATTAGTGGGTAATGGTCATTGGCAGAGTGGGAGCTTTAAGTACAATACCGCTCGCGTCGCGTGAGTAATTTTCGCCTTGCGACGGTTTGTTCGCGAACAAGCCGTCGCATCGTCATAACATCGTTCAAAGTGGATAAAATGGAAAGCTCTTAGGAGCGTTGGATGCGTCTCAATGCGACGAGTTCAGTGGTGTTCAAATTGTCAAATTTTGCTTATCTGAAAAATCGCGCGAAAACGCGTTTTTAGGTTTTTTGCTATAAATCGATTGACTGTTGTTTTTTTATCGGACTTGTATACATTTTCGTAATCAGCTCGTCAAGCTTTACAAGAGGATGCTACAAGTTTTCTGTTTTTTTAGACTCGATTTTTTCGCATGGCGCCATCGCACTATTCACGTGCATGGCCGTGGGAAAGCGCTAGGAACTCGCGTTGGCGCAATCGATCGTGACCGCTCTCCCAGGGCGTGCACGTGAATCGCCACGGCCGACAGGAGATTGAGACGTCGATCCACAAAAGGAAAAGGCTGGAAATAGGAAAATAAGACATTTATCAGTACAAAGCTTTTTGTATGTCGTTCGATAGCATTTTCTCAGAGGAATCGAACGGCATACATTTCATTAGGGGATCTTCGTCTGTAGATGAGTCAAGGGATGGTTTTTGTTCAGCAGAGTATACACGGAGGCGCTGTTTAGGGCCACACAAAGGAGTAGGGGCTGATCTGAAAGGCTCGAAACTTTAAAATCTCTACACTCCTGTGAGTTCAGATTGAGAGTGTGAAAGGATTTTAGCTTCAACTTATCAGGTTCCAAAGAAAATTTCCCTCCAACTTCTCAGAATGTGAAAAAATCGAGTCTGAGAAAACCGAAAACTTGTAGCATCCTCTTGTAGAGCTTGACGAGCTGATTACGAAAATGTATACAAGTCCGATAAAAAAAAATAATCAATCGATTTATAGCAAAAAACCTAAAAACGCGTTTTCGCGCAATTTTTCAGACCAGCTGGCGGGCCCACACTACTGCGCGCGAGTCATGACGTTGTTGTGCAACATGGGTTCGTTCGGCACGACCACAGCTGTGCATGGAGTTGAATGGAAATTTCCTTTCCTCTGCTTCCAGTTGAGCTGTTTATTTGGATAAAAGCAGAGAAGATGGCGTGGTAAGAAAGCATTTTGGTATTACCCAATATGCTTCAGTCGCTTTGCATCGAACCCATTTTGCGCGTCATCGACATGTAACGCGCGCAGTAGTGTGTCAACTGGTTTAGGTCATCATTGGGAGTTTGGATAGTTTAGGCATCGATGGTTTTGTATTCGGCTGGAACGATTGGTAACAAATTGTTCACTTGCTGAGCGTCTAATCCCTACACTGATGGTAGATCCGCACCCCGATTATCGACGTTTATCGTTTTCGTGTACATGTTTCATTATTTGGAATTTTACATAGTCTAGCGGTCGATACCCACTGTTGCTGCCAGTACCGCATTAGAAAATGATTCCGAGGGAAACGTTCGCTTTGCTATCACAAATATAGGTTGTATCACGGTTATCAGTGTAGATCGCAGTATCAAGAGAAATGCACCATTTTATGGAACGCTAGGCAATTCAGCGGTCGATACATCTGCCAGTGATATCAGAACATAAAAAAATATGTTCACCTAATGGCAGTGTGCAACAGACGATCTTGCTAAAGCGGTCGTGTAGTAGTAGCAGGCGATGTGGAGGATCATCCCATCCGATCCCTAACGGTTATTATCAGCCACCGTAAGCCGTTATCACTTAAGTTCCCGTACCCTACAATACCTGCGAATGTAAACATTCCACTGTTAGGCGCAAAAGCGTACTGGCCTCGGTGACATTTTCCTTCTCACGCTCCTAATCGAATCTTATCAACCATTATCAGTTTGGATCACCCACTATTAATGTCCCCGTCCCGCTCCACAAAATACCTGTAAGTATGAACGCTCCAGGACCAATGCGAAAAGCGAAACGGATTCAACGACTCTAGCCTTTTTACGCTCCTTATCGTATCTTATCAAGCGTTATCAATTTGGATCACCCACCATTAATGTCCCTGGCCAACCCTGTTAAACACCTATGAGTGTCAGCGCTCTGGGATCAACCCGAAAGGCGAAACAGATTCGACGACTCTAGCCATTCTACGCTCCTTATCGTATCTCATCAACCTTTCTCAAGTTGGATTACCCGCTAATAATTTTCCCGCCTCATCCCGCGAAACACCTATGAGTGTCAGCGCTCTGGGATCAACCCGAAAGGCGAAACGGATTCGCCGACTCTAGCCATTTCACGCTCCTTATTGTATCTTATCAGCCGTTATCAATGCGGGTCACCCACCATTAATGTCCCTGTCCCACCCCGTACAACACCTATGAGTGTCAGCGCTCTAGGATCAACCCGAAAGGCGAAACGGATTTGGCGGCATTTGCCTTCCGAGGCTCCTTATCAGCCCCTATCAGCTGCTATCACTTTCGGTCCACCACCGCTGAGGTTCCCTTGGCACCCCCTATATCACTTAAAAAATTCAGCTTCCCAGCTTTGCTGCGACGCGAGATATGAATTTCGTGACACACAGACGGACACACACACAAACACACACACACACACAGACATACTAAGCGAATTATATATAGTAGGATAACTACTCAGCAAAATTTGACAAATCCAACGCTTCTAAGAACTTTCCATTTTGTCGATGCGATTTTGAACGATGTTATGACGATGCGACGGTTTATTCGCGAACAAACCGTCGCAAGGCGAAAATTACTCACGCGACGCGAGCGGTATTGTACCTAATCAGTGCGTTCCCACTCCAGTCAAGATATCCTTCTCTCGAAGCCGCTTAAAGGCACAGTTCACGATAATTTTCGCGAATCGGCGCGCTTTATAAAGGCTTCGGGAGCGCTGAAGAGCACAAGTGTGAAGAAAAAAAAGAAACTTCTTGAAAACCTTGAAAATAAAGCGTTTCTGACATTTGGTTTCGACGAGTTTGCAGCTTCAAAGAAAGCATTTGGGCAAGTTTCAACGTGATAATACCATCCGATAAGGTTGTTTTTACAATGGGCGTTTTTCCTATCATTTCTTATCGCAATCGATATCATGCTTCTCAGACACGTAAAAGCGACCGCTTACCCGCTGGCTGAATCAAAGATGGATGCAGGCCAGCTTGAGACAGGACGCCGTCTTGTTTATATGTTCTCTACGCGTTAAGCACTCACCCTCGCGCCGCGATGATGGCACACGCTTTGCCGTTGTGAAAGGAGCTATCTACTCGCTGATGGAACCAAGATACTCATTTGTCGTGAACTGTGCCTTTAATGGGTGCGAGATTTGTCTGAAAACGTAAAAAATTGTGCTTGAATATTGTTCTGTCCCAAAGCCTCATCAAGTTGGTAAGGTATGTACAACTTTGAAAGTCTCACATTGTTTCATAAAAATTTGGGTAAAATACAGGGTGCGGCAACAAACCTGAATCTGAATGGCTTTCGAATACAGTTTCCAGTAGGATTTGATATGTGCTATTTCAGGCCTAATGAAGGAGCTAGACGCCGAAAGCCTGCCTATAAGCCTCAAAATCCTTTCGAAGCCCCTTTTAGCAACCAATATTGTGAAAGCTTTCCTTGAGCCTGTTGGAATGAAACTTTGAACGTCTCACATTGTTCCATACATATTTAGGCTAAACACAGGGTGTGGCAAAAGTACTGACCGCCTGACAAAGCTTCACCATACTAGGAAGAAATGAGGTATCAGCATGACTTCCACTTTATATGTAATCAACTATCAGCTCCCACTAATATTCATAATATGCCACCAGAATTCGATAGAATCCCTCTGGCTTCGGCCCAGTGAGAAGAGAGCGAGGAAAAGCAACTGCCATGGGTTCGAAGGTGAGCACCTCATAAATCGTCCCATGCTCTCGTGAGAGTGATCTTAGAGGGAGTGAGTAAATTATGAGGAGCAACGCAGGCTTTGCACTACAAAAAGCTCAGCACGGGACAATCGAATATCCTAATGCTCAGGGAACCTGGAGAGGCGCTTTTGCAGATGCTGGGGCGTAGTATCGAAATTCCACAAGTTCGTCGGTATTCGAGCAAAATCGACCAGCACAAATAAATCAACAATGTCATCAAGAGACATGTACATCCCTGAACAACACCTCGACTGAGACTCAATTCAGATGACTACCAGCCGGGAATCAGCAAAAACCCACAAGGCGTAGTTGCGGCAGCAATTGTTTCGGCAGTCTCTAGGACATCACCATCTTGCAGTAATGGCCACCAGAAGCATGAATCGTAACCCGCTCAATATTTCTTTTGCAGTATTTTGGAGAGCGAAGCCTGCACAACCTTTTTCATTTTTTTCCGTTTTTTGAAGTCTGTTTTGGCGGAAGTTTTGGACGATTTTCATAACGCTCCACTGCGTCCGACGACGACGTGTTCTTCCTCGCACTCTTCGCGAGTGGGCATGGGCCGGAAGCTATCTTACCCATAATGAAATGTTTGATGATCATCTATAATTTGAACAAAATTAATGTTGATACCTCCTTTCCAGTTGAAATAGTGAGACTTTGTCGAGTGTACATTACTTTTGCCGCACCCTGCTAAGTCCTGAATCGTTGAGGCCTTGTACAGATATCACTAGAATTCAAGGTGGATACAGGATGCGGTATGCATTCGACAGAAGAGTCTGCACTTGTAGAGCACTGAATGTATGACGCTCGAGCGTTCTTGCCCCCACTCCTGCGACACAAGCTCAAAAAGAAACTGTACGGCTTTCGTCAGCCAAAATCGAAACAACCAACCACTCGATCCAACACAAATCCGACCATTATCGTTTTTCAGCGTCTGACGTGCCTCGAGCCTGAAAACTGCGTATCTGCCTTTAGCGTATGAACTTTTGCTGAAATTTAAGGTACATTCTGCATAACATTAGTAGGGTTAGCTTCTTCCACAACGGAAGCATGCTCAGTGGCTAATCAGCTGAGAAAAAAGAAAAAAGAAGCGTCTAAAACCTTGAACCAGGTCTTTTCCTGCCGTCTTCAATATCTACTGCTGTGATGTCTGAGGTTATGTCAAACGCGATCGCAGGGTATGAACGCGACTCGAGTCAAAATTATTATTGAACTAGTGGTTATGGATTAAAGCTAATCCGTATCAGCAGGCGGTGTTACCGCCTATAGTATAGATCAGCTGATTCGTGCAAGACCCAATGAGATATCATTCATGTAACATAACACCTCGGATGTGAGTCATAACACTCCGGTGGAGCCTCGCGCCAGGGAGCGTCGCTGCCGCGACCTTGACTTAGTTTTAGTGTCCTGATCCAAATCACTGAAATGAGTGCAAAATGCTCACGCCTTTTCTGATTTGTGGCCTAAGTAAAGGTTTTCTCGCAACTGTTCAGGTACCAGAACCGAATGCAACAGTTGAGAAAAATGCTTGAATCCCACCACGAGCTGCATTCAGACATACACAATTTCTGTATAGAATGGACTGTGAGAAACGGGAATCGGCAAGCGCCTTTTAGATCTTACTAGCACTGAGCTTCGTTTCATTGCCGGTGATTCTTTATTAGATCGAAGATTCCGGAAGCCACAATAATTTCGTTCCAGTGCTGACCTAGATAGCTATTCTCACCAATAAAATAGATCAATTTGGCTTTATTTATTTATTTAATTTATTTATTCACTTGCCCGATCGATGGCACGACGTGAAACAACCAGCTACCGTCGATACACATGTATCCTATATGCAGGGCGATGAATTTCCCACTGTATGTAGGACGGACCAAGACATTTATTTTACCGCACCTACAGTGCTCTGAATAATGATACAGCCACCTATAAATTGTCCAAGAACTCTGTTTGCAGAGTGATTCGAATAAAGTCTCTGAGTAAAAGATGTAGCCAATTTCAAAAAAGTCTCTAAGTAAAAGATGTAGCCAGTGTGGACGCGCATTCGCGCATCAATATCAAATTGTAGCTGGAAAACACAGAAAAATTTTTTCTTTATTTGTTTTGAAAATGTCGCTTTTCCTATTCTGCAAAATGATACAGCCACTGTACACGAACAACGGGAAACCAACAAAAAGGTACAAAATGCTAATATTACAGGCCGCTGGACCTTCTTCATTTTGCATATCCAGAAGTTTTGGCTATCTAGGCCCATGCGAAAATTTCAGAATGTTTTTAATCCATTTGGTGCCATGCTCCGATGAGGGCCTGTTTAAACTCCCTAACTCCTTTGAGATGGCTTCTCTCCACGTGACTCCTTTTCAGTATAAAACTCCAAAGAATTCTCCATCTGATAAAGGTCGGGTCCGTTCGTCGCCCAGGTCAGAAGGCACATTCGGCGACGGCTTCACGATTATGGAGTGCCCCGGTTGACAGGAAATGGCCCATTAACTTGCACGAAAACAAGGTTATGGTGTAGATTTCAACGCGCATGACGAGAGAAGGGCACGAAGCCTGAAGATGTAGTCATCGGATGGCTTATTCTTCCAAGAACGAAACAAAAATTTCAAAGATTACTGGGCCCCATGCCATGACAGCTCCTCCTCTGAAGATCTTTTTGGAAACCGAAGTCTGTCCCTCATGCTATAGTGCCGGTAGTCATCCGGGCAGTTCTGAGTTTTTTGTCGTAAGGAATGACAGTATGGAGGAAAAACAGTAAAGGAAAGGTGCACAAACTCCTGAACGTATCAAGCACCTCAATCGGATCTGCTCTCATCCATCTCTTGGCGACCAACACTGCTTTCGCTATATTCTGGGGTTTTGAACACTGCGCTCCTCATTTCTCGCCTAGAAATGGATTTGCACTTCTTCAGGTTCCAATTAGGTTGTCGGGAAAGTTCTCAGCGTTTTTGCGCATTCACAAGATAAATTCAAATATGAAAGCGCGTCAACATGAATCAAATCACATGTTGTGCTCCTTAGATAGACAAAAAGTTGCTCTTTCTGGATATATGCTTTTCTTGGAATGCCACAAGGTTTGCGAATTATTAGGGAAATTTTAAAGTACTGCAAAAAGGCACATGAATATTACAAGAGGAGGGGGTGAAGCATCCGATGGAACACTTTGTCTTCAGTTTCAGAAGAGCAGAAATGAGAACGAGTTGCTTGAATTTTCAATTGATCGAATCGCTTTAACTAAAACGGCAGAAAGCGATGAGCGTTCATACTTGCAGGGGATATCAACAAGTATTAGCCCTCAACAAACAAACATAGTTGACCACCTCAAGTAGCCTCGATTTGAATAAACCCAAAAAATGGGTGCCGCGCGACCCCTCGGAGCAGCAATGCGCGAGCACATTTTTCACAAATCGCCTCCACTGACTGGAGCAGTTGCAGGGTAAGGGCCCTACTCGTCCATCATATTCATCAGATTTAGCGCTAACTATGCCCCACTTCCCAAAACATCTAGACAGCTCCTTCAGTAGCAGTGTGTCCAGAAAGAATGGCGATTTGGTGTCGAGTTCTTTTTTTTTTTGTTTTCGCGCAACATAGATCGTCAGCCCTCCATCAAATTGAGATATACAAGTATGTATAATGTTGCCAAGAGTGTAGCAAATCGAATGGTGCCTATCCTGCGAGAAAGATGCACTCTGAGCCGAGTTATGATCCTCCGAAGTTGAAATTGCAAAGACGCTGAGAACTTTCCGGACAACCTATATAAACAGCTTTTGTTGACACCTTGAGCTCCAGCGAACATCTTGTTTCCGAGCATGACCAGGAAAACTTGACTCATCTTTTAAAATACTGCACTTGTCTCTATCTGAAAGCATAGCAGGACCCTCAGTACTCCTTCTGGTTTCATTCCAAAACCCTAGTTGAAATTATCGAGGGGTGCGCAACGCCGTATCCATTTTCGCGCAATCTGACATTTGGATGTCTGCAGACCTTATTTTGGGGTGAATTAATCTTTCTTTGAGTCAGATAGCAGTTTTCTTCTTGTCATTACCTGAAAATGGTAAGCCTACAGCAACAATACAGCTTCAGCAAGTGGAGGTCAAAAGCGACGAGAAAATCCGAAGTGGCTGTATCATTTTGCAGAATAGGAAAAGCGACATTTTCAAAACGAATGAAGAGAATGTTTTGTGTTTTCCAGCTACATCTTGATATTGATGCGCGAATGCGCGTCCACACTGGCCACATCTTTTACTTAGAGACTTTTTTGAATCACTCTGCGAACAGAGTTCTTGGACGATTTCCAGGTGGCTGTATCATTATGCAGCGCACTGTAGGTGCGGTGAAGTAAATGTCTTCGTCCGTCCTACATACGGTGGGATATTCATCGCCCTGCATATAGGATACATGTGTATCAACGGTAGCTGGTTGTTTCACGTCGTGCCATTGATTGGGCAAGTGAATAAACAAATAAATAAATAAAGCCATATTGATCTGTTTTATTGGTGAGAACAGCTATCGAGGACAATACTGGAACAGAATTACTGTGAATTCCGGAATCTTTGATCTAATAAAGAATCACTGACAATGAAACGAAGCTCAGTGTTAGTAAGATCCAAAAGGCGTTTTCTGTATCGCCGATGTAATCGAATCGAAAGAAACTTCGCCCACGGAGCCGTTTCCCGTTTCTCAAAGTCCATCCTATCCAGAAATTCTGCATGTCTGAGTGCAGCTCGTGGTGGGATTCAAGCATTTTTCTCAACTGTTGCATTCGGTTCCAGTACCTGAACAAATGCGAAAGGACCTTTACCTACAAATCAGAACAGGCGCCAGCGTTTTGCACTCATTGCAGTGATTTGAATCAGGACACTAAAACTGAGTCAAGGGCGGGGCAGCGACGCTCCTTGGCGCGAGGTCAGGTCGCAGCAAGGGCAGTTAGGATCATCCCACGCGTGATAACCCAATTCGAGTGTCCTGTCCAACATCGACGCTTGAGCATGCTGTTAAAGTGCCGACCAAGGATGTTCGAAGAAAAGGGTTTTTTGAAAATCGTCTCACCGATCCAGTTTTCTTTCAAAACGTCGCATATTCGTTAAAAGCTCTCCTTGAGCTATGTCTTTAACTGACATTTTAGCCGCAGCACCCAAATCGACCAAACGTTGCAGGTTTGATACCTGATCACCCTAAAATGATAAGCTCTCAAATATGGTGACAAAACCCTACATTCGTACCTTAGTCACTCAATAATTCAAGCAGCTTAGTTGATTAATTTGAGGTGCGTCTTTGATGGCAATTTTGCGCGTGCCGGAAGGATAGTTTGAGATGGTCCAACACTGGTAGGAGCGTGGCAGAATCCCATTTCAAAGCTCTCCTGCCAATTACGATCTAGTCCAGCTCAACCCGCAATTCATTCCAAGGAACGCGGAATGCGCTTGAAAGTTTCAAACAAAAGTGTATTTACTGATGTACGTAATTAATTCCTTACATGGTCGTATGAAATGAAAGTACAGCTTACAAAACTACTCCTGCTCTACTGAACAAAGCTGTGAAACAAGTAAGTAACATAACTGTAGATGAACACCGAGCATTGGTACACCAAATAGTAACAACTCGTTGATCGTGTTGATCCCACCATGACTAATCAAATACTGTAGATTAGGATGAGCTGAAATAGTACGTGGATTGCCGTTCAATCGCGTCATTTCAACTATGAATGATTGAGCATACCTAGTATGTGCTTGACGGGTACCCAACTACTGAGCCGTACATTCTTCGGAACGGTGACATTCCTTGCCCATAAGAGCGATTCGAAAGCCGAATTTGTCTGCCAAATCACCGTGAATGGCGACTGTGAGAACGCGTCGAAGAATTTCTGTGCAAGTTCCACTGGCATATATTGAGCCTGAATATGGAGACGTTGAGCCAATTATTCGATACCAGTTGCGATAGCGCAGACTACTGCGTTCATCATACTGCGGCTATGTGCGAAATAAATCGTGCGATCGTTTTAACAGTGAAAATTGAGCCCAATCTGAATTGTTCTACTGTTCACGCAATAGTGTGTGCTAGCCCAATTGGTCTACCATTACACTTTCTCGCTCTTTCACTCAACTCTGACCTTGCCCCCGAAGTATGGGCTGTTTTGAAGCTGGATTAAAAATTTTCAGCTGAGCACTGAACATTTTAGCTACCACCCACCCTACAGTAGGCGGCGCTCAGCTTGCTTCATCTGTGCTCCTGACTTCTTAACCCATGTCTCACCTCCTCAGGTAAATTCTGAACTTCGCGACAAATGTACAAGCAAGCGAATCCTCATATCAGGATGTTTGTGGATAACACTAATATTTTTATTTATATAACGGGTGATATGGATATGATCAGAGAAATTAATCAGCATAAATTACAATCACTACTCGCATTAAATATCAAGCCGTTCTTAAATTCGATAAAGGGGACAAATTGAGCGTGTGGGTGGAGTGACGGCGGGTATTGCCCGCTTCCTCCCCCCCTTGCTGGCACTTGGTGGCATGAAGAAGCGTCGCCAGCACTTGGTGGCATGAAGAAGCGTATGAAGCGTCGCGCGACCGAGTTGAGGGAGGGTCACATTGGGCAGTTTTGAACTACTTTTTCGTAATTTTTAGGTAATCTCGGACGATCTTGCCTATTTGCCATGTGTAGCTCTCCCAATCCTCCACTCCCTCTATTCGATGGCTCAAAAGAAGTAGAAAAGGTAATCCGTACATGCTACAACTCCTTTAAACGGGAAAGCCATAACGCGCAATCTTTCCACGGATGGGAAGGGTCGCTCCTACGCGCGATGTTGCGGCACATGATGCTCGTAGAGGCGCGGACCTCTTTAGACCGGCGCTAGCTTCAATGCCCTTTGACCCTCCACCGAAGCTTATCCTTTCCAGCAGCGATGTTTCCTTACCTGTGCAATACTTCCGAAGCTGACCAGAATAAATGGTTCTGTCGTGAGCGATGACCAGTACAACTGTGGGAATTCATTCGAAACAGCATCAAATCGTTTTTTCACATCCTCAATGGCTAGACCCTCATATAGTTGTGGTCTTCTGATGGCTAAAGATCTCATGACTGCCGATTTTGACGAGCGGACGCAATTGATGAAAGTGAGCGGGTGCGCTGTCGAATTGCTCCATGTTGCACTGCTCAGTGAGATGTTCAGGTGACGGAAGCCTGTAGCAGGTGCTCTGCAGTTGACAGGGTTGGCTTTTCTTGAATTCATCTCCGGCAGCAATGTAACATAGTCCCTCGGATTCCTTAATAGATATTCTTATTCAGGCGCGTAAAATCAATAATTATATTTGAGGGTCTAGGTTGCCTAGGCTCTCACATTTTACTGACACCGCTGAAATGCTTCACTCGATTATTAATCGGTCGAACAACTTCGAATAGTAGCTCTGATCGACCAGCATAGAACACTCGTTCGGCTTCTAATTGAATGGCTTCGAACTGCAACAACACCAGTATCCACTATCAACTCCGCAGTGGACGCATACCTGTGGGGATCCTCTCCTAGCGAACATGCTGTTCAATACATATAACTGATAATATCTGGTCACGATGAGGATGATTTGGGAAAGAGTGTTGCCCAGACGATGTAGGAATGGCATTCCGTGACCACTATACGGCGTTGCTGAAAAAGATTACTTTGAGCGCACATCCCGCCCTTTGCAAGGAGGCGTGAGCCATCTGCTTTGTCATTAATTGGAGAATGCTGGGGGCAGGCACAATCTGTTCACTATTGATGGGAGAGCGTGTTGGGGTGCCAAATTCACGTTGCTATGTCAAGTGATGTAATCGAAATGCTCTAGTTTCTTTCATCTATCGAGATCCAGATGATGCCCATCTAATAAAGTGGGGTGCTTGTTCGAGCTATCAGCGCGCTATGTTTGGCTATACTTTGTGCGCCCTTCACATCTTGAAGTCAGTAGTATAGGGTCAACCATGAAAAAATTTTGTATATGGGACTTGGAGGTTCAGCAGTTCACCAATCACTGAAAAACGAAATGAAGTGGCCAGAAACCCGAAAAATATATTCCGTGGGAAGGGTGGCACCCAAGAAAAGAGTTTGCGTCAAAATGGTTCAACCAGATCATGACATCCGGATTGTTTCACCGCACGCGGCGAGTCCTTTTTCGATCCCGTTGTGGTCGCTCCAGTTTGGATGCTGCTGGCGGACATCCCGAACAAAACGGTGTCAGCCGGAGCCAGCTTCACCTCTTCAAATCTTAGAGCGTCTCAGAAAGTCACAAACAATCTCAGATCACATTGAAATTTTCTGATTACCCACATTATGAATGATCGGTAGGACTGGCCTGCTGACGCCGTTTGATCCTTCTGGGGACCACTAAGGCGGACCCAAGGGGGCCGCCGGCCAATCCTCCTGGGCGCCGCCAACAGCGGATCCCTTGATGATGGCCTCGCCGGCTTTATAAGGGGGCAGTGGCGCAACTTTCGGCTCGCGCGCTGTGCGCGCATTGAAGGACATAGAAGCTCCGGTGGATAGGTAATTCGAAGTATTACAAATAATTGTAGTTAAGCCTACGACCATCATCGGCTTTGACTGGCACTACGAGATACCAAACCTACTTACAACCCTTGCCTATCCAGGACGGTTTCCTTTCAAGGCAGTAGTTGGCATTCTTGAGCCGAATATGAAAATAAAGTCGAAGTGTTTAGTAATACAAAAGTAAAGGAACTGTCCAAAGCGTGATAATAAGGCCTCTTCGCACCGATGATTCCGAGGTCAGACACGGTAAAAAAGGGGCGAGCCATGCTGAAACGGGCGGCAGCTTTAAGAAAAAAAGCGTCCTCTGCGCAGCTCAGAGGCGCTCCTTTCACCGTGAATTTGCTACCTATAATTTCCTTAGACCTGTAGCTTTCATCTGGCCACTTCCACCACTGTTCCAATAACTCCACGTCATCTTCCATGGCTCCTTCTTTGTACCCGATAGGACAACAGGAAGCGATAACAAATGGCTATGAGTACGCAAGCTAACGTCTTCCAAGCACCCAATCACTTTCCGCAGCTCCCCATCCCTTCTATATGATCTCTTCCTACGGGACGGGAAAAATCCAGGCTGTACCGGAGCCCAACCACACATTTTTCAAGCACAGTCCAGTGAGGACACTCTTTCCCCTACTGCGGGCAGATTTTTTTTTTGTTGCCTTCAGAATCTCATTGCTGACCGCGAACAATTCTTCCCTACGTTTCGGAGCTGAACTGAAACTTTTAGGTCTGAGTACCGTTTATTTCGTAGTCCTTAGTAGGCTCTGTATTTCTTAATTTTTGATGATCCGTGGCCCAGGCTTCAGTAGCACTCATCCCGAAAAACGCATTTTTGGAGTAAACACTGCCCATTCAGGATACGCTTCCTCATAACGGGAGTGCCTTGACTTGACACTGATCCGACCTTTGTAATTTGTCCTTCAGTAGTCCCGAACGTCGTGACAGACAGACGGTTAGACGGAAAGAGAGATTGAGCCGAATGTACGTCCACATCCCAACTTCTCCCCACGTCTGTGCCTTGGGTTTGGTTAAAGACAGTGTTAGGGGTAATGTTGGTGATGAGAATCCCTAAAAGGAGTCGTTCACTCGAAAGCTACGGGTTTGGAAAGCCTATTTGCGGCGAAATCCCCCACGAAGAGCGCGCTTTTTCTTCACTATCCTGTTACTAGGCACCTCTACTTTCACATTCACTTCTTCTTTTACTTTTCTGCCGAATTTCCTCAAACACTGCCTTTAAGTGGGCTCTTTGCTTTTTGTCCCATGCACTACCTATCCCACAATTGATCCGACTCTACAGGTTGTTCTTCAGATAGTTCCAAATTCCAGAAAAAAAAAACAGACAGGCTAATCCTATTAGGCCATTCCGACTGGGCTCCGAACGGGCTGCGCAAACTCCATAAGGAAGGAAGGAGCTACTCTCGGATCGCAGCGCTACAGTAGCTTCCAAAAGTTGCTTAAGACCATTAGAACTGAGTTACTCGCCGTATTTGCCAACTTTTGAACCCTCTGTCCCTTTGATAGCCCATGCCTCTACTTTTGATGATATACCCTTTGATCTGACTTCGCATGCCTCTAGTTTTAATCAGAATTTGCAATTCCGATCAGTATTGATCAGTAGCTTCAGCCCTGCAACATCATTATTTCTGCAACTCTACCTACATAAAGACAGCATTAGGGGTAATGCATTAGGGGTTTTTGAGAAATCCCTAAAAGAAGCCACCTACATGGGAACTATAGGTCTATGAAGCCTATCTGTGGCGGAATTGCGGTGAAAAAGCGCGCCTCCGAGCTGTAGAAGACGCCTTGGATGACCGACCCCGCTTCCTAAGCTCGACTTTGCTGAAGAATGACTGAGGTGTAGAGTACTGAGCATGATAGCAGAATGATACTTATCGTATCGTATTGAAGCCGTATTGATCGAAAGAGGTAGTGCTTGACGTGGCAGCTTTCGTGGTGAAGTTGTTTACCGGCCAGTGAAGATTGGAATGAATTATGCAACCGAATTAATCCTACCATTGTCTTTAAAGGAATCGTCCACGGAAAAATGAGTTTTTTCTTATTCATTATTTATGTTGTATTTGCCTAATTTGGGCCGCATGCAAAGCCACACGCGAAAAAAATGTGGATCTGGCTATGATACAGCACCACAAAGTCTCGGCCGGGTATGCGGGGCCTCCGAGCAAATGCCCATTCCGTGGTCCGCCGCGTTCGGAGACGTATTGTAGGAACAGAAAGTTTCGTGAACAGACCCACTCTCACTTTCCAATCGCGGTGGATGACGGGACGGGGCTTTTACTCGCCCCCTCCCCCCCGGTCGAGAATTTGGGGAGCTGTATCTCAGACGAATTCTCATTTTTTCACGTAAAACTTTACATGCGGCCCTTATTAGGCAAATACAACATAAATATATGAGTAACAAAAAACCCATTTTTTCCGTGAACGACTCCTTCAAGGATTTGGTTCAGTAACTGTTACCTGTTCTCGCTCAAAACCGATAATTTCCCTTTAACCCGTCTATGGACCATTCTGGAGAGGAACTGCTATTTTGTGGAAAGTGTCGTCAATCTAAAAGACGCCCTACTCGCATGGGCAGATTTCCTCTAACTGCTCCATTAAATAACGGTTCACCTTAGCTTATCTTTTCCCGACGTGTGGGCTATTTTTGGAACCTAAGTGAGGACTTAAATTTGAGCATCGGGCATTTTAGAGCAAGTCCCGCCCACGGCAGACGGAGCTAGGCTTAGTTCTTATGTGCTCTTAAGATTCGGTAGAGCAGTCCCTACCGAGTCCTAACTTGCCCAACCTCTCCAAGCCCATTTCTAACTTGCCCCTTATGTGCTCCGTACTCGGTGAGCCCCTACCCAGTTCTAGCTGCCTTATCTCAACAGTTTCATCCCTGACCTTTCTGATTAAAAGCCCAGACGACGACTTTAACTTGTGCACCCATCGATTTCCGCGTAAGCTCCGCCCACGGTGGGCGGGGTTAGGCTCAGTTCTTCTGTGCTCCGCACACATTGGTCAGTCCCTAATCAATCCTAACTAGCCCAACCTCTCCAGGCTGCAGTTCAGTTAAGAATGCATTATGCGATGAATGGACACACACACTTAGACACAAACAAACAGACCAAACTTCTGGTTTATATATTGGTAATGGATACTATCCTGAGAGGACTTCACTCACTTGTCTTGGGAATGGCACTCGGGTTTGCTGGCACATTGAACGATGTGATATAACCGTCGGCAACCGGCCAATTTGAGTATTGAATCACAGAAGAGTTGAAAATATATGCCAGGCCGCCCATACATTCCTGGAAAGAGCCTGAATCGAGTTGTCAACTTTTCTTCAGCCATGAGCTGGCTCGGTACTGCTATAAACTCCATATCTCGTGAGGGGCAGGAATGGGGATTCATTCAAAATCTCAAAACTTCAGACATATTCATCTAGGGGTGACGGGCCGCAAACCTCTTTTGATTCCATATGTGCATGCTTGCTGTGGTACTGGAAACCAAATGCAAAAATTCGTACAAAGAAAGTGAAATTCAAAAAGGAATAACTTCTTAGAAGTCACGATAAGCTGACATTCTCAAAAACGTGGGCGGGCTTAAAAAGTCCTACGAAATGGTTTGGTGCGCTGAGATGCGTTGTAGGAAGAAGCCAAGAACCAGCATTCAAAAAAATTTCTCCCCCATCATCTGATCTACAGCTCCACAGTGGTAATTTAAATCGAGAAAATTTCTCAGTTTTTGAAAAGTTTTATTGGAACGAACCAAGAGTGAGGTACCGGCTGTACTCAACTGATCTATAGGATGATGTGAATGTGAATTTTCTGTGCAAGACGCCCTTTAAAGACAACAATATTTTTGCTGTACCTGCAGGAGATGATCCAGCAGTATGACATCAACTTTCTGTGTTCGTAAAAACTGAAGGAGTCGCTGATCATCCAACATTCGTTCGCAGTGTGTTTGATGTTGCTCGAGCATTCTGAATCAATTAATACCGTCGATATATTGGTTCTAAGAGCTAGTGTAATCTCACTTGTAAAAGATGAAAGGTCCCCGTAAATCCCATGGTCGATCCAAATCGATAGGCACATTCTGTTCCCACATTAAGCTTCCAGCTGTACGCATAACTTCCATGCCTAAGACACTACAGTTGCTCGGTAGTGCGGAAGTGGAAAGGAAATGAAAAGAAATGGCTAAAGGCTCATTAGCGCTACTGTAGTCGCTAATCTTTCTGTTTTTCTGCGTACTGTATCGTTGACCTATCGATTGGGAACCTGCGAAATTGTGGTATGTTGCAGTGATACGCAACATGTGACGCTCTACTTCACTTGACGGGGGAGATCGTAAAAGTAGACTGATTGTGAATGGAGCTCTGAGAAGCTTCCAGCTGGGGTATCCATCTGAAACATTCCTCATACCTTATGAATAAGCCCCTAAAGTTCATTAGTAGCAAACATCCAAATTCCTCAATAGTCAAATCAAATTAGCGCACCCCCTGCCTTCGATCAAGGAAGAGTTCCGAGATCACCAAGTGCAGATTCACCTCATTTTCCAGATATCTATTCATTTTTTCTGCAACTCTAAATATATTAAAGGACATAAGAAATGAAGTAGTCAAGGACTCTCTAGTAGCGTCATTAGACGTTTTAGTTTTAATGAACGTGCTATGCTGCTCGGAGTACTGTTAGTGAAACGATCGGAGCTCCACGGATCTGTTATGTGTGGCGGTCATACGCACCACACGACACGCCCACTTGGAAAAAATCGTGGAAGTGGACGATGTGAAGTGTTATTAAATGGCTTGAAGTTAAGTGAGGCTCTTTATTATTACAATACCCTGCAAGCCCATGGTCTCTACACTTGGAAACGAATATTGGGCTCACTGTTGGCTCTACTAGATTTACACGGTCGGCGTTATTAACATTACAAGGCCATCCATTCGCTATCTCCATATTGCCGAAAGGGGCAGGTTGTCTCAGTTTCGTTTCTACAGAACATTCACTTCTTCTCGGTGCTTTCCACCTTATTCAAGCACATTTGGAATTTTGTGAGCTCGACTTTTGCACAGATGAAGTGGCTTTAAATTCTCACAGCCATGGACAGCTTCTTAGCCCAGTTCTTAGTCCAGTTCCAGTAGCCCAACAAAAAAAGCTTTGCAAGTTTGTTTCCTGCATGATCTGTGACTTGGAACGGTCATCACTGTATCGTTCGAGGCTCACTTGATTTCTATGGAGAAACACGTGAAAATCAATGAAAAGATCTATTAAGATGAGACTTTTAAGAAAGCTGTCGTATAAACAGGGACATTCCAATCTAATATCCCTCAACAGCATCACATCCAGCTTGTAGAGCCAAAACTCTCTACAAGCTGGATATCATGCTTGTAGAGAGTTTTAGCTGATATGAGGAGCTAAGAGCATGATAGCAGAATGATATTTATCGATCGTATTAAGAGCCGTATTGATGGAAATGGCGTGACGCCTGACGTGTGAGCTTTCGTGGTGAAAGCGCTCACCGGTCAGTATCGAAGATTGGGATGAATGATGCAACCGGATTAACCCTACCGATGCCTTCAAAGGAATCGTCCATAGAAAAATGAGATTTTATATTACCCCTTTATTTATGTTGTATTTGCCTAATGTGGGCCGCATGCAAAGCCTCACGCGAAAAAATGTGAATCTGGCTAAGATACAGCACCACAAAGTCTCGGCCAGGTGCCGGGCCTCCCAACAAGTGCCCACCCAGTGGTCCGCCGCGGTCGGAGACGCATTGTAGGAACAGAGAGTTAGGTGGACAGTCCCACTCTCCCTCCCCAACAGCGGCGAACGAGGGCGCGGGGCCTTTACTCGGAGGCCCCGCTCACCCGGCCGAGACTTTGTGGTGCTGTATCTCAACCGGATTCACATTTATTTGCGTGGAACTTTGCATGCGGCCACATTAGGCAAATACAAAATAAGTACATGGGTAACAGAAAAACTCATTTTTCCGTTGACGATTCCTTTAAGGATTACTTGACCCATACTGGACCTTGCACACCTGCACGCCGCGTTACGAAATCCTGTCTTAGAACGATACACTCCTTTCGTGTGCAGTTGTTTATAGGTTATCATAAAATCTTGTGCTGTTGTACCGAACTGAATGAACCATTCCCTCCATGGTAACACGGAGCTCAAGGCTCATAAGTTGTATGGTACTCATCACGCTCGATGGTGTCCAACTACTAGAATAGTCTCCTCCTTGAAGTGACGAGAGAGAGAGATGTCTCCCATCCCATCCCACATATTAGTTGGCACTTCTCATGAGCTTCCCATACCGTACGTGTTTAGACCGTACTCCCGGGACCGGGCCTATTTTCTTCGGCAAAAATTTCTTTAAGGCTTATATGTCAATGAATAGGATTATTTGGAAAGTTGCACAATCTATCCGCTTTCAGATTCGATCAGGTCAATCTAGGTGGCTCCACTTCACAGACTCCGCCCAATAGACCTTTAATCATGTAATATTATACTTCACCGGACGTGGCTTGTGACGACTTTTACCTCTTCAAAGGCACATCTACTTCCCTATTCATCACATCACTGCGAGTTTCAAATGAAGTATGAAGTAACAATCTTATCAACTTACAAAGTTGATAAGTGGTGCTTTCAAAAACAGTTTGTTGTTTATTAGGTTGTAAGGAAAGTTTTGGCCGGTTTTTGAAATTTCAACTTCGAGAGATCATAACTCGGCTCAGAGTGCATCTTTTCTCACAGAGTGAGCACCATTAGATTCGCCACACTCTTGGCAACACTATGCATACCTACTCATCTCAATTTGATAAAGGGCTGATAATTTATATTGCGCGAAATGAAAAAAAGTCGACTTCGAATCGCCACTCTTTCTGAACACACTGCTACTGAAGGAGCAGGCCAGATGTTTTGGGAAGTGGGGCATAGTTAGCGCTAGATCTGATGAACATGATAGACGAGTAAGGGCTTCACCCTGCAACTGCTTCAATTAGTGGAAGAGGATTTGTGAAAAATGCGCTTGCGCATGACTGCCGTGGGGGGTCCCGCGGCACCCATTTTTTTGGATTTTTCCAAATCAAGGCCACTTGAGGTGGTCAGCTAAGGTTGCTTGTTGAGGGCCAATACTTGTGGATATCCTCTGCAAATATGGACGCTCATCGCCCTCTGCCGTTTTAGTTAAAGCGATTTGATCAATTGAAAATTCGAGCAGCTCGTCCTCATTTCTGCACTTCTGAAACCGGAGACAATGTGTTCCATCCAGTGATACACCCCCTCCTCTTGCAGTATTCACATTTGTGGTCACCTTCGCTGGGACTCGGCTAAACAAGAACTCTTGAAGTGAAGTCATCTTAAAAGTGCCATTTTCGCAGCACTTTAAAACTTCCCTAATAAATTGAAAACCTTGTGGCATTCCAAATAAAACATATATTCTGAAAGAGCAACTTTTTCTCTATCTAACGAGCACAATATGTCAGCTGATTCATGTTGACGCGCTCTGATATTTAAATTTATCTTGTGATTGCGAAAAAGCGGCCAGAACTTTCCTTACAACCTAATAGTATCAATCGATTTGTCACCGCCTTGAATAGTACGAGCAAAATACGCTTAATCAAACTTCATTACAATTCTGAATGATGTTCTGATGCATGGCGCAATCAAAAGCCTAGATCAAGGTCAGCATGAAATGAACTGGTCGCTCTCACTCAAAAGACAGCTTACTCTCACAAATAAAGTTCTTGAAAGTCGTGATTGTTGCTATTGATGATGAATTCTTAGTTATTGATAGGTATTAAAATTTATCACTAACTTTTAACCGAAGTGACACCCATGACCAATTTTACGGTGTTTTCACATTGAAGCTGAGCCCCGCGAAAAAGAAAAATGTGTTCGGTTGAGAAATAAGTTCCCGCGGTTTTTTTGTTCGCTGTTTTTCACATTGTTTCCTTATCTTTCGACGAAGCTTACATATGTTTTTGATAGAGCTTTTTCAGCTCTACAAAATGGTACTGCCTTTTATTCAAATCACTCAACTTTTTGCTGTTTTCAAGAATCACAAATGCAGCACTCTGCAAAAGTGTGCACTTTCGTTATCTTCTCTTCCTCGCCTACAAAAGAGATTGTGCATATAAGCATTCGATAGGGCTTTTCTTGCTCTACAAGATGATGCCATTCTTCCTTTGAATTTTTTCACATTTTGATTTCTGAGGCTTAGAAATTGGGCACTCAGCAAAAACACACCCGCACTTTTTTCGCCAGAAATCGAGCTTTTACCAAACAGTTTTATACACGAAAACCTCCAATTATTACGGAAGATTGGTGAGCGATGTCTTTTTCCCTCATTTGATTCAATCTGATGTGGAAAAGGTCAGCTTTTAAGGACCTCGATGCGCCAAAAGTGCAGATTTTTCCCTACAAATTACAACATTTTTAAGCATTAAAAATACTAAACAATAAAACGATTAGAAGCAAATGAAGCTATCTTGTAGAGCTGGAAAAGCTCTATCCAAAACATATGCGCATACCTTTTTTGGTCTCGATGGTAGACGAGGAAGATGAAGTGTAGGGAATGCCAATTTTCGCCTTCTGCTTAAAACCTCATAAATATAAGGAAATCGAGGGAATCGAAAAACAGATAATAGCCTTTGTAGAGCAGAAAAAGCTCTATCGAAAACATTCATAAGTTTTGTCGAAAGATGAAGGAAACAATGTGAAAAACAGAGAATAAAAAATCACGGGACCTTATTCCTCAACCCATAACAAATGCACTCATTGAGAGAGATTTTCCGCTGAATTTTTTTTTTTGCCACTGAGAACGATCTTAAACCTGTGACTCTGGCAGATATCAGTAATCGGTCACACAGCTTGCGCAAAAGAGCCGAAAGGAAAGCAATGCGATCGGTAAAGCGAGTGAAATTCCAAAGAGACCCACCTTCATCGCTGTGGACATACAAGCTGATTCGTGTCCATCCGGAGGGCAGGGGTATCTCACCAAAACCAAAATCAAAAATGAACGTCTGGATCCAAGTGATGTTGGCAGTGGGTCCTAGTGCTTCACCAACTTGTCGCATCATCACATCATGACTATAGCAGCCAGTTGACGGAATCAGAACCACGTTGAAAGCTTGAGCTTTCACAAATAGTGTGGAGACGAGGAAGAAAAGCCGAAGCATGGCACGATCGACAACTGATTGAGGGAGAAATGCCAAGAGCAGTCACGAACGTGACAATTCAAATTGACTACGAAGTGACACACCAGACGACTGTCGCGGTACAGCAGAATTGGAGCGAGTTAACGTCACATGAAGTTGTTGTAGCGTTGCCATTCTACAGATGCTGCAGCCCTTGGAAAACAATCGACGATGAACATCCGATTTCGGTCACCTTACCTGTACTTCACCAAGAGGAACGGAACCGTTGTGAGAAGGGTATCTTATTAGGTCGTAAGGAAAAGTGCTGGCCGGTTTCCACAACTCTATCTATAAAAAATCATAACTCGGCTCAAGCTGCATTCTTCCACCCACAGTAGGTCCTATTCGATTTGTCATAATTTTACAACATAAAGCTTGATTGCCTATTCCATCTCCTTGAAAATTAGACGATTCGAACTACGAGGAATTGTGAAAAAAGGACCGCAAGTGATTATGACACCTGTACACCCTAATCGAAAAGGAGACATTTAAAAGTACAAAAAAAATGCAGAGGGACTAGGTCTGACAAAGACTTTGAAAGTTGCATTTGCGAATCGTTCAAATTCTGAAAAATGAGCTCTGAAATACATATGTGATCACACAATACTGTTGCATACAAACGCGCAACCCATTTTTCAAATAATGATGAACTCATTAGGAATATCTGAATGAAGATCCAATATTTATAGCCATTTCCGCAGGAAAATATGTAAATGACTTTGCAGTGTTTTCATTAAAGATAGTGATAGGGGTAATGTGGGTGGTATGGAATACCAATAGGAGTATCCAGTGAAAAATTACTGATTTGAAAGTCCTTGCATGGCGAAATCCCCCGCAGAAGGCGCCCCCTTGAGCTGTGGCGGAGGCGGCTTCATCAGGGCGTGCCGCCTTGATCCATGGCAGCACGCCTCCTACCGACGAGCTTCCCTGATTGGCTGGGGTGAGAGGAGCCAAGACGAGCGGCACGGCTGAAGCGATCGGGTGCTCTTTCGCAAACAGAGCGTCGCATACCCTTTTCTAATCAGCTGATTATCTTTTTTAGTCGTTTTGATTTTTGCTGCTCACCCATACAGTTTGCGAGTTTATCTTCACTATTCTTCTTTTCTTTTTCATTAATTCTCACTTGATGTCTTCGCTCGTTTGTACTTGACGATGGGATGCCTTCTAAGTTTTTTTGTATTAATTCCTCGCTGTTTTTGCGCATTAATTACCTGGATACATGCCAATGGCAGAGTCACCCTGGCTACCCGCCTCTTGACAGAATGGTCGTCCACGTGGAGAATCAGGGGTGGGAAAAGGGCTCTATTTTTCCAGTTTCTGATCATTTAGTTTCGTTTTTTCTCTACCGTCGTATTACAGTTCATCTCGCCCGTCATATTCACCACCTTTTTTCACTTTTCGTCCGGATTTTCCCTACCACGGCCTTTGAAACACTTGATCATTTGGAACTTCTGGCTACTCGTTCCCGTTTTAAATTCCATACATATCGTTCCATCCAACTCGCTGAGTTCTGCTTGTGCAGTGTTCACGTAGGTGGTTGACTCCGTTTCTGCTCGACCAACTTTGGCGGAGGCAATGGTTCGCATGAGACATGACGAAACACACCTTATACCTCCGTTAACTCTGGTATAAATACCATTTTGAACTATTGCTATATCACAACGGGGTTGGAGAGATAAGATTTATTGCGCATGAGCAGTGTGACATACATTGAAGATACAATACATTGATTAATACCGTGGAATCGTATATGGGAATACAAGGGGCGATTAGAATCGCTTATGACTATCATGATGAATAATGTTGACATCGATACATGTTGGTGACCCCGCCACCAAATACTAAAAGGTTAACTCAATGCATAAAATAATGATAATGACATATGTTGGCATAACAGAAATAGTACGTTTCGAGGACATACATAGTAATGGCACGATAAGATGCTGCGGCTACATAAGAGAAGACGCATACAAGGAAGAATCAGAAACACTCATATACCAGAAGAGGGAGAGGTGGAAATAGGTAAGATTTTGGGTGCTATGTAGTAACGGAACCCGCTTAGTGTGCTCCAACGCCCAGCCTGCATAACATCAACTTGATGAACTCCCATGTTGAGCGCTTGCGTTGCTGCCCCACCTCTGAAAGAGTGTGACGTTAAGCTAAAGTGTTGCAGGTTAGCCTTGTTGAAAAGATGCTTGAGCCTATCCTGTAGGGTTGAGATTGCTAAGAGACCTGTGGAACCCGACTGAAATAGGAACGTAGCATTACTCACCGAACCTATATACTTACTCCATAGAGCTGCTTCCGCCTCACTAAAACGGAAAGCTACGAGCGCACCTTTTGAGCCTTGGTCCGTTCTGGATTTTTTGATATTAACCTGCCATTGACCACTACCTGCGTGCTTAATGTCCGCTAACCGAAGATTTTGGGCCTCGCTGATTCTGAGAAGGGCTTTGAACTGGATGAGAGCTAGCGCTGCTGCTTGGATAACTTTAGGATCGGTGTCTGCATTGCCGAGATTTATGATAGTCCTCATGTGATGTGGTTGTATTTTGGCGCGGTGCTTGCAAGGTGATGCAGCTCGCTTGATGGCTTGAAGCAGAGAGTTTTGAATATCCTGGACGACTCCCTGCAACGGTCCAAAGAAGTAGTTGAGGGCTGCTACAACCGTAGTCATTGTTGAATGCTTGCCATCCGCCGAAAATTTAGCTAAGTAGAGATTTCTAGCTTGCGGAGTGGGAATGTTGCTCATATAGGGTAACGTGATTCAGTGTCGCTCAACTTATATGAAGATAGAGTTACTCGAGACCACCAATTTGGATAATGCTTCTGTTCTTCACTCGATATAAAATCAATTTATAACAACTCGAACTTCTCAAACTTCTGAAATCTGTAGATTAGTGAACAGAACAATTATGCGCAATAATCGATAAAGGTAGGCGAGAAGAAAAAGAACCCTTTCCTTGCTCCAGCAGGGTCTTTATCCCCCCTTTTCTCGCACGATCAGAGTCCTTGACCAGGCTCCCTAGATCAAGACGACATCGTCGTCACTCCGGCCTCGACGCAAGTGTCTTCTCCATCCATCTCGTGAGCGTTTTCGGCCATCAAGATCCATAACTCTCTTCGAACTTCTTCCACCTGCGCTCGAGCGATATACTTCTTGTCTGGAACTGTACAGACGGCTTTATGATGGAACCCAATTTCGGCTGGGCGCAGGTCCTGAAATACACTGTCGCTTAGTCTTTGGCAATACCAGCACTCCCTGGAACGGTAGCGGCAAGAGTGGCCCCTCGGGGCTTCAAGGCAACATTCACACAAGCCCTTCTCATACACTATGTCCAAACGCGTATCTCCGTCCCGCACATGGGGACAGGCATCCGAGAAGTGAATGCCTTCTGCTCCGCAAAACGCACAAATCCTCCAAGGAGGTACACCCAAAGACTCGTCTCTTCTATCCCGAAAAAGGAAGCGTTCCAAATCGTGCTCCATTCGCAATAAGTGTGCCCGTAATCTTATTATGCGGCGACTGATTATTTCGCTGGGACCTTCCATCTTTCGGACTTTGGGTGACGGCTCATCCCTTTCCGACCAGTACTCGTCTTCACTCGATTCGTAGTTGACCTCGCGGACCATTTTTCTCCAGTAGCTTTCGTCATCGTCTTCCTCGTCTTCCATCTCGAAGTGACGTTCTTCGTCCTCTCTTTCCTCGGTCATCACCGTATCGCGGTCCATCGTTTCACCGACTTCGTCGATTTCCTCCAAGGACGTCGCCACCGAATCTTCTTCGCTCCTCGTGCACTCCTTGAGTGAATCAATCTCTGCCCTTTGAGCATCCACCTTTTCTTTCAGAGCGTCAAGGTTCGAACGCAGCTGGAAGCTGCACTGTAATGACTCGATCTCCTTTCTAAGGATTCTCTGCACCTGGGAACTCGTAAGATGATCACTTTCCTTCAACTCCTTTTCTTGACGTTCCAACATTACCGACATGTCCTTTATCTCAATGGTCAGCATCTCACACTGGTTGGTTACCAACTCGAGGATAGCATCTGGCCCGAAAGCGTATTCTCGTTCGCGGTTCAACCAGTCTTGTCGATCGAAATCTCCCCACTTCGTCATGTCCTCGTAACAGCCTTCCATGGCTAGGTAACGCGTTCCCATGCGAAGGAGTTTCTCCTTCGTCACCTCCGCCTGACGTAAAAGATGGGAGGTTAAAAGCATCTGTTCCCCTGCAGAAGCGCAAATGAAGGTGTCCTCGTTTTTGTGATGGTTCCACTGCGTGATGAGGGTAGCAACCACTTTTTTCTGACGGTGGAGAGCTAATGCTGTCCCATCTATTTCCATTTGCATTTCCTTATGGTCCATATCTCGCATTCGTGTGAGGTCGGCCAGTAGTTGGAAATCCCCGTCTTCTTCTTTACTCGCCAACCTGAAATATAGCAAAACGCTTGTTACGAATTGAAGGTTCAGATCTGTATCTGAACTTCTACCGTTTGCAAATTCAAAGTTTCTGAAGCTCAAAATCAAAATGGGTCCCAACAGGGGTCTACCTATCCATTCAGAATTATTACCTATGGTTGTTCTGTGCGAGATTCCCCTGCTGTTCAATGAACAGAATACTCGAAAGGGCTGTTGCGGATGTCGCAAAATCTGACTAGTCATTAAGCAGTCATCATGAAGTACGCTTGAGAAATCGAGAAAACAAGCTGGCCCCCTGATAGCGGCTATTGTCCAGCTTGCCAGTTGGTTCGATCGCGTCGAGTTGTCCCCATATTCAAAAAAGGGAATCCCTTGTACTCTCGAAGCGATACTCGTTAACTCGAATAAGTGGTCGGCTTTTACCTGAGTTTTGTGTGCCGATTTTTGCGAGCCAGTGAAATCAAACGTTTTCGCTGCTGCTAGCCATGAAACTGGTTTTGTAAAACTCGTTCGGTCATCAAGAATTTCTAGGCGTTTTGCGTTTTTCACACTTGCTCTCTTGGGAGTAGGTTCTGTCGTGAGAAATGATGAATTTAGGATGTCTACTGAAACGTTCAATGTTGTATGCAGGGCATATGATTTGGATATTGCTTGTACTGTACCCACAAAGTTTTCGCTATAGTTCACGCGTTCTTTCGGGCGTAAATTATATCGCGATGTTGCCCTTTCCCTATAGTTATTTTCGGTCTGCGAGTCCTCCTTGAGTGCGTTGAACTCGTCAGTACCCTTTTCGGTGTCATTTACTCTGTCGGCCCTGTCGGGTGGAGACTCGTCTGGGAACTCGTCATCGATCTCTAATGGAACTAACAAGTTCAGAGGTCTTCGAATTTTCCGGTGAGAAGGAAGAAGGACAAGCTTCTCTGACTATTCCCTTGCTATTACGAACCAGGGTTTCGATCCGTCCCATTTTCCAAGAGTGTCGAGGTTGCAGAGCGTCACAGATTAGCACTTTTTTCCTACTTTAGGTATGTAACTGCTTCCCCGTTGCTTCCCGACCTCGCGTTGATGACGTTCCCGTAGTGACGTTAAGTACTCGGTTTGCCATATGTGCCAAAACTTCTCGAGCATCTCACACGAACTTTTTAAGGCCTCCATCACCTGCAGTTTCGATTGCAGCTTCACGCGCTCTTCCGAAGAGGCGAAACTCGGATCTTCATGATTTTCTGTGCTCGACTTCAAAGGAAAAGGGATTTCGAAATTATTTTGTAGGAAATCGATTGGTCGCAATATTCTATTTTCCTGTGGCCCTGATTCTGCATAAACCAGTGGTCTGGTGTTCAGCATCGCTTCTATTTCTATGAGAACCGTGGAAAGGTCTTCTGTAGGAAGCAGTGACCTTCCTTGGAATTTGAACAGAGCCAACTTGACAGACCGTATTAGACGTTCATACACTCCTCCTTGCCAGGGTGCAAATGGAGTGATGTACTTCCACTGGATTTCGTTCTTGCTTACTATTTTTGCAATTGTTGTATCATTCTGAACATTTCTTCGGTAATCTTGCAGAACTGCGTCGCCAAGTGTGATGGTCGGTGCATTGTCACTCGTTATAGATGCTGGGATTCCCCTTCTTGCGAAAAACCTACGAAGCACCTGTATGAAAGCGTAGGTGGAGAGATCCTGAGCAATATCCAAGTGGATTAGCCGTGTCACCAAGCAGGTGATAATGCAGCCGTAACATTTCCCTACGGATCCGTCCTCCCTTTTGATGCTGAGGGGTCCAAAGTAGTCTAATCCGACGTGGTTAAATGGACGTGATCGAAGTACTCGTCGCGATGGCAAGTCTCCTTGCTCAGGGTATTTGAAAGGAAGGTTGTTATATCTCTGACACTGAACACATCGACGTATAGCCCCTGTGACTTGCGATCGTAGTTTGGGAATCCAGTAATGTTGTCGGATCTGAGCCATCGTATGAGTTGTAGTAGGGTGCCCTTTGCTGTGATAATCTTCAATAATCAGTTTTGACAACCAAGATTTTTGTAGGACTAAGATGGGGTACTTGGCCTCGTCATCCAGAGCACTATTTCCTAGGCGTCCGAAGCATCGCCATATTCCCCACTCGTCTTTGCTAAGATTTAAGTGATGGAGTGCTTTCAGAGTTTCGGGTGTGATACTCGCTGTTTGATGTTGTCTTACGAGCATTTTACTTGCCACTGCTGTTTCCTGTCCTTTTAAGGGACCCTTCCTGTCACGTTCCTCTGTACTTTTAAAGCATACGGACAGCCCCAAGAACAGCTTATCAGTGGACTCATGCTTACTCCTCACTCGACTAGCAAGAATCGAAACGAACCTTATAACGTATGCTACAACTCGCCTAACGTTGGAGAGCGTTTGTACTCGGATTGAACGAAAAAAATCCGGGTTCATTCCATCAGCTTTTGAAGTGGTGTTCACCCCAAGCGGTTGTATTGGGTCGAATTCGTACTCTTCATTGTCGAAGGTAGTTTCGACAATGATTGCTTTGACTAAGTCCTCCCAGTTTGGTGTTGGGACGCGTACAAATTCGGGTCCTGTCCACCAGAAGTGGTCGACTAACTCGTTTTTACTTAACCCTCTGGTAGCGCAGTCTGCGGGGTTATATTGTGACGATATGTGACCAAACATTATGTGGTAACTCGAGTTTTTAAGTTTGATAGCGATTTGTTGGATTTCATTGACGCGATTTTTTATAAAAGGTCCAGCGTCGTGGCGTACCCTTGCCTTTATCCAATTTAGCACTATTTCAGAATCAGTCAAAACAACAACCCCGTCAATTGTGACTACTGTTTGTAGCTGAGTAATAACTGAGTTGGTTAATCGCATTGCTAAAGTCATGGCATTTAGCTCTAGTTTTGGTATTGTAATTTTTGTATTGATGGAGGGTAACTTTGTCTTAGCCATTAGAAGGTGAGTGATGTCCCTTGTTTTGAGATAGACACAGGCAGCCATCGCCTCGCTACTAGCGTCCGCAAAGGTTACAAGTGATACTCGACTCAGCTTCGGTGTGAGGAAACGTGGAACTGACTTATGAAACCCACTTATCCCCTCACGTAGCTGTTGCCATTTTTCACATTCATCCTCCGTCAGTGGGGTATCCCAGTCCCGTGGAGTTTTCCAAAGCGATTGTAAGAAAATTTTTGCTTTGTGAACAAGTGGAGCCATCCATCCCATGGGATCGTATATGGAAGCTATAGTACTCGCTACTGTTCGTTTTGTTGTTTTTGCATAAACTGGGACCTTGCATGTAATGAGTATGTTGTCTGCCTCGGAGTTCCACACTATCCCTAAAACTTTAGGGGAGACATCGGCTGATTTGTCTTTGTCAGCCATTATGGCCGTGAGTTCACTATGATTGGAGACGTATTCCCTAAGGTTCATATGGAGTTCCTCGAAAATTTCCTTCGTGCGCCTGTATTTTTCCACCGCTTCGTCTAATCTGTCTGCTGTCAAGAGGAGATTGTCCACGTAGAGATTCTCCTTAATGCTCTTGACTAGTCCTTCGTTTCCTTGAGACTGGTCAAGGTGGAAGCATATAGTGGCTGCCAAGAGAAACGGGGATGACAGGAGGCCGAAGGTTACTCGTGTAAATCTGTAAACTCGAATATTGTCCTGTGAGGGCGGTTCGTTGTGATTTCTTAGCCACAGAAAACGTGTCGCGTCTCTATCGATCTCTTGGAGGTGTACTTGTAGAAATGCTTTCTCTACATCTGCTATCATGGCTATCCGCCCAACTCTGAAGCGAAGTAGAAGGCCATGTAAACTCGGAAGTATAACCGGCCCTCTGTGCAACGTATCGTTCAATGAATTAGAATTTCTGTAGTGGGCTGAAGCGTCGAATACAATCCGTAATTTAGTTGTATTCTTATGAGGTGTAAGGACCGCCTGATGGGGAATGTAATGCACTCGATTAACTGAGGTTTGTTCCTTCTCGTCAACTACTTCGATGATATTTTGTTTCAGTTGATCATGAAACACCTCGTTGTATTGGTCCAGTAGTCCCTTGTCTTTACAGAGTGAGGACCATGTGCTGACCAATCTCCGATAAGCGATTGCCCGATTGTCGGGTAAGGAAAGGCTGCCTTCCTTCCAAGGCAAACGTACGTAATATCCGTCGTCTCTTTTTTCGACGGTTTCCTTGAAGCGATCCCATACTCGTTGGTCTATTGCCTGCTGAACCTTTTCCTCCGACTCGCTGAACTTTTCCGTGCCTGCACTATCGAGCTCCCAGTGCTTGGCCCAAAGTTCTTCTTCTTCAGTTTGCTCTGATGTATGATGTACTGTGCTCACATTAGCATCCAGGGCCCAACAATTTTCCCATTTGTTTGACAAGGCAAGCATGTGGGAGGTAGTGGTTGTCGGTTTTGAAACTCGGGGTTGCCCAGTAATCAGCTGTCCTATACGCGTCGGCAGAAGATGAAGTCCCGAAGGCAGTCGAATATGGGATTGGCCTTCCTCCACCAACGTCCAGACTTGGTCGCAGCCTAACAATATGAGAGGTTTTATCTGTGTCTCTCTTTTACTTACTCGAAAAGGGATCTTCAGTGACTCGATATAATCTACATCTTCTTTAAAGATGGGCGGAGACGCTAATGACTTTGTAAGAATGGTGTGAGTATGCAAGAAGAGTCGAAGAGGTCTCCCATCTTTATCCCAGGAGTCTAATTGTACGCGCCGACTGGTCTCCTCTTGGACATCGTTTGACCCAAAAGTATGCAGTCTCAGCTTGGTTGTCTCCAGCGTCGGTAACTCGAGTTTATCGGCCAACGAGCTCTCGATGAAAGACAATTCTGCTCCTGTGTCTAGAAGAACAGCAATCTTTTCTAAACTCTTGGTAGCAGGGTTGAACACTGTCACTTCCCCAGTGGGCAGAAAGGTACACTCGGACTTCCGGTCCCTTGGTGCCGATTGTAACTCGCAAATTGTCGTGTCCGTTAATAGTTCCTGTGATTGGTCGACTGTTTCACTCGACTGTGTTCCCCGAATCAAAGAGATCTCTTCCAGATCGTCCTCTGTGTAGACTTGGTTTACTTTAGTTACAGGTTTGTGTTTAAATGAAGTTTTCGATATGCTTCCCTGAGGTTGTGACCGCGTCATTCTTTGAGGGGTTGACTGACCCTGTGTCTGCGCGGGGGGTCGCTGTTCTGAAGCGCTCTTGAAGCAACACGATGTATGGTGTGCTCCTTGACATACAGAGCACACTCGTTTTGCATTGATTTGTAGTGTGTTTGGGTGACGCGCAAATCATGCACAGGTTGTGCTCCCGTAAATGGTGAGCCCGTTCTTGTGGGGTCTTATAGACAGTACATGCTGACGACTTATGATTCCCTTGGCAGTACATACACGTATTGAAGGGCTGGTACTCTTTATTATCTGTTTGCTGTGTGTATTTTCGCCCGTCCTGACTACGTCCCGTAAAAAGCGAAATCGTCTCCTCACTCGAAATGACATCTTCTAGTAAGTTAAGTAAGGTATCCATTTCGAGCGGAGTAGTGCTTGGTAACGCGTGTTTTTTCTCCAAGACTTTACGCTGGACTGCAGGTGGGAATTTTGACAGCACTTGCTTGAGCAGCCATTGACTATTTACGTTCTCGCCTTTTTGTTTCAACTGAGAAACTACCACTTGTATTTCATCAAAGAAAACTCGTTGGTCTTTCAAAGTAGTGGATCGTAATTGCATCCTGTCTACTCTGTCTATGAGCTGATTAACTAACCCCTCTGAATTTCCATACTTGGCTTTCAAGAAATCCACAGCCCTAGCATAATTATCGCTTGACACTTGAAACTTTTTGATGGTGGCTCGTGCCTCACCCTTGAGGGCGTTCAATAAATAGTTGAATTTGTAGAGGTCAGATAGTGGCTGGGAATGGATATTGGCGTCAAATAGGGACCAAAAATTATCCCATTCCCAAATGTTTCCCCGAAATGTAGGGATCGGTAGCGTTGGAAGCTCCAGCTTCCTAGTGTGCGGTGTGTTACTCGGCTGATTTTCGGGTAGTGGTGGAGTAGCGCTTGTGTGTTGATTCAGTTGAATATTACTACATGAATGGAATGCCCGTGATTTGGCTTCTAATGTTACCAAGTAATCGAAAGCACTCGAAAGTCCCTCCTCCGCCTTAGTTGCATACTCGTCATACTCGTCAAAATCCTTTTTGTCGGGTTCTCGTAGCGCGTCTAATGTCGTTGCGTAGTTACCCAATAGGCTCCTAATATGAGTGGTGCAGGTCTGAATTGCCCCTATGGCCTCCTCTAGGCGTGTGCGGGCACTTCGGTAATCAATATGGGGTTGATCATCAGTGACTCGTAGTGATTCAACCCTTTCCTTTTGATACTGTTGTAAAAGTGTGTTTAACTTCTTGACTGACTGGGTAAGTTGGCGTTTATATGAGGGAATTTGAGCTGACATAATTGGCTTAAGAACCCTTGGGAATTATGAAAAAAATGAATATTTTCCTCCCAAAATTGTTACTCGACCGACCACTACCAAGAAACTACTTGCCACGCGATTCAAAATGAAATGAATGCAAGAAGTGAAAACTCGAATGGTTCCGTAAACTCGAATTCAAAAAAAACTCGAATTCTTGAAACTCACAGTTCCAGCCTGGCTTCGTAATCTTGTCGATGCACCATAACGTGATTCAGTGTCGCTCAACTTATATGAAGATAGAGTTACTCGAGACCACCAATTTGGATAATGCTTCTGTTCTTCACTCGATATAAAATCAATTTATAACAACTCGAACTTCTCAAACTTCTGAAATCTGTAGATTAGTGAACAGAACAATTATGCGCAATAATCGATAAAGGTAGGCGAGAAGAAAAAGAACCCTTTCCTTGCTCCAGCAGGGTCTTTATCCCCCCTTTTCCCGCACGATCAGAATCCTTGACCAGGCTCCCTAGATCAAGACGACATCGTCGTCATAGGGGCTGCTTCTCCATGACTGAAATTTTTCCAAGACAGACGTGTACATTTTGATTGTAGATGGGGCTCTATCAGCATTTATTGCGTTTATAATAGCGTCGCTGATGTGACGAAGACCCATCTGTTCTGCTGTCACTCCCAGTTTTGCCGCCTCTTTGAATCTCGGTGCTGTAATGGGCAATAATTGTGTGGTACATAAGGGTGTGAGGGCGGGTACACCGCTCACGACTAGCGCAATAGCCTGGTTGACTCTTCATCCTGGCCATCTAGGGATCACATGTATCTGGATCAGAGATCACGCTGTTGTGAAATGTAGCGTGATCTCGCAAACATGTTGTTGAGGAACAACATGTGATCCCTAGTACCGTGTACCCATTTCGCAATAGTTCAAAACATCACTTATACCTCCGTTAACTCTGGTATAAATACCATTTTGAACTATTGCTATATCACAACGGGGTTGGAAACACAAAGCCGGGGGACTAGAGTGGGGTTGGATCTAGTCTTGAGACCGCTGTGCGAAATCCATCAAAATAAAGATAAAAGGAGACTGCGAGAATTCGCTCCCAAAAGCTCCTGGGATCTGAGGTTCCTTGAATAATTTGGTACCCACTGGAAAAATTACGCTGTCTTTAATGAAGTGAATCCCCTGTAGATAGCCCGATTTGATGCAAGGGTAAAACGGCTGAGACTTCCAGAGGGGACAGCCAAGAATACCCCTTGATTTATGCATGTAGGCCCACTTGAGAGTCTTTGAAATCATATTGATCGGCGGAACCAACCATAGCAATCCTCTTTGCCATGGTTCGACTTGAGCGAACGCGTCAACTCCCGACGATCCTGGGCACTGGTATCTGGAAAAGAAAATGTCGCATCTTGTATTTCTATCATTCGCGAACATATCATAATTGGGCTGTCCCCACTTGTTAATCAATGCCCTAAAGATATGGTCCGCAATTCTCCAGTCATCATAATCGATAAGACGACTTGCTAAATCTGCCTCGCAGTTACGACCTCTAGGAATCCATTTCATTGAGATGTGGATGTTATGATTTTGCTCTAGATCCCAAATTCTTTGCGCCATCTGGTGTAAATGTAGCGCTAAACTTCCCTTTTTATACATTGCTACAGAACTTAAGCTGTCCGTATTGACTAAGACACGACTGATAGAGTCTTTGTATGCATCTAGAGCGAAATATATAGCAAACAGTTCTCGAGCAGTGCTAGATTCCTGCAAAAGATGCTCCGGCAGTTCTCGAAAGGTACGTGAAATTATGACTCCTACGCTGTTTCTCAGTATAGCCCCTACAGAATGGTTAGATGCGTCCACATCTAGTATATGCGGAGTGATTATATTGTCCACTACGGGTTTGAGGCATGCCTGAGGACTAGAGCGGAGTTTTTGCTCCCAGTACTGAAGCTCTATTTGCTCTTCCGCCGTTTTATCCCATGTTTTTGATAGTAACCACTCTTTGACCTGCGCAGCAGCTATTTCTCTAGCGACTGCCCTTGTAAAACGCTTATCGACGTAGTCTGGCACCACATGCATGGATGATAACGTACCGGCCCAGCGCAGTCTATCATACAGTGATGGTTTCATTCGCTGAGTCATGACTCTTAGCCTTTGAATGGCTTTTGTTAGTCTATCTAACGAGAGCGAAATCACCATGGAAGACAAATCTATATGAAAACCTAACCATTTGCAAGAGTGTGACGGAGACCACTTGCACTTGTTGTCCGCGAAGAACCATCCAGTTCGACTGAGGTCGGCCCTGATGATAGAAATGGTATCCTGACATGCCTTTAGATCTTTCGAAGATTATGCCGTCATCTATATAAATTGCCACTCCTCTTCCTTGTGCTCTCCATACTTTGATGAAACTACGTAATAATTTGGTAAAGATGTATGGAGCTGAGGACAGTCCAAAGGGCAGGCATAAAAACTTAAAACATCTTCCTTCCCAACGGAACCCCAGGTAATTGGTGTCACTATCTTTGATTCGCACATGATGATATCCGGCTTTGAGGTCAAAAGTGGCCATGAAACCGTGGTCCGGAAGCACATTAAGAATACTACATATGTCATCCAACTTGATTTTGGGCACATGTAGAAACTTATTCAAATGAGATAAGTCTAAAACCAATCTAAGCTTTCTACCTTTTGCGACTGATAGCGGATGAATATGTAGAAGAGAATGCGAGTCACAGCCCGTTTCTTGAATCGCTCCGGTCGAGAAGAGCTCTGTAATCTCTTTATTAACGAAGTCTCTGTGCCGAATAGCTGACTTTCTGTTACCCACGTCTACTGGTTTAGACGGTTCCGATGTAAAGGGCAAAGAGTACCCATGCAAAACTGTGGTCGAGACCAGTACCGAGGGCTCGAGAGCCAACCATTCTTGATAAAAGTTATGAATGGAACCACTAAAAAACTCACTATCGACTTTCTGGGCATTCCTTGGCCCAGTGTCCTTCTCTTCCGCACAGATTGCAGGAGGATCTTCTTCTATTCTCCTCTTCTTTGAAACCGCTACGGAAGTCTCTTGAGTTGCGCGTGGGTAGTAGGTCACGCCTTGAATACGAATAGGGCCTCTTGCTCGAATACGGCCGGCTCCAGAAGTTTGAATAGCTACTTGATGGGCGAGAGACGAAGGAAGCAGGGTGCCATGCTGCTTCCCCCCTCCGAAAGGGCAAGGGGGACGACGGTCTGCGCTTCTTGACGCTCTCCTGTTCCTTCTTCCTTATAGATTCCATGAATTCACTTAGCTTGGGATCCATTATTTTTAACGATTCTGCCTTGCTTTTTATGTCTAAAAACTGGAAGACCTGTGGATGAGAGTCGGCAATCTTTAGAGTCTCGTTTCTAACGACAAGATCCTGGATAACCTCCGATATAATAACAGTTACACCTTCAATATTCTGTAATTGGGATAACTTCTTAATGATGGTGTTATTGAAGTCAAACTGACGTCCAAATCCTTCTCTCTTAAATGAATGTGTAGCTGACGGTGACTGGGAAGTCGACGTCGCGTCCGCCTTGACTCCTTGAATAATAGTATGCAAATCTCTAGGATCGAGACGAATAACAGTGTCCGCCATATCTTCCTGGTCCTCTGTTTGTTGAGTAGGAGCCGACCGATCTTCAGGAATATCAGCGTCTGTAGGCATTCTGACGATTTTAGACAGGCGTCTAAAAATACACCGCTCACGACTAGCGCAATAGCCTGGATGACTCTTCATCCTGGCCATCTAGGGATCACATGTATCTGGATCAGAGATCACGCTGTTGTGAAATGTAGCGTGATCTCGCAAACATGTTGTTGAGGAACAACATGTGATCCCTAGTACCGTGTACCCATTTCGCAATAGTTCAAAACATCACATCTTTGCTTTCTTGCTTCTCGTTTGACAAAGGTTCGCTTGAGACATGACAAAACACATCATCTTTGATTTCTTGCTTTTTGTTTATGTATCAACCAGTTGGCTGGAGTACACTACGTGCGCGTAGCAGGGTACACCGAGAGTCGAGGATTTCCCAACAGGGGGTCGTATTTGACCGGAAAGGATGGTGGGAGGTCGTACCTTCAAAGGTCAGCGAGGAGCACTAAAATCCAAATTTTCAATAAGCAGATGAGAAGCAGAGGTATTTCACCGCAAACCGTGTAACAAAATGTACAATAAATATCTTATTGCCTCAGGAAAGGATATATGGCAATGAAACACAAGGCAACTATGCAACGGCAGCAGTTACTAGTATTATGGAGGTCAAAAATGTGGGGGGAGGGGTCGTATTTGGTCGCCATAAAGGGGGTTCGTACTGATGCGGCTATTTCCCTCGACACCTGGAAGTGCCCTGGCGCGTAATACCATGCATGTCAGTAGTCGATCGGAATCGGTTTTTTCTATAAACTTTACTCACAGATTATAACACCCTCCGACCACTGTAGGCGGAGTTCTGCTTATTTTAAGTGCGTTCAAGATAGCCTGGACATTAGTCGTTTCTACTCATTTTTCTGATCTCGAGGTTGCGTTGGAACCCATTTACACGGACCGCCCATTCGGGTGCGCTCCGGCCACTGTGCCCAGAGCTCTTTCATGACTTCCAGAAACTTATCGCTGATCTTAATCCATCTTTCTCCTACATTTGGGTCATATGGGAACCCGATTAACAGTTTTCGGTCTGAAAAGGGAACATTTCGGTGCACGCCCCGCCCACCGTAAGCGGCGCTTAACTTAGTTCATGTGCGATCCGAATATGAAGAGAAAATTTGAATATTCAGCAGTACAGAAGTAAGGAAGATGGAGCGGAACGGTCAAAAATCCGAGAAATAAGATCCCCTTCCCACCGTTGATCCCAGTGTGTGAGGAACAATCAAAAAGGGGGCGGCCACGCCAAAAGGAGGGTTGGTCCCTACCGGATCCAAACTTGCCCGACCTTTCCAGGCCCTTTCTAACTTGCCCGATTTATTGCACCTTAGCAAGACTTAGATTTGTGCAATCATCGATTTCCGCGCCTGCTCCGCCCACGGTAGGCGGAGCTGGGTTAGAACTTATGTGCTCTATACATATGGATCGGCCCCTACCCCATCCTAACTTGCAGGACCTCTCCAGGCCCGTTCCTAACTTGCTCCGTACACTTTGGTGAGTCCCTACCCAGTCCTTACTTGCACAACCTCAACATACCCATTCCTGACCTTCCCGATTTACCCAAACGAGGACTTAAATTAGAGCACCCATCGATTTCTGCGTAGGCCCCGCCCACGGTTAGCGGAGTTAGGCTTGGTTCTTATGAGCTTCGTGCCTTTTTGTCAACCCTTACCCACTCCTAGTTGCCCGACCTCTCCACGTTGCAATTGAGTTAAGGGTGGATTATGTGACAAACAGACAGACACACACGCGGACACACACAAGGACATTATCATACTTGATATATAAACAAGAAGTTTGGTGTGTTTGTTTGTCTGTGCGTGTGTCTGTCTGTCCGCTCACCGCATAATGCTTCATAACTGAACTGCAGCCTGGAGAGGTCGGGCAGTTAGAATTGGGTAGGGGCTGACCTAAGCGTACAGAGTACATAGGAACTAAACTTAGCTCCACCCACCTTGGGTGGAGCTTGCGCGGAAACGGCCGGTGCTCATTTAAGTCCACGCTCAGGTTGCAAAAATCAGGCAAGCTAGGAATGGGCCTGTAGAGGTCGGGCAAGTTGAATGGGTTGTGGTAAGCCAAAATGTCCGGAGTACATGAGAGGCAAGTTAGGAATGAGATCATACTCTATATATGGATGACTTAGGTATTTCTATGTGCTTTCTAGAACGCAGCTGTTCTGTGATGGGCCGGTAAGGAAAGGAGGCATTACCTAGGGATACATCGGGGGTACCATGTCACTCCTACAGTCCAGCGTCAACCATTTACAACCTGTCTGCACCACATACGCCCCTATCTCATTGTTATGATTAGGAACCAACAGTAAATATCTGTTTTGAGTGTCAAATTAAATAATTGCTGCTTTTCTATGAGGGTAGCCTTTCTATAAAGGTATTCTGACGTAATTGATAGAATATAGGAGTGAATCTTTTCTCAGAACAATTTTTGAATTATCCATTAATTATATATAAACCAGAAGTTTGGTGTGTTTGTGTATGTGTGTGTGCCCGTTTGTTGGTCACATAATCTACTCTTAACTCAACTCCAACGTGAAGTGGTCGGGTCAGTTAGCAGTGGGTAGGGGTTGACCAAGGTGGGTGAAGGCTGACTAAAGTGGACGGAGTTCATAAGAAATAAGCCTAGCTGCGCCCACGGCAGGCGGGGCTTGCGCATAAATGGTCAAAAATCGGGTGAATTGGGAATGGGCCGTAGAGGTCGGGCAAGCTAGGATTGGGTAGGGGCCAACCTATGTGCATAGGCACATAAGTTCTAAGCCCAGCTCCGCCCGCCATAGGCAGGAGCTTGCGCCGAAATCGATGGGTGCTCAAATTTAAGTCTTGGCTCGGGTTTCAAAAAACGGGAAGGTCAGGGATGGGTCTCTTGAGGTCGCTAAAGTAAGGGCTGGGAAGGGACTGACAAAATGGAGCACACAAGAAGCAAGTTAGAAAGGGGCCTGAAAAAGTCGGGCAAGTTAGGATTGGGTAGGGGGCCAACCCATGTGTACGGAGCACCTAAGAGTAAGCTCAAATCTATCATAATTCCAATATTAGGACCACTACCTCTAGGTAGGTGTTTGTCCTCGGTTACCATCAGGAATTGATGTGTTGTAGTAGGCTGGTATCTCTCGGCGTTCAAGTAGGGCCAGCGTTTGTAAATGCATGTCCTCTCAAGACTTCTAGCTTTCAAAAGTCAACTACTACGGAGCGCCTCCGAGCTCCCGAAGAAACACCTCCAACTGCTGCCGCTCCTTTCAGCGTGGCTCGCCCCCTCTTCGATTGTGCCCCACACACTTGGATCGATGCTGGGAAGGGAGTCTTATTTCTCGGATTTTTTGACCGATCCACTCCATCACCCCTACTATCGTACTACTAAATACTTCGATATTCTTGTCATACTGGGATCGGATCCTGCCATTCCTTCGGAGGGGACGTGCTTTTACTGGACAGAATTTATAGGTGTGTATAGAATCTCTTAGTTTCAACCGAACCCGATGACAGTCAGAGGTTTGATTACGATATTTACAAACTGCATATTGTATTAGGTCCTATTCTTGCTGTAATGCGCACGTAGTGCGCATGCGGAAGTCGGCTCGCCGGTAGTCCGGTGAACCGAACCGAAAGTCGCTTCCCGCCCGCTACAAAACCGGCGAACCCTGCAGTTGCGGCGAAGCCGCTCCTACTGGTATATACATATATGTAATGGATGGTGCAAAGATATGGTTCAATCCCGGCTCTGACCGTCTTCGTCGCCTACTCACCAACATCAAGCTACGACGAGGACGAGCTCGAAGCATTTTATGTGAAATCGGAGAAGTTCTAGAGGGAGACCATACCTTTTTCAAGGTTATCATCGGCGACTTTAAGCCTAAGATCGGCTTTGGAAGAACGGATAATGAACTTCACATCAAGGCTCACGGAACGGAATGGGACGAGCAGAGTAAAAAGCTGTCTGAGTTTATTATGTCGATCAACTCCATCCATGGTAACTCACAGTTCCAAAAGCCCTCTCATCTACGATGGACTTGGAAGTCACCCGGTAGACGATTCCATAACGAGATCGATCATGTCATCTTCAATCGAAGGTTTTACCTGACCGACGTCGTTGTTGTTCCGAAGTTCTATACGGGGTCAGACCATCCACTCGTCCTCGCAAAATTCCTCTTGGAGAAAGAAGGGATACATGGAGAGAGAGCCGCGGATTCCAAGAATCGACGACTCAAGACAGTCATCAACTAGGAGCGTTTCGTTCCCCTCGCAGGTTGAGAGGATCCCGCTATCGAAAACATCGAGGACTCGTTGAGCATCTTCATGATATTGCCAGGAGGGCAGAAGTTTGAACGTCAGTAAGAGGCTTTTCTCTTCGGAAACTCTCGAGCTGATACGCCAACATGGAGCTGCACGAGCCGCAGGCGATTACCAACTGACGTCCGAACTTGCGAAGCAATGCGGAGAGGCGATTAAAGAAGATCTCAGAGAGAGGCTGGGAGCAGCATCCCCAGTGCCCGCCGAAGTTGCGCCAGTTATAGGACCAAAATGATCGGTTTCCGGCGTCCGGACGATACAGTTACCACTTCCCGAAGGACAATGGAGAAGGTCATAGACTTCTACTTGGATCTCTTCGATAGCCATGTCCAACTGCCAAGGAGCAAACTGAAGCAGGATGGACATGTCGTTCACTCAGTTCTCCCTTGCGAAGTCCGACACGCTATTTCATCGGTGAAGAATGGTACAGTACCCGGCCCCGACAGGATTAGACCGGAACATCTCAAGAATCTCCCGCCAGTTATCATCAAATCACTGTCCCGACTCTTCTTACATTACACCTCGGGAAAATAGGAGGACTGTGTTGCTGTATAAGGGAGATCCACACGACATTGGCAGTTATCGTCCAATCTGCTGCTGTCTGTAGTCTACATTCACTCGAGTCGTCTACATTAGGATTGCATCTAGAATAGGATTGATAGACCTTTAGAAGAAAGACAGCCATGCGAGCAAGTAGGGTTTCGGAGAGGGCTCAGGTCGATCACATCCACACGGTCACTAGGCTTATTGAAGTACCGCGAGAGTACAAGAAGCCATTATGTCTCACATTCATAGATCTGAAGAAAGCCTTAGACTCCGTTGAGATAAAAGCGGTTATCGAAGCCCTGGGAAACCAGGATGTGCCTACTCAGTGTACACTATAAGAGTACTTTGTGAGCTCTACAACAACTTCATGAGCAGGATCTCGCCATTCTACTAGGAAGTCATCTTCGACGTGAAGAGAGGGGCTCGACAAGGCGACACCATTTTGCCTAAACTCCTCAGCTCCGCTCTTGAGAATGTCATGCGTCAATAGGAATGGAAAGGCACGGGATTGAAGGTCGATAGCCGGCATTCACACACCTCCGCCTCGCTGACGACATTATGCTTATAACACCGACAGTCCAGCAAGCGGAGCGGGCGCTGGCCGATTTTGACTGCGAATATGGAAAAATTGGTCTGCAGCTGAACCTGACGAAGACGATGTTCATGAGGAACGGATTAGTACCTGATGCCCCATTCACGCTCAACGGAACGAACGTCGCCAAATGCTTCAGCTATGTGTGCTTAAGTCGGGAATTCAATATGATGAACGACTCAGCATCAGAGCTGAGCAGGAGAAAAAGAGCGCTATGGGAGCCTTCAAGACCATCGGGGAGTAGCGAAGAAGACGAAGAACACCCGGCTCCGCGTCCATTTCTTCGATTCCGCTGTTCCTTCTGCCCTAACATACGCCTCAGATACTTGGACTCTACGTAGGCAGTAGGAGCATGCTGTCGGCGTCATTCAACGCGCCATCGAAAGGACGATGCTCGGAGTATCCCGATACACGCAAGTGCAGAGGGGAATCCGGAGTTCCCAACTTCCGCGACGATCGTAGATTAGGGACGCCGCCACATTTGCTAAGGAATCGAATTTTAGATGGACCGGACACGCCATGCGATATCGCGATGACCGTTGGACCAGAGCGGTTACCGACTGCATCCCCCGGGACGTCAAACGTACACCTGGACGACCGTCGGTCCGATGGTCAGACTTCTTCACGAAAGCTCTGCTCGAAAGAAACGAGATGCTGCGTGTCTCTGTAGTCAGAAAAGTTCATTGGACTACTTTAGTTCGCGACAGGGCGAATGGAGACGTTGCTGGCGAACGCCCGAGATACTCGATGAGCAACGGGACGACGGGTGAAACAGGGGATAAAGGTGAAAAGATGGTGGGCGGAGCTAGGCTTAGTTTATATGTGCCTCGTACACTTTGGTAAGCCCCCACCGAATCCTAACTTGCCCGACCTCTCCAGGCTGCAGTTGCGTTAAAGGCAGTGATAAGGGAAATCCGGACGAAAAATGAGAAATGCAGGAACACGAAAGTCGAAGTGCTCAGTAATACGATGGTGAAGAAAAAACGGAAGAAATGGCCAAAGACCCGAGAGATAGGCCCCTCTCCCCACCGCTGATTCTCGACGCGGACGACCTTTCCGTCAAACAGCAGGTGGTCCGGACGAGTTTTTTATGGCATGCCGCCAAGTAAACGCAAGAAACTGTTTGGAAATAAAACAGCATCTATTTTCTAGAGTGAGCTTCCTAAAACTGTGGAAGCGCGCCGCAACACCTTCAATCCTGCCGCATCTCCTTAGCCGCTCCCACCGCAGCCAATCGAGAATCACGTCACTCGGATGCCGGGTCTGTCATCCAATGGTGTCAGCTGTTAACCGTTACGCCGTCTCTACAGCGGAATAGGAACTCGAAAACCCCCTTCTCTCTCATCCTCTGCGTCACTAGCCGGAGTTGGGTGGACAGGCCAGAGTCTGAACCAGCCGGTCGCGATCGTTGTCTCGCCCCTCCGCGGCGGCTCGCCCGGCCACAGGACCGCAGCGCGACGTGCCGTGATGCAGGGTCGTCAAAGGGGTCCAAGCCGCGTTTTTTCAAGGCGATTTTTGCCACATATGACCTCTTCTGAAGTAGAAGGTTCGTTTCCAGGGAACATGTACTCCCAGATCTCAATTTTCCCTCACCCCTACTGGTGCCTTTAGACAAACTCTCAACCAGATGGGCCGTTCATTCGAATTTAGAATCTTTGGCATCAGGCTGTCATACTCGATAGTTTTACAGAGCCCGAGTGTTAAATACAACCCGTCACCACCACCACACCTCTACAAGAGAATCCTAGAGAGTCGATGGTGATCAGCAGGTTCCATAAAAATTTTGGCAATTTGGACGAATTTTTTGACATTCTTTAATTCGTAGACTGTAAAAAGTGAATGCAAGTGGAGCAGGTTCGCTCATGAAGTTTGGGCATGACTGCTATTGATCTTAGCCAGTAAAAGACTTCCACTGCAAGTCCTTGGCTTTGAGGCTGAAGATCATCCAACAGACTGATCACTACATCAATGCGTGCCGAAAAAAACAAGGATTCCACGTTCCCGAGGGACTGGCAAAAATGGTAAATAGTATTGGGTTGAGGAGTAAGTCCCCGCCGTTTTTTTTTTTAATCCCGTTTTTCACATTGTTTCCTTCAACTTTTGACGAAGCTTATATATCTTCTCGATAGAGCTTTTTCTGCTCTACAAAATGCTACTATCTTTTTTTTTGTTTTTTGAGTTTACGGTTTTTATTAGAAGCTATTTTTGCCCTTTTTTAGATGATTCAAAGGTCGACGAAATCGAGCATTTTCGACCCTATGTGACGAAAATGCTCGATTTCGTCGACTTTCAAACGATCTAAAAAACGGCAAAAATTTATTTGAACAAAAACCGTGAGTACTATCTTGTAGAGCGAAGAAAGCTCTACCGAATGATAGGTAACACTCTGGCGAAAAAATTCGTTTTCATTACGCAATTTCGAATTGAAAAACATGTGGAAACTTATTCCTACATGCAAAAATATGAGAGGATACTGAAGAAGAGTGGTATGTTCTTGTAGAGCAAAAAAGCTCTATCGAATGCGTATATGCACATCTTCTCCAATCTCGATGGCAGGCGAGGAAAAGGAGATAACGAAAGTGCACACTTTTGCGAGTACTGCATTTGTGAGACTTGAAAACAGCAAAAGTTAAGCGATTTAAATAAAAAGTGGCATCATTCTGTAGAGTTAAGAAAGCTCTATCGAAACGTATACACATGCATTTTTTAATCTCGATTCGATTGCAGAAGAGAAAGATGAGGTGCAGTAGTGCCAATTTTTTGCCTTCAGCTTACTTCAGTTCCAAAGCTCGTAAATATTAGGTAGTCAAAGAAATCAAAAAACAGATAGTGGCATTCTGTAGAGCAAAAAAAGCTCTATCGAGAAGATATATAAGCTTCGTCAAAAGTTGAAGGAAACAATGTGAAAAACGGGATTAAAAAAACGGCGTAGACTTATTCCTCAACCCAATACTATTCTTATTTTAATAAGTGGAAGCACTATGTCACAGATCTGCTTAAGATTAATCGTTCCCATCAGAATACGCTACGCACATGTTCTTTGGACTGTAGAAGGCTGTTATGAATGTGCACAATTCATTATCACTGATTATAGTATAGTATAGTAATTATCATCTACTAAATTGCTTTTATTCTTAATTGATAAATTTTCGCACCAAATGTGGCTTGAATGTCCTTTGTAGTTTATGTTTCAGTTGTGTTTCACAACCCTCTAGGCCTACCGCCATCATTCTGAGCTTATTGTGGCGACCTCCCATCTCAGCTCACAATACGGCCTCCCCCTGAGGATTCCTCACTTCATATTTGACCTACTCCTATGCGAGTATTAGAATTATTGACCGACTCTGTAGTGAGGGAACATTTGGTAGTAGGGGCGAAACTCGGTCTTAGAATACTCAATCCTGTGTCAACCTGTGCCGTGGCGGCGCCACTTGTCCCCTCCCCCTCCAATCTGATTATTTTTTAATTTTTATTAACGTATGCGATATCAACCCATTTATCCTATTCAGCAGTCAAGATGATCCCACATCTCGAAACCTTAGTCACCCATTGTTAGTTATGACCGCGGCCTAAGGTGACCAGGGTCAGCCTTCCGTAGAGGAACTTTCGAAAGAGAGGTCATAGTTCGGATTGGAAAAGGGGATCGTATTATGAAAATCTCCTCGACGAACCTTCTACATCGACGCAGCCTTGAGAAGATATGAGGAGATTTCGGACCGATGGGCTTCCACTTTCAAAAAAGGTTTGTCAATCGATAATTATACTTATCGTTAGTATTAGGCAGTAATGCCGTGATTACCGATGACGCCCTTTTTGGAGAGACGGTTCGAGTACTGGCACAACACAACACACAACACAGTTGAGATCAGTCGACTGGAAGGGGAGGGAATAAGGGAGAGGAAAGGGATCAAATTTTTAGGAAATTTTCCTCTACACCAAGCTTGACCTTGAGTGAAACGCCATGGGTTAGCGTGTTGAGTTTTGGATTTGATTTGGTCCGTTGAAACTCCCAGAAAGTTTTGCAATACTACATTCAAGGAGGAGTAGAGCACGACAAGACCCTCTCACACTCGAACCCAACTACCCTAAAGTCCCATAGATAAGAGCGGCCCGTAGATAAGAGCGGTTTGTGCTAGAAAATGAAAATTGACGTTTGTATACGTTTTTCTTTGGCGCTGTGTGCTCATGATTATCGCATTAATAGCCTACAACTTTACCTTTATTCTTACTGTTCTCTATACTTTTCCTATTGCTATTTTTTTATTAGGTTGTAAGGAAAGTTCTGGCCGCATTCGCGCGTTCACAAGATAAACTCAAATTTCGAAGCGCGTCTACATGAATTAAATTACAAGTTGTGCTCCTTAGATAGAGAAAAAGTTGCTCTTTTTGGATATATGCTTTTCTTAGAATGCCACAAGGTTTGCGAATTATTAGGGAAATTATAAAGTACTGCGAAAATTGCATTTTTAGATGACTTCACTTCACGCGTTTTTGTTTAGCTGAGTCCCAGCGAAGGTGACCACAAATGTGAGTGCTGCAAGGGGAGGGGGTGAAGCACTGTACTGAACACTTTGTCCCTGGTTTCAGAAGTGCAAAAATGAGAACGAGTTGCTCGAATTTTCAATTGATCAAATCGCTTTAACTGAAGCGACAGAGAGCGATGAGCGCCCATACTTGCAGGGGATATCCACAAGTATTGGCCCTCAACAAACAAGCTTGACCAACCACCTCAAGTAGCCTTGATTTGGAAAAACCCAATGAAATGGGTGCCGAGGGACCCCTCAGGGCAGCTATGCGCAAGCGCATTTTCCACAAATCCTCTTCCAGTAATTGAAGCAGTTGAAGGCTGAAGCCATTACTCGTCTATCATATTCACCAGATCCAGCGCTAACTATGCCCCACTTTTCCAAACATCTGAACAGCCTCTTCAGCAGCAGTGTGTTCGGAAAGAATGATGGTTTGAAGTCGACTTTTTTTGTTTTCGCGCTCTATGAATCATCAGCCCATCTTCAAAATAAGATATGCAAATATCTATAATACTTCCAGAGGTGTGGCAAATCAAATGGTGCTTATTCTGTGAGAAAAGATGCAGTCTGAGCCGAGTTATGATCTCCCGAAGTTGAAATTGCGAAACCGGCTATGAGAAATCTAATTTTAGTGTTGCATTGGGAGTGACTGCTGCTGGAGAGAAATTTGAAGCGATGCTAATTTTTAAATTTTTTTTAAAGAATTTTAAGGATTTTTAAGAATTTTTTTTACCGGTAAATCGAACCGCTCTTATCTATGGGACCTTAGGGTACATATTGCGCGCCGGGCGTGTACCCCTTACGTCAGTATTTCGCACCTCGGCGTGCGGCGTGTGGGGATTTTGGATTAAATCAGATTCTAACTGGACTAATTAGATCAACTAGACAGCGGAAGTAGATGAGGTCAAACACGCAGCGCGTCAACGAGGAGACTAAATCCTTACGTAGCCTATATGGCACGAAATCTTATTAAAGTAAGCTATCGCCTATTATTCGATGTATTCGACCAGATCTTCAATGATCGATGACCTTCCAAAGCAATTTGAGGCATTTCTGAACTGAAATTGACCTGGCCAAACATAATAGAACTAGAATATCGCAAGAATTTTTAGTTTTCGCAAGAATCACTAGCTTTTCCAGATCAATGACGTCTTCGTAACCGGCTTGTTAGCGAATAAACCTTCGCAATCACCGCCTCAACGTATTTGCAACTATGGAGGTTAGAACAACGCACTCATAATGCACGTACCGCGTAACAATGCACGCTCGTTGGCGTGCGCGCCAGTATATTGATTGGAGGGGCTGGCGTTCCGTGTGCGCTGTGGGAATCGCGTCGTCGAGTATGAACGCAACATAACGCGGAGGTGATGCATGACATATGTCCTCATCACTAACGTTATGGCTCCAGCACCATATCTCAGGGCTGAAGATCAGACTAGAAAGCGCACTCGAACAAACCTTAATGGATTAGAATGTCTCGCGCATCCAAAAGGAAAAGTTGATTGATTTCTTCGTTCCAGTCGTTCTAGTTCGTAAATAAAAATCTAAGGCGCGAGCAGCTTCAAAACAGGACGGGATACATGTCATCGCTACTACTTATAAGCACATCTCTCCTTGAGGTGAAGCCGTTCGGCGGTGATTGTAGCCCATTTTTAGACGCTTCTCGTAGAACTGTGAACAAAATAAGAGCTCATTATAGCGTCGGGAAAACTTTGCAAGGGCACATCTTCGCGTAGCCATTGTCGTAGTCGAGGAAAAACCACTCATATTCTTGCGTTACCAGATGTCTGTCGCTGAGAATGATTCACATTAAGCTGTAGGGGATTGTCCACAGGCGCTGATGGAATGTTGATCGATCTTTTTCATCGAGCTGGACTCATTCTCCGAAAAAAGTAGCCGATCGATGGCCCATTGTGTGCTGGAAAATTACCTTTGTTTTCTACGAACTACCTGATCTCCTTGAAATCACCAACATTCAGAAATTATAAGGATTCGGTGAGCAGAGCGCTGAAGAAACGACTGCTTGAGAATTCCACTTATACCCCAAATACTACACCCGTTTTAAGAGAACTTCTCTCTGTAAGATTCCTCAAACAGTGCGTGATACATATCGCGAAGAAGAATGGTCGTGTTTCGTAACACACTGTGGTACAAAATATGAGTATTGAGTGACGATTCATTTTTGAAACACAGCCTGACCTCCTTAGAAACCCAAAAAGCAGAAAATAACTAAAAATCGCAAAAGAAGAACAGTAACTTGTTCAAAAGAAGATTTATTCGAGATTGTCAGAATTCCTCATCAAATACAATCGTCTCTCTTTTCAAACAAAATATATTAGGTTGATTCATAATAAATCGGACAAATGGTAGTGATGATTTCTAGAGATCATAACTCAGTAACGAATCAACGAAAACGGACGCGCGAGGTACCGTTGGAATGAGTATGAAAAGCTCTTCAAAGTACCGCAAAATAATCACTTCAAAGTAAATTCATTCCGCCACAATGCCGCACGATTTCAAGCGGTCCAGAGACCACATCCGCAACGTCATACTATTTATATCGCTATCTGGCCAGGAACCCGCGGATATCGGCAGACGTCTGATAGAAGTTCACAAGGAGCATGCCCCCGGCAGAAGTACACTGTAGTTGTAGCATTCGAAGTTTGCGTCAGGCGACTATTCCATCGAAGACGAAAACCGCGGTTGGTGGAGCGTACACGGCGTAGAGTACTGGGAGCTGCTCGATGAAGGTACCACAGTATCCGCCGACGTCTACGTTCGTCAATTACGAGAATTGAAGGCCAATGTCCAAAGTTCGCTACGGCGGCGGTCACATGTCTACTTCCAGCACGACAACGTGTCTACTTCCACAGACCGCACTTCGCAAGATCGACCAAGGCCGAGCTGCTGTCGTACAGTTGGACCGTACTTCTATACCCACCGTACTCCCCAGACCTGGCCCCTTCAGATTTCCACCTTTTCTCCCACAGCCAACGCCACCTGGACGGCCAAGACTTCAAAACTCGCGACGAGGTCAAGGCGGCACTCGGCAACTTCTTCGAGCTCCAGCTTCCGGCCTTCTGGAGCAAGGGCGTCCATGATCTGCCTATACCGTGGCAGAAGGTCATCGATAAAGATGGAGTATATTTCAAGTGAATCCCTGTTGTCGTAAAAAAGTTGTACGACAATGATTAAAATTGGTCAATTTGTCCGATTTATTATGAATCAACCTAATAATTCTAGAGGATTTCTTAACCTTTGCTCAACCCTGATACGTCCCTCCTATTGAGAAGCACTTCACTTCGCTTCTGCAAATTTTATGAGCGGGTCGTGCTACTGCTGGCCACGCTAGACTCGATTTGGTGTAACGGCACGGTCAAGCATCGGGTTGCGTGATATTTTTGAGAAACACCTGCCCTCGACACTCTTCCTAAATGGTACGACTTCATTCCACAATTAAATTGGGCCTCTATAGAAGTGGTGATCACTTCTAAGATCACCGCTCAAACGGGTCAATCGTTGAATTTCTTCGAAGAAATTTTTCTCTCCCGAAAATAGGCTTCTCTTACCGCCCCCTTTTTTGGGGTTGCTTAAAGACAGTGTTAGGGGTAATGTGGGTGATGAGAATCCCTAAGAGGAGTCATTCACTCGAAAACTACGGGTTTGGAAAGCCTATTTGCGGCGAAATCCCCCACGAAGGGCGCGCCCCCGAGCCGTGGCCGAGGCGGCCTTTTCTGCTCGAGCCGCCTTACTGTGCTCGGTCCGCCTCTTATTGTTAGCGACTGATTGGCTGGGGTGGGAATAGCAAGTGTCGCGGCCCGCTTTCTCAGTTCTGACTTGAAGCGCACTCCACAAAAGGGATGCTTTTTCATTCTCGAACATCTCTTCGTGTTTACAACATGACAACACGCCAATGGAACACTCGTCCAGACCACCCGCCTCTTCACGGTAATGCTCCACATCGAGGATCAACGGTGGGGAGGGATCCTATTTCTCGGGTTTTCGGCCATTTCCATCCGTTTTTTTCTTCACTATCCTGTTAATAGGAATCTTGACTTTCACATTCACTACTTCTTTTGCTTTTCTGCCGAATTTCCCCAAACACTGCCTTTAACCCAAGATTGAGCATGGTTCCCGAGTGCATCTGGTTGCGTTTTTCTCCCTACTGCAATAGGACCCATTGTTCGAGCCTGCTTTGTTTTTCAAAGCATTTCAGTGACTCATTATGCATGAAAACTGTGCACCTTCTGTGTGAACACATCGACGCCGTATGTGACCACTCTGATGTTGTGATCAGGATTCCGGAGTGGTTCATCTTCAAATGACGACTGGATAACTGAAAAGGGAGAGCAAGGTATCTTCTTTTTCTTCATGTTTCTTAGGTTTCTTTGAGTGGTCCTGACCCGATGCTGGAACCGCTAAGGAGGATGAAGCGCTTCCTGGTCTAGAGTCTCAAATGTGAACCTCGGCCATGTTCAGGCCTCCGAAGACGATTCGGTCGAATTGTTAGGCCGCTTCAATAAATGTTCCACCAATCAAACTCGAAAGGCACAAACTAATTAGAAAATTTACGGTTATGAATGTAATTATTTAGCGACTATGTAGCACACAACACCTCGGATGTGGGTCGTGACACTCTGGTTGAGTCAAATCGGCGGCGCTCATGCAGTAAGGCACTTTGCGTGCGATGCCCATCCAAGTGTATTGATTCAGCCTCCAACGCTGCTATCCACTGAAATACTTCCATACCAGCCAGGTTGATAGTGGATCAGGAAGGTTATCCAGAGCCTTTTCGAAAGTGCTACGTAAAAGCAACTTCAGCTTGATTGCTGGACAGAGTAAGGCATGAGGGTACGCAGACTTATGTCGAATTTTCGCTTTGCGACGTCCACCCGCGGCGCCATCAGGACATCTTGCCGCGGTCGATTGGAATTCCGATCAGGACGCAGGGATCTGGTACCAAGAAGGTCCTTTGAGAAGTAGCTGTTTATCTATCTCATCATTGTCTAAAAACAATTACTTCTGTGCCCTATAAAAACAAAATAGTAACATCAAAAGTAAAAGAAACGATAGCATTACATGATATCAATACTAATCAAGAAATAATTAATTGGGGAGTACAACTCTCAAGGGAGTGTAGCGACGTAGGCAATCACACGCAAAGAAATTTGAGGCGACATTCGTCGCGCGAAAATTCGACATAAGTCCACGCACCCAAGGTGTGTTGCACTTATTGTTACCAGTTAAGTAAGTGTGCACTTGTGCACGCTTTATACGGTAGAATGCAAAATGGAATTCTTTCCGGCAGTAGTATGCGCTAGCTAAACTGCTGTTGCAATCACACATCAGCCCTCTGCCAAATACACGATTTGAAGCGATATTGATCGATGGAAGAGGCTATGTAGGGTTTGGACTTTGTATCCTTACTCATGCGTTGGACTGATCTATAACCCGATCTCAGTTTTCTACAGGGGGTGCCAAAAAAAAAGTAATTTTGCCCACGGCTCACATCTGCCAATTTTACAAAACGTAGGGAAACGAAAGAGATAAAAGTATTGGGGCAAAACATTCCCGAAATGTTCCTCTAAAAGCAGGAACAAGCTGTGGCTCCTCACGTTCATGTTCATAAAAATATGGAGGTTTCATTCGGCGCAGTCGGGCTTCGGAGTACCTACATTTAAAAATTCGCTAAAAACAGTGGAGCCAAGCTCCGTGGTAGGTCTTTTGTGGGAAGCTTCCTGAGGGTTGGCTCTTCGGTTCTTGGAAGTCACAGAGCCCCTGCTGCTTGGACAAGGCTGCTATGATCCAAAGTATCATTTTCATGCCTCAAATCCGCCTCCGGAGGGGTTTCAGTGGTAGGGGAACGTTTTGGCTCTTGGAAACGAAGGGCGCTGGGAACCCGGGAAAAACGCAATGTTAAAGAACACCATCCGGTATGAATCCCCTTAGGTACCCAGATTGAACGGACGTCAGCAAGGTGTGAAAGAGGGCGAGGAAATTTCGGATTTTGCCCAGTTGAGGTGATACATCTTGTTCAGTCTTTCCTTGCTCCCGTTTCTGCTCGTGCAGGAGGCTGCCACGGAGTATAGTGATAAAGTTAGGTCTGCTCTTGATTCTGGGGATGAGAATACCTCAATAGAATTTACTGTAGTTTGGCTAAATGGGGTCGAAAGTGGAGGAGACAAAATTACTTTTTTTTTTGGCACCCCCTGTACACCAAAACCGACAATGTCGATCGATACGGGTCGGTAATCACTCCTGTTTACCTATAGGTGTGGTAAAATAAATGTTTTCGACCGCCCTACATACTATAGGAAATTCATTGCCCTGCGTATAGGATACATGCATAAGTATCGAAAGTAGCAGGTTGCCTCACGTCGTGCCACTGATTGGGCAGGTAAACAATAAATAAATAAAGCCAAAACGATTTTTTATTGATGAGAACAGTTACCGAGATCAGGACGGAGAAAGAATTACTGTGGATTTCAGAATCTTCAATTTAATAGAGGATCACCGACAATGAAACAAAGCTCAATGCTAGTGAGATCCAGAAGGCATTTTCCGTATGGCCGATGTAATCCAATCGAAAGAAACTTCGTCCACGGAGTCGTTTCCCGTTTCTCACAGTCCATCCTATCCAGAAATCCTGTATGTCTGAGTGCAGCTCGTGGTGGGATTCGAGCATCTTTCTCAACTGTTGCATTCGGTTCCAGTACCTGAACGGGTGCGAGTAGAGACCTTCACCTAAACCACAAAGCAGAAGAGGCGCCAGCGTTTTGCCCTCATTTTAGTGATTAGAATCAGGACATTCGAACAGAGTCATGGTGGTGGCAGCGACGCCCCTTGAAGTGAGACCAGGTCGCAGCAAGAGCAGCTACGCACATTCCACGTGTGATGACCCGATTCGAGTGTCCTGTCTAACATCTGAGCATCCCGTTAAAGTGCCGCGATCAAGGAAGTTAGAAGATAAGCGTCTTATAAAAATCGTCTCACCGATCGAGATTTCTTTCGAAGCGCCTCATATTCGTTAAAAGCTCTCCTTGAGCTATGTCTTTAATTGACATTTTAGCCGCAGCACCCAAATCGACCAGGCGTTGCAGATTTGATACCTGATCACCCTGAAATGATAAGCTCTTAGATATGGGGACAAAGTTCTTCGCTCGTGCCTTCGTCACTTAATAATTCAAGGAGCTAAGTCGATTAATCTGCTAACAAGGGAGGTCTTTCAGGTCATGACGCGCTTTCGGGGAACGGTTTTTCCCATTATATGGGGGTATCTACATGAAACACATAACTGACTTCCATTTTTGCTGCGCGGCCCTACAAATGTCAAAAAAGGAGTAAAGAAATTTTTTCTCAAAAAGGGTATTTAACCCACTTGTAGTAACACATCCTCCTTGCAACTTTGATCATGTGCTGATCCAGATGTGTTCTTCTATTTCACATCCAAAACAAAGTCAAATACGAAAAAAAAACAAACCTTATCTCTACCATGTACTAAAAGTGAACTCATAACAGCTCCCCGATGTCCGGATCCTGTGGCGACTGGATGGCCTACTAGATACGGCGATAGACTCTTAATCGGATGCAATGCTGGGTTGGTGATTCGAATCCCGGTTGTCCCGAGGCTCTGCAGTTTTTTGCATTCACTTTTCCGTCTTCAAATATGTCTGTTTATGCCAAATGTGTACGATTTTCGTTGACAGCATGCCAAAATGATTCTATTTACGAATTGTCAATGAATTTGGTGATGTGACCTTTTTGGACACGAAAGGGCCCGTAGCGCTCGTAATTCGCGTTTCGCACAAAATGAGTGTCATATTCGTGTTCAGGGGGTCAAACTACCCTTGGGAACCTGTTTCTAGCCAATTCCAAATTTTGACCCTAATTTCGAAAAGGGTGGTAACATGGTGCGCTTTCTACTTGTAGAAGTGAGTAACTCACAAAATCGATATAAATCAATGGAATGCACAGCATGGATGCCTATCGCTATAACTTCACCTACCAAGCATCAAGCAAGAGAAATAGTCAGGATTTCTTGACAAGTGATACCGTCGTCTCCTTCGTTGAACGCGCAGTCGAAGGTATACCTATGCCCAGCTCAAATTTTCGGATTTGGGCCAAAATCTCGATTGGGCTGGAAACCTACCCCTAGGGGTAATTCGACCTCCTGAACACGGATATTGAATCCGTTTCGCGCAAAAACGCCTTGTTCGTGTGCTATGAGCGCCGAAAGGCTAAAAAATTTAACTGTTAAACTTGCTGAAAACTGGCAATAGAGGGCAGTTCGGAGTTCTAAATGTGATTCTAGTTCTAAATGCAGCAAAAATGGACATCAGTTATATGACTCTTGTACGTACCCCCATACATGCAAAAAAAAAACAGCTTTAAAAAGCGCGTCATGAGTTGGAAGACCTTCCTCGTGAGAGGAGTCGTCCACGGATAAAATTTGTTTCTTTGTCACACTTATATTTATGTTGTATTTGCCCAATAAGGGCCGCATGCAAAGTTTCACGCGAAATCGGCTAAGATATAGCTCCTCAAATTCTTGGTCGGCTGGATAGACCTCCTAGTTAAAACCCCGTCCCATCGTCCGCCGCGGTTAGGAACGGAGAGTGGGACTGTTTACATAACTTTCAGTTCCTACAATGCGTTTCGGACCACGGCGGACGGCGGGATGGGCACTTGCTCGGAGGCCCCGCCCACTCGGCTAAGATTTCGCGGTGCTGTATCTTCGGATTCACACTTTTTCGCGTGAAACTTTGCATGCGGCCCACATCAGGCAAATACAACATAAATATATGGGTGACATACAAACTCATTTTCCGTGCAGGACTTCTCTAACGCGAGATGCGTCTTCAGTGCGCATTGCTTTTGTCGGAGGGATAGTTCGGGGTGGTTCGACACAGGTAGGGGCGTGGCAATAGCCCACTTCAAGGCTCTTCTGCCAATGACGCTCCAGTCCAGTTCAACCCGCAGTTCCTCTCAAAGAACGTCGAATGCACCCGGAAGTTATCATACAAAAGTCCATATACTGCTTACGTAAATAATTCCTTATATGGTCGTATAAAATGAAAGTACAGCTTACAAAACTACTCCTTCTCTACTGAACAAAGCTGTGAAACAAGTAAGTAACATAACTGTAGATGAACACCAAGCATTGGTACACCAAATAGTAACAATTCGTTGATCGTGTTGATCCCACCATGACTAATCAAATACTGTAGATTAGGATGAGCTGGAATAGTAGTACGTGGGTTGCCGTTCAATCGCGTCATTTCAACTGTGAAGGATTAAGCTTACCTAATATGTGCTTGACGGGTACCCAACTACTGAGCCGTACATTCTTCGGCACGGTGACATTCCTTGCCCATAAAAGCGATTCAAATGCGGAATTTGTCTGCCAAATAATCGTGAACGGCGACTGTGAGAACGCCTCGAAGAATTTCTGTGCAAGTTCCACTGGCATATATTGAGCCTGAATATCGTGACGGTAAAGGCACTCTTCGCAATAATCAGATGAGTTGATTTATCTGCTTGAATAAGTGGGTCCTCTAGTAAGTAGTCAGGCTGCACCTTTTTCGAGTCCAAGGTGCGCTATCACGACGCTATACCTGGCACGAACCCACTCCGACTTCATCCATATTGCTTAATTGACCAACAAGGGAGTTCAAGTGAGTGGCGTCGTGGTGGGTTCGAGCACGTGTAGCCCCGTGATAGCGCACCGTGGCGAAGCGCAAACCGTGGAGCCTGACTAGTTACTCAAGGATCTACCATTCCAAGAATGTAAATCGACTCATCTGTTTACCGTGAAATGTGCCTTTGAGCCAAATTATTCGATACCAGTTGGGATAGCGCACTTTACTGCGTGCATCATGCTGCGGTTTTGTGCAAAATGAATCGTGCGATATCGTTTGTACAGTGAAGATTGAGCCCAATTTGAATTTTTCTACTTTTCACGCAGTAATGTGTGCTAGCCCTATCGGTCTACGATTACACTTTCCTGCTCTTTCAATCCTCCCGTCGCAACGCTTCCTTACCTGTGCAACACTTCCGAAGCTGACCAGAATGAATGGTTCTGTCGTGAGCGATGACCAGTTCAACTGTGGGAATTCATTCGAAATAGCATTAAATCGTTTTTTCACATCTTCAGCGACTAAACCCTCATATAAATGAGGCCTTCTGATGGCTAAAGGTTTCATGACTGCCGATTCCGATGAGCAGATGCAGTTGATGAAAGTGAGCGGAAGCGTTGTCGAATTGTTCCATATGGCACTGCTCAGTGAGCTGTTCAGGTAACGAAAGCCTGTAGTAGGTGCCCTGCAGCTGACAGGGCTGGTTCTTTTTGAACTCGTTCCAGGTAGCAATGTAACATAGTCACTCGGATTCCTTAACAGATAGTCTTATTAAGGCGTGTAAAATCAATAATTATGTCTAAAGACAGCATTAGGGAAAATTCGGACAAAAAGTAAAAGAAGTAGTGAATATGAATGCCGAGGTACTGAGCAATACGATGGTTAAGAAAAAATGGAAGTAAATTACCAGAGACCCAAAAAACAAAACCTCTTCCCATCACTGATCCCCTCCTGATGAGGCCGCCTCCGCCACAGCTCAAGGGGGCGCCTTTTGCGGGGATTTCGCCATATATGGCCTTTCAGACCCGCAATTTTTCAGTCAATGCCTCCTTCTGGGATTCCCTGTCATCCAAATTATCCCAAGCACTGTCTTTGAAGACAGTATTAGGGGTAATGTGGTCATGGAGAAATCCCTACTAGAAGTCACTCACATGGTAGTCCTGGGCCTAAGAAGGCTACCTGTGGCGAAATCCCACTGAAAAGGCGCCCCTGCGAGCTGTAGAAACGCCGCAAAACACCGCAACCGCCCATCTGTCCCGCCTCTTGATAAGTCGATCCCGCCTCCGGATAACGTAATTACCGATTGTCTGGGGTGGGAGCGGCCAAGGAGATGCGGCAGAATCGAAGGTTTTGCGGCGTGCTTTCGCAGTTTTAGCTTGAAGCTCGCTCCAAAAAATAGATGCTGTTGTATTTCAAAAAATCCCTTGTGTTTACCTGGCAACATGCCAATGGAAAACTAGATCAAACTACCCGCATCTTGACGGACAGCTCGTCCGCGTCCAGAATCAACAGTGGAAAGGGGGTCCTACTTCTCGGGTTTTTGGCCAATTCCATCCGTTTTTTCTCCACTGTCCTGTTACTAGGCATCTCGACTTTCATATGCACTACTTCTTTTACATTTCGTCGACTTTCCCCTAATGCTGCCTTTAGGCGTCTACGGTTGCCTAGGCCTCACATCTTACTGACACCGCCGAAATGCTTCACACGATTATTGATCGGTCGAACAACTTCGAATAGTAGCTCTGATCGACCGGCATAGAATATTCGTTCAGCTTCTGATTTTATGGTCTCGTACTGCAACAAGTACAACTATCCACTATCAACTATGCAGTGAACACGTACCTGTGGGAATCCTTTTCTAGCAAACAAGCTGTTCAATACATATGTCTGGATAACTCTAGCCAGAATGATGATGTGATGGAAAAGAGTATTGACCACACGATGTAGAAATGGCATCCCGTGGCCACTATACGGCGTTCCTGAAATGGACTACTTTGAGTGCAAATTCCACCTTTGCAGGGAGGCGGGTGCCATGTGCCTCGCCATTGGTTGGAGAGTGCTGGGGGCAGGCACTATCTGGTTCACTATTGATGGGAGAGCGCGTCGGGGTGTCAAATTCACACTTGCTGCCATGTCAGGTGATTTGATGGAAATGCTCTAGTTTCTTTTCATCAATCGAGGTCCACATGATGTTCGCCTAATAGAGTGTAATGCTCGTTTGGGTGTGTATGTCAAATTTTCGCGCGGTCGCGGACTTTCGTTGCTTGTGATCGCGTACATTGCGTACAGTTCCTTCGAAGGTTTATGCCCGAATTGATTATTTCTCGATTATGATTCTTATTATGTAATGTTATTGTTTCTTTTGCTTTCTATGTTACTATTTTGTGTTCTCAGGGTACAAAAGTTATTGTTTTCTGATGATGATGAGATAAACAGTGACTTCTCTGTAGGATCTTTATTGTGCCAACCTCTTGCCGGAAATTCCAACCGACCGTGGCTAAACGTGTTGATGGCGCCGCGAATGCGACGCTGCAAAACGAAAATTCGACATAAGGCTACACATCCTGCTCGTTTGAGCTATCAGAGCGCTCTGCTTGGAATGGCTATACATTGTACGTATACTTTGTACTCCCCTCCCATCTTGAACTCAGTAGTAGGGGATAAAGCATGAAAGAATTTTGAAATTTGGAATTTGGAGGTTCAGTAGTTTACCAATTAGTGAAAAGCAAAACCAAGTAGCTAGGAACCCGAAAAATAAATTCCTTGTGGAGGATGGCACCGAAAAAAAGAGGACACAACGCGGCAAGACCTCTGTTCCCGTTGTGGTTGGTCCAGCTGGATGCTGCTTATGGACATCCCAAACGAAACGGTGTGCTAAGGGCGTCCGTTTCGTCGTGAAAGACGCCGCAAATAGTCACAAATAGACTCAGATCACATTAAAATTTCCCGATTACCACATTATGCGTCATACATCCTGAAAAGAGGACTTCTCACCTGTCTTGGGAATGGCACTCGGGTTTGCTGGCACATTGAGCGAAGTGATGTAACCGTCGGCAACCGGCCAATTTGAGTATTGAATCACAGAAGAGTTCAAAACAAATGCCAGACCACCCATACATTCCTGAAAAAAGTACGAATCGAATTGTCAACTCGCCTTCAGTCGAAAGCTGGTTCGTTACTGCTACAAACTCCATATCTCACGAGGGGCAGGAAGGGGTCCAATTCATAATCTCAAATTTCCAACCATTTTCATCTAAGGGCGATGGACCGTAAAGCTTTTTTTGATTCCATATGTGCATGCTTTATGTGGTACTGGAGACCAAATACAAAAATTGGTGCAAAAAAATGGAATCCAAGGGGAATAACCGTCTCGATAAGCTGACATCCTCGCGAACGTAAGGCCGCGGTCATACTTTACGTGTCTGCGGCAGGGCGTGGCCGCGTATCTTGCGTCTCCACACTGCCTCGTTGCCTGCGTCATCTCTGCACCTCCCCCGTGCCACTCTCTCTCTCACAGGCAGCGAGAGAGAGTGGCACGGTGGAGGTGCAGAGATGACGCAGGCAACGAGGCAGTGTGGAGACGCAAGATACGCGGCCGCGCCCTGCCGCAGGCACGTAAAGTATGACCGCGGCCTAAGCGGGATGAAAAGACCTCCGAATTGCGTTGCTGCGCCATGTGTGAACAGATGTGTTGTAGGTGGAAACCAAAAACTAGCATTCGAGAAACTTCTCGCCCATCATTTGTTCTATGGTTGCATAGCGGTACTTTAAATGGGAAAAATTTTCCGGTTTTTGAAAAGTTTCGTTGGATAGAACCGGAAGCGAGGTACCGGCCGTACTTTAGTGGTCTGGGATGATGTGAACGTGAAAGTACTGCGCAACACGCCTTTAAAGCCGCCAGGAAGAGGGCAGTTTTGCTTTACGGTGTGGGATTACGGTGGCTTGCAGCTGCCGCAATGCACACACGGACCTTCTCAAGACGTCGAGACGTCGAAAAAAGATTTCAATATGTTTTAATTGTTGTTTGTTTAATTGTTTTAATCACACTTTTTCTTACGCTTTTGCTTATTCTCCATTTAATTGTTGTACTTGTTGCTGCCGTGTGTTGTTTCTCTTATCTCACTTCATAACGAATGAATGAAATACACTCTACGAGACAACAAATGACATTTCTAAAGCGGACAACCCGGAAAGTCAGTATGTGGTGCTCAAAGTGATGCGAAAGTGATGCGAATACACACCACAGTGTCGCGTTTTTGAATGCGGGTTTTTCCACTAATTATCGCTACTAACCCTACATGTTCATTATAAAATGATCCGTTTTCATTTTCCTCTTTCTTCGGACCCCTTCGGTTCCTTTAACTGTCAACAATATTTTTGTTGTACCTGCAGGAAATGATCCAGCAATATGACATCAACCTTTTGTGTCCGTGAAAGCTGTAGGAATCGCTGATCATCCAACATTCGTTCACAATGTGTTTGATGTTGCTCGAGCATTCTGAATCAGTAAATACGTCGATATATTGGCTCCAAATGCTACGTAATCTTACTTGTAAAAGCTGAAAGATCCTCGTAAATCCCATGGTCGATCGAAATCCGTAGGCACATTTTGTTCCCATATTAGGCTTCCAGCTGTACGCATAATTTCCATGCCTAAAAAACGACAGTTTCTCGGTAGTGCGAAAGTGGACGAAACAGAACGAAATGGCTGAAGGCTAATTAGCGTTACAATAGTCGCTAATTTTCAAATAGGCGTATTTTCCCGCGTATTGTGCCATTGATCTGAAACCCGCGGAAATGTGGTGTGTTGCAGTAATACGCAACATGTGGCGCTCCAATCGACGGGGAAGATCGCAAAAGTAGACTACGTGGAGCTTCACTGAGAGGTTTTCAGCTGAACTTCAATTTAAAACACTCCTCATATCTTCTGAACAAGCCCCTGACGTTCATTGATGGCAGGCATTTATGTAATCTCTCAACAGCCAAATCAAATTAGCGAACCCAGTCTATGATTAAGGTAGAGTTCCTAGGAAAGCTTTGAAGGCATAATATTGGGTTGGGGAATAAGTCCTTGCGGTTTTTTTCAACCCCTTTTTTCACATTGATCCCTTCATCTTTTGACAAAGTTTATACATGTTTTCGATAGAGCTTTTTTTGCTCTACAAAATACTACTATCTGTTTTTCGATTTCTTCGACTACCTAATATTTAAGAGGTTTGGGAATGAAGTAAGCCGAAGGCAAAAAATTGGCACTTGCGCACCTCATCTTTCTCGTCTGCCATCGAGACCAAAAAATGTATGGGTATATGTTTTTGATAGAGCAGCTCTACAGAATGGTACTACTTTTTATACAAATCGCTCAACTTTTTGCTGTTTTTGAGGCTCACAACTGCAGTACTCATGAAAGTGTACACTTCCGTTATGTCCTCTTCCTCGCTTACCATCGAGATTGGAGAGGATATGCATATACGCATCCGATGAAGCTCTTTTTGCTCTGCAAGATTATGTCACCCTTCTTTTGAATCTTTTCATTTTTAGCATATAGGAGTAAGTTTCCACCTGTTTTTCAACTCAAAATTGCATAATGAATATGAATTTTTTTGGCAGAGTGTTTTGAATCATTCGATGGAGCTCTTTCCGCTCTACAAGATAGTGTTTTCAGTTTTTGTTCGAATAAATTTTTGAGTTTTTTAGATCATTTGAAAGTCGACGAAATCGAGCATTTTCGACACCATGTGACGAAAATGCTCGATTTCGTCGATTTTTGAATGACCTAAAAAATGTCAAAAATTTATTCGAACAAAAACTGAAAACACCATCTTGTAGAGCGGAAAGAGCTCCATCGAATGATTCAAAACACTCTGCCAAAAAAATTCATATTCATTATGCAATTTTGAGTTGAAAAACAGGTGGAAACTTACTCCTATATGCTAAAAATGAAAAGATTCAAAAGAAGGGTGACATAATCTTGCAGAGCAAAAAGAGCTTCATCGGATGCGTATATGCATATCCTCTCCAATCTCGATGGTAAGCGAGGAAGAGGACATAACGGAAGTGTACACTTTCATGAGTACTGCAGTTGTGAGCCTCAAAAACAGCAAAAAGTTGAGCGATTCAAATACAAAGTAGTATCATTCTGTAGAGCCGAAAGAGCTCTATCGAAACATATACACATACATTTTTTTGGTCTCGATGGCAGACGAGAAAGGTGAGGTGCGCAAGTGCCCATTTTTCGCCTTCAGCTTACTTCATTCCCAAACCTCATAATTATTAGGTAATCGGAGGAATCGAAAAACGGATAGTATCGTATTGTAGAGCAAAAAGAGCTCTATCGAAATCACATATAAGCTTTGTCGAAAGATGAAGGTAACAATGTGAAAAACGGGGTTAAAAAACACCGCTAGGACTTATTCCCCAACCCAATATATGAAATAGTCAAGGACTCTTTAGTCATCATCAGACGGGCTAGCGTTTACATGGACGTGCTATGCTGCCCAGTGTACTATTGGCGAAACGATCTTATCTCTGATGTGTGGCGGTCATACGCATCGCGTGACACGCTCACTTGAAGGAAATCGTGGAAGTAGACTATGTGAAGTTTCACTTAATGGCTTTAAGTTGAGTGACGCTCTTTATTATTACAGTACCGTGCAAGCCCATGGTTTCTTCACCTGGAAACATAAAACACAAGCACTGTTGGTCTATTAGATCTAAAGTTCGGTGACAACAGGACTACAAGATTATCCGTTCACTATCTCCTCTTCACTATCTACTGTAGGTGCTCTGAAGCCCGACAGCGCTGAGTGAAGGCTCCGTATCTTGATGAAGGTAAAGTGGTGAGTCTCAGCTTGCTCCTGTTTCTGAAGGAACATTTTGGGTGTATTTTGTCCCAATACTTTTATCTCTTTCGTTTCCCTATGTTTTTTATACTTGGCGGATGTGAGCCTGGAGCACATTACTTTTTTGCCATCCCCTGTAGAGCTCTATCCCTCATAAAACGTCAGTCCGCTGGTGGTCGACAAAAACCGTAACTATGTACGTGAATACAGTGCCACAAGTCGATTATATCAACAGCTCCCGCTTCCCATGACTTGCGGCCGTGACAAGACGGGTAATTATCGGCGCGAGCCGATATTTGTTACAGCAAATTGTTGAATCATCAAATCGAGAGAGACATCAAGCCGATTGTTGTTTATAGCGCCATGTTGACACCCGTCTGGCTGTTCGTTTGTAAGGAACCTTGAAAGATCGTCTTTGTCTGCGCTTGCACCACACCACCAAGGATCCATAGAGAATCAATGACGATGATTCGATAAACTGAGTTTTGAGATCCAATGCAAAAAACACTGAGATTATGCTGAAATGATTTTTGGAAGTTAAACTTTTGAAACTCTGCTCTAGAATTTTTTATGGTTTCAATTATACAGGATAATTAGGGCTGACATTAAAATAGAAAATTCTCTACCGTTCCACTAAGAGATTCGAATGCGGTCATTCATATTTAATCCATAGCAAGTTCTATCCCTCGCAATGACATTATTCATTTATAAAAAATAAAGCAGTGCAGTCTCCGACCAGCAGTCACCATTCAAACCTCTTTTGTTCTAACTTGACGACCCCCTTTTAAGGACTCCTTGACCCATATCAGACCCTGCACACCTGCACGCACGGCGCGGTACCGAATCCTGTCTGAGAACGATATACACCTTTAATGTGCAATTGCTTATAGGTTATCATAAAATCATGTTCTGTTGCCAGAAATAAAGCTGTATGATGCTCATCACGCTCCATGGTACCAACTACTAGAATACGCTCTTCCTTGAAGTTACGAGAGAGAGAGGTGTCTCTCCGCTCATACATAAGTCGACACTTATCATCAGCTTAACGTACCGTATGTGTTCACACCGTAGGGCCTATTTTCCTTGGCAAAAATTTTTTCAAGGGTTAGTTGTCAGGGATGACCCTATTTGAGATAACTGTAAAATATATCCGCTCTCGAATTCATCCCACAGGCCCCGCCCAACAGACCTATAATCATGTAATACTTCACGGGGCGGGGTTTGTAAAAATTCCAGCGATTTTTAACTTTCCAAAGGCGTATCTACTTCCTTATTCACCACATTACTGCGAATTTCAATGAAGGATAAAGTGGCAATCCTATCAACTTACAAAAGTAGTGTGAAAAAAATAATCTTGCTGATTAGTGGTGATTTCAGGAACAGTTCGTTGTTTAGTATCGATCGATTTGTTTCCGCCTTTTGGAGGACGAGCAAAATAAGCTTAATAAAATTTCCTCACAATTCTGAATGATGTCTGAATGCATGGCGCAATCAGAAGTTTAGATCAAGGTCACTGATCGCTCACTTAAGGACAGGTTATCCTCACAGATGAAATCATTGAAATTGGTGATTGTTGCTATTTGATAATAATTCTTAATTATCGATAGGTATTAGTATTTATTACTGCAATAACGCTACTAATTCATGGTCAGTCGACACCAAGAAAGGGAAAGTCCTTGAATTCTCCGTCTTTTTGCTATATCTTTCTTCAAAGTTTTCCAAATAATTCTTAATCTAACAACTACTGTAACTATCAAGCAATGTTACACCCATGGCCACTCTTACGGTGCTCTCAGAAGCTAAGCCCCATAGAAATAAAAAATGTAACAACTGCACTTTTCGGGAAGATTGTCGCTGAATTTTTTTTGCACTGAAAAACGATGTTAAACCTGTGACCATGGCAAATATCAGTGATCGATCACACAGCTTGCGCAAAAGCGCCGAAAGGGAAAGTAATGCGATTGGTAAACCGCGCTTGAAATTCCAAAGAGAGACTCACCCTCTTCGCTGTGGCCATACAAGCTGATTCGAGTCCATCCGGAAGGCAGGGCTATTTCACCAAAACCAAAATCAAAAATGAACGTTTGGAGCCAAGTGATGTTGGCAGTGGGTCCTAGTGCTTCACCAACTTGTCGCATCATCACATCATGACTATAGCAGCCAGTTGACGGAATCAGAACCACATTGAAAGCTCGAGCTTTCAGAAACGAGGTGGTGACGAGGAAAAGAAGCCAAAGCATGGCACGATCGGCAACTGATTGGGGGAGAAATAGCAAGGGCAGTCACGAATGCGGCAATCCAACGCTGACGGCGACGATACACCACACAATTGTCGCGGTACAACGATGAATTGAAGGGAATTAACGTCACATGAAGCTGTTGTAGCGCTGCCACTCCACGGCTGCTGCAGCCATTGGCAAACACTTGGCGATGAACATCTGATTTCGGTCACTTACCGGTACTTTACCGAGAGGAACGGAACCGTTATAGAAAACTGGTCAGTCTATTAGATCACAGAGGGAAAGTGCTGTCAGGTTTTCGCAACTTTATCTATAAAAAATCATAACTTGGCTCAAACTGCATTTCTCCACCAACAATAGATCCTACTCGATTTGCCATACTTTTGCTAACATAAAGCATGAATTCTATTCCATTTTTTTCAAAAGCTGGGCGATTCGAATTGCGAAGAATTGTAGAAAGTGGACTGCAGGTGATTATGACACCTGAATACCCTGAGCCTAAAGGAACCATTCAGAAGTACGAGAGAACTGGAAGGGGACTAGGACTGAAAAAGTCGTTCAAAGTCACAATCTGCAAATCGTTCGAATTGTCTGAATCTCTGTCGGAAAACGATCTCTGAATTATAAACGGTCGTACATTACAGCTTCATGAAGCCGCGCAACCCAATTTTTCAAATTGTGATGAATTCATCGAGAACACCCTGAGTGAAGAAAGTCAATATTTACAGCCATCTCTGCCAAAGAACGGTGTAAATGGCTTTGGTGTTTTCCCCAAAGCACCACGATCAACTGAAACTTCTGGCGACTCATTCCCATTCTCAAAGACCGTTACGTCTAGCTCGCTGAGTTCTGCTTTTGCAGTGTTCACGTTGGTGGCTGGCTCCATTTTCGCTCGGCCCACTTTGGCGGAGACAGTAGTTGGCATGAGACATGAGGAAAAACCATCACTGATCTCTTGCTGTCAAGCCTTGCTTAGATCTAGTGATGGGAGCCATGTAAAGCAGAGAAGACACACAGACACACAGACAGACGGGCAGACGGACAGACGGACAGACGGACAGGTAAACAGAGAGACCATCAGACAGGGAGACAGACGGACAGGTAGACAGACAGACAAACAGACAGACAGACAGATGGATAGATAGATAGACAGACAGTGAGTCATCCAATCAGACAGACAAACAAGCTGACAAACACCGACACAGGTGGGCAAATAAACACACCTAACTTCTTTCAAACACTGGATATGATGAATTATGAGGTTGTTCCAAAAGTATTGTAAGTTTTTTTTCGATCACCACCTTTTATTATTATTTCTTCCAACAAGCAACAATTGGGCAATAACGTATTCAGAATTGTCATCGATAACACTCTGCCATCTCAGAGGCAGATCGTTAATTCTCTTTTCCAGAACTCTGGGTTCAGAGAGTCGAAGAAGTCAGCGATCGCCATTGCAAGCGAGTCATAATCAACGAATTTTCTCTTGGCCAGGAAGGATTTCAGAGGATGGAAAAGGTGATAGTCAGAAGGGACAAAGTCTGGAGAGCATGGCGGGTGGGGCAGGACATCGCAGCTGAGCTCCTGTAGCTTGGCCTGGGTACTCTTAGCGACGTGGGAGCGCTCGTCGTCATGAAGTAGGGTGACCGCGGACCTTTTCCGGCGCTTTTCTCGAACAGCGATGGTGAGCTCCTGAAGCAGTCTGGTGTATACGGCAGCGATAACTGTCTCGTCTAAACCAAAACCTCGTGGAAAAGCATTCCTTCTGCGACCCAGAGACAGCACAGTCCTGAGCGTGGTCTGTCTTTTATGTCCATCTCGCCATTGCTGAAGCGATGACCCAACGGCGCATAGTCTCATAGCTCACATCCCTTGCCCAATGCAGCGTTGATGGAGTGGCAAGCTTCCGTCGTTTTGGTGCCGCAAGACCGCTCATAATAGATGACACCGCGAGTTGGGTGAGTATCGACTACGGGCACTGTAGCTTCTTCAACAAGATGGGCCATTCATTCAAACTTTGATGTAATTTTAATATTTATTAATTTTATTAACATTATTGACTTTGTGACCTTTAACATCGAGTCGTCATGCTCGATAGTTCTAAAGATCACACGCCACTGTTGAGAACAACCCACCACCGCCACCAAAGAACCCTGAGGATCGATGGTATCTGTAGACCCCATGAAGATTTACGAATCTTTTGACATTTTTCAATTCGTCAACTATTAAAACTGAATGCAACTGCAGTAGGTTCGCTCATGAAGTTCTGACATGACTGCTACTGCTCCTGGCTGATGAAAGACTCCCACTGCAACTTCTTGGTTTCGACGCTGAAGATCATCCATCAGACTGATCATTCAGTCAATTCACGCCAAAGAAAAAACAGGGATCCCACGGTCCCGAGGGACTGGCAAGAAATGGACCACAGTTATGCTCAGGAATGATCGTTCCCGTCAGAATGAATACACCACGCACACTTTTCTTCAGAGTGTAGAAGGCTACTATGGATATGCGCAATTCATTATCGCTAATTATATATAGTATAATTATTATTATTTACTAGGACTGTTTTTATTCATACCTGATAAATTTTCGCGTCCAATGTGACTTGCATTTCCTTTGTGTACTTTATGTATTTTGAACTTCAAATTTCAACGCCGCTTTTGAAACCAAACTCCCTAGACCTACCGCCATCACTCTGAGCTTAACGTGATGATTTCCTCCCTTTCAGCTCAGAATACGACCCCCTTCAGAGGATTCCTAATTTCATGCTTGACCCTACTCCTATGCGGGTATGAGAGTTGTTAACCGACTCTGCAGTGAACGACCATTTAATAGGAGGAGAGAAGGAATCCGGTCTGAGAATACTCTCTCCTGTGACAACCTGTGCTGTAGCGGCGCTACTTGCTCTCTTCCTCTTCTCATTTGTGCCTTGTGCACTACATCTTATTATTTTTCATTTTTTTTTATTTGTTAGGGCGGAGGTGGTTCAGTTACAGGTGGCGCACACCCCACTTTCATGGTGTGGGGATCAATCCCGCATCAACGCCCACCCAGGCCAATTAAGCCTTCCATCCCTCCGGGGTCGGCACCAGACTCGTCTAGAGGATAAAAGCACTGACTTGTACATCGGCTGGCCACCGCAAGTCATTGTATAGGCCACATCACATTCACCAGCTATCACGATCCTGAATGGAACCAGAATGTGGGGCGCATCTCAGGAAGGGATTGATTACCGCCAAAAACTTAATCCTTTTTTAAGTAAACATATAAGATATCGGCTTATCACTTACTCTATTCAGCATTCGAGACCTCCCGCTCCTCGAAACCTGAGTCACCCATAGTTAGTATTCAAATTTTATAACAAAAAATCCATTAGTTAGAATAGCATCTCAGCAGTAGCGTCTACCCACTACTACAGCATGGGCTTTCATTGCGATACTGAAACATATCAGTGAGGAACGATGCTTTAAGGTTTTGCTTTTAATCATAAGAGACTTGCATATACAAAAAAACGAAGGGCTGAAAAGGACAGAGGTGTCATAAAGGGTTCGTATGAAGTATAGGCGTAATCAGGGTCGGCTTCACTCGGAGGAGGAGTACGGGTTGAAAAATGGGGACTTGTATTTTGGGGTAGAAGGAGGGTCGGATTTTGATAAATGTCTCGACGAACCCTTGATACCCATGCTTCCTTGTGGAGTATGACGAAATTTAGGCTGGTGTGGTTCAAACCTTAAAAAAGGCTCGACAACCATACTTATCGTTCTGTATTACTATGATTACCGGGTGTGTACCCTTATGTAAGAATTTCGCACCGCGGCATGTCCCAAGCGAAGCAATGCGAAGCAGCAAACGAGCTAAAGGCGTCATGTTGCTGAGTCCCGAAGCGATTACAAATCAACTGCGTATCGCGCCCCTGGCATTATCGAGTGGTCGTTCTAAGACCGAACTACCGCGACGCACATAGCGGGCACACACTGCGTCGCACGCCATTCGTCGTCGCGCGAAATCCTGATATAAGGGTACACACCCATGATTACCGATCGCGACTATTTTGGAGAGGCGGCTCGAGTATTGGCACAACACACAACACAAATCAGAAAAGTTGACCGGAAGGGAGGGGGAGGGAGAGGAGAGAGGAAAAGGGTATTGTATTTCTCGAAATTTTTCCTCGATACCAGGCTTGACCCCGAGTGAAGCGCCGCGGGTTAGAGTGGTTTGTTCCAGATGCGATATGGCCGTATATGTTGGTTACACCTCAAAAGGTGTAAAGCACGACACGATCCCCCACATCCGAATCCAACTACATATTGCGCGCCGGACATCTACATACCCCGTGCGTCAGAATTTTGCACCTCAAAGTGCAGCGAGCGTTTACTGTGTTTTAGACCGCAGTCATATTATACTTTGTGGTGCCGGCGGCTGGGCGTGGCTGCGTATCTGTGCGTCTCCGCTTATCCCACCTTGCCTCGTCGCCTGCTTCCTCTCTGCACCTCCTACATGCCACTCTCCCTCGCTGCCTGGGAGCGCAGCCACGCCCTGCTGGCGGTGAGTATGACCGCGGCCTGACGACTGAATTAAGACCCAATCGTCTTCACGCCCAACCACAATCGGCACACTTTGCTCGCACGCACGTTTCTGCCTCAAATTCGAAATCCTATGTAAGGATACACACCCTTTACACCAGTGAAGATGGATACTCCAGTGAACTATATATTTCTGACCAAAAATTAGATACACTACAACATTTACTTGCCCAAAATTAATTCTGTTACATTTTTCACTTACCATCCACCTCTGGCGCGACTCCTCGTGTTATAAGACCCCGTCAAGGATCTCTCGCTCAGTTGTGCTTTGAAATAAGCTTAATCCGGAGTCAAACACGCAACGCGTCAACAATGAGATTTAATCCTCGCATAGCCTATCATGGGAGGAAACCCATTGAAACAAGCTATCATTGATTATTTGACGGGTGATATTTGATGGATTAGACCAGGTCTCGATGATCCGATATGACCCTCAAAAGCAATTTGAAGAATTGTTTTCAAAAGCAATTTGTCTAGTAATATTACCGGGGGGGGGGGGGTTCCGTAGTAATCTGGTATAAACTCAGGACATAAATGCACATACATGAGCGTCACCTAAACCTCAAATTGTCAAACTACAGCGCCACAATTTCATACGCTCGGCGGGTTTCCTTGTGTCTTAGGATTGATTCACTCTTAGTTTTCTATTGTAACTTGAAAAAGGGTACTCGGCTCTTTGTGCCACTGATACGTTTCGACTTTACATTTACAGGCTTTGAAGAAGGCGATTTTCCGAAACATCAACAGAGTAGTAGAAGATATCATTACAATCTTGGAGGCTCAGCACAAGCGTATTACTCCAGTTCGAAGCATTCCTGAATTAGAATTGAACACGACCAAAACAGACTAAAACTAGAACATTACAGTAGGTATTAGCTTTTTCAGACCAATGGCATCTCCGTGACCGGTTTGTTAGCAAAAATGCGGCATTTCAGCATGGTAGGAAGTGCTGCAGTGTACGTTAGATCACATTGAGAGCATAATGGCAATTCGAGAAATGCAGGTCCAATGAAGACATTCATGTTTTCCCCACAGTCGTACCATCTACTACCTATTCACTATAATTTGTCCTCTAAAGCACCTCTACCTCTCCTACAGAACTTCATGAAATCATCAGGTAAGGCTGCTACAAAACGTAATGTCTGCGCTTGTCTTTGTGTTTACCCTTCAGTCGATATCATAACTTTCGCAACGGAATCAAATGCAAGTTACCAGTAACTTCTTCCTGACTACATGAGTAAAGTATTCTCAACTCCCTCCCCGTAGACCACCTGTTGAGTTCACACGGGTAAATGCTCCGAGCAAAAGCAACACCGAAAGAACGCTGTATGTTTTATAAAATGCTACATGATAACATCTTCACATTTTAAAACAACAATAACCAGTACAGAACCAGTAAGCTGTGAGTTACAAAACCGTTGTAACAAATGATCATTTTTACACAGAAAAACAAAGAAGCACTTCAAATGTATGATAATATACAACAATAAGTATGTTCAACAACATATGACAGTGAAATAACCAACAGACATGATGATTATGCGTTGTAACGAACCTTTTGTAATTCACCGTGGTTTACCAATTTCTCGTTTGCTTCTTCAATGCTACTTACCGCAGCGCTCCCCTGGCCTCTGTAAAGTACCACCAATAGTAAGAAAACGCTGTAGCACAAAAACGAAGAAACGTACAAGTTGGCGATGAAAACATTATGGCCACGTTTTGCGCAGCGGTCAGCCACAATAAGTGGTACGGGTACAGAAACCGTCGAAGTGACGATTTCGTGCAGGTAGCACAGACCGTGCGTCATTCCTTCGATGATATCCAAGGGGATCTTAGAATCATCCGCCAACAGCGAGTACTTCGGTGTTTTCGCAGTACCCTACAATTTTCACCTCACATAAAAGAGTCAAGATCGATAATGAAGCTTTCCGAACCTGGAAAGCAGAATGAGCGTTAAGGAAGAACTCATTTATGACGGGAGAAACGATCTTGGTATCCACGACAGTTCCAGGCGGGATATTCTGCTCATTGGCGCGATTGCCCGAAATGTTCTGCAAGATAAATAGGATTCTACCATATAAAATCCCCCTTTCGCAGGCTATACGATAAAATATACGGCGATGAACTAACCGATTTATATATGCGTTCATTGTGATCCTTTGAAACTGCGAGAGCAGTTACACTCGGCCTGTAGCTTGGCGAAAGCGATGTGATTCCCGTGTTAATGGCTCTCATGTAAGTGTCAGTAACCTTTAAAAAAACAGCCGTTGAGAAAAAACGTTCAAATTAGGCATATAAAAATACTTACGAGGCTGAACTGTCCCTCCGAGATACCGGAGAAGTAAAGGACAATATGACGAGGTGCGATGGAAGTAGCACTACGGAATTTAGTTAGGATCTCAACAATGAGTTCACCCAATTTCGCGCCCATCATCTGCAACAGTACATAAACCGACTTACAAAAGCATCAGAGAAAACAAATCATGGCTGAGTATGACTCACGTCTGATTGGCGCGGTTTAATGAACATGTAATCGCCTAGATATTGCTGGGGATTGGCGGCGCAGTTTGCGCCCCATCCTAGCACAGACGGCATCTAAAGAAACCACAACCTGGGGAAATGCTCATTTCTTTACCACGAGGTGAAAGACCGACCTTGTACGTTGCGCCGCGTTCAATTTCCATCTTCGAAAGCGCAGGAGGATTTGAAATTTCAAAACCAACAAAAAGACGGTCTTTATCGTTCAGCCATTTGCTAGATCTGAAAAGCGTTGCGAAATGCAAAAACAAAAACAAATGGAAACAAAACAAAGTGAACATACGGATCGTTAGGCCTTGATCCCAGCAAAATTGCGTAGTTCATTCCACCCAGTTTCATGTTGATCTTGAAACGTTCGCTTTAGCTAAAGCCACTCAAGTGCATGTGAATAACCTCACCTTCGCAACAACGTTATCAAGCGTCTGATTCTGATTTTTGAACATGACTGAATCCACCTTGCTTCCTTTGACTTCTTGTGAAACTATCTGATACTCGATTTCGAGCAGTTTGATCAAATCTAAAGAGCAAGCTCGAATTCGACTTACAACCAGCAACCTATATTGTTCGTCATGAAATAGCCCTATTTACTGAGACGCAGATGAACCAACGTCATCATTAACTAGCCATTAGTAACATTACATTGCTACAACCCACCATGTTGTTTGATGCCATCTGAGGTGATGAACATCAGATACCTGCGGTTCTTCTGCTTTTGTGCTGCATAGAAATCCTGAAGTCTTACAAACGCATTGAAAAGTGTACACAACCGATACACAGCACCATTAACTGAGGGGAGATTGGGATGCATTCATTGACCATAGAAGATTTCCTCGTACATTTAAAAAATTCAGGCTGCGAAACAATGTATAGCAACTTGCACTAAATGGAATACGCGTAAGGTCATAGCTCCATTTTACGAACTATAAATTTTGTTCTATTTTATCTCAAAGAATGAGTGTGCCGTATGTTGATAAAAATACAAAACACTTGAAAAACAAAAAAGTACCCGAAGTCCTTCGAAAGTCTGCTGACGAAGTGAAAATATCTCCGCTGCAGGCTCCACCTGCATGCCTCTCAAACGACATCGCTGTTCTACACGTGCCACGTATTCTCTGAACATCAAAAATTAGGAGAAAGGCTTGGACCGTCATCAGACTTCGCAATTTTGCGATTCTGCGATATAGCGGCTCAAAACGCGAAGCTGTGGCATTGCAGAATCTCAAAGCCGTAGTATTGCGTGCGAAAGTGCGGCGCCGCAAAGTCGCGAAGTCTGACAGTGGCTTTACTTGGGCTTAAAAATATGCAGCTCACTTAATCTGCAGACGTCGGGCGTCATTCGGAGTTAGCGTTGCACATACTGCCCAGTTCGTCAATTTCGCTGGCTCGAGGAATACTGAGCGGTCCCCGTTCCACTTGCACTTAAATCAATCATACGTTCAAATACAATGACAAAAAAAATAGTTGGCGGCACCAACATTGTCAACGGGCTTCAGGTTTTGCGATCCTCCATAGACAATAGTTGGTGTAGGCAAGATACGACCAGGTACCTGGAACACAGACTTCAATTTGATCCCCCTTAATTTTTCCAAATACTGAAAACTTACTGTAGTAAAACCATTGTCAACGGCTATCCCTGCAGCCGAGAGCTGTGGGTTACGTGAGGTTATTTCCAACGCGTCTTTCATGACCTTGGTTTGGTGCAGACGGTTAGCTGGCAATATCGCGGATGCCTCGAATAAGAAGCCATTTCAAAACATGTTAGATCACACATCAATCAAAAGACGCCTCAATTCACCTTTATCATAGAGGCGACTTGATCCGGCGTTTGCTGCTGCAGCGTAACTCTTTGCGAAGGCGCTACTGTAAGTAGCTCCACCGGATAATGAGTGTGCTGATTGTGCCGTTCGGACACTGTGAACATCCCAGGGTGTCTAAAATTACAACTTTTCTTGATCTTCATATAAGATAACAAACAGTGAAGGCAAATGGCACCTACTTTAGTTGGATATTGTAGTGCTTTTTAAAGTACTGTTCTACCGTACACTGCGCCCCATCGGCAGTTTGGAACCTGCAAAATATGTTTAATGATCTTATTCAGTATCCTCTTAGAAACAGCAAAATGTTCCGATTCAAAGGCCACACTAACTTCAGAGAATTTGCTGGAGCACCGATATTACCGATAGGAAATGTCTTCTTCTTACCATAAGTTGTTCTTACGTAGAGCCCTTAAAACATTGCTCAACATTGATTGTCAGTGAAAATTAGAAAACAAAATTTGCAAACCAATCCAATGATACCTTTAATCTGCTGCAAAATGCTTTTCACATTGAAAGGCTGCGTGGCTGTTTTGACATTGAATGTCGACTGCCCAGAACGATGATCAAAGAATATTGACATTTGCGATATCTTCTCAAGGAGATTTTGCTCATCGACATGAAAGGCTCCCTTGGTGACTAAATGATGTAGTGCACTAATACACAAATTGCGGTTTCACGTCATTCCAAGCCCACGACCATTCCTCACCATCTGTTACAACGAAGGCACTTCCCGTTTTTCCGGAATCTCCTTCAAGAACTTTCACTGCTTTCGTTAAGCCAATTCCCATGTATTTGCCGTCCATCAATTCGGGAAGCTCACTGTCTCTAAAGAGACATAGTGAAAGAACAAACCAAAACGAAACATCGAGAGCAAAGAAAGTGCACACAAATCAACTTTTTGAGGCTCCAGTCACGGCTCACACACCATCTGAGTACTTAAAGAACTTAACGCAACCACATCACTGAGTTTAGTGGTGCGTATACATCGGTGCTGTTACAAGGGGAGTTACGAATGAAGACCCTAGCTTGAGACGTCGTCAGACTTTGCGATTTTGCGACATCGCATCTTCGCACCGATACCTTGAGATTGTGCAATGCCGGAACCTCGCGTGTTCTGACGACGACGTAACGAACGAAAGGACTTTCCCGAAACTTTCCTGGTACATCTCAATCACATGAGCCATCGTTCTACGTTCACGTAGGGGCGAGGAGTCAACCAAATCACAATAATACAAAGCCAACCACCCTCGACCTGCTATGCGTGCAAGGCTCGCTCCAGAACTGTCACAAAACTTGTGTTCAGGTAAAAAGAACAAAATACCTGAATCCGAGCGATCTGTGGTCGTATAGGTAATGAACACCTGATCCGTACGTCACGAACTGCATCCTTAAATTGCGATTTTATTTGACCACGACCTACACAACAAACTTGATCCGGTATAGTGTGGACAATGTACACTTACGTTTCCATATAACCCTTTTGCGACAGTGCTAAGCTAAGAACTTCCAGAATACCTTTGTCACGCTCACAGTCGCGAACGTTTACAGCCTTCGGCAAATCATTCGAAGTCAACTAAATAATGGAATTTCTACAAAGACAAGCCCAGAAATACGCAGATCAGCCACTGCTCGCACCTGGAATCCTTCGGTGACCTTTTTAATGACGACACGAATACCGGTAGCATCGCTACCAGCTGCTGCCACCAGACTTGCTGGCACACTTAGAATCTTTTCCTACAACGAATCACCTTAGAATTTGTCATTAAAAAGAAACCAGAAGTTTGGAATTCACTTCTCCTCCGAGTTTCAATTCCCTCTGAGCTGAGAAAAGCACAGCAGCTCGGTCATAGAACAAGATCGCATCTTGAGGAAAAACGTCTTTGTGAGACTTCAGAAGTTGCTTATATACATTTACTGCAGCTACTTTGCGCTCTTGTTCAGGAAAACTGAAAGTTTCGCATCAAATAACTACATCAGTATTTACTGCAAAAGTGAATAACAAAACAAAAAAACATACTCATCCCGCGTCTGTTTAGTTAGCTCCTTCAAATGCTCCGTACCATCGTTGCCCTTGTAAACGATGTACATGCGTACATCATATTTATAGAAGGGTATATTGGCCTTCAACTCTGAAACGAGGGTGGGTTAGACAGCATGACAGAACTAGTAAAGAAACGAATGAACCCACTTATAGCAGTGAGGTTGGTGACGAAATCTAGTTTCGCTCCGATGGTGCCCGGTGCTCTTTTTTCAGGCAATGCAACAGCACTTACCTAACAAAGAAAAGTGTAATATGTTTGCTTTGCCTAAAAAATTCACATAAAATCTTTATGGAATGTTTTACAGTCCGGAGTTATCATTCCAGAAGCTTCGATGAAAAAAACCCGTTCGCTTTTAGGAATACTCGTCTTCTACTCCTGCGCTCCCGCCGTCACTTGAAGAACGTTCACGAAAAATCTATTGATATCCACCCAAAACCACCAAAAATATACACAGAGGGGCAAACGCCATGCGATACATATCTTTTTTAGGCTTTTTATGAAAGATTAGCTGAAGTCATACCTTGCGACTCGTGCGATTCGTCCGACTCGGACGATCCGCACGATTGCAAGGTATAACCTCAGCCTCAAACCGCAGTTATAACACGCCACAACTTCTTCGATACCGCAGCGCGAGAACGCTGGATCGAATTTGTTACGACGCGTGAGATGGTTGCCGCGATCTGTCACCACCTGCCACCTCAGTGGAGGTTCTGCAGCTGTACCCACTGCTATGCAGCACCTACTGCCACCTTAACGCAAGAGTCTCGTACTCTCCATGTGCTATGTAAATACCATTCGAAACTGCAAACCTGCAAATGGTTTGCAGGGAATACCAGCGGTTTGATGATCACTCTAATGAAAGAATGACGAATTCCAAACGACTGAAATTCCTCGCCAAGATTTCAATGCCCTCTCGTCCCAAGTAGTGAAGAGTGGGCAACTATTTCGCCTGCGGTTTCCGAAGTATCTACGATAATGCCGCGCAGTGGATGGTCTCGCAGATTATGTAACATATGTAGGCGTCGTTCACATCACTTCAAGGATGCAATCAACTACTCGTTATTGGCTACCCTTATCTTGTTTACAGGTTATTTATAGTACAAAAATACAACGAAACTCACATTGAGCTGAGCCATTTTCCCTCCTAGCTGATCGGCCATGTTTACAGTGGAAATTTAAAGACCGCCTGGAAAGAATGGTGCTAAGGTAGTTGGGGGGGGGGGGGGGGGGGCACTCGACAAAAGCAAGAATCGCGCCCAATTTCTGCTTATAGGCACTCTCAAGGTTATTTTATGCCTAGATACAGCTAACTAACCGATTAAACGATTGGATTACTCTTCCATTAGAATATTACGAAAAATTAGCTGCAACTAGACTAAACAACTAATTACGCGTATTCGCCTAAGCCTAGGGAGAGGGAATCTCCTTCCCAAAGGCTTAGGCTAACGTAGATGAAAAAAAGCACGAATTAGCCTTACAGAATCGTTCCAATGCAGAATTCGAACCCGATTCGGCTAGCGCTATGGCTTCTCTGCGCACTAGCCATGCGTTAGAGACGCAGAGACACTACTGCAGTGGCCCCCCCCCCGCACTACCTTAGCATCGAAAGAATGAGCGAAGTATCCAAAGAGAAGCCTAGATGGTGCTACAAGCGTCAAAAAACAAAAGTCTAGCATCATCCTTGAGTCCGACGTCACACTGACAGTTTCGCGATGGTGCGACTCCGCGCAGAAAACAATTTCAGCACTGAGAATCCCAGGGTCTCAGAATCGCAACGTCTAGCACCAGTCCAAAGGGAAGCCCGGGTCAAATAAAGTCGGTGGGGAGACGCAATTTTGCGTCGACGTTTCACCTACGTCAAAGCTTCTTTCCCTCCCTAGGCTTAGGTTAAAGCAGATGAAACCTATGCTCTGACAGATGCTTTTTCATGTAGAAGAAGGGGATATCAATTTTAGCCTAAGCCTAGGGAGGGAAAGGAGCTTTGACGTCGACGCAAAATTGCGTCTCCCCCCCGACTTTATTTGACCCGGAAGCCCTATAGCCGCCGTCATAATTCGGATTTTGCGCGTGGTGCCGCGACTTCGCAGGCGAAGTTGCCGCATTGCATAATCTCAAGATCGTGGTATCGCGTGCGGAAGTGCGACGCCGCACCATCGCACGACGCAAAATAGAGTCTGGTGACGGCCATCTTTGATGAGTATTGTCTGGCTTACCCAAGAACTTTAATCGTCTAAACCTGGCACACATTTACGCCGGAACCCCCCTGCCCACAGTGTCTCTGTACCGAGAAATTCAAGAATTGAGACGAAGAAGTAGTCGTATTTTATCTAAATAGGGTCCGTTTAGGTGCTATGACGCTGACAGCAAAACACTCATCTCCACACTGTCGTCCCTCAAATGATTAAATCATACAGCCATCAATCTGCATATTCAAGCGTTTCTTTCTGCCAAGCGTTATGAGAAGAAGTAATTCGCTTACTTCCCCACAGCCAAGCAAGAACAGACAACGACGTTGAAGAGATTCCTCACAGCTATACAGCACTCAATTCCCATTTCTGCACCGCCAAGAAGCTACCTCGGTGCTATCCCATAAGGGGACGGGAGAGGGCATACCAAAATAGGCTCTATTTCTACCTAAGTTAAAGCGGGATAGAAGCTTTCATTCATGCTCTGTTGCTAAGGCAGAAATGTATGCTTCGTGCACACTGCTCCTCAAAGATCCCTCAGAAATGCTTGAACTTTTATGAGATGCCCCCCTTGCACCATTTCCTCTTTCAAGCCGACGCGCCTTATCGGTCCCTGCCATGAACTAATCCGATACTACCTCACTAAACCGAACAGTTACAAGAGCAGATGAATATAGATAGTAAATAGTAAACAGCAGAGATAAAAAAAGGGCGCAACCAAACGCATGTACGGTATATCGACTAGTCAGACAAGCATGCCACGTGGCATCACATGCCCGCCATTCATTGACTGTAGGTCATGACACGATACTTGCGGTACTGTAACAACCAACAGTCACTATGAGCAGACAGTTAGGATTAGCACTAAGTGGAGAACTGTGTGAAGGAAACAGTTGTGTAACCTCATCTGTTGATACGAAAGGTCATTCAGATAGTGCTCAGTGAGGTTCTTTGTCAGCCACATTGCTACAATGGTCAATCGTTAGCTCGATTGTACGCTCATTGATGGCTGCGGCCCCCTTCGATGATCAGCGAGCGGCCCTTTTTGATGAACACGAGCGCCCTTCGGGGGAAGTCGCTTGGCTTCGTCTCACTTTCTTCATTCCAGAATGGTCTGCTCAAGATGCGGTTGATGACTCACCTCGTGATTTCAGAACACTTGACGGATGAAGCTTTCGCTTACCGTCAAGATGAGATAGGCGTGCATACGGCGCTCATTCAAAGTCATAACAATATCAGGATAGGATTAGGTCATTAAAATGGGTTATAACTTGGCCAGCCGATGTCTGATATTAAATACTCGATTCCGAAGGAAAGAGATTGACTGAATCAGTCAGGAATTTTTCCGGAGCGTGATAATCGGCCAAAACGCTGCTTTCTAGCCTGCCCATTTATTCATAAAAATTTGTGAGCAAAGAAATAAGTAACGGGCGCTTATGCATGACGTGACGGTTGAGAAATTAGTCACAAATCAAGTGTGAGATCGAGTATGATGAAGTATATAAGGATGTCATCAATGTTCAGAAAACAATTCCTCTGTACGGTAGCTGGCTTCGGAATGTTTTCAAGTGCTATGGAGTCGTTGGAAGGAGGAAGAACATATTTGAACCGTAACACTCTCCCTTACTTCTTCATTGTGACCCAAGGAGGGTAAGTGAGATCTACCTCCCTATAGAGGTCTCGCACTGCAAGAGCGGTTCATTCTCTTCTGTCGCTCCTCCACGACCTCAACATCGACGAAGCCGTCTGTCAAAAGAGAACACCACATCCCCTTCCTGTACGTAGAAATATTATTCAAGAATAAAGTCGTCGTTCCCCACAGCACCACAGTGTCAGATATGTATAGTACGATATGTTAGCCATGTTACTACCGGGGGGGGGGGGGGGGGGGGGTTGGGTTTTTCACTGTTGGGCCCATTTCCAGGCTGGCGTAGGAATAGGCCTAGTCGACAAAAATTGACAAACCGGCAGTTAAAGGAATCGTCCACGGAAAAATGAGTTTCTTCGTTATCCATATGCATATTTCTGTTCTTCCTCCTTACTAAGGGCCGCATATACCGCATATAAAGTTTCCCACGGAAAGCATTATGTCTAGGAAAGTCGTAGCGTTGGTGCGACCCCTCAACCATTACCCCCTCCATCACTCCAAGGATTTAGGATACGATCCTCTGCAAGAGACGAAGTGGTTCCATATGACCCCGCTCCCGTTGTGTTGTGTCCATCAGGAGGAGGTGTAGAGCTGCAAAATTCCCTAAAACATATCGAAAACAGTTCAACGCTGCGATTTTCACCTTCGACTTCCTCTTCCAGCCCTCTCACAACCACCACCTCACAGCCTCAGGGCTCTCCTGACATGGACAGCTTTCTTAAAGGAAAAGCACGGGGTAACTTACCTCCGCTATAACGACTTACTAAGGAAGGGGAGGGGGATAGCCTGGAATTGGTAAAGCAACATGTCTTTATATGAACCGAAGAACAGTTATAGCTTTGCAGCATCCTAATGCACATATATGACATCTACGGTGCGTGATTGACACATAAGTTATATGAAAGCGTATTACTATTCAACCTGGTTGTCTCCACTCCGTCATTAATTAATATAGCTCCGCGTTATCACAATAGATGGAAATGTACTGAAGAAGATGAGAGGGTCGGTGTAGAATGCTTTCATAATGTTGCTTATCAACTGGACATTTACGAATTAATTTTTAAAAGGGTAGTGATCGATTCTATGCAATCAATCGGTCGTAAGTAAAAGGGGAAAACATGAGCAGATGAGTCATTCGCGATGAAGCAGTTTTTGTTGCTCTATCGCACGAACCATCTGACAGGCTTCTTTCATTCTCAACGTCCAAAGCCTGCACATTACACTGTAAACAACCGCTATGTGACCCGTCTTTATACACATAAGGCACCACTAAACATCCTATATGACAAGGCCCATCACAGAACGTGCCACATTGCGCAAGCAATGCATAGGATCTAATAACACTCAAACATGGGTAGACAATCACTATGAAAAGAACAGAATAATTTTCGCTTTTACGCCATAGAAAACCCTATCCCACCGTTTAGACTTCGAACTTTCTTTGTGGTTGCCAAAAACCGCCTGATCGATTCAGCAAAACAGTGAAACTTCTTCGCGAAGACGTCAACTCCAAATGGGGAGAACGCGATGATTGGCGCGAAAAATTTGTACTGTGAACCTATATACTACCGCAGTGATTTCCCTTCCTATGTAAACAAAAAGTTCACAAAATTCGTTATGATAAGCATCAAGTGATGCATGTGGCAAAATCAAAAAAATTCGCCCCAATAATGCTGATAACAGAGGAATAAAAAAGGCAGTGAGTGAGGGGATAGATTAAACGGGCAAATGATTGCATTGATTGTTAATTAGAAAACGGAAGCAGAGAATGATAATGGGCGATGAGCTAGTGTGGGGAGGGAGTGGAGATGTTGAATATCATGCCTTTACATAATACTGAACACTAACACTGCCTCTACAGGAACACAGCTGGCAGGTAATGCAGGATCGCGGCTATTTCTCTCCAAGTACTGCCATTTGTTTTCCCGCGCGCGCGTGGCTGGGTCGCGGTTTTCTCATTTGAGCGCATAATATTCTCACGTTAGGAACCTTACAATGCATGTGTCGTGTTTGGGAGACCACTTCAGAGAACAGTTTGGAGTTCGGTCTTGACTGCAATTTAGATGTGTAGAAGTTTTTTGCGTATGACTGAACTGTAAATTCTTACGAGAACTAGGTATCGAATTGTACTTCCCAGCTTGTTTTGTTGGACCTGCATGGGTGCTTTATGGAAGTACGATGAAGTATTTCAAATACACCTGACAAAAGATTACTGCACCTTAACGGTCGTGGAGCTTTATTTGAGCACTATCAAATTTTGGGTGTTAGGAGAGGGGACTCATTTACACGCCTGCTCCTCACCTGGTACATCACTAAACCTCAGTGAAGAGAGGAGGACTTTCCCTCAACTAAGGCTTAGACTGTAACAGGGGCAAAAACAACGACAGACGCTGGGCACAAGAGTGTGCGCTCTCAACTAGATACATTAGCACCAACCTTTGAATCAGAACTTTCAGTAAACCGATATGACAGAGGCCAATTTTCATAATCCCTCGTGCCATCTTTTGAATACGTTGTGTTTATAGAGTACAAAAAGCATCGCAAGAGCAGTTTCCGTACTGTAATTAACAAAAATTCAAGCACACTTTCTGTGTGATCACTATTTCTCACTAAAATTGCATGGAATTGCAATTCATTTTCAGGATTTTTAGTCTGCTCGTTTTCATATCATATCTATTTCCTTTATATTCCTCCAATCGCATAAAAAGGTATCCAACAAATCAGTTTCAAGCCTTAGCCCATGGAGAGGGAAGGAGCTCCACGTCAATTATCCACTTCTCACGTGAGAAACCAATTCATGCACGTGGCAACGAGTACTCAGCCGGGAGCTCCGTTCTTTTCCCTAGGCACAGGATAACATTCACATTAATATCCGCTCCCTCTACATGAAAAAAACCACATATTGCGTTACCTAATAGGGTCTTACGGGCCACTTTCACTCACTGAGGTCACTGTCACGCTTGTCTCATTTTCCATAATAAGCATCTAGTCACAACAAAAAATGACTTCAAGAAAGAAGATTTCGAAGACACATCATTCTGCTCAAGTCTAAACACCAAAACATGCATTGTGGGCATCTCATTCAAGTAGCAACCGCGCAAAAGAGAATGTTACTCGCCGTTTGAATCCTTCCAAAAGGACGTAATGTACGAGTGTGCGTACACTGGTTTGCATGGAAACGTGTGCGTGCGCTGGGGAAAGTGAAATGGCAGTACTTGGAGAGGACTCCAAACTGTTCACACACGATACATGTATTGTAAAGCTCCTCACGTGAGAATATTATGCGCTCAAGTGAGGAAACCGCAACGCAGCCACGCGCGCGCGGGAACAGAAATGGCAGTACTTGGAGAGAATTAGCCACGATCGTAATGCAGTTGGGGGGGGGGGGGGGGGGGGAGGAAGGGACTCATAGACGCGTTGTCGTCCCTTATCCGAAACCGTTCCGCATCGTCATTTTGTATGCTCTCGTGTATATATTTTCCTAGGGCATTTCAAGGGGTAGGGGCTTGCCTCTAAATTAAGACTTAGCCTAAAAACCTAGGTGGAAATAGCGCCGGACGCCATGCCAGCCATGTAAAAGCTCGTAAATGTTCAACATTCGCCAAGTTGGCCCTCCTCTGTGTTAACAAACCACCGGTTACTAAATTAAAAAACGGGCACAGAGAGACGATAAGGGTAAAAACTAAAGGAAAACGAAAAAAACCGCAATCAAGGGTCACTCAACAAATCCTACGACTTCAAGCTCGTGTCTTCGAAATGTGTCTCAAAAAAGCATGCACAATCGGAGAAAGGCATTCAATCAATGTTATCGATGCAAATAGGTGTTAGTCACCATTTGAATATTGCTGAAAATTGCGGGATGAGAAAGAGAATTTGGGCAAAGATTGAAAGAAAGCAGGCTGAACCCCTTTCATTACTTCAAAAGACCAACAACAAGGGCTAGCTGTGCATTCAAAGAAACAAAGAGGAAGTCTGCCAAACAGCAAGCCGTCTGTCTCCCGATGGCCCGAAACGGACCCCTTCTTGTCTTCATGGGATACTGTCCTCATTTTCTGAGCGAACATAAGTCGTTCATCAGCTTTTAAAAAGGATGTATTAACCTTTACCAAGAAAAGAAGAAGCAGCTTGGTCTTGCTTTCCTACTTCCACTATCGTTTACTATGATTTTCAAATACTATTCACTGGTATTCTAGATTATGAAGATTTGAATCCATGGGAAACAAGCACAAATCTGAAGGAAAAACGTTAAGAAAGCAAAACATCGAGTAATCAGCTGTGAGCAAAGTTTGCGTTGGAGCGCATTTGCCCATTGGAGCGCGTTAACTTTCTGCGCACAAGGCCGTGTTTCCAGCGGAGGGTAACACCTCGTTAACTAGCAGGATAACACGCCTTTATATGACTGATGTGTCAATAATGTTATGTAGATGTCACAGATATACGTATATGTTCCTGTAGGTATAAAGTTACTCTTGAACATTCACATTCGGAGGAATGTTAGTGTTAAGCAATCACCAAATTGCAGCTCTATCGGTATAGCACTCCAAACGAGTCATAAAAAATGGAAGCCTCCATTGAACTGTGCACTTTCGTGATAGGTAAGCTCAGGGTGTACAAACCATCTGAACGGGATACGAAAATTATCAGCACTCGGTACAGTTGTGCTTCTGTTCCTTGAAAAGTGGAATGATTATTGAGCAGGGTATTTTGATCATATAGTTCATTTTGGCTCTTGTTTCCCGGTGTTAAAGTCTATTCGAAGGTGAAACTTTAGCAAATGGCCGAAAATGACATTCGAAAACTGCTTTGTTGCCTGAATTGGGTTCCTAGAATGATGGCGGAACTTCTTCCATACTTCGAAGTGTTGCCCCTTCCCTGATTCAGGTAGCACCCTCCTTTTATTAGGTCGGTCAAAAAGTATCCGCCGTTTTGTATTGCTGAACTTTGGCAGATCATAATTTCGCTCAAGCACAATTGATTGTAACAAGAAAATATCAGATTTAGCACACTCTTCTCTACAATTACAGTACAGATCCAATATTTCTTTTTCAGAATTTTTTTGTTTCCTCAAAATCTGAAAAGTATTGAAAGCCGATTTTGACATCCATCTCTTGCTAGAACCTTATCTTCTCTAAGAAATACTTCGGAGTGCTAAGAGTAGCGACCCATATTGGTAACACCTTAGATTTACAAGGAATAAAGCAGAACTTCTGTTGCTTTGTGCAGTTCTTTTCGATAGCTCACCTTAGGATGTGGGGGTTTTCGCGTCACTACGTGAAGCCATGGGGTCTTAGGTGTTCAACGCAGGAGAGCGACTTTGGTCAGTTCTTCATTGAAAGGTTGCACTGCTATGTAAAGGACTCGCTTGCAGATTGTAGTGGGCTGTGCTCTCAACAGGCCATGAAAAAGGGACCAAATCATGCATAATTTTGAAACACTGCCTCTTCCGACGTAGACTTGTAAGGCTACCCTCCTGCTATCCACGGCTGGCAACATTCCTCCCAAAATTAGTCGTTATATTCGTGGTTACAGTCCATTTCGGAGCGCCTGATAGGGCGTGGCCTACGGACTTCGGTGAGAGTGTATCAAACTCTCTCACTTCGCCACACACTCTCAGTCTTGCCACGCACTCTTGCTCTCGCCACTCATCTCTACGTAGGCCACGCCCTATCAGAGGCTCCGAAATGGAGTATAACTGCGACGTATTTCCTAGCAGTTCTAAGGAATCCTATGCACCACCCAAACTCATCGCTTTTTTCTATGGCTTAAAAGTGTTGTAATAGCGCGCCTTCTAAAAACCGTCTTTTGGTTTAAATGAGTGCGGAAGAGCAGATTTTCCTCTACAAGGAAGTACCTAGCAATGTGGAAAGTCACGGAATTCAGTGCTGAACACTCAGCACGAACTAGTAGGTGTTAAAAAAGTGAGAACTTTTTGTCCGACTTAATATTTCATGTTATTCAATAGTAGATGGGAGGAGCTCGACTTCTTCAAAGATTTCCTACGTCTTCATCTTTCTTACGAAACAGTTTCGAATCGGAAATACGGTAAGGTTGGCAGGTTTGGTTGAGATTCCGTCCATGGCACGCGGAATGGTAGCAGCGTCTCAAATAAATCAAAACAAGAATAGTAATGAACGAGCCAATGAACGGGTGGAAATGCGGTTTTTTCGTCCACACACACTGATGGAAATGTCATCGACGTTCGGTATCCTTTCTGTTTTTTTGTGGATGGGAGACGTCGTGAAAGATCTGCGTGTGATAAAGGCCAACTATTCCATTGCTTGAGCGAACCCTATGCATACTTCGGAGAGGGAACTGGAGGGCCTTTCAGTAGTGGTAGCAAAATTGAAACAAACTCGCACGCGACTCTCAGCTTCTAGTTAAATGCTTCCAGTTTGGTCCCTCAGCACCGCCCGAGCCTGTACGGCGCATTGGCTGATGTTCTGGTACGGAGCCAGTGGTGCTTTTTTGCAATGAGGGGGGAGGGGTATTTTATAAAATGCATCCTTTCGAGGAACGATTGCCGATGATTCTGGGGACATTTAAGTGACATGGTAATCATGTAAAGCACACCAACATTCAACCTTCAAACCTTCAACGGCAGCGTTCAACCTCAGGCAGCGCACATTCGTAGTTTTCATTTCCACAATTCCGCAAATTCCACAATTCTCCCGATCGATACTTGTCTGATGCTTTTTATTCGCCAATTCCAAAACTATGAAACTGCCTTATTGCGATCATAACATCGCCTAGATTGGTACTCTAGCACTGACTACTTTCTGTGGTGCTATCGCAATAGGGGGGAGGGTGTGGAGGGGAGAGCATCCCACTATCGACTTTATTTATGCCTAATTGTAAGCCTAGAAGGGGAAAGCAACCCTTTCCTTCTTCCACCAAGGCTTAGGCAAAAGTATACGCCTGAATGTGCAGACTGACCCCTCAAAGATCCCTCCAAAATGCTTAGATGTGCAGCTTTTTATGAAATGCCCCCTCCCCCCACCCCTAATGCGATAGCACCCTTTCTGTTAGAGACAGTGGTGATGGTAATGTGGGCAATGCGGAACTCCTGTAGTGAATCAGCTAAATAAAAGCTGAGGGCCAAGAGGAGTATATGTGGCACAAACTCCGGTTGAACGCACGCCCTTGATATTTTCATGTGGCATCGTTTTCAAAAGGCTCCGCCTTTTCTGATGTGGTGGTCTACCTCCCAAAGTCGACTTTGTCGAACAGTGACTGAGGAGTTGTATGATAGCAGAGTGACATTTATCATTTCGTATTAGTGCCGTATCGATAGAGATTATAGACTGTCTGATGTGTCGTGGTTCGTAATGGAAATGACCACCGGTCTGTATCAAATAGTGGAAAGAATTATATTTACAATCGTTAACCCCCTACCAATGCCCATTACACCATTAGCGGTAGGCTTCATTTATTTTTTCTCCTGCCACAATAACTAACTTGCACAGATAGGCAATCAGACATGCCAGCGGCATTGACTAGCCGACAACTCATCCCCCATCGACACGTAACCGAGAAACTGACTAACAGTCAACAAACACTTACGTAGAGAGGAGAGGGAACTATCGCCATGAGGGCGTGGGCATCTTACTGAATGTTGAACAACGCTGGATTCCTAATAATACCGCGTACATACTTTGCGGTGCCGGCGGCAGGGCGTGACTGCGTGTCTGCGTCTCAGTGTGCGCCACCCTGTCTCGTTGCCTGCGTCGTCTGTGTACTTCCACTGTGTCACCCTGCCTCGCTGAATGTGAACGCAGTCACGCGCTGCCGACGCAAAGTATGAATGCAGCCTAAGCATCACTGGCGTGTCATCTGCACAATTCAGAGTATATTTTTGCCTAAGCCTCAGTGGACGGATGAAGGGATTGCTCTTCCTTTTCAGGGCTTCTTGTTGCGCAAAGCTAGCGACGGATGCCGAGCACAGTGGGTGCCCTTTCCTGACTGCAATGTCGCAGGCGCAAAACTTGAATACCGTTTTGAGGAGATTTTACCCGTTCAGACGACACCCCGTTTTGTCGGCTGGTCCCATCATAGTAGCTGATATAGCCTGTGGCAGCTAGGCTGGCTTTAGGTCGGTCCTGAGATTCGTGTGTAACACTCACCTCACCTGGATAGTGATCGCTGTGGAATAGAATCACCCCACCATCTAGCAAATGTTTACGTGTTTTGATCACTGTGATGTGATGCATGTACCAGTTTGTGAACTTTTTATTCCCATAAATAATAGCAAGTAGGCTATCGCACAGTACTGCGCGAATAGCGCAGTAGAACCATGTACAAAGGGGGCCGAAAACACATCTGTCAATTATACAAAACATAGGGAAACGAAAGAGATAAAAGTATTGGGGCAACATATTCCCGAAATGTTCCTCTAAAAGCAGGAACAAGCTGAGACTCACTACTTTCACTTTCATAAAAATAAGGAGCCTTCAAGCGGCGCAGTCGGGCTTCAGAACACCTACGGTATCAAGGTCCCCTTAAAACCGTGGAGCCAGGTTCCGTGGTAGGTTTTTGTGGGAAGCTTCCTGAGGTTTGGTCCTTCGGTTCATGGAAGTCACAGAGCCCCTGCTGCCTGGACAAGGCTGCTATGATCCGAAGTTTCATTTTCATGCCCAACGCCTCCGCAGGGGTTTCAGTGGTAAAGGCACGTTTTGGCTCTTGGAAACAAAGGGCGCTGGGAACCCGGAAAAAACGGAATCTTAAAGAACACCACCCAGTATGAATCCCCTTAGGTACCCAGAGTGAACGGACCTCAGCAAGGTTGTGAACGAGAGCAGCGAAATTTTGGCATCTTCTTCACTTTTCCTCGCTCCCGTTCCTGCTCGTGCAGAAGGCTGCCACGGAGTATAGTGATAGAGTGGTGTCTGCTCTTAAATCTGTGGATGAAAGTACCTCAACAGGATTTGCTGTAGTTCGACCAAAGTGGGGTGAAAGCGGAAGAGACAAAATTACTTTTTTTGGCACCCCCTGCGATGAGGAAATGTTCGGTATGACCAATCGATACCGAAGAAGTCCATATCGCGTTTTTTCACATTGTGATAAGCGCAGTACTGAGCGTTAGCCTAACTGGTATCTCTACAAATACCTGTCACCATTTGGAATTTCACGTAATTTAGCAGTCAAACATCCCACTGCTACTGAATCGGAGTACGAAGTACACTCACTTGCTGAGCATTTAATGCTCAAGCTATTGGGTAACGATGATCTAACCATTTTCTACTGCATATCGCACCGTTGAAGAAGGCAATCAGTTCTTGGAGGTTCGGGTGATTTAACGGTCGATGCCTCTTGTTATATCGACGACAATGTAATTGGATTAGGAATGAAATGCTTTTATTTTTTAATTTAACCTTTGGCTGAAGTGGTCACAAATGGAGGCTTGGATAGCTTAGTGATCGATAACTGTGCTCGATTGAGTGGTAGCAATTTGTCCACTTGCTGAGAATCCAACTATAACATGCTGGTGATAGATTGATATGAAGGAGAAGGAGCTCGGGGAAGGATAAAACATACAGTATTTTATGTAAAGAGAGGGTCTTGAATTACGCTACAGATAGTTCACTCACCTAGAGTCCTTGCCCGCACTTCGCCTAGCTAGTATACCACCCCCCCCCCCTCTTCCCTCTCTCTAACGCCCACTGCGTCCAGACACCGTGATACTCTGAACCGGCGAGGGACACTCACCGTGGTTCAACTCACCCAATTGCCTAAGTTTTACCTCAAGTGGTGTTCAGAGTTTGCGATTCAGGCGACTAAGCGATCTATCTGGTAATCGATACGTATCTTTTACTTCCAGCTTGATTGCCTGATCGCCCAATTGATACGTATCCGGTTTTTTCCAGGTGATCGCCTGATCGCTTGGATTGCGCACTCCGAAGCATGCCTTTGGCCGCGTTCACACTTCGCGTATAGACTCCGGGACCGACAGCAAATGCGTCAAAACCATGTGCCCGCCGGCGACCATGGCGGCACTCTGGTGACGCTCGGTTCATAAAACGCTCGACCCAAGCACATTATAGTACGATGATCGTTGCAAGAGTCACGAATTCGAATTCGAAATTTGGCATAATACCAAACTATACATGATGAGCGTGGCAAGAGCTCACGAATTTGAATTCGAAGCCTGACATAGTGCCATACTATGCCAAATTCGAATTTGAATTCCTGGGCTATCGCCACGATCATCATACTGTAGGAGCGCGTCACCGGAGTGCCGCCGTGGTCTGCGGCGAGCACATGATTTTGCCGCCGTCACCACCAGTGCCGGCGTCGGTGCGCAAAGTATGAGCGCGGCCTTAGAGGTCCTGTTTATGTGGTTTCGACGAGCAGCTGTGGATATTGTAAACAAACTTGTTTTTATTCCGAAGAGGATGCCAAGCATCCATTTTCTACTTATGAACTCCTACCAAGTGGTTGTGTCGCTTTCAGAATGTATGCAGCTGCTAGCACTCAAGGTATGATATGTAATCGATTATGAATGATGTGAATAAACTGCGATTCTGTTATAGATTTCATTTCTAATTCTGATTGTAACGATGTTCTCATGCTCTAAAGAACCAAAAAAGAAGAAAATCACTTCAACTACATTAGAAGAATCAGTTTACGGACGAAAATCGCGTATGTTCATATAGTTGCAATGTGTAGTGGTACGAACGCTCCAAAGCAAAAGTGAAAAATCCCAAAACAACAGTTCGTTGTAGCTTCACGTTCTTAGTTGGTGGAATTTATTGTAGGATCGAGGGATTGTTTCGTAGCAATAGTTGAAAATAAGAAAATGATAAAAAAAATCCGTGGAAAATCATAAATACCCGAACCTCCCCCCTGGATTCCACGATGTTCGTAATTCCTCGATGTCACTAATTCCTACAATTACAGCATCATGAACACTGTCTAGAGCATTGTTCAGAGTTCACATTCGGGCGATTGAGCGATCAGGTGACAAGAAAAAGATGCGTATCGTTTAGGCGCTCAGGCGTTCACACGTTCAACAGTTGACATGCTCGCTGGAGTTAACGCGCGATTGCTGTTACTGAGTATGAATGCAGCCCTAACAGCTGTGCCGAATAATACCAGCGGCTCATAGCCATACCCAGTGATAGGTGATGATGGTGATAGTGGTGATACTGAAATGCTGTCTGATACCATCTTTCCTGGTATTATTGAAGCAAAACGTTGAGCGGCTTAGGTAGAATTCATCACTCATGCCACGCCTTTATACGACCAACCTCTTATGCTTTTCAGTCAACGTGTCTCTAGTCTCCATATAAACCACTTCGGAGCGCCTAATAGGGCGTGGCCTACGGACTTGGGTGAGAGTGTATCAAACTCTCTCATTCCGCCACACACTCTCACTCTTGCCACACACTTTCGCTCTTGCCACTCACCCATGTCCGCAGGCCACGCCCTATCAGGCGCTCCAAAATGGAGTATACCTAACTCTTTGGCGGAGGTACTGCCTGGGGGGGGTGTATATTGCTAGGACAGAAACGTCGGGTGGCCGTGTTCGGCACGCGACGGGATGGTGCGAGCTGTGCGCGCCGTATTAGTTGAGTCCTGAAGCGATTACGCATAAAATGAGGCGTAGAGCACTGTCATCGCTTCAAGACCCATCCAATACGGCGCGCATAGCTCGCACCATCCCGTCGCGTGCCGAACACGGCCACGTGACGGTTCTGTCCTAGCGATATGCACCCCTGCCTGGGGTGGGACTTGTGTGTGCCGGGCGCGAGCGTCGAATGGCGTAAAGTTTGCTTCTCAGAGTGACGTGTTGGACGCGTGGAACATCCGCCTACATATGTTGTGGGAAAGCTCTGAGGCTTAAATCATCAAACCCTCACGCAACAACTTTCAGTGACACTTGATCGATAATCAGTCCACTAATTAACTGTTTTTCAGTTGTGAACAGAAGTATAATGGGGTCGTCGGCGACGTGAGTTCAGCGTTTTGGTTTAAGTCTTTTCAAGCGGAAAGGATGACATTTATAAGGAATTCTGCCTGTTTATATCCTCCATACCTCTCTCGGCTCAGGGTAAGAAGTGCACAGATGGGCTGGTGTAGTAGCAAGCAGCTCATCCAATTATAGTTCGCTTCATCCTCATCTCACGTCAAAGTGACCGCTTGCTGCACCGCTTATAGGTCTTGGAACAAGATCAGGCTTGGTGTCAAGGAGAATTAGCCCTTTCCAGAAATACAACCCTTCCCACTGGTCGAGGGTCGAGTCTTCGGAGGTTACCACTTCCTATACTCAAACTGTTCTCCTGAAAAAGAAAAAGCATCGACCTAGTACAATGAATGATATAGACTGAATTTTGTAGAGATCATCTCATCGGTTCAAAAGTTGCTAAAAAGAGACTGTCGTCGGAGAATTCTCGAGGAAATCTTGAATGTTTGACCTCACTCTTTCCAAGTCAAAATACGATCCCATGGAAGGGTTCCTGGACCCATACGTGACCCTGCTTGGGTGGTAGCAATGGAGGAGGGAAGAGCAGTAGTAGTAACCTGGTCCTACTTGACTCACGTGTCACTAACAGGCGAAGCTGTGAGCTAAGGGTTGTAAGGAAAACGTTCTTGCCGCAACAGTCATGTAGAAACAGTTTGCGTATGCCGTATGCGAATACATATCATACGGCTTATTTTAGGTATTTTCGTTTCAAGACCCAACTACGTGCATATGCCATGAGGTGGCATACATCGCGTTGCACGCCGTATTGAAAAATCCTGTCCTAGCGATACACATCAGGGGTCCATTGGGAGTGAGAGAGGGAGATATATGTATATTGACTTCGGTGCCATCGTGATCTTACAGTGCAGAATGTGCTGAACTGATAAGTCAAATCATGTATCTCATCAAAGCAGCAGATGGACGTAGAGCCAATTACACACCGTCAACTACTGGTTTCGCCAAACCTTTGTGCATGAGAGATGGGACAAATGTAGAAGAGCTCGTGTAGAGTAAGGGCAGACTTAAGGATGAAGTGAGCCACGGAAAGAATTCATGAGCGACGCTTTCGCATTCACTGAAAAAAAACTATTGATCTGTCAGCAGAAAGACAGAAATCGAACGGCTCTCTTAGGCTGAGGTTATACCGTGCGGACCGTCCGGACCGGTCGGACCGGCCCGTCCGACCGGTCCGGACGGTCCGCACGGCCCACACGATAGAATTATCGCAAAATTGCAGACCACGACGCACGCTACAGTAGTTGCGCGCGCACTACCCAGCTTTTGGAAGCTTCGGAAACAACTTCGGAAACGAAAACACGTCATGTAAAACAACAAATAAATAAACATGTTACACGTACACGCAGTCACAAACGAAACGAAAAAATTGAGGCACACTACAGAGATGCACCGATATTCAAAAGCTGGGTAGTGCGCGCGCAATTACTGTAGCGTGCGTCGTGGTCTGCAACTTTGCGATAATTCTATCGTGTGGACCGTGCGGAACGTCCGGACCGGTCGGTCCGCACGGTATAACCTCAGCCTTATTGACGACGACAAGCTTTCCCGAAACATTCTCTACATAGAAGGCTGGAAAATTGTAGCTTTTCCTGATCATCGACACGCGAAGATTCATCTTTCCGTCATCGGAGCGTGATCAGAAAATAATTTCACAGTTGATTTTTGCAAAAAATGCTTGTAAAGTGGATTCGAAAATGTGTGTGCATGTTTCAGTGGCCCCAGCGATATCGAGCCAGTAAACACTAAGAATTCCACTATGTAAGTGATGAACACCTTGTACTTCCAGTTCATTTTCGAAAAGTCGTTTGCGCATGAAGCTACCACACTGGGATGAGGCTGCTCACGCCGGGAAATCGCTTCGTGGCGTCGCACTCGCGGCGCCACTAGTACTACTTGCGAATCGATTGCCCTTGGAAGCCCCGCAGAATGTGGCTGCGTTAGCTCTGCACTTCCACCCTGCCTCCTCCACCCATGCCACACTGCCTCGCTTGAAGGCTGCCATGCCCTGCCACGCGCACTCGCACCCGCCGCGAGCGACCACGCGATTTCCCGGCGTAAGGAGCCTCACCCACTACACTAGGACCTGCCTACCAGATCGCTCCGCCCACCTAGCCCAGCCGGATGTATGTCAAGACACTGTATGATCAATGCGCTTAAAGGCACCGGGAGGGGGGCAAGGCCGGAATAACGTTTACAAAAACAATGGCGTCTGAAAACAAACATTTGGGTTCAGTAGATACAATGTGTGACGAAACCGGCCTTGAAAAACGCGCCATAGGGCGCTATTTGCCCCCAGGGCGCGCTTCCGTCCGAACTGCAAGCTTCCATGGCCGAGCCATGCTTCGTTCATTTTAAAGCTTGTCTTCGGCCTGATGTAACCTTATTTTTGAATTATTTCCTCTTTAGACTGTTTTCTAGTGAAATATTTTACTTGTTTACTTATGGATCTTCTTAATCGTGCATTTCTATACCTGAAAATCTCAGAAGGGTCAAATAAAGTCGGGGAGGGGGAGAGGGGGGGGGGGGGGGGGAGACGCAACTTTGCGTCGATGTCGAAGCTCCTTTCCCTTACTAGGCTTAGGCTAAAATTGACACCCCCTCCTTCCACATTAAAAAGCATCTGTAAAAGCATAGGTCTCATCTGCTTTAGCCTAACCCTAGGAAGGGAAAGAAGCTTTGACGTTGGTGAAAATTTTGCGTCTCCCACCCCCCCCCCCTCCCCGACTTTATTTGACCCGTAAGTACATCTAGAAACAATATAAGAAAGAACAAAGTAAAAACTAAAAGGAAAAAACAGATCTATGATAGAACCATCTTCTTTTGGCACCATGCCAAGGCGTCAAATTGGCGAGTTTGTGCAATGGCGGCCACTCAAACTCGTCCACACTACGTCTGTTCTACAGTAAGCCAAAATTACCCCCTCCTGGTGTCTTTAAAACACGCCGGCGTGCTTTGCTGGTGCAGTCGTGAATTGACGAAGGAGCGTAGACGCTGTCAGCACCGAAAAAGCCTGCAATGTGTGTGGCTTAATGCGCCCTTTTTGACCATCATCACCGAATTCCTCTTAACATAATGCACGCATCATCGAGGTCGCATTCACGCTCGGCGACTGATCCCTTCGATTAGAGCACACGCCTCACCTTCGATATAATAGGTTGTACCAAAGGTCTTGTAGGATTTTTCAAAAACATCAATAACACTTGTTTACTTCGAGACAGATCCAGGCGCTTCAGGTATATGGTGGAACGTTCTCTATGCTTTCTAACAAAATATATATTGGACCGCCAGATTCCGTGGAGAAAGCTACAATGCCCGTAGTCGATACCCACCAAACACGCGCTGTCATCTGCTGTGAGTGGTCTCACGGCACCAGAGCGACGGAAGCTTGCGACTCCATCAACGTCGCTTCGGGCAAGGGATGTGTGAGCTACGAGACCGTGCGCCGCTGGTTCATCAGCCTCAGCAACGGCGAAATTGACATGAAAGACAAACCACGCTTGGGACTGTGCTGGTTCTGAGACGAGGAAGGAATGCTTTTCCGCGAGGTGCTGGTACAAGGCGAGACAGTCACCGCTACCGTATGCACTCACCAGCTCCAGCAGCTCGCCGTCGCTGTTCGAGAATAACGCCGGAAAAGGTCCGCGGTCATCCTTCTTCATGACGACGAGCGCTCCCACGTCGCTAAGAGTACCCAGGCCAAGCTACAGGAGCTCAGCTGCGATGTCCTGCCCCACCCACCATGCTCTCCAGACTTTGCCCCTTCTGACTATCATCTTTTCCATCCTCTGAAATCCTTTCTGGCCAGGAGAAAATTCGTTGATTATGACTTCTGTAAAGGCGATCGCTGACTTCCTCGACTCTCAGAATCCAGAGTTCTGGGAGGAGCGAATCGACGATCTACCTATGAGGTGGCAGAGTGTTGTCGATAACAATGGTGAATATATTGCTGCCTATTTGTCGTTCGTTGGAAGAAATAATAGTAAAAAGTCGTGTCGAAAAAAATCCTACAAGACTTTTGGTACAACCTAATATTTGCGTATAAGAACGACAATGTCAATTGCAACCTAAACGATCGGTCGCCGAATATAAATGTAGAATAAGGCAAAGGCAAAAATGGTGTTTCATGTTTGACTTACGGTAAACTCGGTCAGAACTGTTTTACGAAAAAGGAATAGCATTCTAGTACGAGAGAATGTGGAAAACTGCTTTGAATTCCTAATCAAGGAAATGCCCAGGGAAGGGACACTATAGCCAGCATCCAACAACCGAAAATGAAACGATATTCTAGACTGGAATTGATAATACTCTAGAAAATTCGGTTTCAGTGTACGAAGCTCTAAAGAGGCGCTAGCCTCTAAGGTGAAGACTCCTGTTGTCAAAGTAAGTTCAATACCTTCAGATACCAACAATAAAAGCTGGGCTTCGCGAAACAATCTTTGTTTTTTCCATCGTGATTCGTCGCTACCTTTCGGAAGATATCAACCTGCGTAAATACTTTTTACTCAGCACAATTCTTGTGATCACCAATATAAGAAGAGGGGTCGGAGGAGAAGGGGAGACAGACACAAAAGGAATACTGCTGTCGTCCAAATCGCCCTGAACCCCACCCCTACATTTCCAGATACGGCGTACGTAGTACAGAAAGGGCCTACGCACCATTGCGAACGCGACATGTGCAGCGTTGTTATGGTGGATGCGCACTGGAGAATCGAAGCCAACGATAGTGCAGAGCATGCCCCAAGCCCGGCTGCGTTCATACTCGGCGGCGCCGGCGACGTGGCGTGGGTGCGTGTTTCTGCGTGTCCGCGTTGACATCTTGCCTCGTTACCGTTGTCTATGCACCTCCCCCGTGCCACTTTGCCTTGCTGCTGTGAACGCAACCACGCTCTACCGGCGCTGACTATAAACGCGGATTTCCTCTTCCGAATGGAGCTCACTTGCGTGACGTTCGCGGGCCTCAGTGCAAATATCAGACCACACAATCTCCTGATGGGGAGGGAAGGCTAGGGTTTTAGTGCTTCGCCCACTTTTTTTTTGAGATATGTTCCAAGTTATTAACTGGAAAATTTTATAGAAGTCCATTACTCATTCAAGCACGGATACCTTAAATGAAGAGCGAGATCTTGTAGACACTGCAGTCGTTTCATAGACGTTTCTAGAAACATATGTGAAATAAATGTGTATGCTTTTTCTTATAACTAAACATTTGGCATATAAAGGGTAAGCAGTAACAAGAATAGGGTGTAATTAGGAAAAACCTGACAGCTACGGTAGCGGGCCTTCAAAGGGACGCAGTACAATAACCAGGAACCCAAACAAAGGGAGACATATGCGAGCTTCACAAGCCCTTGCATAACACACAAGCCTCTGATATGTTGTGTATGGCCACCGTACATCACAGAGTCAAATGTCTCCGATAGACAACAGCTATGGGAGGCACCGGAAAATATGTCCAAAAAAACGTCAGCGGGAGTACTGAAGTCATATTCTCGGGCTTCAGGTCATTTCATTTGCCTCTTTTCGCTGTTGCACTATATAGCACCTGTACCCTCACTTTAATAAACGATGAGCTATTCTTATACAGCGCTTTTAACTTTACTTCCTGATAACACCGCCTCCAGTGCTTCAATGAAGAGAAGTCTTGAGCAACTTCAAAACTGGAGAGTTCAATTAAGCCGCAATTCATGATGAATCACATTCAATCGTTTTGTCGATACCGGATGTATGATCAAAGGATGGCAGAAATCCAAAGAGTTGAATCTTTGCAATCCTTCCATTCAGCCGCTAGTTGGCTGCACATTTGCTTAATACTATGAGCTCTAGGTTTGTGAAAAAGGAAGATGATGTATGTGAAAAATAACAACTAAAACACTGAAAGAGATAAATTTGGCATACGTGGACTATAAAAGTAGAGGTGCTCAACAGTGCAACAGTAGAGAAAGAACGAGACAAAATGGCGTAAACCCCCAGAAATAGAAACCCGGCAACTCGCTTGGCTGCAAGACTGCAGGGCGACACGCCGTGATGCGGGTCGTGATAAGCCCACGAACCGTGCTTTTTCACTGCGAGTTTCGCTACACATCATCTCCTCTACAACAGCTCTGTTTTCAAAGAATTTTTTTTACAGTTCTCAGTTTACCCTCACCCATCCTGGTGTCTTTAAGAAGAATGGAAGATAATGTAGATGATTGTGAACATGTATACTCAATTTTTGAATCAAAATATCAGAAACCGCTAGTTCATAACTTTATGACCGAACCTGCTCTACACATTGTGGTACAGAATGAGACAGAAAAGCGAGAAAAAATAAATTCCACAAAGAGATCATTTTGGGACTTTACCGACCAATGCACGTAATCGTTTCAGAACGATAGAGTTATCACAAAAGCAGCTGTCCTCGGTGAAGGGTGACTGAATACGTGCAGCTCCGAAAATCAACAAAGAGCCGTCAGGGCATTCCTTAACGTCCACATGGTTAGACCGTAGCCATGACAATAACCGTTCGCGTCTGAAAGAAGCAAACCCAATAACGATAATAATCACAAGCTTACTACATTGCACCTAGGCGAAGTAAGGCTTCGATTCCTCGGGCAGCGTGCATACTTCGGAATTTGCGGAATTGCAGTATCGCGGAATTTGCGTCAAAGCATTAGATAGGTATCGATTGGGAGGACTGTGGAATATGCGGAATAGTGGAAAGAAGAGGAGATTTGTATCGATCGGGAAAATTGTGGAATCTACGAAACGTAGAGTCGTGCAATTTGAGAAATCGTGGAATTTGCGGAAATGGAGACACTTACCATTTCCAGTTTCTCTAATCCTCTCGTCTGTTCGCATCATGGAAATCAATACGTATCTTATGCTTTTCCGCTAATTCCACCATTCTGCATTTCCACAAAAACGCAAATTCCGCAATTCTCCCAATCGATACGTATCTTATCCCTTTCCGCAGATTCCACGATTCCGATAGTTCCACGATTCTGCTTCCACAATTCTGCAAATTCCGCAATTCGCCCAATCGCTACGTATCTTATCCTTTTCCACAATTTGCATCCTCTCGTCTCTTCGTAGCATGGAAATCGATACCCATCTTATGCTTGGCCGCAAATTTCGCAATTCTGCAGTTCTGCAAATTCCAGAACTACGAACGCCGCCCTACTGCGCCTTCAGCAAATGGGATGCATTTCATGCGAATAAAACCTGTGACTGGTGATAACGGAAATGACCATCATGAGCACGCGCTGCGCGTCATGCGCGCCATTCTATGGGCTCTAGAGACAATCTGTTTTGTACATTCTAAATTTGCTATGAACTCTATTATACGTACCGTTCTTTCAACTCATCATCGTCCACCTGATTCACCTGTTGCATACCAAACATGTTTCCCATCATGTCAGCCAATTCAACACTGTACTGCTGACAGTGAGGAGACGACTCCTCGAGCATCGTAACTGAAGCGTAACCTTCACGCGGTATCCATGACACTTGCCAAGACTCTGAAATAAAGATTTTAAAAGTTATGTGACGGAATTCCATCCGACCTCTCTCGAAGTGGAATCACATCCAATAACATTCAAAAGATACGGAAAAGCCAAAGGGAATTCCAACCAATCTATAAGAAAAGGATTTTCACCCACTTTCACTGCGGAAGCGCACCAACACCAGGCTTCCTGTCACTGGATCGACTGTGTAAAGATTCCCTTCAACGGACTGATCACTTCCTCCCGGTACAAGCTGGACGCGCACAGGACGAGCTATCCATGACACTGGTGGGACACCTTCCATCCGAAGGTTTCCTCGAGGCACTTCTTCTCTCTCTTCTCAGAGAGTATGTGGCTCTGAGTGATACCGGTCAGTAATCCTCAAAGTAAATAAAGCATTTACAATGAAAAAGCGGCTGGACTCCTAACCAGCAGAAGAATCTCTCGGAGACGCTCCGCCCATCAACCCCACAGCTAGGATGACCAACGGAATTTTTGACATACATATACGCGCCATTACTCAAGTCCACTAAAGAGCCGGATAAGCTTCCATTTTCAACGTTATTATCCAGGACGCATTAATTTTACACACCCTTTTAATGAGCTACAGGATAGGGGAAGCTAGCAAGACCTTAAAGGAATCATCCACAGGAAAAATCAGTTTTTCTGCTACCCATATATTTATGTTGTATTTGCCTAATGTGGACCGCATGCGAAGTTTCACGCGAAAAAAAATGTGAATTCGGTCAAGATACAGCGCCACAAAGTCCCGGCCAGGTGGGCGGAGCCTCCGAGCAAATGTCCACCCCGTCCTCCGCCGCGGTCGGAGACGCACTGTAGGAACAGAAAGTCACGTAACAGTCCTACTGTCCGTTTCCAAGCGTGGCGGGAACGGGATGAAGCTTTTATCGGAGGCCACGCCCACCCGGCTGAGATTTTGGGGAGCTGTATTTCAGCCAAATTCTAGCTTTCCGCTTGAAAATTTGCATGCGGCCCTTATCAGGCAAATACAACGTAAATATATGAGTAACGAAGAGACTCAATTCTTCGTGAACGATTCCTTTAAAAAGGAATATTTTTGCGATTGCCACTTGGCCATGCATTAGCACAAAGTGCATGTATGATACGTTTCGATTTCTCAAAAACCCGAAATTCATATGTGAGAGTACTTGCACGGTATTATTAGCCGCCAATAACTAGAGCCTCCTTCTCCAACACTCATACAATAACGTAATCCAAACATCGACTTCGAGGAGATATGGAGCGGTTCGAAATGAACCTCAGAGCCTGTCAACGGAGAAGCGCAAAACATTTCATTCAAAACAAGGATATACAATTTAGTTATTCGATACATTACACATACCTCCACCCGAGAAGCTGAATGATACTTCGGCAAGAAAAGCTCTTCGTTATGTACAACATAAAAAGATACGTCACAACTTCGAGTTACTTGTAAGTATACTGTCATTGATCGGAATCATTTAGTGAAGAGCTTAGAAGCTCTAGCACAACAAATTAATGAGTCATTTGATTTTCCGAATGCACTTGTTGAATTAACGCCAAATCTTCCGGGGATGGTTCATAGATCCGGCTGAGGATCACCTGAAGATATTTAGTAGTGAACATAAGAACAACTCGATTCAAATCCTGGGAATTCACGATGTGAGGCAACGCTAGCTGCCATTCAACCCCAGTATCCTAGTAGTGTCTGTCTGCGAGTCTTTTGCTCCTTGTCTCGCCTATTACTGCCAATCACTACTTATTACTCAACATTAAAATGTAAATCAAGAGGTTACCAGGTATGGAAATTATGGCACCACATGATTTAATCAATAGGTCACAAAAAAAAACTCCGAACTCACCTTATCCTTAAACAGCTTGGCAAGCAGCAAATAGTTGGCGAACATTAGAAGCACTATTGTAACGATATGTTGCCAGTCAGTGGTCAGTACAAGCATCCAGAACTGCGTTACAATCAGAGCGCCTTCGAATATGCACATGCCATTTATAAGAGTGCATGGGCGTCCACACATCATCTGGAAACATATCGAACCTAACCAATCCACCTTACGGTTCTACAGGTTGAGAGGTAGCAGAGATGAAGAATACAAGGAAGAAAGAAGAGTGAAAGAAGAAAGAGAGGAAAATGACAGTTCACAATTTTAGAAGGAAAGCTAAGGAACCCACATAAAACTTATCATGTTCCGGACAACCTGGCTCCGCAGCGACTGTCTTCAGTGAAGCTGAACCACGCGCACGAAAGCATCGTCCGTCTGGTAACTGCACGGTTTCACCATCCGAATAAAGACACTGTGCTACCCATGGCATTGGAGCCCAACTAAAAACCCTTATTGTAAGCAGGTAAGGAAGAGACAGAATGGTTACTTTAGAATAAGAAGTCTTAGGGTTACTTAGCCTGTCCGGTTTGTCCAATCTTCGGTCCCTCAATCTGGTCCCATGCCCCCAGATGTACGGCACTTCTGAAAGCAAACATGTGTGATAATCATCAATGCAGTAATGTGGTTAACTGTTAGACAACCAGCTCTCTCAACCATAGTTCTCCAACCATGACACGATAGTAGGTAGAAAAAATAGCGGAAGAAATCAAAATATCGAAAAAAAGATTTAACAGCGAGACACGGTGCATTGACCTGAGTTGATCGCCAAGTAACTAGGCATGCTCTTATTTTTGTGAAACAACCTATCACCACAGATAACCAACAAAGAGAAGTGGCACCGTCAAACTAAAATCAAAAGGTGACCAAGAAAGCATTGGCACCTGAAAAGCAATCACAGTGGATAACATCTGTTTGCATTATTGGCCGAGAATGAGATATTAGAGGTATTTCCTTTCTTTCATTTTTGTTATATACGTGCAGTTCAAGTGCAGCAAAAATTAAGGATGATTCGTACATGACTATATGACAATAACGATACTAATTAACGACGACTGACATTTCAAAATTCAAAAAATCATCTAAGATTGATCGATTCATCACAAAAGGAATTAAGATTATGCTAAGCTAACGATCCCCTTAATGGAATGTCCCACATACTCGGACAAACAAAGCTATGTAATAAACACTGATAAGCTAGGTCTCTCAACACATCTGAACTCCTTTGATTTTCGAAAAAAAAACCTAGGCTATGAGAGATTTGTCATCAAATGTCCTCTACAGCGCGATCATCTATCTGTGTGTTGACACATTTCATGACCATGCATGGCTTAACATCATTGTACCCTTGCTCCAGCAAGGGTTGCAAAAATTGTTCACAGGGTCTCATAGAGTCCCATGCGTGAAATCAAAGTTTCATTGCAGGCCACCCACGCTGTGAGCGCCTCTCGTAGTGATTCGTATCGCATAGGGGTGGTCTCAGGGTGGTCGTAGGAGACAACCTCAATTGCTGAGAGTGCAGACATCAGCGGCGCAGTGGTGGCGTGGGCAAATTAGCGTTGAGGTCGTCTCTTCACACAACTAACGAATGATTTGTTTTTATCATTCATTGGCCTCTTCATAAAGCATACCTACGAATCCTTTTTGAAACAATATTCCGCAAAATATGGTAGGATAACTTCTATATTTCAAAAAATCTTCGAGGTGAACAGAGTTTCCCAAAAGTAGAAAAATGTTCAGGCGCCTGCCGAAATGAAAGAGATATCACTATACTCGAAATTCCCTAGTATACTTTAAAATATTTTTCAATTACTTTCCAGAGGGAAAGCACAGTAAACAAAGCTTTTTCCAAATACTTTCGTTTCTTTGTGAGATGTTAATTCGAGATAAATGCTGCATTGTTGGTGTGTGTTCTCTCTGGTTTACCTCGACTCATATATGAAGCCGACAGCTCAGGTAAATGTGAACACGTATGAATTCGTCAGCAGTGATACTACCTGTGAGAAAGGTCTGGATGGGGTAAAAACTTGACTTACAGGACCCAGCTCACTGTTTGTCGTTCTCTTTTTTCCACGAATCAACCTGCGCAATGTTTTTTAGACCCTTATCTTGCTAGCCGATTCAACCTTTTCTTTTTCTTAACGCGGTGAATGCAAAAAAAAAATACTACGATTTCGGATGAAAAAGCAAAGATTATTTGTGTGCTGCTAAAAGCAATATTGGGATAAATATAGACAATTCGTTATATGAACAACCAATTCTCCTTGTTACGTAGCGAATTTTCTGGAATGCTTCTGACGATCCTCGGTAGATTCAAAGTCCAGATTCGACCAAAGAATGAGGTTTCCAAAATCATGCTATCAAATAAATACCTCTAACAAAAGTACCAAGTCGTTTCCCATTGTGTGTCTTTGTGTGCTTTGTACTCTTGCTCCAGCAAGAGTTTTCAAAAATTGTGCACTAGGTCTTATAGAAGGCCCTGCAGTGTAATCAAGGTTTCACTATCGACCACCCATCTAGCCACCACCTTCTGCGGCGCATCGTATCACACACCGGTTATCGTTCGAAAAACTCTCGCCTAGGACAGCGCAGATACCATAAGTGATCAATTAGGGGCGCCTTCACTAAGGTGACCCCACCGTGAGATGGTTACCAATAAACCCTTTCCTTCCTACGATCAATACCTCCATCGATTTACAGAACAAGCAACGAACAGATATCCAACTGAAAAACTACAAACAGTTGGAATTTCAATATGAATTCAGGAGGAAAGCAAGGAGGATCAATGCCAGTATTGGCCATTCTCTTCAAAACCCTTGTTGATCAACTTTATTTCCGATACCTCTCCCAATGGGATTTCATAGAAAAATAAAAAGTGGTACAAGTGTAATGAAAAAGATAAAACCGAAACCAATACAAGAAAATACCGTAATCCCAACTAGAAACCAGCTCAAAAAAAATCTCAGAAAAAAAAAACTAAAAAAACTAACCTGTGAAGCAAATCCAAGTAATTCAGTGGCATCAAGTAGGTAATATAGAGCGAGAAGGCAGTTAGGGCCACCACAATACACAATTCAGATTCCCATGCTTCATCCACTAACACCTTTTGCGGCACACCTGACGACGTCTTGTACTATAATAGAAGGCCACTATGACTGCTTCAGGAAAAATATACTTCGAACTATATGTTAATTTTTTGCAGTGGTAAACACCAGCATTATGGAAACATCAGAACGAGACCGGAATCAGTATTAGCCCTGCGAAAATTGGTTATTGGTTACTCCACTGCGAAAAGCAATAACACTGGAAATGGAGATAAAAGGTGTAAACGCAAGTATCCTCTCCTTTTGTACTTGATGTAAAGACTCAAAGCGTCGAAACAGACTATGAAGGAATCGTGAATCTAAATGGCAACAAATGCAGAATTACGCTTACGCTGATCAACAACAAAGCCCGCCCGTGCTTGAGTAATCCTCACCCGTTTTTGATCAATCATTCGATTAATCATAGATTAAGCGTGCGCCCCTCGCTTGATTATAAAAAGTACAATTACGATGATTCAACTCAAATCAAAAGTTCCATTCAAGCAGCGCAACATAGCGATGAATCGCAGAATGTATTGAACGGAATTCCTGACATTGATGAAGAGTACCTTGAAGCCGAGGAGTTGAAGTGAGAAAACTGTGAGAGAATGAACCTTACCGGTACAAATACACATGGAAGAAATATGGATAAGAATGCTGTTGAAACACCAGCAAACAGACTTCGTTTTAATCTCAGGTACATGTCTTCCAGCAGTAACGACACCTCTTCACGAATTTGCACTGAAGATTTACAAGAATATGTAATGCTTAGAAATGACCTCAATGAATAAGCAAATGGCATACCTGGATTGATGCTGCACATATGAAGCACAGAATCAAGATCAATTTGTGCCGGTGGTGGTTCTGCAAAACGATCGACAAGCTGGAAAGCTCTGAACTTTGTGTCGAAAACCTTAGACACAAATTCTCATAAATATGAGACATTCAAGGTAAAACAGATGTACTCACCTGGACAATATCAATGTCACCACGGCACCATTCCCCAAACGATTTCCTGAATCGCCGCCATTTCCCTATCAACTCGCTATAGAATACGACCACGTATAATATCAAACTGCAACGAATCACAAAATTCTCTAGATAGATACAAAATACAGCAAAATTCAGGATCAATACAACAATGAAACCCCAGTAAAAAAGCAGCGTGCTAGAGTCACAAAGGCAAAACTGCACATTCGCGGTAGAATAACAGCGTTCGGCTTTAATAAGTTGCTATAACTCCATATGGAAGAATAGTGCATGGCGCACCCTACCAATGCCAAATAGCTCAATACTTTTCCGGGTGAAGGTTGAAAAGTATATGAAATCCATACTAGGCTATACATCGCAGTCTATCACACATTCCCATCAATCAGTTAAAGACACTTTCAGAGTCTGGCTGAGTCCAGCTGCTTATGCACGCATGAATACAAGTCAGCAGTAGCAATAACTTACGGATGAAAAAAGTACATGACGGAGTTGAAAGGAAAGTCGTGGCATATCCTTGTGAAACTGAAAAATGCAAGATCTCTACGAGAAATCCACAAAGAAGAGCTTATCAGTGTAAACCAAACGAAATAATTGAAAATGCCATTGTTAAGCAGACAATCAGACTATCCCCACCTGAACAAGAAACTTGTGATTATCAGAGTCATCAATGGTGTCTTAACAATAGCATATTCTATCACAGTTAAGGTTGATTGAACAAATGTTGATTGATCGGCAGCTATCGTCGCGACCAACTCAGTGATCTGAATTTGCTGGATCTGCTTTTATGGGTTTCGTTACAAAAACTCAACACCAACACCTTGAATTCTCTCATGAAATGGACAGAAATATTTTTCTGTAATTCTACAGAAAATGTTTTGCACAGAAATTCATTTTCCTATTAGTCAGCTTCATATAATTGCCCTGCAATCTTAGTCATCTTTCAATTTCTCGAAAAGCAGTCAAATTATATGACACATTGTCATCATATTCTGAATTCTTCGGTAATATCGCTTCAATGTTCTTTGACGCCTCTCGAAATAGCAAGCAAATATATGAGAGCGTCTCTCTGTGTTTTGAAAGATGGCAGTATAAAAACCCGTGAAGATTGACTGTTGCGGTTCGCCCAATATACAATAAACCTTATCGTCTTATCCGCGACGACATCAAAACACCTGGCGACCACGGACCTACCGAAGCTGTGATCTTCACTCCAGTCACACCCATCGACAAAAAATCCGTCAACGCACCACGCCAACATACGTTGCCAAGAAAATCTTCAATCACACTAGCTACAACCGTCCTACCACCCTCTTCCACCATCCAGTCCACTAGCTCTCCTACTCCACCTATCAGGGGGTCTCCAAAATCCAATCCACCTGCTTCTCCTGCTCCACCTGTGAAGGGGCCTCCGAAATTCAATCCACCAGTCCTCCTACTCCACCTACCAAGGGGTCTCCGAAATCCAACCCACCAGTCCTCCTGCTTCACCTGTCAAGGGGCCTCCGAAATCCAACCCACTAGTCCTCCTGCTTTACCTGTCAAGGGGCCTCCGAAATCCAACCCACCAGTCCTCCTGCTTCACCTGTCAAGGGGCCTCCGACATCCAATCTACCAGCTCCTCCTGCTCCACCTGTCAAGGGGCCTTCGGAATTCAACCCATCAGCCCTCCTGCTCCATCTGTCAAGGGGCCTCCGAAATCCAATCTGCCAGCTCCTCCTGTCACACCTTTCAAGGGGCCTCCGAAATCCAACAGAGTGTTCAGTTGGCAGAGTGAAAACAACCACGACAAATCCCTCATCTTCCCTCAACATTGGCAACTCTCTGACTTACTCGTCCACGACGATACATTCCTCATCCTCCGTCGACATCGACAACTCTCCGACTCCCACGTCCACGACAACGATCCCTAATCCACAGTCGACATCGACAATTCTCCGACTCCCACGTCCACGACAACGATCCCTAATCCACAGTCGACATCGACAATTCTCTGACTCCCTCGTCAACATCGACATTTCTACTCCACGACGACACCTATCTGACTCCCTCGTCGACATCGACAACTCTCTGACTCACTCGTCCACGACGACACATCCCTCATCCTCCGTCGACATCGACAACTCTCCGACTCCCACGTCCACGACAACAATCCCTAATCCACAATCGACGATAACTCTCTGACTTCCTCATCTCTCTGTCAACATCGACAACTCTCCGACTACTCGTCCACGACGACATACTCAACGACTACTCTCAACGTTAATTCCTCCATATCGTCACCTTCATCGCCGGCACCATCACAAAGTCAACGCAGCTCATCGAAGACACTATATTCTGCACCGTTATACAATCCTCATCAACATCAACGACTTCACACCGTCAAGAAGCACACATCCACTACGACGAATACTCAACGTCAATCCCTGCATACAATCAGCGACTTCGCGCCGTCGACAATCGCTCATCCACGTCAACGTCTCTATACCTTCGACAACCGCTCTCAACACTCGTATCTCAACACCGTTAACACCGCTAACGTCACTAACGTCAGCATCTCTACACTGTCGACTACTACTCATCCGATTAACCACTTCACACTACCAACGGCCAATCTCCAACTCTATCAAGAACCAACAACTGCACCAGCGTTACTCCAAGGACGACGATACTGAAAGCTATTCAAGATGTCATCCAACGATAGTTCTCAAATACGCCGCCAAATTGGATTCCTCAAAAAGCAACTGCAACGTTATGGATTGTCGGTCACAATCACACTGAAGGAATACCACATCAAAACCGATCAACTCGACTTCCGCCATCTGGAAAACGACGAACTTGAATCACTTCGCGCTGAAATCGTCTCACTAAGAAGAAGCCTCCTGAAGTCCTACCAAAAGATCACGAAACTAGACGATGAGTGGGCCACACTTCAGAACTCCAATGCAGGCGAGCAAGAAGTTTTCAACGAATATATATCAAAGTATGGTGATTATCGAGATTCAATCTCCACGTCAGTTCTTCAGTTAGAAACCTTGGATACATTACTCAATTCAGTTGATCAAGAATACGTTAAGAGGAATATGCAAGTGCCTTCCGATATATCCGATGCTACGTCTCTGGATGACTATGGAAACGAATGGACATCTATGAAGGGATCAGGTACGCAGAACGAGCTTAGACCACCGCCACCACATCACGCCACGGCTCCGCACATGTCCGTAGATTCCTCTCTACTCAACTTCGTTGACGCTTCCATTTTAACGAAAATGGAATTACCAACATTCGACGGAAATCTCCTGGAGTACCCCGAATTTTCGGCACGATTCGCTACTTTAGTGGGAAACAAATCGCAACTTGACAACACGACGAAATTCTGCCTACTCAAATCTTGCCTACGAGGACGAGCGCTCCAAGCGATTCAAGGCCTATCGATGACCGCCGAGAACTACAACATCGCAATGGATATACTTCGCATGCACTTCGACGACAAGGTAACCATGAGACATATATTATACACCAAACTAGCACAACTGCCGCAGTGCGATCCTGAAGGTCATCATCTTCCTGTACTGTACAATAAGATGTTCTCATTGGTGAGACAATTTTGCAACGGCGGGGACGACTCGAAAGAAACAGCGTTGGGAGCATTACTCCTCAATAAATTACCTATTCGAATTCGAAGCCAAATATACGACAAAACGGCAAATAGTCATAACGTCACTCCAAGCGAACTCCTCCATCTCCTCACCGACATCGTCCGCAAAGATTCAACTCTCTTCGAGATCGAATACCATTCGAAGCAATCTCAGCAGCTGAGCAACCTGCACCAGAGCTTCTTCGCTAAACCAACGCGTCATCCACTCCAACAAGCTAACAACCGGCGTCCACCTCCTCGATCATCTGCAGCAAAAGGGAAAATGAAAAAATGTCAATTTTGCAACTCTACACTCCACGCCGCCGTAAACTGCCCCACCTTTGCAACGCCGAAACAACGCAGTGAACAGGCAAAAATTCTACAACTATGCTACAATTGCTTATCCAACCGCCATTCGACGAAAGAATGTACTTCAAGGTTTCTTTGCTCATTTTGCTCCAAGAAACATCATTCTTCGCTCTGTTTCCAGAAAGACAGCAAAAAATCCAGTGCAACTCCACGATTCCAGCCAGCAAAGTTTAGTGGACAGCAAAAGTATCCATCATCAGGAACCAGATATTCATCACGACTCCAAAGCCATATGGTTCGAATGACAGCACCTTCACTGGCCGTTTCAGAAGTGAGTGAAAGCAAACCTCCAATTACAACTCAACCTGACAACATCCCCAATTCTCCCAATTTCGCAAGCTCATCAGACCAGCATGTCACGACGAACGAACTTCATAATCTTCAACTGCAAACGGCGTCAACACATCACTCAATTCAACATTCGCTGCAAGCCACTCTTATGTGCGCGACCGTACAACTCTTCAACCCTTCCAATCCTTCCAGAGAAGTCACAGTCATAGCCTTCTTGGACTCCGGCTCGAGCAAGTCCTATATCACCGCTGACCTCGCAACCTTGCTTGAACTGCCAACCCTCACTACGGAAAACATAACCGTGTCTACATTTGGAAGCATCAAGTCACTCGAGCTACAATCCAAAGACCATAATATCGGCATTCATACGGAGGAAGGAGCAAAATACCTTGATGTCAAATCCGTACCGACTCTTACGGGAACTCTTCAACACATCTACGTCTCTTCAGATGCTGAGCAAAGATTTACCCACTCCTCTTGTACTCCATCTATACTCATAGGAAACGACTACTTTTGGGACATTGTTCTCTCCGATAACTTCTATTACCAGGAAATGCCGAACGGCTATCGTCTACTACACACCACAATCGGCGACATCGTCATCAATAAACAACTCGACATCAAGAATTCGGAGAACATCTCGTTGTTTGCTCTTGAAAAGAAGCTCTCTAACCCGAGCAATCATGATGAACTTACAGAGCTCGTCAGTAACTTTTGGAAACTCGAGACAATCGGCATCACAGATGACCCGGTGAAAACTGATGATGAAGAGTGCCTGAAGTTCTTCAACAGCACCATCTACTACGACACAAGGGAACGCAGATACGTCGTGAAGTTACCATTCAAGGTCGACCCATTACTATTGCCGAACAACTTCACACTTGCATTTTCCAGACTGTGCAGCCAGATGAAAACACTCCAACAAAACAAATCGTACATGAAGAAGTATCACGCTGTTATTATGGATCAACTTCAGAAGCGCATCATCGAACAAGTTCCACCAGACGAAACCTACAAACCATCACATTACTTGTCCCATCATGGCGTCATCAAAAGGGATGGTAACGACATCAAAATCAGATGCGTATACGACGGCTCCGCAAAGATCAAAGGACATCCCAGCTTGAACGATTGCCTATACCGTGGACCTGTCCTCCTGCCAAATCTCACTGGTATTCTCCTACGATGCAGATTCTACAAGATTCTCATTTCCAGTGACATCGAAAAGGCCTTCCTAATGGTTGGACTCAACGAAGCATCTCGAGATTTCACACGGTTCCTATGGCTCATCAATCCGAAGAAACCTGTAAGTCACGAAAATTTGATCTCGTACAGATTTACGAGAGTACCGTTTGGTCTCGTGAGCTCCCCCTTCCTACTCGCTGGCACGATACATTATCATCTGGCAAATACTGCAACTCCGATGTCACAACAAGTTCTTCGAAATACGTACGTCGACAACGTGTTCCATGGAGTTAATTCCACTCTCGAAGGCAGATCTTTCTATGAAAAATCAAAGGAATTATTCCAGACAGCAGGAATGAATCTACGAGCCTACACGAGCAACTCTGCTGAACTCAACAAGTTTTTCGCGGAAAGAGAACAAACTACCATGCCTGAATTTCAAAAGTTGTTGGGTCTGGAATGGAACACTACTCGTGATACAATTACCATTCAACTTCCGGAACGACCTCCTCCACCCGTGACATGGACGAAACGCAAGGTGTTAAAACATATTGCTGGTATCTACGATCCTCTTGGCTTGATATCACCAATCGTGCTTAAAGGAAAGCTCTTCCTTCAGTCCTTGTGGAGAATCGAACTATCCTGGGACGACGCACTACCTGAAGAACAAAATAACAAGTGGTGTCATCTTATTTCCTCCTGGATACCTACATCATTTACCCTACCCCGACTATTGAGTAACGCAAACGACGACACTGACTCCCAGTACGACCTACATGTCTTCGCCGACGCGTCTTCAGTAGCATACTGCGCTACAGCGTACATAGTCCATCAACGGAAAACCGCCAGTCCAACTACCCTTTTCCTCATGGCAAAATCAAGACTTGCTCCGCTCAACCAAGCGGTAACAGTACCACGACTCGAACTAGCAGCCTTGATGATCGGTGCAAAGTTAACAACATACGTCGTACAACAGCTAGACATCAACATTGCTCGCAAATTCCTCTGGACTGACAGCAACGTCGTACTAAAATGGACCAAAGGAAACAAGGATTTACCAATATTCGTCCGCAATCGCGTCAAAGTCATTCACGAGAACACTTCGGACGTAAACATTCGACACATCCCTGGACATCTCAACCCAGCTGACATCGGAACTCGCGGAGCAACACCAGAAGAATTACTGTGTAACTCACGCTGGTGGAGCGGGCCAGCTTTTCTCAACGAAAGCGACGATCTTTGGCCGAATGATGACTATACAATGGCCATTTCACTCAAAGACCAAAGAGAACTCGAATCAAACTCCAGTCAAGCTGAAGTCACAACATGCTCAATTGCGGTCGCATCGAAAACGCAATCAACGTCGGACGTTCAAGAAACTCAAAGCTCCTTTGCGTTGGATATCGAACGATTCAGTTCATGGACAAGGCTAGTGAATACAGTTTTTTACGTTTTACGCTTTTTCGTTATAAAATCAAGAAAGGCCTCTCGATACTTCGGAACTAGCAAAGTGACCCTATTATGGAAGGCGGAGACGATCCTATTTCGGTTTGCACAATTGCAATACCCACCTTGTAACGAGCTCAAAAGAAGCCTCAACATCTTCATGTGTAGAACATCCCTTCTTTGGAAATGCAGAGGGCGTATAGACAATTCAGAACTTCCACAAGAGACAATTACTCCAATCTTCCTCCCCCGGAAGAGCCGCATCACGACACTTTTCGTCCTGAGCGTTCACCAGAGTAACAATCATTGTGGAATCAACCATACCCTCACTCTCACCAGGCAATCCGTGTGGATTCCCAAGGGACGAGCGACAATCAAGAGAATACTGCACGAACACTGCTTCCATTGTAAGCGGTACACTGCCAAGCCCTATAAACTTCCACCGTTTCCTGCTCATCCAGAAAGAAGAGTCAAACCACCTTCCTATCCCTTCGAAAATACTGGTATGGACTTTTTCGGTCCTCTTCAATACAAGAACAACTGTAACGTGGCCGACAAATACTGGATGATTCTCCTAACGTGCCTTAATTGTCGCGCAATATACGTTGATGTTGTAACGGACATGACCGCCCAGACAGTTCTCCACTCTCTACGCCGTTTTATCGCAACCATCGGATGTCCAACTTGGATTATATGCGATAATGCCCAATCCTTCAAGACCGTTGATCAGTGCTATTCCACGCTACCCAACAGAGGCACCGACAGCGACGTGTTCGATTACTGCAGCAACAAGCGGATACGAATGAAATTCATTCCCAGTATGAGTCCCTGGCAGGGTGGAATTTACGAAAAAATGATTGATATTTTCAAGAAATCATTTAAACATGCAATCGGCAGTCGTTTGATGAGCATAGAGGATGTCAAGACTATAGCTAAAGAAGCTGAAGCTATCGTCAATACAAGGCCGCTCACCTACTACACTGATGAGATCAATTACTATCCCTTGAGACCAATCGATTTCTTGAGACCCTACGCTCGACTCAGTGGACCTCAACCATTAGAATGTACTGACGAATGGTCACCAATCTTCTCAACTCGCGACACTCTTCTCGCAGACTGGCAAAGAACAGCGGCACTAGTGACATCCTTTTGGAGACGTTGGTCGCAAGAATACGTAACCGCCTTACGCGAACAATATCGTATCGAACATATCACACCCCGCTCTCACGAAAAGGAAACTCCTTGTCAAGGAGACTTCGTACTGGTGCATGATCCACTACTTCAACGTGGACAATGGAGAATGGGGAAGGTCGTAGGATCTCAAGACCATTTCAGAAGATCTATGGAAATCCAACTCCCAAATAAAAGGATCATCACACGACCGCACAATCTCGTCTACAAATTGGAAATGCCTCACGACTCTCCACCTTCTAATCCACCACCCAACACCTCATCAGGTAACCCATTGCATCCAATGATCACGAGATCAAGAGCACGACTTCTGAACAACGCCGTTCTTCTATGTCTAACGATTCTGACAGTGCGAGAGTCATCATCTGCTCATACCCGCTGCCCTGAAGAAATCAATGTTAACAAGACCATACTTTTTGCTACCGAATGCACGCCCAAAGGAATAGCGATAGCTCGGTATGAGAACGCTGGCAAAAACATGTTCTGTTGGTTCCCAATCACCTGCCCATTTGGCGACATACGGTTCGATCCGTCCAAAACAGCAGTCTCTACATTATGCGACAAGAAATGCAAATGTCCAGATTGGACCGACTCATGTTCCTTCGCCACCGGCTCAAGAACGACAACATCTCACATAAGTCTCATCCCAACTTCTATGCAGAACTACAAACCCGCATACGTATGCTCATTCAACTTCAACTCCTCGTGTGACTCAGAGAAAAGGTTAGGAATTTTCAATCAAATACAGCTTTTCGACGGCAGCTTACTATTGGTAGAAAAACTCACCATCACAATAAAGGACTACATCGACAAAAACGATTTTGTGTGCATTGATCGAAAGGGCTGGAAGAGACGCATGGCAAGACGATCGACCGGCACGTCTTATTTCTGCCAAAAACACGACTGTAAAGACAACGCACAAGTGTTTTGCATGTACGACAGCCCCCTGGCGCTCTTAGTCATAAATGACTCATCCACCGTGCATGGAGGAACCATACCAATAAAGGCGTGGGGATCGATCACCAAAGCATATTATGAGTTCCACAAGGTTGCGCAGATCAAACGATCGCTGAACTCACTCAAGAGAAGCGTTACAAAGCCGAAGTTAAATTTGACCACTCCCACGATCTCGGTGCAGTGCATAAAGGGAGGTGTCTCAATAAGTGACTCTTCACGCAATGACATTACCGAAGTATGTATCGGCCAATATTGCGTCTTCGCCCGCAACATCACTTCTCAGGACATACTATTCCCAAATTCAATCATAATGTATGACTACTCCGTCTCCATCAAGATTTGGAACGAAGGGGCAATCACCGATGAATCCAAAGTTTCCTGCAAAGCTCATCCAATATGCGAAACACTACGATGTACCTTCTGCTGGGAGCACATGTACAATATACAGTGCTGGACCAATACGCAGAAAATAGTGATTGCACTTTCTCTTCTGCTAATTCTCCTCGTTCTACCGGGAATTTGGTTTATCGGCAAAGTCGCACTCATTCTCATCGCCACGTTTCTCTCCACACTAGCAATGCTAAATCCCACCAGACTTTTGTGCAAGACCTCGACACGACCTCAGCGTGCTCATCTTCGAACATATACCAGTCGGAGGAGACGAATCCGCAATCGCAGATTTATCACGTGCGTCATCTCCATCCTATTCTACCTCCCTTCCAGCGAAGGATGTTCACAAATTTCTTCATTAACTGGACATGAAACAAAATGCGTCACTACAGGAAACGCTGAAACGTGTACGTACAACGAAGCCACTCTTCTCACTCTACAACCTCTTCAGCAAGAAAGCTGCTTGACTATCAAGAATAAAGAAAACAACCTCGTGGCTGTAATATATATCAAAATCAACGGAATAAACTTCAAATGCCATAAAAATGTGGAGTTCTTCACGCGGGACCACAATATCGTCTCGGAATCCGTTCACCGTTGCTACAAAGCAGGTAGTTGTGTCGAAAACGCATGCGACAATACCTCGCCTACTGACAAGATAGAAGAACTCTCAAGTATTGCCAATAATAGTCCAGGATACACCTTCTGCACTATCAGCTGCGGATGTATCACTTGCGAAGGCTGCTTCTTTTGCCAACCGAGCTGCCTGTTTTATCGACTTTATGCAATACCGACAAGCTCAAGTATCTACACTATCTTCACCTGCCCGAGTTGGGAGACCATCATCAACATCGAAGTCGAAATTCAGCAAGAAGAACTAAGAATATCCACCACCCTACAGCTTCTTCCTGGTCAAACAACATCATGGAATAATCTTCGCTTTACCCTCACAGGTAACATTGTTCCTCAACTACCGATTTTATCATCAACCTTCATGGAATCAGAAAATGGAATAGCGATTGTGAAACCAGCGCATAAAGGAAAACTCGAACCTCATAGCGTAGGGCAACTGCAATGTCCCACTAAGGAGGCAGCCAGTCGTTTCGAATGCATTTTTGCCAGCAAAGCATGCTCATGTACAAAAGGCCTTCAAAAGGCTTCATGTGTTTGCAGTCCAGGAAATATGGAGAACCTCATGCAAGAATATCCTCTACCACAGGCATCAAAGAACTTCTTGATCTATTCACATGGCAACGTCGTATTCGCAAGAACCAACGTCGGAAGCGCTATACAACTTCACCTTGTAGCAGAAGATTTGAAGGTTATCTCACGTCAATACAACAGTTCATGTGAAATTGAGGCAAGCGATCTCTCCGGTTGTTACAATTGTCTGGCAGGTGCTGAACTCACGATGGTATGTCGCAGCTCTCACGAAAAAACAATAGCCACCATTCTTTGTCCGACGCAAACACAAATAGCACACTGTACCCGGTCTGGACACTTGAATTATTTGAAGTTCCACTTTTCAAATCCGACTGTCTTCGAGGAATGCACCGTTTCCTGCCCCGGAGGAACTACAACCATGACGATCAAAGGATCACTTCAGTTCGTCGATGATGGACTCCTCAAAAGCGACATGCAATCAGATACGACTATCAGGAAAGTGGAGAGTGATACGTCTTATTTTGATGAGATAATCAGTAATATTTCAGAAATGATTGCCAACTTTTCTATGGGTACCACTCTGCTGAAATGGGTAGCCCCACCTCTGATTTTCCTGTTAACGCTCATGTGCCTCTTTCGGATGTTTTTTATGTGTGTTCAAAATACCCTTTCAGTCAAAAAGAACCACTGAAATCTTCTCTGTCTTGGGAGTTTCTGTAATTCTACAGAAAATGTTTTGCACAGAAATTCATTTTCCTATTAGTCAGCTTCATATAATTGCCCTGCAATCTTAGTCATCTTTCAATTTCTCGAAAAGCAGTCAAATTATATGACACATTGTCATCATATTCTGAATTCTTCGGTAATATCGCTTCAATGTTCTTTGACGCCTCTCGAAATAGCAAGCAAATATATGAGAGCGTCTCTCTGTGTTTTGAAAGATGGCAGTATAAAAACCCGTGAAGATTGACTGTTGCGGTTCGCCCAATATACAATAAACCTTATCGTCTTATCCGCGACGACATCAAAACAATATTGGCCGATAAAAAAAACTTGAGCTTAATTAACACACCAGTTGGCTGGCGTACACTACTGTGCGCGAAACACCATGGGCGTCGTTGGTCGATGGAAATTGGTCTTTTTCTTGAGGACAGAGTATTTCAGCACAGCTCCGCCTACCGTGGGCGGAGCTTAGCTTGATACATGAGTGATCTTTACTTCTTGTCCCAAGCCTACCCATACCACACTTGTCCCCATCTCCACAGGTCGTTTTTCATGTACTCTCGAAATTCCGGCCACCTCCTAAAATGCTCCGCCCACTGTGCCCGGAATCCTTGTTTGACCATAAAAATTCATCGCTGATCTTTACATCATCTTCTCCCTACGTTTGGGGCATATTCGAACCCAGTTTACAATTTTCGGCCTGAAAACGGAACCTTCCACGGCAAGCCCAGCCCATCGTGGGCGGAGCTGAACTAGACCATGTGTAGCCTTCAATTCTTGTTCCATGCCCTACCAATACTACACTTGTCCCCATTTCCACAGGTCATTATTCATATAATACCTAATTTCGTGACAGACGGACGGAGGGACGTACAGACAGACGAAGCGTTTTATATATAGTGGGGTTCGCGTTCGTACTGCCTTTGTTTCCAAAAACGATTAGGCTCCACAATGTGAGCCAAAATCGAAAGGTAATCACTCCGATATCATTCGGTCTCCTATTTGTCGAAAACTTATAAGATGAACTTACCGTTTTCCAAAAGCATTTCGTAACTCGCCATCCTAGCAACAGGCCCACACATGATAGAAAATATGGATTGATCAAGTGAAATTTCTAAAATGAATGGTTCAACGACCCACTAATTACGGAGGCGTTCAGCAGATACTAACCATAGAATAATGCCAGTAGGACTTCGGCAACCACCATAATGTCTTGTAGATGTTCAGATACTGTAAAAACAGCGCGAGCACAGAGTATAAAAACAGTGTGCATTCGAAGAACAACTCTCCTTGCGTGAATTGCATATCTGGCCATACTGGATGTACGGATACTCTTATACCAGTGATGGAATTCGAACTATTGTCATCACTGCTGGGTACACCGCTATAATAAAGTATTAAGGAGATCCTGATACTTCCTGGGATCTATGTTTCCGCTGATACAGTACCATAATTAAAGCAAAACCTCTGAATTTCATGACAAAAAAAAGTAGTCCAATTACGTCACTTTCTGCAACTTACTTTGCGTGTTTTCACGTCAACTACTGTTCAAAGACAATTTTATGAGCTGTGGGGAAACACCCATGTATTTCTCATCAGCTTTTTGAGAGCTATCTCATAGCCACCAACAGCACCTTATTACGAATAGTCTGGACATTTGATCCAGAACTTCCATTGGTTTTATCTACTGGTCCTTAGCGTGGTTGATAGAAAAGCTACAGATGAAAATTGGGAGAAGTGGGTCGAAAATTATCTCACTGAATTGACAGAATTGCTGGTTTTTAACCTCCCTAAAATCAGAAAACAACGTACCCAGCAGCTGGCTGCGGACCAACGAGCTGCACAGGTGGATTCACATGCTTACGCTGGCGAGGAGGTGCCATATATGGCAGATGCCCTGATGTTTAATAGATAAACAGCTTCGTATAGACCCTACAAGCCTTTGAAAGGCCTGAAACGAGTACGTACACTTCTAAAACTTTTCTTCAAGAACATGAGAATATATGATGTCAAGTCCTTCAATAACACCTATGCAAAAAAAGCTGCACAACCCTCACCACAAACCACTCAGGCAACATGTCTGTATGATAGACCTTCAAAATATTTCATTTCGTGTGGAAGAAAACCGATAAGAACACTGCATACCACTGGCAAAATCAATAACAATTTATTGAAAACAATGTAACAACATTTTACTGCGGCGGTGGAGCTCCTCTTCCGAATCCAGCGCGGTAGGGCATCGCCGATCCAGGCCCCGCTTCTGTAACCTTCTCAGCCACTCTGTATGCGTCACGATCTCCCTCCTTTCCGGGTGCTGAAAGGTAAATTCAAAGTTGGCGATATTGAAAAGTCGAAAAATATATAAAATCACCACAAATATACTATATACACTGGAGTACCATATGATTAATGACCAGCAATTCACACAATACTACATATTATAGGAGAGCGCTTGATCTTTTTAGCTCATACGAAGCGAAACAGGCTTCAGGTAAACCTGCACTGCAAGTTTTCCAAATCACTACAGTACAAGATACCAAAAACGATTTTGATTCTGAATTCCCCCCCCCCCCCCCTCCTCCTCCAGCTCTCAACTACGACGACGTGGTTCAGATCAGAATACATCGCGCAATACAATTATCGCAATTCAATATAGCAAGTATGGGAAATTCTAGAGCGCGACCGCAAACCCACCTAAGCAATTACGATTATATGTAGCGAACGATGTGATGCGACGAAACACGGTGAAAGTAACTACACAGCAGAGATAGAAAGGTCCCCTAATCATCCATGGAAACCTAAGGAACTTACACGACCTCCCTCAATCAATAAATCACTCTATTCCACTATTCAATTATCATTAATTACCCCAGACACCGCGATTTACGATTTAGTCGCAAAAATTTTCACTGGAACTGTGCCACAGTTCCATAAAGCTTATCAGGAGTGCTAGTCACGAAAATGACATCCGTCTTGGCATTGGCGCCACTTTAAAGACACCAAAAGGGGGTATTCGGCTTACGGTAGAACAGACGCAGTGTGGACGAGTTTATGTGGCCGCCATTGCACAAACTCAAAAATTTGACGCCTTGTTTTTTCCTTTTACTTTTTATTTTGTTCTCTCTTATATTGATTCTAGATGACTTACATGAAAGCTAATGTAGTTGGGAATGGCCACTCCACTGCGCTGGGAGTCAGGTGCTACAACTAACTTTGAAGACACCGGAAGGGTTGGCCCGCGGCCCGTCTCCTACAGCGGACAACTCGGAAAGTCAGTGTGTTGGATGCGAATGGGATGCCAATACACACCGCAGCGTCGCCCTTTTTAGTCCGGGTTTTTTCGCCTATTATCGCTTCTAACCTTGAGTGTTCATTACAGAATGCTCGTTTCTCTGCATCTTCCTCTTGTTTCGGACCCCTTCCGGTTCCTTTAATGCAACAGCACCTAATTAGTGCAACAACCTATTTTTATCAAAATCGCTGAAATTTATCCTATAGGAGTTATTTGGAGTGCTGATCACGGATAGCGCATCCGCACCAGGCGCTGACGTCGTTCAGAGCCTCGACGCTGTGAACATGGTAAGAGGCACCACGGTGTGCCCGCTATTTTTGCCTAAACCTTAGGAGGAAATTCCTTTCTCCACTAAGGCCCGGGCGAAAATACACGTTTGGGAGAGCAGATTAATGCTGGGATAGCGTCAGATGAAATGACACGGGAAAATAACGCTCCCAAGCTACATTAGCACTACAGTGCGTTTCATAATTATAAGGTCACCCTTGAATTTCAGGTTTTCTCAACAACACCCCATTAAGGAATTTTTTCAGTCTCATAGGCGGATTCCTCACCTAAAATTACCCCCGCATCCGATTTTTGGTTGCAGTCTCGTTCACCTTATATTTTTAAGAATATTTTTCGTTTTTTGCACCGTTTCATAATTATAAGGTCACCCTGAAAAAAGTAAAACAGTTGAGGCTCCAGCAAGTCTGTGAAGGTGGATATGTATTCCAGACACAACTTCGTGATACATGCTCAATCATCTTGTGGCTAGCTGCTATGTTCCGAGAGGAAAGCCCAGATTGTGGATTCTCGTGGTGCTAGGCTCAGTTTGATAGCAATTCCAAAAAAATCGGAAGATTCCTGTGCTCATTTAGACGACATTTGAGAGATTCGGTGTCTTCAGATGTTTTTCAGGCTCTGGACTCCCACGTGAGATCATTGTCATTCACGAGAAAGGGTTTTTGGGGACCACTTCCTACAGCACCTCCTCCATGGAGCAGATTTATTTGGAGTTGAACCATTCCTTGTCTGAGACGACAGCGCGTACAGTAGTGAGGCAGTGCAGAAACATCACCAAAGAAGTACTGAAGCAGTTTCCGAGGCCTACAACACACCATAAGGCGCCACTACTTCAATCCATAAAGTTCTTCTTGGGCACGGATTGAACGAAACTGAATTTGCATAGCTATTGCACCGTGCATGCGAGTAATTCCATCTGAATTGTATTTTTGAGTTTGGAAATATTCTATTTGTATGGTGCTGACGTGTAGAGGTAGTACTAGCTTGGCCTGAGAAGTGCGCCAATCTACGGGAGCCTTGGCAATTTTTGTAGGGGAAGGGTGATCTCCTAAGTTCATTTCGGCAATGAGCTTGCATTGAGCCTTGCCTTCGAAACCTGCAGAATGGACTCCAGAGACTGCTAGAAGATCCTACGAAGAAATCAGTTGCCTTTTGGAGCTAACCGGCTCTTCATAATTGCGTCTCAGGGTATGGCAATGCTGTTGCTCACGTAGGTAATTCAACGTAATCGCGGTAAAAGTTCCGATATACGGACGTTCAGCCATAGCTAGCATGTAGTCTTGGTCTCACTTCTACTACGGAGATCTAGTAGACATCGCCTCAAATATTTACCCCGATAATCGCCAATTCTGGGAAGCAAAACTGCTGAAACAGGCAATCGTTGAAGAGTGGAACACACTTCACCTAATCTGCTTGTTAATGTCGTTCTTTAACAGGAGAGGGCCACAGATTACAAGCTCCTTGGCATGCGCTGTTAACTTTAGCAAATTTTCTGTTTTTTCGGGGTGACCTTATAATTATGAAACGGTACAAAAATCAGAAAATATTAATAAAAAAGTTGGGCTGAAAGCTAATGTTATCAAAACTGGTATAGGAAGGTTTTCTGTGGTGAGGAATCTATAAAAAACACTTAAAAAATTTTTGGTCAGCTCTCTCTCCTGAAAACCGAAAATTTGGGGGTGACCTTATAATTATGAAACGCACTGTACTACACCACATGAACAAGACGGGCACATACTGGTTAATCGCGAAGTTCCTTCAAGAATGAATGTCTTTTCCGTCATCAGCAATTTAAATAACCCATGAACGGCAACAAAATTGGTGAGAGATGTTGTTGACATTTGGAGCAATTGCACCAAGTTGACGCTAACTGAGAAAACGAATAACATATTCGTGACCAGCCGCCCAAATTACCCTTACATACATTTTCAGCCATATTACTTTTTTAACAACTCGCGGATCTGAAGTAGTGATAGTTGAATAGTGCCATTTCGTCAATATTCTAATGGAAACACCACAACCAACTAAGGATTGTTAGTTGACCATTTGCTTCGTCTGAAAAGAACAGAAACTCTCCGAAAGAGAGCCATTTTGCATGGAAAAATAGGCATGATCGAAATTTGTTGGAATTTTTCATTTCAATTCACCGTTAAATTCTCCCCAGACTCCACTATGGAACCGTGACTGACCCATGTACATAAGGAAATATTTTCATAACAGCAAAACTGAGCAAAAATGTCTACATACGCACAGCACGTCCTTCTACTGAGACCGCCGTCAGACTGCAGTATTGAAATCTCAGCGTAGCAGAATAGCGAGCGAAAGTGCGACAACACAAAATCGCAGAATCGCTAGACCGCAACAGCGCGACGGCGGTCAAAGCTGAGACCCCAAAAAGCGGCCTTAGGCAATTCGCAGCGGAAAGAGATGTCACTAGAGCAATCTTGCAAACATTCCACAACATCCCTCCTCACTCCTGAGTTCCTCCACGAATTTCAAACAAAATTGAAAATAACAAAAAAATGCAATTCGAAAAATGGAAACAGCAAATGTATCTATCGGAAATCAGGCAAGAAAACCCACCTGCACGTGGAATGCGTTCACGGATGTCGGTGGGTGCGCGAATATCCCTTGGCTTGCTCTTCACGGTAGAGGGAACGATCTCAGCCGGCAGATTCAACACCTCTCTCAAGTGAGCGATACCCTCATCGGTCAGGTACCAATAATAATGTCGCCATGCGAACTGCTCTTTCACAAGTTCGCGAGAAGCCAAACTCTGAAGAGGAAAGAGATAGGGTATGAGAAAAGCGAAGTTTTCATAGAATCTTTTTTGCCTTCTCCTTTCTTTTAAAGAAATTCCCCTTGGGAAATAGTAGGCAAAAGTAAGTAAATGATCTTGCTCATTCACACCTTCAAAGCCTTGATAACTTCAAGATTGGTGACTCCAGGAATATTTGGATGTTGCTTCAGATTGAAATCTTTCTTGGCGACGGCGACTCCCTCATTGAAGAGGTATTCATAGATAGCTTTTCTGTTTTTGCTTGGAATCAGCATCCTGACCGCAAGTTCTGTAAAGGAAACATCAGCTTAACCATAAACTAAAGAAAAGATTCAAAGAAAGAAATCGGTGAAGGATACAGCAGTACAGTAAAATAATGAACAATTTTTAATTTAGGAAGAAGAACTAGGAATTGAAAATTCTCAAAATCTCGTCCGCACTCGTTACCGTAATCACATGGCTACTTGGATCCCTCTATGAACAGCATTCAGCGACTATTTGCAAGAAAGATCAGAGTGCGCTTAATTATGGTACTTTTTAGACAGCATAGTTCTCTTTGCATAAACTTTTCAAAAATTCCTGTTGGAAAAAACATACAAGTCTCACGTCAAACTGCTTTTGGAAAAGTTTAAATGAAGTCTGTGAAGTGGAAATGGACCCTCAAAACCGATTCACAAGCAGCTTGCGGCGAAAAGAAACCGGATCTGCTCCGTATTTGAAAATAGTTTCCATTTATTTACGTTCAAGAATGAATGAATAAGTTTCGTCTCCGCAAATTCCATCAAAGTCGCCAGTGGTCCTGCACGGAAAAGCAATTCAACTGCGTAGCAGCCCACCCAAAGCGCGTTAAATTTCGAGTTCTTTTATTGTTGAACCCTAAAAGATTTTTCAAGATGTAAAAATTTTCAATGGTTACTATTGCTACTATGACCAATGTTACTTTGCTCTGCTTTTTTAAGCAACTCCTGGTGGCTGTGTCGATGTTGCTTTCCCAGTTCGTTGTTTTGCTGCCCATAAATCGTTGTCCTCACTTGTAGAATGTAGTGGTTGCTCCTTCGGTTTTCTTCATCTCTTCCACGTCACCTGGTTGGCGTGATCGTAGTGATATTTCAGTGAATTTTGTTGCAGTAACATCGAACCAGGGCTCAGACAACCATGAAGTTGGAGACCTGTATGTATTCTGGATACAAGATCTATCCTGGACACGGGAAACGTGTCGTACGTCCCGACGGAAAGGTGTGTTAGTCTACTGTTTCACTCCAATCGGTTTCTGCTTGATTCTGAAATTATTTTAATTTTTGAAGCGGAATGTCTGAATAATTGCCTTTATAAATCTGAGCTAACCACTGCTCATCTCGTATTCCGGTCGTTGATTTGAGCCTGTTACGGCTACCGATAGGTATAATCCAGCGAAATCGGAAACCCTCAATTCTCAATGTCGTGTTGCTACTAAATGGACTGGGTCTTGAGTGGTTGGTCTAACTAGAGTCGTCGTCCCAATAATAGTCTCTCTGACCATCGTCCTAATTTCTGTATCTTGTTCCTGTTCGAAGTAGAAGTGTTATAACGGTAAGCAGTTCCTGTTCGAAGTGGAAGTGTTATAACGATAACGAACAATGGTTCTTTATAAAAATACTTGGGGTCAAATAAAGTCGGGGGGGGGGGGGGGGGAGACGCAACTTTGCGTCAACGTCCAAGCTCCTTTCCCTCCCTAGGCTTAGGCTAAAATTGATATTCACTCCTTCCACATGAAAAAGCATCTCTCAAAGCATAGGTCCCATCTGCTTTAGCCTAAGCCTAGGGAGGGAAAGAAGCTTTGATGTTGGTGAAAATCTGACGCAAAGTTGCGTCTCCCCCCCGACTTTATTTGACCCAATACTTGTTTCACGTTTTAACTATGCTATTTATCAAATCGGTAGCTGTTGAAACACTTCAAGTTAGGCTCACGTTATAATTGAAAGTAGACGAACAATTTGAATGATCTGTAACAATTTTGTTACAGATCATTCAAATTCAATTAAAGTGGGGGAGACGTTAAATTTTCACCAATATCAAAGCTTCTTTCCCTCTCCGAGCTTAGGTTGAAGCAGATGAGAGGGATCTTTGGCAGATCCTTTTTTGTATAGGAGGAGGGGATATGAATTTTTAGCGTAAGCCTAGGGAGGGAAGGAACTGCGACGTCGTGAAAAATTGCGTCTCCCCCCCCCCTCCCCCTCCCCGCCTCCCTCACCTTAAAGGAACCGGAAGGGGGTCCGAATCAAGAGGAAGATGCAAAGAAATGAGCATTTTGTAATGAACACTCAAGGTTACAAGCGATAATAGGCGAAAAAACCCGGACTCAAAAGCGTGACGCTGCGGTGTGTATTCGCATCCCATTCGCATCAGCCCATCCATTCCGAGTTGTCCGCTGTAGGAGACGGGCCGTGGGCCAACGTTAATTTTAGCACCTGATTCCCAGCACAGTAGAGTGCCCCTTCCCTACTACATTATCATCCATATAAGTACATCTAGAAACAATACAAGAAAGAACAGAAGAAAAAGTAAAAGAAAAAACAACTTCATAATAAAAGCATCTCCTCCTGGCACCATGCCAAGGCGTCAAATTGGCGAGTTTGTGCAGTGGCGGCCACTTAAACTCGTACACACTATGTCTGTTCTACCGTAAGCCGAAATTACCCCCTTCTGGTGTCCTTAATTGATCCCATTTTTGTTTTTCCTCGATTCGTAGATCTCGATTCTACATTTTAATCGAATCAGGGTCATAGGTGAGTGTATCAGGTAATGGGAACGCTTGCTACAATATGACCTTTTCCCTTGCTAACTGAATTGGTATCATCACCTTTTAGCATGGACAAGTTATTTTTCTTCGATGTTTTACCGGGGTTTGTAATGTTGTTCCACGTTTCAAAGCGTGCACCATTAGTTTGTATTCCATAAGCGCTTTGGTGTGTGTGCTCTTTTGCACTTGCTCACTTTCCTAATTTCATACTTATTTGCTATGCTATGGAAAAGTCCCATGAAGACCTGATTTCAAAACTGGTAAAAGAAGCTCATCAGTTCATTTTAAGGTGCAAATTTTCCTTTCTGCAAAGGCATTCCGATCAACCAAGCTGAAGCGCAGTCCAAGAGACATCCGCTGGACGGTCCTGTACCGCATCAAGCACAAGAAGGTACTTTTACCTGCTTTTGCTTGGGTTTGACATTATTTTTGAGTTCTAAATTTACTTTTTTAGTTTTTGTTATATTGTTGTATTGGGTTGCAGTAATTTCGTGAGGGTTTTGGTATTTTAGGATCTCTAGATAAATATAAAGAGACGAGCAGAAAAGGGGTGTAGCACGTATTTTTTGCTGTTATTTTCAATACTTTTATTGGCTATGACATGGTTAGGGCAGAAGAGGTTCATCCCCTCTAGTGTTTTCCTCCTCATAGGTCTGGTGAAATCTACAACCCCTGGTTCACAATCACCTTTCATTTCGTGACTCCCTTCATTGGCCCAATTTGGTTGTGCTGAAATGTGGCTTTGACACGTGATCCATTGCTCTCTCTCATATCCACACGGCGGCAATTCCTTCGTTTTTGTAAGTGAAACATTTGGCATGTGATTTCGATGCGAGTGTTCATAGTTTTGCGTGAATTTGTGGCATTTTTTAATGTTTATTTGGTTCAGAGAGCTGATAAAGCTCTGAATGAGCTCATATTCATTATAGCCTAAGTTACAACCGTTCTCTTTTCTGAAATGTAACGTTCAGTGCGAATGCGCGTTTGCTATCAGTGTCATGAATATGAGGCTATTCCCATCGTTCTAACATATCCTTGGGAAGTGATCGACCATGTTTTTCAGTCTTTATTTCTATTTTTCACCCCTTTATTTAAGGGATCATATGGTCAAGAAAATGTCCAGAGGAAGAAAGTGAAGAAGGCTACTCACACCCTCAACCGTGCCGTCGCTGGAATGTCCTTGGAGGCTATCCTGGCCAAACGTAACCAGACTTCTGATTTCCGACGACAGCAACGTGAGCAAGCAGCTAAAGCGGCGAAAGAGGCTAACAAGGCAGCTCGGGCAGCGAAGGCCGCCATGAACAAGGTTCGTCTTTGATAGTTCGGTCCTCTAACCATCCGCTTCATATCCCTTCCGTCATATTTCCCAATCTCTGCTTTTTCCATGAGTAGGATATGCGCATTATTAGAGCTCATTTCATCACGATGATGAATTGGGTGTCGAAAATGCGCGAAATGATCAGGTTTTCTTATTCCCGTATTGTGCTACAGCTTGTAAGTGTGAGTTTTTCGCATTTTAAGCTGCTATGAGCTTGCGGTCGAGATAAACCGACATTTGACATGGCTTCTGTAAAATTCATTCATCTTCTTTCCATTTTCTTCTAAGTGTATTCAGTGTATTTGGTGACTACAATATTTCAGGAAAAGAAACCCGTTCCACAGAAAGTAAAGCCGCCGAAGCCAGTGAAGGCTGCAGCGCCTCGAGTCGGAGGAAAGCGTTAAACCTGGATAGCATGTTGTTTGTTGTTGCAAATGAATATTGTTATCGTTTTACTTCTATTCGCTAGGGAATCGTGGGGTTTGTCCTTTTTCCTTTACTTCAGCTAAATATTCCAAACTGACTCACAGTGATGTTAGTGACCCGGTTGTGGAAGTTCTTTGGTGTAGGTCTCTGGTCCTTCAACTGGTCTAGTCTCTATAGTACTGTACATCAGACTGCTTCTGACATGTGATGCAGCGTCAGCAGACTCCAAGATGACTGCCAGTGTACTAAGCAGGCGTTTAAGTAGATGGTTGGTACTATCAAATCCGTGAATTGATGATGCTAACCATTTAGTCGCTCACTGTGAGAGGTTGTTTTTCTCTATCTACTCCATTATCCTAATTATTCATTTGTTGATGAACAGACAGACAACCATACATAACATACCAATAACCAGACGGGCGAAGTTATTGTTTTATGAATTAGTAACGCTGTGTTCACAGTTTTGGAATTTGCGGAATTGCACGGAATTGCAGAATTGCGGAAAACGACAAAGATACGCATCGATTGGGAGAATTGCGGAATTTGCGAGACCGTGGAAGTTGCGGAAATGAAGAATTGTGGAAGGCGTTGTATCTTTCCTTTCTCAAATCCTCTCGTCTCTTCGTAGCATGGAAATCGATACGTATCTAATGCCTTTCCGCAAAGTCCGGAATTCTGCATTTCCATAATTCCGCAAATTCCGGAGTTCTCCCAATCGATGCGTATCTGTATCATTTTCCGCAATTCTGCAATTCTACAGATTCCAAAACCGTGAACACATCCCAATCAAGACACGCCATTGGTGCTGATGGTGCAACAAAAACAAGCAAATGCGCTTAGAATAAAAATTGAACCACAACACTAAACCAAATGCGATCCCAGTTTCCATTTGTGACACGACCACCCACCGAGGATTCTTCAATAGGCACTTGATGGTGGTTGAATAGGACGTCTTGTTACCTTCAATCTACTAGATGATACTGTCGAACATATTGCGAAGTTCATCTAAACTAATTTTGTGTGTTCACTTTTAACTTCGACCTACGTGGCCAGCGGTATCCTTCAAGGTTCTTGGCTCAAATCGTTATATTACACTGGACGGCTGTTACACCGTGACTTACATGTTTTACTTTCTCTCGAACCGCGTCATTCGACATAACAACTCGAACAGTACCGCTGTCTACCAGAACTGAGCTATGGTTTATTTATCTTTTCAATTTCAATTCATCTCCCTAGGATCCTTTAACTTGTTTAATGGGTTTTATCCTCAGTGTTATCTCATGTTGTGTACCCCATTGTGGCAGTCGTATTTTCAAGCGTGTCACAATTTTACAATTGCCACTGTTTTTTTTTTGATAAAATACCCTTAATTATCAAGTTTGAAGGTGATGAAGAGTACATCCATCTTGAACGGCGTGGTATTGGGATGGTTCTTCGCACTATGGCTAGGAGCACGTTTGATTGATGTCAATGTGCCCATCATCTCGATTCCTAGTGATCGACTAAGGGAATCGATAGATTCCGCTGGATTGTACTGTCCATATTCTTTGACCGTGGAGCAGTACTGGCGCAAAGGACTAAGAGAAGACATAACGAGTGTGTCACTACATTTTCTTCGTAATATTTTGAAAAGGTCTGGGCGCTATACGCACCGCGGAGTTGGAAAGGGGAGCGTCAGCTGGGCAGAAGAAGGGTGAAGGAGCTCCAGCGTGATCGAATCATTTCTGTCGATTCAATGTGAACTGCTTTTTCTCGCACAGAACATGTTTTTTTTACTCTTGTGGAGCTCTTCCCTAGTTTTTGGCAATATCCACGCTGCTAGCTGTAATGCTCGCTTAAGGGATCGTCCACGGAAAAATGAGTTTTTTTTGTTGTCCGGGTGGGCGGGGCCTCCGAGCAAGTACCCACCTCGTCGTCCGCTGCAGTCGCAGACGCATTGTAGAAGCAGAAAGTTACGTTAACAGACCCTCTCCGCTCCCAACCACGGCGGACGACGGGACGGGGCTTTTAATTCTCACCTTTTCGCGTGAAACTTTGCGTGTGGCCCCTATTAGGTAAGTACAACATCAACATATGAGTAACAAAGAAATCCACTTTTCCATGGACCATTCCTTCAAGTTTCTTGAGCCGTCAAGTAGGTCTGCTATGAAGACCAAGACTTCATTTCTTTGTTGCTTCCAAGTAAGTGAGTCGTTTTCAGTAGAAGGTGGCAAAGGAACAATTTTTCTGTTCAGAGAGAAGATAGCGTCGGTATTGAGGAACTCCAGGTATTACTTTTTTTGTGCAGTTAATTTTTTGAATTTTAATTGGTATATTGAATAGATAAAACACAACTCCACACCAATATGGTCTTTTGATTTTTGCCCAAGTTTTTCGATGAGTTCTTCAGTCTTCACCTTCGCATGATCAGTGGGTTTCGGGTTCTGCAGGTTGGACTGTTAGGTAACGAAATTCATGGTGTGCCAAGTAAAGCAGAATGGAGGCAGACCGTCCACAACTGCGCGTTGCCGCAAAGCCAAGACTTCCTCTGTTTCATGGATTTTGCAATGCAGATGGTACCTCATATTCTACTTTCATCCGACGGGAGCACTTTATTCCGTATTTCTATAGTTATTTATAGTTATCGCAGGTTATCGTGAAATTCGTCTTCATCGTGAATGGTTGTTGGCGGCAATTGCCTTCTATAATATGTGTTTTTCACCTCTGCTGTGACACTGCTGAGTTCAGCATCGATGCTCAATCTGATTGCAGAGACGGAGCCAATGTGGTGCAATGGTTTCTTCAGCAAATACGAGTGGATCAGCTTCTCATGGAAGTGTTTCTGAGCGAATATATTTGGGTGAGTTTTGTACCGAAATAGCAATTGGGTAGATTTACAGAGGGTGGTGATTTTTTTCCATTTTTTTATCTCCCCTTTAGGAAGCAGTTTTTTTTACTATAAGGAGAGCATTTCTTGGAATCATCAGTAGTAGGAAAATGTTGGAAAGTATTTTGCTCCTCTCTTTGCACGCGAGTGGGAAATCCTTTCCTTTCCTCATGGGCTACCAGAAAGTGCTTTCTTAAGGCAACAGTGAAGAGCCTCCTGCCTAGGCGAGTTGCGGTCAATCTCCTTCACTGTTTTTCCACTGTTCAAGTGATTTTAATGACTAAACCCTCTATTCAAATAAGTCTATTTTTTGGTCTTTCTTCTTTGCTATCACCAAAAGAAATAGTATAGTTTTGACTCGTAGTGCACTTGGATTTTTGGATTTCCAGCAATCGGATCTGGACCGTAGCAACTTGTTAAGTAGTTTTGAAGTTTTACTACTCTAGATTACTGTTCTCGGCGCCGCAATCGCTTGTGCAATGTCACGAATGCTGGTATTCGATCCATTTATTGTTATAAGAAATGCTCCAATGCAATATATAGAAGAGATGAAGATGAATGAAAACGCTTACATCACTAATTTGATGAGGTGAGTGTTTCGGCTTTTTCTTACTACGATCAAACTGGAGGTATACAGGCGAGATACTGTAGATGGCTGTATAGTTTTACCAGGATGGTTTTCTTGTATCCTCTTTAGGATACCTATAGGGGAGGCTCATAACCATCGAATCATGCAGGCTTTAGTAATAGCACAAGTGGGCGGAAGGTGCAAGTATAATCCATTAGCCTCGTTTCTTGTGTCACCTTACCTACTTAAAGGGATCGTTCACGGAAGAAAATGAGTTTTTATGTTACCCATATATTTATGTTGTACTTGCTTAATGTGGGCCGACTGCAAAATTTCACGCGAAAAATGTGAAGATACAGCACCACTGGCCAGGTGGGCGTGGCCTCCGAGCAAGAGCCCACCCCGTCGTCCGCCGCGGTCGGAGACGCTGCGGCCCTTACTAAGCAAATACAACATAAATATATGGGTAACAAAGAAAGTCATTTTTTCCATACGATTCCTTTAAGCTAAGATAAGCTTCGTGATGAGCAAAACGGCGGTTTCGACGGGTTTGTTTCTTCTTTAAAGATTTTATACGTAGATTTTCTCATCTCTTTCGCATCAGCTAAGAGAGACTTATCCATAGTATTCCACTCTGTGCTCTCGTTTTGCTTAAAAACACTTCACTCGCACACAGGGAGAGGCCGTAGGAAAGAGGACGGAGCACTTTCTTTCCAATTGAACAAACGCTTGACCAGCTATCTTTTCAACAATAAGCTCTCTTCTCTCTATCAGTTTTCCACGTTTACAATCTTGAGGCCATCAGTTGTTTCACGTTTCCAGACTTGAGATTTGTATATTCTCTTCCGTCCTAGCTGGAGCCGAAAGGAGCCGAATGTGGGGAGTGCATGGAAATCCGAGTATTACACATAAACGATCACCCCCTCTGTAGACGTTTTCTCACTAGCACCCTTCGTTAGAGAGTTCCGTTTCTTTTTTCGCAGATAAGAAGATGTTATTGATCTTAACAGAAGCAAGCTCCACTATCATCTGTGCAAACCATGTGATCATGTGGGTGCCGCTTATCAAAACTTTAATCTTTGCGATTTAGTGTCTGACGTCTTTGAACGGTTTAATCGGATTGGTTGCTTTTCACTTTTGCTGATGTTTGTGCGCAGAGAAACATATCGCTTACGTTCATCTAGCACAAACTCTAAAAACCATTGCCCTAATAAAGATGAGTGAGTGCTCCGTAGTTTGAGTACGGTATTCACAATAGGTGCAGGAGTCGTTTTCGTACGCTGCAGCTCCTCTGTGAAGCCTTACGTTGAACGTTGAAACCGCGCTCGCCGTGAAGCGCGTCACGTGCTGCGTGTGACCATCGCACATAGCATAATCACATGGCTCCGATCAATATGTCAGTGTGAGGGTGCGCCGGCAAATACGTCTGCCACGGAAGTCAAAAAGGGGAAATAGGGGTTATTGTTTCTACACCCTCTTACGGTTTAGCACCTCTGTTTTATATTTAGCAATAGCCGAATTATTCTGCTTCCTTCAAAATCATGTCACACTATAGTGGTTTAAAGGGCAGGCGCCATGAATTTTGCTTCAGGTCATGCGAAACTAAAATGAATGGAATGATTGCAACCAGATACTTGGGAAGTGAGCTGCAAAGAGAGTGAGGCATGTGGAAAGTATTAGGTTGTCCCGAAAATCTTGTAGGATTTATTTCGATCAGTACATTTTATTATTATTTCTCCCAACAAGCAACAATCAGGCAACAACGTATTCACCATAGTTATCGACAACACTCTGCCACCTCATAGGTACGTCGTTGATTCCCTCCTTCCAGAACTCTGGGTTCTGAGAGTCGAAGAAGTCAGCGATCGCCTTTGCAAGCAAGCCATAATCAACGAATTTTCTCTTGGCCAGAAAGGATTCAAGAGGATGGGTAAGGCGATAATCAGAAGGGCAATGTCTAGAGAGTATGGCGGATGGGGCAGCACATCCCGTCCGAGCTCCTGTAGCTTGGCCTGGGTACTTTTCGCGAAATGGGAGCGGGCGTCGTCATGAAGGAGGGTGACCGCGGACCTTTTCCGGCACTTTTCTCGAACAGCGACGGCGAGCTGCTGGAGCTGGTGGGTGCATATGGCAGCGGTGACTGTTTTGCCTTGTACCAGCACCTCTTTCGAAAGCATTCTTTCCGCGTCTCAGAGGTACACAGTTCTGGGCGTGGTTTGCCTTCCATGTCAATCTCGCTGATGCTTGCAATCTTGCCTTCCATTGCTGAAGCTGATGAACCAGCGGCGCACGGTCTCGTAGTTCACACATCCTTTGCCCAATGCAGCGCAGATGAAGTGGCAAGCTTCAGTCGCTTTGGTGCCGCAATACCACTTCTTAGTAGATGACACCGCGTGTTGGGTGGGTATCGACTACGGGCATTGTAGCTCTCTCCACGGAATCTGGTGGGTCAATATATATTTTATTAGAAAGCATAGAGATGTTCTACCATATTTCTGAACCGCTTAGACCTGCCTCGAAGTAAACAAGCGTTATCGATTTTTTGGAAAAATTCTACAAGACTTATGGGACAAGCTAATAGTTTCCCTGAATGCATCTCTAATGGTGCTTGTGAAAAATGTTGTTCGCTCTAGCTGTGCGATCCATCTTTTTCTGTCCTTCTATTTTCCATTCGCTTTTCTAGCATGCCTATTTGTTTAAAATTTCCTTGTCGATAACCACTGACTCTGTCTCTAGCCACCTTCTTTGGAATTTGAACAAACAGTGCTGATAAGCGAGTTCTTGAAATAGCGGCGGTTCCGTTTTTAGCTTGTCGAGTGAACAAAATCGGAATGTTGACTCAAGGCTGAGAACATTGTGGGTGGACGCTCTTCTGTTTGATTCATAGTCTGTGAGATAAAATACTCGACGTCTTTCTACGGGTGGAGAAAATCATTAGTCCTTGATTTTGATGTTTCTGAATTTGATAGCTGCTGGTTTTCGCCGCAGTCCGCGATACGACAGTTGTTACAAGTATGCCGACTCAAGGGCAGAAGCTTCGGTCGCGGACGGGATTTGAACCCGCACTCTATGCTTTCGGGGCATATGTGCTAATCCATTACACTACCGAGACCCCTCTCACCGTAACTCAGCTTCTGATGGTATAACCATAGCTTGTCAGCACTCACACGTAATATCAAACTCAGTATCTACTCAAGCTTTCAGCTTCACGGTTGGATACTGATGTTGGCGAACCGGCTCAACACGTTATATGTGTGAGTGCTGATAAGCTATGGTAAATATACCATTCAGAAGCTGAGTTAAAGGAATCGTTCAGGAAAAATGAGTTTTTGTGTTACCTATATGTTTATGTTGTATTTGACTAATGTTGGCCTCATGCAAAATTTCACGCGAAAAAATGTGAATCTGGCTGAGATATAGCACCACAAAGTACGTCCGGGTGGGCGGGGCCTCCGAGCAAAAAGGTCGTCCCGTCGTCCGCCGCCGTTGGGAACGGAGAGTGGGACTGTTTACGTAACTTTCTGTTCCTACAATGCGTCTCCGACCACGGCGGACGACGGGACGAGGCATTTACTCGGAGGCCCCACCCACCCGGACGTACTTTGTGGTGCTGTATCTCAGCCGGATTCACATTTTTTTCGCGTGAAATTTTGCATGAGGCCTACATTAGGCAAATACAACATAAATATATCGGTAACACAAAAACTCATTTTTCCGTGGACGATTCTTTTAAAGTGAAAGAGGTGTCGATAGTGTAATGGATTAGCACATATGCCCGGAAAGCATGAAGTGCGGGTTCGAGTCCCGTCCGACACCGAAGCTTTTGCCCTTAACTCAGCATACTTGTAACATTAGTAGGTCCTTTAGTACCATTCTGAGCATGTAGGCGACTTTTCATCATTGCTGAAACTTTTCGAGAAATGTAAGAATTTAAATTAATGATAACGGATGAATTTTCGGTTTATATTTTGGTTGTCTGTCATTTGTACGAATTCGTACTGAAATAGGAATTGTGAAGACGGTTGTATACCAAAGTTACCGAGGTCATAATACATATTATTTGAGATTATATTATTGTGACATATTATTGAGATTGAGGTGAGTTTGAAGTGATGTGACAGTGAAGAAAAAACTGAATGAGATGTCAGACCCACGACAGCATTAGGGACCTCAAAGAAGTCACTCATATGGAACTACACTGCGGTGCATAATGATAAAGCCACTCATAAATTGTTCATAAACTTTCATAGTAAGATGTTTCTGGGAAACCTCTCAGGTATAGATTGTAGCAAATTTGATCGCGCATCTACACATCAATACCAAACTTGAGCTTGAAATAACAGAACAAATTTATCTTCATTTTTTCAAAAAATGCAGCTTTTCCGATGGTGCAAAATGATAAAGCCAGTAAGGAATTTTAACAACTCGTAAACAACAGAGGGACAATACGCTACTCTAATAATCCGTTGGCCTTCCTTCTCTCCGAATAACCTGAAAAATCCGATTGTCTAGACTCATGTAAAGATTATTAATAAGATCTTGGTCCACTTGGTGCCACGCGTGGATTATAGCCTTTTTGAGCTCCTTAACTCCTTGGATTTCCCTGTTATCTGCATAAATCCGTCGCACCATGAAGCGCCATACATTTTCCATCGGATTAAGGCCTGGGCTATTTGCCGGCCAGGGCAGGAGCCTTATTCAATGACGGCTGAACCATGCAATTGTGCTCTGGTTGTGCCCTTATCTTGCATGAAAACAAGATTTCAGCTTCGATTTTCACGCCAGAACGGGAGAAGTGCACGGCGCATGACCACTTGGTAACCGGGGGAACTCATCTTTTTAGGAACAAAACATAACTTCAGACGTTTCTTCGATGAAATGGCGGCCCACACCACAACGCCCCCTCCTTTGAAATTCCTTCTCAAAAATCGTAGCTTGTCCTTTCTTAGATCATGCCAGTAATATCGGAGTGTCTCCTTCAGCCTTACAAAACAATCTGGAGAGGAAAAACATCATATGAAAGCAAGAAGGATTCTACGACCTAATACCCTACCTTACTCCAGACCCTCGGCTGCATGTTTTGACGAACTGCACTCGATTTCTGCGGTGTTCTCGTGTCATGAATGGTGCTTTCCTCATTTTCTTTCGCGAGATAAACTTGCACTTTTTTTCAGAACCCGCAAAACAGTTGTTTTAGAGACGTTTAGCTCCAAAGAAGACCTGGTATCGGAGCTTGACTTGGTGAAATTCGATACTTTTTCTGAGAATGCGGCGCTTATCCTTCTCGGAAAGTGAAGGAGATCGCCCAGAACTCTTCTTAGTTCAGGATCCTTGAGAAAGTTGTCGACAACTGTGTGGCTGCGGTTAAATTCTTGCGCAATTGACGATTTGACTATCCCTCCGCTTTTTTTGCGACAATTTGGCTTTTTTCGAAATCAGATAGGGGTTTTCCTTTCCCCATTACCTGAAAAAGAAAAACATTACCGCAGCAAAACGTTTCAGCAAATACAGATGAGAAGCGACGGAATAACTTAGGGTGGCTTTATCATTTTGCACCATCGGAAAAGCTGCATTTTTTTGAAAAAATGAAGATAAATTTGTTCTGTTATTTCAAGCTCAAGTTTGGTGTTATGTGTAGATGCGCGATTAAATTTGCTACAATCTATACCTGAGAAGTTTCCCAGAAACATCTTACTATGAAAGTTTATGAACAATTTATGAGTGGCTTTATCATTATGCACCGCAGTGTATGGGCCTCAGTAGCTTATTTATGGCGAAATCCTCTCCAAAAAAGGCTCTCCGAGCTGTAGAAACGACGTAACGGTTGACAGCTGACACCTTTGGATGACAGACCCCGTCTCCAGACGACGAGATTCCTGGCCTATGATGAGAGCGGCCTAGGATATGCGGCGAGATCAAGGGTATTGTGGCACGCTTTTGCAATTTTAGCGTGAAGCTCACTCCAGAAAGTAGATGCTGCCATATTTCCCATCATTCCCTTGTGTTTACTTGGCAACAAGCCAGTGGAAATCTCATCCGGACTACCCTCCCCTTGACGGAAAGGCCGTTCGCGTCGAGAATCAACGGTGGAAAGGGGTCCTATTTCTCGGGATTTGGCCATTTCTTTCAATTTTTCTTCACTATCGTACTCCTAAACACCTCGGCATTCATGTACACTACATTTTTCTTTTTTCGTCCGAATTTCCCCTATCTCTGCCTTTATGCAAGTTCTAGGCATGGATTCTGTTTTCCAAATATTTTCAAAAGGATCCTGCCACTCAATCGAGAATATCTTGGGGTGCATGACTGCATAAATTATCCGAGTCCACTGTTGTGGAGGAATCCCCTCGGTTCCTAAAGTTGTCGCAGAAATTCTGGGAGCAATACGGTCGCGTCATCTTCAATGGGGGTGTCGTAGGTTTATTACCGTTTCGCGATGCAATTATCTTTTTAATAGCTATTCGACCAACGTAGCTTGATTCACTTTGACCCCATAAGGAATTTGTGAAATGTCCGTGGGCAGAGTACAATCGGTGAGATGTTTGAATAATGGTACTATCATTTTTTGTTGCATCTGTATAAACTAGGCCAAAGAAGTGCCTAGTCGAAGCCACCCAGTCAGCTGCATGACTGCTTTGCTTTGAAATCCTATTCCCTTGTGAGGTAAAGCTCTCCATCGGTGTGGATAATCGGAGCTCTGGAGCATTTAACGTAAGAGATTAGATGCATATCCGCCGGGCAGCGTTCTAGAGAGTTTATCGGATCACCGAGCCTTCCGGAACCTATCGCCCGAGGCTCTGTTCTCTGGTTCCTGCTTTCTTGTAGGAAAGGTAAATACTGAATAGTTCGAAAGATCTTAGGGACACGCATACTACGCGATCGCCCGCAGTCATCACACCGCGTTCATACTTTGCGTCGGCAGGGCGTGGCTGTGTTCGAAGGCAGCGGGGCAATGTGGCACGGAGAGGTGCAGAGACGGCGCATGTAAAGAGACGAGGCGGCGGCTGCAGAGACGTAGACACAAAGACACGCAGCCACGCTCTGCCGTCGGTACGCAAAGTATGGACGCGTCCTCAAGTCCGCGGACACGTGTTGCGGACATTCTTTTCGGACTGTTGAAATGGTTGAGAATGCTTGCAAGTATTTATTTTATTGAAATTCGCTCTAGTCGCTCACGATTTACACATTTATCTTTTTCAGACAATTCGTCTTGGAAAAGGTATTGGTCCTTGCTTATGTCATTGTGAGGAACCCTGAGAAAGAGCAGTTCTATTCTGCGAGGTGAATCTGCTCTTAAAACTGTTTATTAATTGATTTCATTTTTTGAAGCTGCTGTCTTTGAACTGATTCCGCCTATAGTATCTCCAGGAAATCAGATAGTTTATGTATATGTGAACGGAAGGTGACGAGCCACCATCCTATCAGTGATTAGTGATCTGGTCTGTTTACGAGTGACCAGGTCGGCCCATATGTAGAATGATTCGGAGTTAACTATCTGTAATGTGTGGTCTGAACAGTGCTCCGAACAAGGATTGATTCGAGTAATGTGTGGACTACTCCCCTCATGAATATTGGTTTTTCCACAGGAACATCCATTGAAAATGATGGAAAACCAAATGTTAGTTAACTGTAGTACTGAATGAACCACATTGAGAAGCCACGAATTCATTTTTAATCACTGTTGTGTTCGAACTCACTCCAGTGATGCTCTGACCTTCTACACCGTTATGCCATGCGGAACGCATAGCTATCTTCTCGCCTCTGAACGTTGAAGCGGCATGCAAAAAATTTAATCAAACGTACATCCTTTCATACTATTGTGCGGTGACGTAAAAAGCCGTGCCCTATCGAACGACAAAATGGGCGGGACCAAATTTCGCTAGAACAGCATTTCTAGTGGACAGATGCGATAACTAGGCAATATCCCCACTCCTACGCGTGATGTTGGGCTGAATTGTCCCCAAATATCATGAAATACTGCCAGATATGTTGGCATAGGTTAGACATGCTGATCAAATCCTCTGTTCTCACATTTCAGGGTTCCAACTGCGTCAACTTTTGAGTTGACCCATCGAGTAACAGATGCTACAGTATTTGCTATATGGTTCATTTTAGTATGGTCAGTGACGTCGGTTACAGTAGCAGCGAATCAGCGATTTGAAACGGTTTGGGCATTTTTTTGGTTTTTTTTTTTTGTTTTTGGAAAAGCATGCCTCGGGAAGAATAAATTACTACGATATCCATGCTTGAACGCCACATCGGCTTTACTGATGTTCTGGTCAATAATTCATACTTCTACAATTTTTATTTTCTTGTGGCTTCTTGATACCGCCAATTACAGTGATTCCAAAGTTTATGTAAAATTTGGGAAATTTGAAATTTAATCAGAGTTTTATTCAATAAGTCTATTCAGTGAAGTGAGATTGCAGGCGTTTATTGGGATCCCCGAGGGTGAAAGGGTGATTTATTAAATGAAAATTTCGCGTAGTAATAGGTTCTGATCACGTTATCGCTGAACAGTTCCCACCCACCTAACCATTTCGTAATAATTAGATATAAAAGTGTTCCTTAGGCCATAAATATTATATCAGCAATTCTCTCTGTAAACAGTTCCTAGTAATCGCATTGTGGTCCATTGGCCATGTCTATTTGCTAGTCGTTCTCTCTTAGGTGTGGCCACTATTAACCTTCATAAGCTGGGCCTCATAGGCCTCATAAGCCAACTTCTGTTGAAGGATGCGCCATACATCTGACGCATCTTTGAACAGAGGTATTTTTCACCTATTCTTTTGAAAACTCTAAAATGCGTCTCCGGCTCATGCAATCGGGAAGTTTTCCGACGTCCATAACAGTCTTTTCTTTCCTACGTAGATGAATCTGGACTGAAAACTGCCAAGTTAACCAAGCCTTCCACTTGGGATAGTGGAAGGCTTGGTTACATGGCAACATTCGAAGTGGGACTACTGTTTCGTCTTCATTTTCATTTTGATCCTCCTAAACGGGACAATTTGGATCTTTATTACCTATTTTCGGCCCAATATGTGCTCCCTAACAATGGAGACAGTCTGAGATTGGAGAGTGTAGGCGATTCCGTGTCGAAATTCTCCCGTCACCGTTTAGTACGAATTTCGTATGATTATAAACGGAGGAAGTACGTCAATTGACCCGTATCACCGCAACCAGTTACGTCAGTGTGTTCTAAGGCTGCTGCTCTAATGGTTTTATGAGACGATAAACTACCGTGTATTGTTTGTATTACAGAAATTTGGATCCCGCTGAATTCTGGACCTGTTTTTGAATGATAGATTATCTGAAGGTGGAATCAATCTCCCGAAAGCGATCACTACCTTTTTGAGTCAGGCAGACCCGCAACTTTTTGCTGACAACTTAGTGAGGGCGTGTCGTGCTTTTGGCTCTCAGTATAACTTTTTGCATTTTATTCAGCTAGCGTAACAATGCAGGGAAGAAGAACTTTTCTCGTGGGGGCTGAGATGTGAGCTCGTTTTCACTTTTGTGTTTTGGGGTAAAGTGCGGTTACTTTGGGGAGGGCCGTCTCTCATATTTAAGAGACCACGTTCGAGTAGTGTCCTACCTCTACACAAGAGTCCGCAGCTTACCCAACAGTTTTAGCTTACAACATTTAGGATTTTTTTTTGAAAATGACGGTGGGAGTGGGTGAGGTGATTCGTGGGTCAAAGTACTACATATTTTCTCGTCATAATCGTCTCTTTGTTGACATTGGAGATCATGCATTGTGATGTGAGATAGAATCTATTTGTTTTGACTAGAATTTGCAAGTACACAATTTTTCATGTGTCCCTGGAATGAATAAATAGAAAGAGGTTGCAGTGACTATGGGCGGGACTGTCGCGGGCCATATATGTGGGCTTCACTCAGAGTACTTACTGCATTCTTAGAGGATTCAGGTAAGGCAATGTAGTCTGACAGTTTGAACCGGGGTCATGTAGTATGTTGAGGGAATTTTTTTAGAGTCATGACCCTGATAAACTTGCCCTGAGGGTGCGACCCATCCATGACAGATGTTGTTGATATACTAAAGGGTGTACCAACACCTTCTAGTATAGCAATGACATCCGAATGTCTCTAAAAGAGACCTCTTTTTCTAAACCAAAATATGATGCTTCTTCTTGAAGTATTTCTCGACCTTTGATTGATCCTGGTTCGAGCACACCAAAGAGCTACTGCTGTACCACCCAACCCTACGCAGGTTCTTGCAAATAATTAAAGCACTTGTACAGTTCATATTAATTTCAAGGGCTGTTAATGGAAGTAGTATAACATAATAATAAGCACAATAATAAGTGTATAATAAAAATAATTGAAGTACTACACCGTGAATGAGCGCCGAATAAAGAGTAGCTCTGTTTATCTCTTTATTTTGGGAGCATTGATGTGAGGAAGTACTCTAGGGGTGCTCGTTTTTATTTATGTGAGTATCATTGCATCGAACGCAAAGGCACACCACGCGATAATCACATAAGTAGCTTACTTTATTGGGGCAACTAGGTTATTGGGTGACTGCTAAGACCGCACCTCTGATGCGGCTGCACGATGCACCATCAAGGTGTTGTGCCTGCATGAACACAAAGGAGCCACGCCCACCCAACCAAATCGCAGCTGGCCTTAGTCGAACATTTTCCAATGTGGAAGCTGCTTTCTCATCAAAATGGTTGTTTCATCAAATTATCTTCTCTTATTGCGAGTTTCTTTGTCCACGTCAGCGCAACGTTGGAATTCGTTCGTCCAAGGCCAGGTGTGATTTGGTTGGGTGGGCGTGGCTCGGTTGTGTTCAAGCAGGCCATCGTGAGGGTGCACCGTGCAGCTGCAACAAAGGTGCAGCGTGAGCAGTTATCGAAGGACCTATTTGCCCCAAGAAAGTGAGCCACTGACCTGATTATCGCGTGGTGTGCCTTCAACAATGATCTTTAGCTGTTTCAGATCGTCGGTTTCCTGAAGACGAGGGAGAAGCCAGATACTGCTGATGATGACGTGAAAGCAAATGCTGCTAATGATGATATAGACATAGCGAAGTCACCATCGTCTAAAGACGGAAGCACAGCGAAGGAGTCATCGTCCTCAAATGAAGTCAACTCAAGGAAAGCTTCGTCGTCATTGGAAGACGTGAAGTCGTCTTCATCAGAACATGTCGCTGAGAAGACCACGCAGGAAGGGGGCTCTGTGGACCCAAATTATCCTGAAACCATTTTGATAAGGAGGCTTCTAGTAGTGCTTATGGCATGCTTTTTCACTGCTACGGCGATGACGTCGTTCGGATTCACTTCCTTCAAAGTCATACACAGCTTCTATGCATTAGTTATCACTGTGGAGGTGAGTATCTTAACTTTCCAGAATGTTCTTTTCGGGATTTCATTTTAAAGTGACTTTTTGAGGGTCTCAATCTTCTTGTCCGTAGCCTCTATGTCACGTACAGAATCGCTTGGTGGCAAGCGTCTCGCTCTTCTCCACTTGGGAACAGTGAAACCTTCCAAGCACGATTATGTCGAGCTAAAAGACTCACTGATGTGCTGTATCACAGCTTTTCATGTGTACAGTATGCATTGTATTTGGTGAGTTTAGACTGTGTTTTTGTTATTATTTGTTCTTTGTTTATTTCAGTCAACTATTTGAGTATTTGCTGTGTCTAGAGTCGCATGGCTTGGCCGTCGCGCGACATAGTAATGGACTAAATTTGGGTAAAAACCGCAGAATGCGAGCTCAGTTGGCAACGGAAGGATTTCGGATATTTTTTAAGGAATTTTCTATAGTGTGGGGTCTTTTGATGGTGAGCCCACCCCCCCCCCTCCCACCTCCCCACTCACGTTCACTGCGCATTGGTGTAATTAAAGACATCATTAGGGGTAAGGCGGTAATGGAGAAATGCCTACAAGAGGTAACTCACATGGTAGTCCTGGGCCTAGGAAGGCTATCTGTGGCGAAATCCCGGTGAAAAAGCGCCCCTCCGAGCTGTAGAAGCGCTGCAAAACCCCGCAAACGCACTTATGCTCCTCCTCTCGACAGGTAGACCCCGCCTCCCGATGACGTATTTCCCGATTGACAGGGGTGAGAGCGGTCAAGAAGATACGGCAGGATTGAATGCTTTGCTGCGCGCTTTCGCAGTTTTAGCTCGAAGCTCACTCAAAACAGTAGATGCGGTCATATTTCCAAACATTCCCTTGTGTTTACTTGTCAACATGCCAATGAAAAACTAGAGCAGATTACCCGCATCATGACGGGAAGGTCGTCCGCGCCTAGAATCAACCGTGGGATGGGGGTCCTATTTCTTGGGTTTTTGCCCAGTTCCGTTCGTTGTTTCTTCACTGTCCTGTTACTATACATCTCGACTTTCATATCCACTACTTCTTTTACTTTTCGTCGACTTTCCCCTAAAGCTGTTTTTAAGTCAGCCAGGTGACACGTGGGCCCATTACACTGCAGTTTAACTTAATATGCGAATAAAATGAGCCTCGCTTACGGTGCCGCTCGCCCGTGTGTGTTTAAGAATCGCTTAACTGCAATACACGTCGTTATCAACAAATAACCCATCTCTTAAGGTGATTGGTACAATAATCAATGGCAAGCTGATCCCTCTAGTATTTGTGGCACGACTCACTCATCATATTCTTCAAATGGCAGGCAATGTGTATGATCATTTCACAGGACGTGAGACGTCTAGATTTATTGATTAGGTTGCTTTTGATTCTCGGATCGTAAGGCCGCCGCCAGACTTTGGTATTTTGCGATTTTGCAGAGTCGCACTTTCGCACGCGATACTACGACCTTGAGATTTACAATGCCGCAACTTCGCGTGCGAAAGTGCGACGCCGCAGAATCGCGAAATCGCAAAGTCCGACGGCGGCCTAAGAATGTTCATAGCTGGCTATCGGTCGAACGATCTTAGCGTAGTGCACAGTGCATACTGGGTCGCGGGCGATTGTATAGCCGATCGCTGAGTATGAATACAACCTAAGTCGTTTTTCATACAGTAACTTCTTGAATAGCACTCGCTAAACATGTACCGTATGCGTGTTTGGCATTTGTTCGAATCTGTTCACTAGTCGTTATTTTTTCTTCCTGCTAACCTCTTATTGCATGACGTTTATCACTTAATAATTTACTTAAATACTTAGAAGACCTCTTCATATCCAGAAGTCTTGAGATTGGGTAGTGGATGGATTTCAATTTATTTTTGAATTTCATTAACATCGTTATACCGTACAGGTGGAAAATTCGCGGACCTTTTGAAAATAAGATTCCCCTCTCCGTTGAGGTGCGTCCACCTTCTGACAATCACTCTACTCTGCGCAAGGTTATACGCGGTACATTCCCTCTATACCGTTTCTACAGTACCCTTTGTTAGGGCTTCCCGTACACTCGCTGCTCTCCATGACATAGGCGACGTATAGTCAGTGCGTGGGCGTTATTCCGTACGCCTTCAGTGAGTGGACGTTACCCCGTACGCTTATGTCGTGGAGAGGCCTGCGAGCATATGGAAAATGCTGACAAAGGGCGCTGTGGGTAAGGTACAGCGGCAGTGTACCGCATATAATCTGCACGCGAGTGGCTCAGAAATTTGCGCATTGCATTTTGACTCAGCCTCGATGATCTGTAGGAGTACTGCTCCCATATTCAAGATTTTGGAAATTTCAAGTTACCCGAGGCTTTTGGCACCACAGCGCTATAGTAGGGTTTTTGCTAGGTGTGGAAAATGGAAGGGGTTTTGCATTGGTAGAGTGTCATATGTGCATTTACAGGCACATTGCAATTTATTTCACGTCCAGTACTGTAAATGCCGTACGTCGGTGGTGCGCCAATATTGTTTGCCTTGTAATCTGCTTACTGCCTGAATTCTCGGAAATTCCACTGATTTTCAAGCCTTGAGTATAACTGAGAGCAGAACTTTGCTACCGTACGCCTTTAAGCGTTTGTTGTTGAGGTCTAAGGCGGTAATCACCCCCTTTCAGGTTTTTTAACACAGCTCGATTATTCGTTTTGTTGATCTCTCAAAGATACAGTAACCCTTGTGTCACTGTATCAATTCCAAAATGTAGATTATAAATGCTCATGTGTAGATTGTAAAAGCTTTATCGATGGAGACTTTGCTCTCCTTAATCAATACACAAACGAATAAAAATTATTATGCCGATGTAAAGATCATCAAAAGAAACACACTTGATGACGCCATCGTTATTATTATCATAATTATGTGAAAACAAGAAGAATACTACCACAATACCAAATATTGGCTACCGGTAGTTCAGCGCATGGAGAAAAGGAGTATGAATAACTACGAGATGAGTACAGTACCTGCAGAACACAACAATTCTCAACAAAACCCGCACATATCGATTAAGAAACACATTTGAACAAGAAATCAATAGGTGCCTAAGAATCGTTCGATTACGATCTCCTCGTCTGCAGTTCAGTAACACGAAGATACAGATGGCTAATTGCCAAGTGCTCTGACTGTCGTGTGTACTGTACATGCAGTCGAACAGATTATCAACAGCAATGCACATTTATCATCGAGCATTCAGATGTTTCGATCCATAGATTCGCTAAGAATCTGGTCAAGAAGACGTCGTGATACCCGTCGATGGCGTCGATGACGTGACGCAGGCAACAACGAGTGCTTCTGTGACGATGCTGCTGAAGCAGCGAAAGCCGATGATGATGATGATGATGAGTAGGAAGAAGCGGCAGCAGCCAACCACATTGGTATTCGGATAGGATTGCCCAATTGAGGAGGCAGAAGGAATCGATGAGAACGTGGTGGTGTTGAACGCGAGAGACTTCGTTTTACGGTAGCTGTACAGCATCGAGTACATTTGGAGGCATCACTGTAGATGGCACATTTGGCTCCACAACCGCAATCAGCCATTGAGAGCGCTGTTATCGCGAGAAGAAGACAGAGAGCGAACGAGCGCATCTGGAAATGGAAAGAATTAGTGGTTATAGCACTCTGTAACGGAAAAACGACGCTTCCACGATCACGAAATATATGAAGCAAGAGCCATTTGCGCTGCAGTCGATTCAATCGAAATAGGTGCCCGTGGTGCGGAGCTTTGGGTGCGAAGCGGTTGCGTCGCTGCTGGTGATTGTGATGCGGACCACAAGTGGCCTAGGTATGATTGAAGTGGTACTGGTTTACTGATAGCGAATCTGTGCGTTAAATGGAACCACAATTATAACAATTATTTGTGGCTTCTTTAATGCGACAGATAGTCGTATGTATATCTGTGACATACGTACAAGCTGTCGCGTACGCAACGCATGACGCGCGCGGCTTGTACTGATTATAAAGGAATCGAGTCATCAAATAAGGCATACAAGGTGAATGTAATTAAGAATGTCATTAGCAAAGTTCAGGAAAGGAATAAAATGGCAGAGGAAAATGATCACATGTACGGAACGTATGAGACACTGTTTTCGGCTAAAACGCTGACACTGCAGCTGACTTGTGACGTAGGTGGATAGAAATGTAGCGGCACAGCTGCATTCCTACCTGAAAACAAATCGCTTACAGGCCATTTGTAGCCTTGTCACGCTCCGATTTCTGAAATTATCGTCCACAGTGATTCACATACATCCTTGAATCCCAGGAAATCAGATGAAGAATTTTCAGAAGTATTTCTCAAAACTATGATGAAAACTTACAATGGAAGGTGTTTCTGTTCGAAATTATGTAATGAAAATTTCCAAAAATGGAAGATGTTTTTGTTTGTCTAAGAATCCCTGTGATCAGATTTCGAAAAGGTTCTTTTGTCCCTCCTATTATCTTCCTTAGTGACGCCTTCGTTTACTTCCGTCATTTTCTCTGAAAAATAATTTAGAATATCATTCCGTATTATTACGAACTCACAACACATGGGCCAAGAAAGCTGTAGCGAAAGTGAACGACGTTGTGTCTATACACTTATCACTACGGCGATAGACCTTAATCCTTCCTGAAGCATGCATTCCAAAGGAATTCCTTTGTTGCAATCATAGATGACTAATGGCAACTTAAAAAGCTTCGGGTGACACCCAATTGCACTCTTATGAAAGCAAAGATGCAGCTTCCGTCAGCTTAAAAAAGATCCCGCAAATCGGGGCGCAAGCAATGTACACGGCGCACTCCTAATGCCAACTCTTGAATCTATGTCACAAATATTGTGAAATGAGTGCTATTGTGATCTGGTGATTATGTGAAGAGATTCAAAGCCTATCTAAAAACAGATCATTCAATCTCCAGTTGTACAAGTCAGTGTTTCAGCTGTTGCTATTACATGATAACAATTTTTATAATTAACATAAATTTCCAGAGATTAGACAGTTTTGTGGAAGGGGGCTTAGCAAGTCTGTGATGTCGATGGATATTGTTGCGGAGGCGTACAAAAAGGAGATGAGCAAGATAGCAACTCATACAGCTTGCAACAGTTAAGTAGGTGTCTCCCAGCTCCTGCAGGCCTACCGGTAGGCAAACATGTGAGAGAAACATTCCATAAATAGAACTGCTGGAGAGGTTATTGAAGAGTTTAAGAAACAAAAAGTTGAAGGTCAAGGTCAAGGGTTTGGTATGAATTTTGCAAGCGTGCATCAATACACAAGCCCCGCCCACCGGGATCTGCGCCCTACGCAGCGTGATTTTACCGATGGCAGTGAAAAACAGTGCAAAGCATGTAGCAGAGGCTCTTGATGGTCGTGGGTATAGACTGGCAGTCTCCAGCATGTCCTCATCTGAAAACAACAGCTCTGCGGCTATTTTTTGGAAAGTGTACGGGTTCCTACAAGCACATGGAGATGCATGGAGTAGATAAAGTGCACAAATCCCGCCCATCGTCTCTTTCCGGTGAGTGAGCGGTCGAGAACGGTTTCAGAGAGGTGAAAAAGAGTAACTGACGAGGATTATGTGATGTTTGAGCAAGATTTGTTAGTTTCAATGTTAATCCGTGTGGTTTTCTACCAATAACGCGAAACTAGTGCTAAGCGGGCAGCTTATAAAGACTTATAAGAGCCTAAAGCGTCGAATAAACTTTTTGTACATGTTTTTCCATATATTTCAATTGCTTAATGGAATATCGAAGATAGGCATAATCCTTGTGGGTCTCTTAATACACGGAATGCACTAGCTTTGTGCTATTAGCTTCACGAAAAATACTGAAGAAGTCCTGAAGGGTAAAGTAGGGGGGGGGGGTGTTTTCCGGTGTGATAAACACCACTCCGGTTTGGAGAAAAGATGAGACGACTAATGCGCATTCCTATCACTATTCAAGCAGCAACGTTATCAGTCCTGAAGTGGGCGGGTTTTGGCTGGCTGCTTTTTTTTCGCGGCAGGTTCGCAAACATCCTGAAAGTCGAACAAGTCGCCCACGGGTCGTGCATGTCCTCTCTGTGCCTCAATCACGGTTTCTGCAAAGTGCAGAAACTACCGAAACGGTCCCACAAGGGTCCGGTGCAGGAAGGGTCGCAAGTAGGGTCACGGGTCGCTTTTGAGGCTATCTTTCAAGGGTGACTTTTAACCTTCATAGGTATGGTAAGAGATCGCTGGTATAATATCCACGTGGGAATAAAGATGCGTGCTTCGGTAGAGATAACTATGTAGCGACGCGCTGTACTGGAACTAAAAGATAAGGAAGTGCAGTCTACTGGGTGCTGCCCTGGAAGTACTTTTGCCTTTGAAAAGCCTCTTTTCGAGACTTTATTGTTAAGGTTGTGAATAATAATAATAAAAGAGAGAAATAAAGTTGGTCTTTTCTGAAAATGGTGCACAAAAATGCGTCAATATCCCTGAATTTCTAATACTACACACCGCACACATTACACCATGATTTCCAGTCGCTGTAAATAAGGAAGTAAATAATAAACAGTGGAAGACAGTTGCTAGTAGGCCAAAGAAGTGTCGTGAAGCAGGAAGCGGGAAAAATTTGGCGTTGAATTTCACCGCGCTATCGATAATGAAGTACGTCAACTTGGTCGCAAAGATAACTGTTAGCGTTTACGCAATCGTCGATAGGATACGGTAGGCTATTTATAGACGCTCGCATTTAAATTGGCTGTCGTGACGATATGATGAAAAATCTCGAGCTTTGGCTGAGCTGGATAGGTCAAAATCTTAGCGGTTTGTGTTTAGAAAGAAAGGCGCAGCGGCAAACGGCGCCATCTCTGTTTGATCGCTGGTTCAATTCCTCAACGCTCTGGGAGTGCCGTCTTCTTTTAGAACTATGAGAGGGATTAATGGTCACTACTACAGGCGTTTTTAACTGTGCCACTTCCTCTTCGAGCACGAGTACAGATTCAGGGCTGTTTTCGGGACGTTTTAACCAGGGGAAAATCAGATACGGTTCTCAAACTCGCTTAGAGCACCCTCCTTCAGGAGTACAGATCCCGGTCAGAGATCATTTCCATGGGTAACAACACCCCTCACTCATAATGATTCGCGCACAGGAGTAGCCTAAAGTACAGTAAGAAGGGCTGAAGAGCGGTGCAGGACCATCGTGCAGGCATGATGTTCCGATGGCCGCAGGTGACAAGAAATTTTCAGAAGGAACGAAGCAGTCGGCAATATTCGTTAGGAGCATCTAAGCTATTGAATACAATGTTGGGGTTTATGCTTCAAGCTGAAAGCGCCGCCCCCTCCTACTTTCCATCCATTCGTCGCGTTCATAACGTAGTACCGCCTCCTAAGTAACATGAGCCGTTGCCTATTTTAGCTCTAAGTTACTCTGTGGGAGGTAATCAGATTACTTGGTGAAATATGTTTTCACATAGGAGGAATATTGCATTGTTCTTGTAGATCAATGAATAAATAATAAACAATAGTAAATATTGAGAGGTAGATTCGAATTGCTCCATCCCGAAGTGCACCGCTTATTCCTCCGACTGTCTTACATTAAGAACTTATTCTTGATAACTAATGGGTTAGAGAGCCTACGAAGGCCAATAAACAAATAATTAAATAATTGAATAAATAGATAAAGATCAATAGGTGGAACTGCACTGAACCCTTTCTAAACGTCACTTACTTCTGCTACTCACGACTTCTTTCTATTACTTGTTACTTATTTTTTATATCTTCTATTTATTGTTATATTAATTGCTTCTTTTTGGCTGTCTTTTGTCGGCGCTTCCCCATTTTGGAAATGGCCAAGAGGCCTAAAATGGCATAACAGGGGAAGTACCGATAGTAGTGCCACTATGGTCCTGTTCTGGCTCCTTCATGTTCAAAAGGGAGGTGTAGGTTAAAGACATTGTTTTAGATGCAATCCTCAAATGACTACAACTTCCGGTATGGTATAGAAGCTTTGATTTACCCGGAAGTAACCAGATTTGTTCTACAAAAATTCTCTGGTTCTAAGTCAAGAAGGATAGGGAAGCTTCTGAAGCTTAGCGGGATCATGTAAGTATTTTGACTCGTTCCTTGTGTTACTTCATACAGAAAACAAGCCTACAACCAAGCATCACTGGCTCCTAGCTTGCTTTTTGTACGAATTTTGTGCTTGTAAAATCCTTTTCGAGGAATTCTTTTCCCAACATACCAACGGTCACGGAAGTTGATAGCAAAGTACCACTCCCTGAAATGAGGCTTTCTGACTACCTGGCGGCCAAGGAATTCAATGGCACGGGAAACATACAATGAGAAATATGGTGTAGAATATCAGTTTCAATGGGGTGTTTCTCACTTCCCTATAGGAGTATAAATACCAAACAAAGAGAGTTATGTAATCTTATGTCAGAATTTCGCACCACGGCATGTCGCAAACGAAGTTATGCGGATGAGCTAAAGGAGCCATATTGTTGGATCCCGATTCAATTACAAGTCAACTGCGTACCGCGTCCCTAGCATTACCGTGTAATCGTTCTAAGACCCAACCACCGCGACGCTCATAGCTCGCACACACTGCGTCGCACGCCGCTCGTGGTCGTGCGAAGTCCTGACATAAGGGTACACACACCCAACAAAGAGTAGTGATAGGTATGATACCATTCCTATTTTATGGAACAATGAAAGTCTGCTTCAATAATACTCGATAACTAGCAAAAAATTTTAAAAGTATAAGATAGCTTTTTTTGTCCATAAGATGTGCATTACTTATGGACAAAAAAAAACTGGGTACTCATCAGCTTTATGAACCGCAAGTGCACAAATCCCTTGGGAAAGTTTGACAGGAAGCTCATCGGCTATCTGAAAAAATGAGTAATTTTGAGGAATAAGGGAGACCAGCGTGAAATTTGGCCCTTGCTACGTTTAAAACTTTTGATCTTCAATAACATCACATCGAACTATTGAACAGAAACAAAAAAAAAAAAGAAACAAAGTGTGGTAAATACGAATCTCTAAAAAAAAAAAAGAAATGGTCCGTTTCGCCTCTACCTCAGACGAATCATTATTGTTGTCAGCACTTGAGACTTTTCAACGAGTAGGGCTGACAGCTAATGACATTGTATGGAAAGGTGGTGAATAGAGATGAAAGGAAAGATGGAAATGTTGGCCCCAAATTATAATGATAAATATAAATAAATGAATTATAATGACAAATATAATAGTGCCATATACTGGATGGTATGAAGGAACTACATAGAAACAGATAAAAAATAAAAACATGAAAAAAAAAAACTGAGAAAAAGAAACCTAAGTATTACGATCGAGAAAAAAATGTAGTGTTTTATTGCGTGCATTTGATACTCAGTATGTCGTATGTATGCGGTGTAATTGATATATAGTACATAACTAAACTAGAGGTCTGAGCTCTGGTAGCGTTATTCTTCTGATCTTCAAGAACCTCAGACTGAACTATTTAACTGAAAACCCATTTTTCTGATCAAACATAATAAAAACAATCAACCTACTAAACAAACAACATTCGAGCACTAAAAACCTATGTAAACAACTTTTGTCAGTGAAGTCGGACACGTGGAAAACTAGAATGAGTTCACCAGGAATTGTTTGTAAGCTTCAGAGATGCCAGGATTTTCGGAGTGTTGCAGGTAACCAGATCAAGTCGGATCATATATGTGTGTATGCTTGTTTATGGGATTATCATGAGCTGATGTGCACCAATAATAAATATTTACAGAGTTATTTTATAATTATCTGAATGTTGAATGTTCAACAACAATTGAGACTTTGAAATATTTATTTAAAAAATTTCTCTAATTATTAAATAAAAATATAAATATATTATAACCGAAATACTTGCTCAAAAATTTTTTTTCGAATAAATATTTTGAAGTCTCAGTTGTTGTTGAACATTTAGATAACCATGGGTCTTCGGAATAGCACGATATTGAAGTATTTTAAAATTATTTATTTAGGTACACTGCTGTAGCCTTAAAGGCAGTGTTTGGAGAAATTCGACAGAAAAGTGAAAGAAGTAGTGAATATGAAAGTCGAGATGCCCAGTTACAGGACACTGAAGAAAAAACGGATGGAAATGGTCAAAGACGAAGAGGCGGGTAGCCCGGACGAGCTTCCCATTGACGTGTTGCCTAAACACGAAGAGATGTTTGTAAATGAGGAAGCATTCTTTTTCTGGAGTGCGCTTCAAGCCAAAACTGAGAAAGTGGGCCGCGATACCTTCCAATCCCACCCCAGCCAATCAGTCGCTAGGGGGCGGACCGAGCCAAGAAAGGCGGCTGAAGCTGAAAAGGCCCACTCTACCACAGCTCGAAGGCGCGCCTTTCGCGGGGGATTTTGCCGCAGATAGGCTTTCCGAGCCCGTAGTTTTCGAGTGAATGACTCTTCTTAGGGATTCCTTATCACCCACATTACCCCTTACCCTGTCTTTAAGTACCTTAGCCACCTATAGTGCAATTATCTCCTCGCATCGTTTGAAGGACGAAAACAGAATAATGATGCAAACATCTTTGCAGCATTTCGTCGATTGTACGCTTATCTTGCTTTTCGTGTAGTCCCTTTGTGATCTATGACAACAATTCCACGCTGGTGCATGCCCGTAATCAAGTGTTGTGCAAGGTGATGCAATCTTTAATAAGCGGCGGACCCGAACTTATCACAGCATTGCACAAATTATTGTAATCCATTAACTTTCAGGCCTGTTGCTACCGAATAATATATCTTCGATTGCGGCTTACATAAGTTCAGGGGTGTGAAATTTCAATGGGGCGGGATCTGTGAATCAGTGTCAATTCGTTTTAAACCGACCTCCCACTAGAATAAAAACTTTACGATGCCATATACAAACAATACGATATAAAAACTCACCAGTTTAACCAGCCCATTTTCAAAGGGAAAATCTTTGTTGTACTGAAAATCGAGACTCCATTATTGAAGACCCCGAAGCTAATAAAGGGGGGAACAGGTGTTATGCCCGAGGTTTTGACTCTATGCCGTCAACTGCCGTTTATCAGTGATTAAGAAGTAGGTAGGACCGGCTGGTAACGTGAAGGAAGATGAATATCGCGTTTGTTTCTGTTCAAAATCTTCTGAAGTATGTTAAAAAATACTTGGAACATTTGTCGCAGATCATCTGGACTCGTTCACTTTACTTGTGGAAAGCAGTCCGGGCTAAACATATTCCTTTAGTTTTATTGGGTTTCTTAACCTTCAATTATGCTAACTATTCATAAATCCCCATTCGACACGTGCCATTTCCTCTTTGCTCGTTGAAAGTACACATTTCCAAGAAATGGAATACTGTACTTTATCAGTACACGCAACGTGTTGTTGTTCTGTTGTTTTTTTTAGAAGACTGTTTTAGTGTTGGCCATAAACCATTATCTAACCCATTTTCATATTTCTCACCTCTAATCCACGAATACCTTTCTGAAAAATATTTTATCGTAATGCATTCTTAAAAAAAGCAGATGTATGCACGGCGAACTTTACAACAACGGAGAATCCACTGGATCGTGTTTATGTAAAATTGAGGGCTCGATTTTTTATTATCTTTATTGATGACGTTTCGGGCATGAGCCCTTCTTCAGATCAGCCGAAACTACTACTAATAACATCACAACATGAGTGCAAGGATACTTCGATAAACAGCTATAATTTGGAAATAGAACGTGTTTCGTGATAACATCTACCGCTTTGGTACCATGGAAACCCCCAAATAGGTCTATCATGTCAGCCACAGATGAAGCTAAAGAATTATAGATTGTGTATCCTTGCGTTAGGATATTGTCCACTAGGGTGTGCACGGGTGTGTACCACGTTACGTCCAAAAAGCGCGTTGCGGCGTCGCACTAGCGGCACCACCATCGTACGACTTGCCGCGACTCGGTTGGGATTTCGCTCGAACGCAATGAACCGGTACCATGAGGGTCTTTGAAGATTGCACGCGGGATGCTTTGGAAGTTCGCCTATGTTGTGGTTGTTGCTGTTTCACTAGATAAAACTACAAACAACTCGCACTCGCCATGGGCGGCCGCGCGAGTTTTAGGCGTAAAGGTGCACTTTCCGCCCACTACACCCTCCAGTATTCATTTGCCGTGAAATCGTTTTAGTAGCTAGCTATAGCCGTTGACTCGCACCCATCACATTGCATGCAATGCGTCGTGGTGAAAAATCCTATACATCTAACTAAGCTGGCCGCAATGTGTGCAAGTTATGCGCGCGTGCGCAGTGCAAACGTCGCATCTCTTTATTCACGCCTAAGACCGCCGTCAGAATGCGACTTTGCGATTCTGCGATTTTGCGGCGTCGTACTGTCGCACGAGATACTACGACCTGGAAATTGTGCAATGTCGCAACCTCGCGTGCGAAAGTGCGACATCGCATCGCAAGTCTGACGACGGCCTAAGATCGGGCAAATTTAGGCCTTTCTTCATTTGGTTTTGCTATGAAACCAAGCATTCGATTCGTTCGTACGTGTACAAACGTTGAATGCATGTGCTATTAGAAACCTTCTATCTATTTGTATAGTGTATTGTCGACCCTTCTTTTCAGATCGTACGTGAGTGATATAAACTCGCATTTGTAAGGTAGCGATAATGAAAAGGGCGTTGACAGCACAGATAACCACTTTCATATGTTCTGCTTGTAATCACGACATTGAAAACATTCGAAAGAGTTCGTGAGCCGACGTTCTCTTTGTTGAAAAGCAACTGATAAAACGTCCCTTATGTGGAAACAGGAGACTCGATTGCAGACAAAATATGGAGATACACGTCTTCATAACTGATCGGTAAGAGTTTGACTGTCTGAGCGCTACACTATCGCGGTTCCCTTATCTCTACAGGGGGTGCCAAAAAAAAAAGTAATTTTGTCTCCTCCACTTTCGACCCCATTTAGCCAAACTACAGTAAATTCTATTGAGGTATTCTCATCCCCAGAATCAAGAGCAGACCTAACTCTATCACTATACTCCGTGGCAGCCTCCTGCACGAGCAGGAACGGGAGCAAGGAAAGACTGAACAAGATGTATCACCTCAACTGGGCAAAATCCGAAATTTCTTCGCCCTCTTTCACAACCTTGCTGACGTCCGTTCAATCTGGGTACCTAAGGGGATTCATACCGGATATTGTTCTTTAACATTGCGTTTTTCCCGGGTTCCCAGCGCCCTTCGTTTCCAAGAGCCAAAACGTTCCCCTACCACTGAAACTCCTCCGTAGGCGGATTTGAGGCATGAAAATGATACTTTGGATCATAGCAGCCTTGTCCAAGCAGCAAGGGCTCTGTGACTTCCAAGAACCGAAGGGCCAACCCTCAGGAAGCTTCCCACAAAAGACCTACCACGGAGCTTGGCTCCACTGTTTTTAGCGAATTTTTAAATGTAGGTGCTCCGAAGCCCGACTGCGCCGAATGAAACCTCCATATTTTTATGAACATGAACGTGAGGAGCCACAGCTTGTTCCTGCTTTTAGAGGAACATTTCGGGAATGTTTTGCCCCAATACCTTTATCTCTTTCGTTTCCCTACGTTTTGTAAAATTGGCAGATGTGAGCCGCGGGCAAAATTACTTTTTTTTTTTGGCACCCCCTGTAGACTATGATCTGTTAACTGAAGCAGCGATCACACTTGGCGAACGGCGATCGCTGAATGGAATGCACGGCGTGCAATGAAATAGTGTGGGGACTGATGAGACGGAGAGTGCTAGAGAATGATAGCAGTACGTTACAAATTGTGGTCAAAGAGATCGAACAACTAGCTAACCATTCATAACACGCGATGATCTGACCCACAGTACATCCGACCCACATCCCCTAGCACGACTTTGAGCCTTTCAGGCTGCCAGACTCTATATGAATTTGATTTATTTTTATTATACTGTTTTAGTATTCACTTTTTGCATCAAATTTCTTCATATGGACCAACAAACTTTTATCGGTGACGTCACCTCCAACAGTTATTTAGAGTTATTCAGTGACCTTGAATAACCTGCAAAGCCGCTGGCGTGCCGAAATTCCTGATGTTAACAGTGGCGATTGGTGATTTTCCGGTCCAACTTCCGGAAATGATAACGCTCTAATCCGTCATGACAGTGACGTACTGAGTAATGATAACACAACTTCAACGACCAATATCTTGTTCGTCTAAACCAATTCGAATAACCACCACAACCATCCGAATGACATCTTTTCCTTTACAAGTGGTCAGATATATGATCTGCCTGGTTTGTGTCGTAAGGGTATTAGGCTGTATGTTTATACAGCTTTGACGCTTGCTTCTTGATCACCTTTTTGCAGAAGCATAAGCATAAACAAGAGCACAAATGGTCGTGTAGAGAGTCTAGCTCTACGAGGACCAATGGGAATGCCACAGGCAACACATTATATAAATGAAAAGCTGTTATTCCGTCTGTGTTTTGATTGGGAATCATTCCGATATCTTTGGAATCTTGAACTGCGTCATGACCAGTTGCTGATCCCTTCGTCATGATGTTTTTGCTATCATAGGCAAAACATCGGCCGCAAATAGCCAAATCCAAGCTGCGAAAACGCTGGAATTTATTTATAATTCGAATATTTGGAATTAGATTCTATTGATCACCATGCTGACGATGACAGCATGACGAGTAGCGATAATGTTGATCGGCGCAGAGTTTTGCAAAGACATAATATTTAATTTTGCAAAAGCAAGTTCGTCACGGTCGCTGAAAACTGAATAAATCGCCCTCCCGAAGGTTACGTTCATACCCGGCCACGCGATCGCGACGCACCCGCAACGCACGGGCCCACTATCGCTATTGCTACGCCTAGTGTAAATGCAATTTGAGTTTCTAGGTCAGGTCATAATCCGACCCTACTGGTCAAGTTAGGGTGTATGCAGATATGACGGAGAATCGCTTCGCGGCGCCCCACTACGACTTGCGAATCGATTGGTCTTGGGAGCCCGGCAGAGCGTGACTTCGTCACCTCTGCGCTTCCACCCATGCCACACTGCCTCGCTCGAAGGCTGCCATGCCCTGCCACTGGCACTCGCACCCGCTGCGCCGTTCGCCGCTGGCGGCCACGCGATTTTTCGTCATATCTGCACACACCCGTCAAGTTAGTGCCCAAGCAAAACTCTAAATTATTCAAAAAATGAAACTGACAGGATCCGGAAAATCAAGGATTCGATGGAGGAAGGTCGGTAGTGTCTGACAAAGTGTGACAAACTTCCATAAGGAGTGGATAAAGATATAAGAGTGAGGAAACATTCGGAGCTGTATGATTTGAAGGAGGGGGGGGGGGGTCAATAGCTCGGTGGAAGGGAAGCAACTTTTTGAGAAATGCGAGCTCTCTTTTCGATGTGAGGAGCCTGCTTCACCTACTCTACTACTACACAGGCTGTCGAGTTGTCCCCCTCCCCAGCACCTAAGCATAAATTCCATATGTAACAATACAGTCACTAACATAATGCTATCTGTATACTAGCATACAATATAAATATATACTAGTGTACTGTACACTGTATACTACTTGAGAAAATTGAAAAATGAAAATGAAAAAGGAAATGAAAAATTATAAAATTTGAAAAAAACGTAAACTTATTGTAAACGTTTCAGGAGATTAGACTCTGTGTTTCAAATCTCATTTATGTAGGAACATTTACAATAATTTATCTTTTGCCAAAAAAATTCTATTCATCTTAAGTAACATGCAGTACTATACGGTACTATTGCTCATCAGAATTGAGGATGAGGAAATATAAGATTGCACCATGCACTGCACTTAAGTTTAGGACTGTGCGTGTGTTTACCGAGAATATATATGCATTCGCGGGACCGCCTACTATTTGTATCAGTACTGTGGTGCACGAAGAGTCTACATATGTAAGTCGCGCCACGCGACTATTTGCTTCGGTCACTAAAAAAACAGTTGTGATAATGCCGCGCGCGCATCGCCCTGTGCTACTGCCGCGTGATGCCAAATCGACTGTTGCACTGTGCATTCTTGCACTATACGAATATCCTGTTCTTGGTGTGTAGCCTTATGTCAAATTTTCAGCAGCCGCCCGCCACGAGTTGCGCTGCTAAACTCTTCGCGAATGATTGCGTACATTGCGTACGCTCCCTTTGAAGTTTCACGCCCGTATGAGTTGTTCCTTGATTAGGATTTTTATCATGTAAAAGTATTTTTTACTTTTTATATTGCTTTGACTTCTCAGGTTACCACAGATATTGTTTTCAGATAATGATGGGACGAACAGCATAAACAGCTTTTTCTTCAAAAGATTTCCATGGTACAGCCCTTGCGTCCTGAGCGGAATTCCAGCCTACCGCGGCAAGTCGTGCCGATGGCGCCGTGGAAGCGACGCCGCAATGCGAAGTTTCGACACAAGGCTACACACCCTTGTTTCTTTTGTGTTTCTTTTTGTCCAACCAAACCGATTGTCAACCAACAAAGCTCGACTTTACTACAGACTATCAAGTCTTTTGCTCACCTCACCATCATAACTGTCATGTGATGCCATCAATGGAATGTGCTCTTCAAAATGGGAGATCCATTACATTACGATAATTATACTCGTATGATTGCTTTCTCATCGGTCTGCTACACACAGAAATACCTCAGGCAATTACATATAGTAGAAATTGTTTATCACTTATAATCCTACGAGTTTTTAATTCTTGAAAAGTGTTTTTGGTTACCACACAGACATACATACTCGCAATTGGAAATAAAGATTTCGTCTAATATCCTAAAATCCTGAGATTTACGGCACTACATTCAAATCCATTCAAATCAAGTCATGGGGTGTTGATGTGAAGAAAGAGATAATAAACTGTTGAAAGTATTTTAAGGTGTCTTAGATTATCTGGTTACTTTGGAAAACAAGCTCAGGCAGGATATTATTCAAAAGTTTCTGAGTAGCTCAGTGGACGGCACAGGATCTGTGTAACCCTTAACTGGATTTATTCAAAATTCTTCTACAACTATGAATGAGAGTCGAGCGCATGTCGCATCTCGACTCTTGATATATTGGCACCTCTTTGTACCATGTGGATGTCTCCACTCTGGCGTGGTTGCGTTCATACGACCCCCACCACACACACTATGATGACTTCCGTACGATCCCTTCCCTTGAAAAGGTCAGGAGCTCTCGGAAGATTCTCATGAATCCTACTGAAAAGTTTCACTCAATCGTGGTTTTTTTTTTGCTCAGTGGGTGCACAGGAAGATCTTCTTCTACAAGGGTGCGAAGTTGTCGGGGTGAAGCTCATGGTATTCTTGAGATTTCAAAACTTTTTCAAACGGTCTTCGCGGTCATTTGCTTCAAGGGTGACATGCACCTCACCGTACTGTTGTATAAACAAAGAATTTTCATGCCTGAACAGTTGAAGGCAACTTATTGTGGCCAACAACTTCTGGTAGAGTATATCATGCCGAATGGATCCTGTATTCCTGTAAGCGGGTCCCAGTAATGACATAGGGTTCAGTGATGACACGCCGTAAGTTTTCCTCGATTTCGGCACAAAGCTTGTGTGAATGTGAGCATGAAGAACACGCTGCTAGACATAATGAAGCATGACCTCACTTGTGCCTCACTTTGTGAGTTTAGCGACATGGCGTTTCAGTTTATCGAAACAAACTGATTCAAGAGTGCTGCCGATCAGATCTGTTCGAATTCATCACTTTCCGAGGCGACCAGTAAACCTCTCGAAACTTGATTTCACTGATCTCCTGCCGAGGTCGCCAGCTAAAAGCGAGGTCTGTGGAGTCAGCCATCCTAGAGTGGAGTCAGCCATCCTGGTATGGAGTGACATAAAGTAGCACAGGGGAAGTTTTTTGAAGGGATGTATGAGAAGGCTCGCGCGCCATGCGGTTGAGTGATGGAAAGACTTTGAGCTTGTATCGTGTTGGGGCAAATAGTGAATGGGTTGATTTTTTATACACTTCACTTGACGCCAACAAAATTTGCAGTAAATCGGAATGCGTAATTTTGGGACACCATCATCATATTGGGTTGGGGAATAAGTCCCCGCCGTTTTTTTCAACCCCGTTTTTCACATTGTTCCCTCCATCTTTCGACAAAGCCAATATATGTTTTCGATAGAGCTTTTCTTGCTCTACAGAATGCTACTATCTGTTTTTCGATTTCTTCGACAACCTAATATTTATGAGGTTTGGAAATGAAGTGAGCTGAAGGCAAAAAAGTGGCACTTGCGCACCTCACCTTTCTCGTCTGCCATCAAAATCAAAAAATGTATGTGCATATGTTTTCGATAGAGCTTTTTCAGCTCTACAAAATGGTACCACTCTTTATTCAAATCGTTCAAGTTTTTGCTGTTTTTAAGACTTACAAATGCAGTACTAGCAAAAGTGTGCTTTTTCGTTATCTCCTTTTCCTCGCCTACCATCGAGATTGGAGAGGGTGTGCATATATGTATTCGATAGAGCTCTTTTTGCTCTACAAAATGATGCCTTTCTTCTTTTGTATCCTCTCATATTTTAGCATGTGGGAGTAAGTCTCCACGTGTTTTTCAATTCAAAATTGCGTAATGAAAACAAATTTTTTTGGCAGATTGTTTTGTATCGTTCGATAGAGCTCTTTTCGCTCTACAAGATAATAATTACGGTTTTTGTTCAAACTGATTTTTGACATTTTTTAGATCATTTAAAAGTCGACGAAATCGAGCATTTTTGTCACATCGTGTCGAAAATGCTCGATTTCGTCGACTTTTAAATGATCTAAAAAATGTCAAAAATCAGTTTGAACAAAAACCGTAATTACTATCTTGTAGAGCGAAAAGAGCTCTATCGAACGATACAAAACAATCTGCCAAAAAAATTTGTTTTCATTACGCAATTTTGAATTGAAAAACACGTGGAGACTTACTCCCACATGCTAAAATATGAGAGGATACAAAAGAAGAAAGGCATCATTTTGTAGAGCAAAAAGAGCTCTATCGAATGCATATATGCACACCCTCTCCAATCTCGATGGTAGGCGAGGAAAAGGAGATAACGAAAAAGCACACTTTTGCTAGTACTGCATTTGTAAGTCTTAAAAACAGCAAAAACTTGAACGATTTGAATAAAGAGTGGTACCATTTTGTAGAGCTGAAAAAGCTCTATCAAAAACATATGCACATACATTTTTTGATTTTGATGGCAGACGAGAAAGGTGAGGTGCGCAAGTGCCACTTTTTTGCCTTCAGCTCACTTCATTTCCAAACCTCATAAATATTAGGTTGTCGAAGAAATCGAAAAACAGATAGTAGCATTCTGTAGAGCAAGAAAAGCTCTATCGAAAACATATATTGGCTTTGTTGAAAGATGGAGGAAACAATGTGAAAAACGGGGTTGAAAAAAACGGCGGGGACTTATTCCCCAACCCAATACTTACCCATACAGTAGCGCTCAAAAGTCTTCGGCCAAAACTCTTTTGTCATAACTTTTTTTCTACTTGACCAAATTTGACAAAATTTTAACATGTGGTGCCTAAACCTATTGCCAACATTTCCTTCTACTTGAGTGCCACTTGACACTTTTCATGGTTTTTTACAGGAATTTACTACAAGACCACCCAAAAAAGTAAAAGGCTTGGTCAAGAAAAACGGCTTTCTTTACAAAAAAGAAACGAGCAAGCCTCAGAGAACATCAATATATTGTAGAAAGACCACGACTTCTGATGACAGCGGCACAGTGGGACGGCATAGTGATGGCACTCCAAAAACAAAAAATTTCATATAACCGCGTAACCTATACCTTTGAGCGCCAAAATAGTATATTAAGTATGCAGTGTCTCCAAGTACAACATACCAAATTTCCTTTAGATCGGTGCAGTTGCAAGAAAGTTACAAGTGAAAAACTCTAAATGAAAGACCATTTCGCCGAAGACTTTTGAGCGCTACTGTATGACACCTCTCAAAGCCTTTCGACAGATGTTTGGCCCTGGATCCCACCTACACATTTGAGGTGTCTGACTAACCTAATCTATAGAAGCTTAGCGACTTTCTAAAGGTGTTGCTGACAGAAGATTATGTCTAAAAAGGCAATTTGTCAGGAGCGCCTAAAAGGCAGTAGAGCCTCATCCTCTTATATTTGCCACGAGCTACTTATAATTTTTCAATGGAGCTTAATAGAGCTCTCAAATGTGGCGATTCTAGCAGATTAAGAGGATCCAGCAATGTTTTTCAATGACTACAGATGTTTTGTGTCTGTAGGGAAAAACACTTTTTAAGAAATGAAAAAATCAAGGATTTTGAAGACTTAACTATTTCTACTATATGTAATTGCTTTCGAAAGTATTTTTGTAGATGTGCTGTACCACATCAAAAACAGCTTATTCATCATTTTCACTGTTATGAGCTGGATCTGTTGCTGTCAACCATACATACGATAAGACACACGGATTTTAAACCGACAAAAATCTGTGTATAAAATATCGATATTTTTATTGGCAAATATTGTTAGATATAGACGCTGACACTAGCACTGGTAGGCTAGATACGCTTCCCAGAACCTAGCATTAATTATGCGATTTTCAAATTAAGTCCAATGCATGACACACGCATAGTGAGCCGTGTTTCCGTAAACCATTCGCTTATAAATCAAATTATCACATAAGAAAAATAATCCAATTTACAATTTTATGAGCACACAAACCCCATCCACTCAGAAATCACGACCCCCAAAAGGAGCAACCAGAAACACTTTTTTCGGTGCTATCGCAATATAGGGGTGTACCTTTATGTCAGGATTTCGCACGACGACGAGCGACGTGCGAAGCAGTCTGTGCGAGCCTCGCTCGTCGTGGTAGTTGTATATTAGAACGATTACACACTAATGCTACGGGCTCAATACTCAGTTTTTTTGCAATCGCTTCAAGACCTAACAACATTGCACCTCCAGCTCGTCCGCATTGCTTCGCTTGCGACATGCGAAATCCTGACATAAGAATACACACCTGGGGCATCCATTATAGAAATTATTCTATTGACCTAAGCTTACTTAGGCAAAAATATAAGCCTGAGTGTGCAGATAAACCGCTCAAAGATCCCTACAGTTTTCTAGATGTAAAACTTTTATAAGATGTCTTTCTCATTGCGATCGAGTGGGGATGCTTCAGAAAACTCGTCCTATGGTTTCTGGCCCCTCATTGTGGTCCCCGTCTTCCCCATGGCTTACCTCAAACGGTGTTACATTTAACGCGACTCATGTAACATTCCACTTACTCTTCTTTTGTTGGCCTACATCTTAGGAGTATTTATAGATTCAGGTGGGCGAATTCCACAGTCTTTATGGGCAGGCTAGACAAGGCTGAAAGATCCAATTTCATTTGACTCTTCTTCTGCCATTTCGACACGTCATTGTCTATGATATTCAATCCCTACTCGGATGTGAAACCAAAGTAACCCGACGGAGGCGTCGAAATCACCTGCCGTCTAGCGCAATACTGCGCTAATGCATAGATCCTCATTGTGAAAGGACCAACTATGAATAGCAGGAAATGGATGGGGCTGATGGCCAAATTAGTCGGTAGGGACCAAACTTGTCCTTAGGTGTTTTCAAAACTTGCCTCTATCACATGTAGAGTGTCGAGTAGAATTTGAAACAAGCAAACTTTCAAAAACCGTTGATGCTTCGCCAAGCGGACCCCTCTAAATAAAAACATTCGGTTACTTTGCACGACCTTATTTCATGCACAAGTTTCCCTCAGGAAATAGGATTACTAGCGGGAGGGGAGTCAGGACACTCGAAACAGATCCCTCACTGTCTCTCCATGCAAATTGCGTTGCCGCGCGCGCTACGAATGCCATGCTGGTCCCATTGAGAATTGATCGCGCACGGAGCGACATCTTCATCTGGCCTGACATAACCGGGGTTTCTTGAATCCCACCGATTGCACTCCTCGACTGCTTTTGGCTGAAGAAGTAGATGGTTTTTATCATTTACTCTTCTGAGAAACCTGTGATACATTAGCTTCTCAACGCCCAGTTTCCTTTCATATTGCTTTGTGCCCACTGAGTGAAACCATGGATTCATCGGACGCGTAACATGGATGTGGGAAGCTGATGTTATCTATACGAAATTTTTATTGTTGTGAAAAACATGATAAACTCCTCCAAGAAGAAAGCCAAAGTTGTAGTCAATTCAATGAATTGAAAGAAGGAACTACAAATTATGTTTTTTCTCGCAAATGAAGTAGATTCACGGTTGACTGCGAATAATAATGATAATTTTTGGAAATGCTTGATGTGAATACCCAGGGTAGGGATCTGTTGAAATCACTTATAAATGATTATTGCTCGCAGGGAAACTCCTCACACCCAGGCCAAAAGTGGCAATATCTTTAATGGAGGAGGACCTGTTCAAGAGTTCCAATCACTCAATCACTCATCATGAAGCTGAACGAGGGATGATTCAGTAGGATGGCGGCAGTTCACAAGGAATCTTGACAGGGGAAAGCCTTCAGAGATATGACAAAGATCCTCGAAGAAGACACCCAAAGTGGCATCAGTTATTATAGGAATATGTAAGCCCGCTTATCAGCATAAAAAGTCTCTGTGCATTGAATTTCAAGTGTTCAGGTGAAGGCTTTAATGCAGCAACCAACCCATTCAACATTTGCACAATCAGGTGATCAGCTGCTTGTCCAATTGGTAGTTCTTAGTGTTTGTATCGTTAGGACAGGATGCTTTATGCTTACTTTGCTTTGTTTTGCTTACTAAGGGTCGCATGTAAAGTTTCGCGCGCACATACAAGAATCCAAGTGAGGTAGCGCTCCTCAAAGTGACGGACGACGAGGTGGAGCGTCTGAGTGGGCGTGGACGCTAGAGAGCTGAGGAGCAAAGAGGCGACACTCACGTGGCCACGGACGCAGAGTGAGAAGCATGTCAACATTGGGCGCGAAAACTCGATCTGCGCCCGCTGACGGCTGTTCAAATGATGTGGCTGGAATTCGAACGAGTGGCTCCTCTTCCAATTTTTTGGTTTTTATAGAACAAAGGAAATTCTCGATTTTTTTCGTAATTCTGTTCATGCACTCTATTAAGAAGACTGTTTTCAAGAGGAGTTAGAATCATTGAATTATCCGTGGACGATTCCCCTGGGTGAACCTACTTTGGTTCTGACCGAGGGATAAAATTAAATTCATTTTGCCTGCGACAGCAGAGAACGCGAACGATTGCATCATTTTTCATGTTTTTTTTGTCTAGAGCAAAGTGCGGTGTCTATTTTCAGTCATATCACTGACATTTATGCTAGAAAACAGTCCCACAAAGATCCAAGGAAGCCATAACAGGCACGATGGGTGTCTTTGATAAAACCAACACCACGAAGTAATTCGTGAAGAAGCATGCATGCACTCCCCCTGGATGTCGTACTGTTACATAGTTTTTAAGAAGAAAGAGATTGTGAAGGTAAGTGCGCAAATAAAAAACAATGAAAGCGATAAACACTTTCTCCTTCAACCCAAAATGATCTCTCGAAAAACACCCTCACAAGCTCGTAGCCCGCTTCCCGCTGCGTAGGCGCTAAATCTCTACGGCGATTGTGTAACACTGCGTCATGTTCATACACGGCAGCCCACCAGGTGTATCAAGACTCGCGAATAACCGTCAAGCGCGAATTACATCACCGCGCGACAAATGACTTGACGCACTTTCCTTATGTGTTGGCAGTGCGCGAAGGAGCGTGGTTGCTACGATCCCCGCAGACCCGACCCAGTTCGAGTATCCTCACCCACACCGAAGACGATTGCCGTAGATGCTCGGGGCAGTATTGATGCATTTCTTTTCTCTGAGTTCTGCGGCCTGGCACCAGGAGCGCTCATTCGCTCGATACACTAAAATTTTGCGATGCGTCAGCGACCGGTCGTGGTGTATGAACGCCGGTTTAGATGAGCTCTGCATCGCGCAAAATGTATCGCACGCCGGGTGTGGCAGGAGAACGGCAGTGGGGATTGAGTCATGCGTGGCTATTGCTGTACAAGCGGTGGAGAACGAAGTGTACTTCTTGGAAGCTATATTTGGCAAAATTTCAAATTTGTTATCGTTTTATTACAAGGCTATTAACCACGAGCAAATGAAGAATTCGCAGAAGAAAAAGCTAAACAAAGATTGGTACTGGTTACATATTTTTTTCCTTATCACCCAGACCTGATAACACTTTTAACTGGCGCTGGGGATTCCCCAACAGCGTTTAGTGTAGACGTTTTGTCTATCACGCCATGTACGGCATACATAAGAAGTCGTCAACAATGAATTTCGTCGCTGTGGAGCCCGAAAATCACAGTGATAAGGTTTTTCGGTGAAATCAGAAGGTCAAAGGACATATTGATTTTGGAATGCGTGGGGTTGTACTCGGCATTGATAATATCATGATACGGTAATAAAATTGCCTCATAAAGTTCATGTAGACAGCGGCGACAGATAACCCCAAGAGACACGAAGAACAAAACAACACTGATCGAGCAGCAGCAGCGATGTTAGGGGGTAATACTCGCATAAATTTCTTTAAGAAATATTCTCTACAGAGGGTTACAGATTTATAGACACTTTCACTTAAGTTTCGTATCAAATTTGCAGTGAGCAAAGAGTGCTTTTGAATTGTTCAGATAAGAAAAGAAACCCTTTTATAGGAACACCTGATTGCGGAGGTTATCAAAGGCAGAAGTCAATGGCAATACGATGACCTCCAAGTATTTCTATTCTCTCAGGAAAGTCTCGAATACAGTAGACGACCTTAAATACGTCGCGAACGACAATTTTGGCATGACAGCATGGGCCTGCGGTTCCTTGCAGTTCGTTACTTGCACACACAGTGTCTTACAATGACGTCGAGTGTGGATTCACTGGGGGTTCTTTGAAATTATGAAGACCCTTTTTCTCACTTTTAACTCTACCTTTCATTGTGTCACTTGTTTGTTGCTGTTTGTTGTTTCACCTTTTTAATATCATCATGAATGAAATCAAATTCGCCCTACGCGACATTAAATAACAGTGGTGTCGGCCCGCCTGAAGCGTGCAGTTCGAGGTGAAGCCCATTGCAATTGCAATTTCAATGCCGTTCACCTCGAGACGCGTCTTCCAGAGCGATTTCGACTACACATTATTTATCCTGAAATCGAATGTTAAATCACATAGAACAGTGTGCCTTCCTCCAATACTCCCCTCCCGGTGCCTTCAGGGGCAATAGGCATGCTGCTTCGATCGATCGTTGGAGTAGTGGTGAGGGAGAAAAGACAAATGAAGCCGGAAACTGGTGGAAAACTGAAGGAATAGGTCCCTATGCTGTCCATCAGCTGGGATGGTTCATCGCCCAACGTGTCGACCTGACCCATGCGGATTTTTTCTACTTAGCGGTTATACTACACATTATATGTCATGGCACATTCCTTATGAGGCGGAGTAGTGGCAAGGGGCTAAAGGTCTGTCTCCGCAAAGCGTTTCGATGCCATTTCCAACGCTCTCTTTATCGATTTTGATTTATTTGTTTGATTTTCGCCACAGCTTGCGATGCGAAAGTTGTTACAAGTGGTGAGTTTTGGGCAAAAGCCTCGGTGTCGGACGGGACTCGAACCCGCACTCCATGCTTTCCGTGCATATGTACTAATCCATTACACTACCGAGACCCCTTTCTCCTTAAAGACAGTGTTAGGGTAACGTGAGTGATGAGGAATCGCTGAAGAAGTTAAGGAGTCATTCACGGCTTAAAGGGGTTTTAGTGTAATGGTTTAGCACATATGTTCGGAAAGCATCGTGCGGGTTCGAGTCCCCTCCGAGATCGAAGCTTTCGCCCATAACTCAACATACTTGTAACAGCTCTCTTTACCGCCGTCACCTGCTTGGAATCCTAACTGAGCCGTACATTTCCCCATACTGAACTCCCAAATCATTGTATTCACCGCCTTTGGGAAAGGGAATGCCCCACTGGATTGAGCAGACTGATTCGTTCGTATGCTAATGAAGCTTTCAGCGCTGTTGCAGCTATTTCTGTAAGGAAATTTCTGGGGTGCGGTGTAGGAGAAGACGTTGCAGCTTCGCGCAATCCCTAATTCTGGCCGTACCGTAAAAATGTTGCGCGCTCTTCGTCCTTTGACTTCGTTACGCAGCATCGCCTCCCGCCTTCAATTCCTCGGAGCTACAGAATTCAACCCTTCTAATTCAACCTTTTCCTTTCTATACAGAATTCAACCTTTCTATCCACTTTTTTCACAAAGGAAAGAGAGAATAAAGGGATTGAAGTAAAAACAACATAATGTTAAAGTGTGAGTTTTTAGGCTCGTTTCGCCTCCTTAACTCAGACGAGCCATGTGTTTTCATCAACACCCGGAGGCCGAAAGTTCATCCTAAAAATTTTATTTATTGCAGCGGCATAAGTACAATACTAGAAGATGGTAAAGAGTGCAGCTAATGAACAACCAAATAGACAGAAACCATAAGTAAAAGTGGAGAAGTGGGCATCAGGATTCAAAGGTGGCAGAGCATCAGCCTTTTCTGCGGAAATCATTGATATTCTCAAGAATTCCTCTAACTTTTTCGACTACTCTATTCGTGCGTCTCCTTCGTTCGTCTTCTGAGCAGTTCTTCACGGATGCTGTGAACATCTCCAATACGGTGGTTAGGAAGGCCAGAGCAATCGTTGGGAACAAATGTCTATAGGAGGTTTTCAGCTGAAATATAAATGTTTCTTTATCACAACTACAATGAAAATTTGATACTTATCGGTGATGGTTCCTTGATAAATCGCAGAAGCGCTAGTTCATACAAAATAAAATGACATGGGGCCATGTTGCTCGTTAATGGCCGGGCGGGGGTTTGTGTAGTGGGCGGAGACTGTAAACTTGTGGGCTATTGTGGTACGTTTGTGATGTTTTTCTTGGTGAATTACGACGGTGAATGGTTCCGACTCTGTATACTGCTTTTAAAACAGGACTACTGATATAGGCTAATTAACGAATAAAAATACTCTTTTTTTACAGCGCACCTGTTCAAGTGTAAACAGTTCTTTATCAAGTTGTTGATGAAATTCAGAGTGATAGAACTCCAAAATATGTTCCCAGTATTTCAGCCTGGTTTCGCTTGACAGTGACGTTATCAGTAGACGACACAGGTCCTCGGCAGCACTTCCAAAATGGCACATCGAAAATAAAAATTTTGAATATTTTTTTCATATATATATATAATAATCAACTAGCAATTCACCTGCCAATCAACAATTTTGCTGATTTTCATTTCTTCTTGTTCATCATAGTGCCATAAAATATTTGGTGCATACATGTCACCATGCACGAATACGGATTCCATGCCTATTAACAGAGTTTAGAAGTGACTTCATGCAAATCTAGTTTGTAGGAAGTTGCATCATCAGCTCTGATTATGTGACCAGAAGTGGCCCCCATTGTACGCCATTGCCCCCCCCCCGTGCGATAGGTCATTTTGTAAAATGGGCGGGATCATAAAAAGGGTGTAACTCGTGGGGTAGGCGGATTCGAGTGAGCAAACCCACAGGCTGAGGAGCTCCACGGAAAGAGGAGCGAAGCGTATGCGTCGCATCTTGGGTGACATCTCAAGTGAGCGCGAAAACGAGGCGGGTTTGGCGGGTGTGTACTCTTATGTAAGGATTGTTTCACCACGACGAGCGGCGTGCGACGCAGTGTGTGCGAGCTATGCGCGTCGCGGTTGTTGGATGCTATGCGATACGCAGTTGACTTGTAATCGCTCCGGGACCTAAAAACATGACGTCTTTAACTGGTCCGCCTTTCTTCGCTTGCGACATGCCGTGGTGCGACAATCTTGACGTAATAGTACGCACCCGGGTTTGGCTATCCGCCTCTACCGCTCTGCATCGACAGTGAATCTTTGACACTCCGCCAACACATGGGAGTGCACTAAGAATTGGCTCAGTTTATTTGTTACACTTTCACAGGCGCAGAAATAAGCGTTTATTTTGTTTATCAATGGAAAACATGTTTCAATAATCAGATAGATGAGGGTATAGAGTGCGCATGCCTTTCCTCCAGAGCCGGCACAGTCTTCACTGGAGCTAGAATGTGGCCACGACATTCGAATTGGGTCACGCCACACAAAATGTGTCACTACGCACAGTAAGTGCCATACTGCTCTTGTTAAGGGATGGCTGCGCGCGAAGAAATGTGGACGCTGCTAACTCAATCGACGTAACACAGTTCGAGTGTACTGGCCTCCGGGGTCTGATGTTTTTCTCTTATCGCTGAATGACTGATGTCGGAGCTCACCTATTTCAAGATGATGAGTTTTTAATGCTTTTATAGAAATAATATCTTCACTCCGATTGTCAACAGAATTAATAAGAGAAGACAATGAATCATCTAGAGATCGTAGCTCGTCCAATCGGAAGCTGAGCACCTGAAAGTCATACTACTGGGTAACATTATATGTATAACGATAATTGTAGTCAACATCCATCGTGGACAGATGCATTCATACTTTGCGACGCGATCGCCACAATCGCGATAGCAGCAATGAAACCCCGCCGCTATGGAGCAGCTTAATTACTGCAATCGCGATTGTTGCGATCGTGTCGCAAAGTAAGAATGCATCAATTTCCGGAGCTCATTGGCATCTGCGCATTCGGCGCATCAATCGAGACGCTGCGCTGCGTCAGTAGCGATCGTTGTGATCACGCAGCCGGGCATGAGTGAATTCATGGCGCAGCCGTGTTAAAAAAGGCTTGATCTCACGGATATTGCAATACCGCAATAGCGCCAGTAGCCATTTTACTGCTCCGTTTGAAACAGAAAATGCTTCAAAAAGATGTACTCACTGTAGGTTGTAACATTTCACTGTAAAGTTCTTCATACACATTCACATTGAAACAATCCTTCGTTTTTTCAACCGATCTCATCCCAATCTGTACGTCTATCAGGGCACGTATAACCTGTAACTTACAATTTATTGAACTGAAAACATTCAGAGAATTGTAAACCTGATGTCACAATACGGAAACTACTGCTACCGCAACCCGATACCGCTGTAGCGCTAACTTGCACCAGAATAGTGCACTGGTTAATGCGAAGTCGCGAGTCACCAAGTGCGACGTCGCATTGGTCCCTTCTCTGCCACTTCATTTCTGAGTATCGCTTCAAAGGCACATGCAACAGTATAGCAGCAGGCTTCGAAAAACCCTGAGAATTGTTCGACTGGTAATTCAATTAATTAGTTATTTTCGTTCATTGTGATTCCGTTCAAACCTGTTTCGCGAAATTTTTTCTGCCTGAACTTTCATTTATCTTATTTGCCAACATTTGTTATGCCGTTCATATGAAAATCCTGTTTCTGCGATCCGTCACGTTCACACTATCACTAACGAATTCGAGAATTGTTAAAAATGCGATCCACGAAATTAGAGGACCAGAGTTAATCTTAGACTTTAGAAATGCCTTAGCTGTAAGGGACTCTACTACTCCTCCTCTACACGAATTTGTGAACTATTACCGACGGGGTGCGATAGCAGCCATTTTTCGGATCAGGATTTTTGCAGATTTTAGTGAAGTTCGCACGATATTTTGACATCGATTTGTATACATATAACTTCAATTAATTGTCCTGATTGGGCTTCATAAATTCCATAGAATCATAAATTTCCATCTAACAAACCTCCTTTGTTTGAGAAAGAGTCAGGCAGTCATGAAGCTGAGAAGGGAACGAATTTTTAGCGAATTCCATGCATATAAATCCCATGTTCTCATTTTCCTGGAAACAGCTTACATTGGAAAGCTTGTCAAGATTTGAACGTTCTTTATCTGAAACTTTTGAAGCTCCTCATGGAGAAGGATCCAAAAATTTCCCATCTGTACGTGAAGTCTATCGTCAATTGAGTGTGGTTCAGGAAGAACCAATGCGCCCGCCATTGCCTTCACAACTTCTTTTTTCTCACCGCCCCTATTGCGTTAACTTCACCCAGCTTGTTGCAATCCCTCATTAATACCTCTTGTGTATTGAGGCGATTGCGCGGGAGGTACGCTTGCCGCACGCGGCATGAAGCGCGGGAAACTGCTTCTCGGGAGTGAGTAACATTCAACAGTAGATATGCTCTATCGTCAATATCTGCGTGTCTACGTCCTTCCCTTCCCAAGAGGCGACAACAGAATTGGATAACTCGTACGTACAAGGGGCGAACCACGCCCACTTTTGAGCTGACTGTCATCCTCCCACATTATCTCGCTCAAAGTTTAATGCGTGGAGGCGATTGAATACATGTGGGTCATGGAATATACAGTACCTCGGGTTGAAAGCACAGTTTCACGGTTAGAAATGAAGTAAAAAACCAAGCACGGATTAAAAAAGATTTTTCGAGGCTCTCGTTTATACTGAAGTCGCGTATCGAAATAGTAGGTCGTCAATCGATAACCATGGCACTGCTACCTTGATCAAAGAATGAAGTAATTCACCGTCTCAGAATTCACTAAAAAAGGGAGCATGATCTCCATGAGGATTCTTCAATCCGCGCTACACTGCTTGACCCTAGTGGGGTAATCCGAGCTTGCGGTATGGTTCCACATAAACACCCCTCTACCGAATTACAGTGTCGGTTCCACCCACTGGCTGGACGGGTGTCGGTTACCACAGGTGAGATGTACAGTCTCCGGAGAATCATAATATATTGTCTTTCTTGCGGCCCCATTTGTTATCATACAGTGAAACTTAAATCATACAAAAAGTAATATTAGGGTAACGCTAGCTAGAATATTAGTAATTGTAGGGTTCTCTCTCGCTCAGATTTTTCAGCTGCAAGCCAGATTTCGTTATAGGTACGATAGCACGCTATACATTCCGAATGCAGCACTCACCTTATCAAATTTTCGTCCGTGGTAAAATTTTGGTATTATAGGCAAGGGTACAGGCAGTTTAGCTACCGTCTCATAAAATAGAATTTCGTTGTTGTGCCACTGAAAACACTGCGGTAATAGTGGAAGAGCATAAATTCATTTGGGCAGTGTCATCACCTTTCGAAGATTGCGCTCTCTGGCTTCCCATACCAACTTGTTTCTTCTGGCCGCGTCCCCTGTCACGACGTGACTTTTCGTACGCTTAGATATCGACGCTGAATTAGCAAGCGTTGCTATCTGAAAATGAGAAAAATAATAGCAGCTCTCTTAACGGAATAAGCCATGCCCTCGATTTCTACTGAGAATCGAATGGCATGGCATATATGGTCCGTAAACTTCAAAAATTTACCTTGAACACCACTTCGGTTGGTAGATCTGCAGAATCACCTGACCAGTTGCATCGAAGAACACCGACACTGGACAGGAACCCCTAAAAATTTCATAGATTGCGCTTAGACCTTTATGTGCGACAGGACACTCGAATTGAGTCAGAGTTGAAATCACGTGAGGAAACAGATTCTGGACCCTTCAGAGCGCATCCCAACTCAAGGAATGAGCGAGGCTTTTTTCATGACGAAATTCGTGAGTGCGGTAACCCGATTCGAGTGACACGTCGCACATCCTTCGGAACCGAACTGCACCACCTCAGAAGCATTACATCTCGGTTCCTCTTCCACCTCACGTCTCTGTTTTGTTAAACAGTAGATTTAGTCACACACAGGGGCGCGGCCAAAGCCACAGTAGAGCGTGCTAGAGAACGGCAAGCTACACGTAGAAAGAGACCAATCGTTTCCCATGTGCTGCCTCTTAATATACTTATTATAAATTTGAGGGCCGTTATTGAGCACTATTATACTATGCTGATCCATAAAATTTGAGCATCCGTTTTCTCCCGCATGTCGCTGTAAAGCCGAATTTCGGAAAATGTTTGGATTTCCAAAGAAATTCGAATGCGCTGCGCACGATGAAATTTTTGGATATTTTGCCCTTTACTGTTTCTTGGTTACCGGTGATAGCAATGTAATGTAAACAGCAACCGCGCTGGTTAACTAAAGTGCAAATAAGTTGATTTGCAGTTTATCGTTGATATCGGCGACTGTAATAGCAATTGAAAATTGATAAACAAGTGAATCAAATGATTAGAAACCTGATTTTCGCCAATTCGAATAACTTCTTTCTCTCCAGTACATTTTATTGACGTCTTCAGACCTCGTCGTAGTCCTCGTTCAACATCCTCAAGGTTCACTTCGGTCCCGAACAGACCACCGCATGTTTCGGCCAGGCCCATTACGGCTGAAAGTCACTATTAATAGTTGCATGCTAGAAAAAATTTTTGGCGCAAATTTTCAATGAGATCTCAGAATAGTAAGGCGACTCCGTAAGGTATACGGTATGAACTGCAATGGAATTCAGAAATCGAATTTGCCTCTCAAAACTATCAGGGCTGAAGCTCAAACTTTCGAACAAAGGATGCCAAGTCCAGGACTCCATGTTCTGGTCAGGAACGCGTTTAAATACAACTGAGAAAGGGTTCGGTAACGTGTGTCCTACTGAATCTAACAATAACCAAAAACTAGGTGAGTACGAGGAGACAACGAGAACTGAACGGAACTTTTGCCTCATTACAGAGCGCGGTCGTATTCTCAACACACCCTTCAACCCACTTGACAAGTGGTTCATAATGGATTCAGATGGCGCCACTTGACACAACACTAGACAGACAAGACACACGGCACACTTCGAGCAGTCCAACGCACAAATGACTGGTAAAAGTCGAAAAGGGAAAACATTGATTAATTGACACCAGGAGAAAATTGTCGCATTCCCATCGTGTTTTGTGGCGATAAACCCCAGTATCAAATAGGAACAAGTTGGAAAAGTCATGTCAACAGTCCATTTTTAGAGGTAGCTTGCAATTTATCATGTTCAGTCTAATCAAAACCGCAATCAGGGTATACTGGAAATCGAAAATTCGTCGACAGGGGGGAAAGGGGGGGGAGGGGGGTGGGTGGGGGTAATATCTGACTCAGAATCTGAATTCTCAATAAGCAGCCGAGAAGGAAAGGGTACTTTGCAGCGTACTCGTATAAGAAAATGTGAAATATATATCTTTTTACTTCAAGTAAGAATACATAGCAATAAAACACGTTGCAACTATACGATCCGGCAACAGTTGCTGGTATTGTAGAAGTCAAAAAAGGGGTAGGGCATATCTGGTACCCATACAGGCGAGGGGAGATTGTACTGAAGCGGCTAATTTCCTCGACACCTGAGAGTGCCTTGGCCACAACCCCTTCAAAGCCACAAAGTCTATCATGTCGAAGCCCATTCCGCATTAAGAAGTACAAAGAGGCCAAATTACACGTTTACAACCCCCTTCGAAGCTGCTCTATGAGACAACTGTTCTGTACGTGTTCTGAGTGGAAGTAGATTGCGTGGCGCATTCCGAAAGAAGTTATATTATTTACGTGTTCCACGCGAAGAGGGGGAGAGAGGGACTAAAGTGGTACTATCTACGACCCTGATAGTAAGAGTAAATCCATAACATCAATGGCATGCGCCACGCATTCAACTGCCTTTGGCCATTGTCGCAGTGATCGATGGGTAACTAACCTATCTAACAACTTTAAAGAGTGGACTGTTACGACAATAAAGCAAAAAATTGAAGGCAATAAATTCCAACGCCATTCAGAGGTTCTCGACAAAGGATGGAGGCTGTGGACGATTATAAACAAAAATGGTGCGTAGAACACCGTTCACCACTTAAAAAGGCCGCAATGATGTAATCGTTAGATAGCGTTCTTCGCACGTATTAATCTTATGAGATCATTTGTACACACGTAATTCAAAACCGTTAATGCTGTTCCCAAATTCATACTTCAAGTCCAATAATCAGAGTTCAATTTTAAAAGCTACAATTGAAGATTGATGAGTTATTGTACAATTCCTGTGGTAAAAGCCGTATCCAGCAAGCCATTAGGGAAGAGAAGTAGGCTTGCAAGGTGGAAACCTTTCAGTTTTAATCCATTTCCGGCTTAGCAGCTTAATCCTTTCGGTAAGAATGACGCATATTTCCATTGAAAATCATAGTGTACTTGAAAACGGTCTGGTCTAGGCAACACCATGCCGGCTCATGTCAAAGTTTTTAGCCCCTCAGACTGATTGCTACCAATTTTTCCGACTCTGGGGAGGAGAAAGTGGCTAGTACGCTCTTATTTCAACGGTAATACTTCAAATATAATATTAGGTTGAAAGGAAAGTTTTGCCGGTTTTCGCAATTTAAACTATGGGAAATTTAACACAGCAGATATTTGCATATTTTCGTACAGAGTGAGCACCACTCAATTCGTTACACTTTTGGAAACTTTATGCATTCCTGCATATCTTAATTTGATGAAGAGTTGACGATTCATATGAGCAAAGTCAACAAAGTCGACAACAAATCACCTTTCTCTCTGAACACACTGCTACTGAGATGTTTGGGAGAGTGGGGCTTAATTAGCGCTAGATCTGGAGAATATGATGGACAAGTAAGGGATTACCGTCGCAACTGCTTCAGTTGCTGGAAGGCGGTTAGCGCAAAGGGGAGCGCGGCACCTACTCCTTACAAGGGAAGGATGGTAAGTCGAAGTGGCCGTTTGAAATGGGGTTTATACCAATGATAGGGCTCGGGATGCCATTCACCAATGAGCATTCCATATCTGCTATGCGTCTCTGGGAGCGGAGTTACCAGCGTTGAAAGAGAAGCAGCTCAGCACATATGCGATAGGCAAGTGTAACAGATGTGTGCTTCGATAACCAAGTGGTTATGTACGTGGACACAAGTACGAGGGGTCACGACTTCGATCCTTGCTGAACATGCATTTTCCCCAAATTACTTCTCGAACGTTACAAACAAGGAATTACATGCTCCGAGAGCTTGATCTCACTACGAAAGAGCATTTCTGACGAAATGAATCCATTTTCGCTGTTTATCATGTACATTTCCACTTCTGCGTTTATTGCCTTTATAGTATTTTACAACAAATGTGGCAATCTAATACGAAGTGCTGAAAACAGAGAAGTTTTTCGCAGTGCGAACACCGAATAAAGAATAGCTTGTCACAGCCTACAACTTCACAATTCTCTATCAAATTTGTGGGAAATGAATACTGAATCGGTGTTTGAAATTCGCCTGTGTTCATCAAGGTACCCTGCAGCGTACCATGAGTAAGAGAGAAAATTTTTGTATCTGGGTGCGCAAAACAGCGAAAATGGATTCATTTCCGCAGAGATGTCCTTTCGTAGTGAAATCAAGCTCTCGGAGCATGTAATTCCTTGTTTGTAACGCTCGGGAAGTAAATGAGGAAAAATGCAAAGAGGCACTTTCGAAAGGATCCAAACTCGTGTCCCTCGAACTTGAGTCCTAGCACATAACCACTTAGCTATCGAACCACACATCTGTTACACTTGCCTATCGCATATGTGCTGAGTTGCTTCTCTTTCAACGCTTGTAACTCTGCTCCCAGAGACGCATAGCAAATATGGAATGCAGATAGGTGAATGGCACCCGAGCCCTATCATTGGTATAAACCCCATTCCAAACGGCCACTTCGACTTACCATCCTTCCCTTGTTAGGTTTTTTTCAAATCGAGGCTACTTGAGAAGGTCAACCACATTTGTGTAGGGAAGGCCACTACTTTTAGTTATCTCTTGAAATAGACGCTCATCGCTTTCTGCCGTATTGGTTAGAGCGATTTGATAAACTGAAAATTCAAGCAGCTCATACTCCTTTCTGCATTTCTGAAGCAACAGACAAAGTGTTCTATCCAAAGCTTCACCTCCTCCCTTGCAGTACTCACAACTGTGGCTGCCTTTGCTGGAACTCGACCAAACGAGAACTCGTGAAGCGAAGTCATCGAAAAAGTGCTATGTAGCAGTACTTTGAAATCTGCCGAATGATTCGAAAACCTTGTGGCATTCTAAGGAAGGCATATATTCAGAAAGAGCAACTTTTTACCTCTCTAAGGAGCTTAATATGTCAGGTGACTTGATTCGAGCTCACGAGCTTTCAGACTTGAATATACAGTAGCGCTCAAGTCTTCGGCCAAAACTTATCACAACTTTTTTTCTACTTGACCAAGTTTGACAAAATTTTATTATGTGGTGCCTAAACCTATTGTCAACATTTCCCTCTACTTGAGTGCCGCTTGACACTTTTCATGGTTTTTTACAAGAATTTACTAGAAGACCACCGAAAAAAGTAAAAGGCTTGGTCAAGAAAAACGGCTTTTTTTTTACAAAAACAAAACGAGCAAGCCTCAGAGAACATCAATATTTTGTAAAAAGACCACGATTTTTGATGACAGCGGCACAGCGGGACGACATAGTGATGGCACTCCAAGGACAAAAAATTGCATATAACCACGTAACCTACACCGTTGAGCGCCAGAATAGTATATTTAGTATGCAGTGTCTCCAAGTACAACATACTAAAATTTCACTTAGATCGTTCTAGTCACAAAAAAGTTACAACTGAAAAACCCACGTGAAAAACCATTTGGCCGAAGACATTTGAGCGCTACTTTATCTTGTGAACGCGCAGAACCGGCCAGAACTTTCCTTACAATCTAATAATATCGAAGCAAGGTATGAGATTGCAAGGATCGAAAGATCATTGGGTTTGGTTTTTGGGCGCACATTTGTGTGGGATTTGAATCCTACACCATGTACTATGAGGAAACATCAATTGTCACTACACCACCTCCAATCATGGATAAGAAATAATAATTTTGTGGCAAGAAAAGGCAATGAATAGTATACGGGGAACCGATTGACAGTGGTGGGCACTGTTAGCAGATATACAATGTTTAGTTATGGAGCCATGGCTTTGCTAGAGTAGAAATATGCACAAAGAAACTAAAAAAAAAAACCACTGTAGTAAGCATTCCGAAGCACACCGTACACAAGAATAATTATGTGATCTAAAAAATAGTGATATATGACATAAGGAAATGATAACAGAGAACATTGTTAATTGATAATCATACCGCATACAAGAATAATTATGTGACTCAAAAAATAGTGATATATGACATAAGGAAATGTAACAGAGAGCATTGTTAATTGGTAATCACTTTCATCATAGCAGGTACAGACGCCTGGAAAGCACATTTGCGAGTTCAGAAGGTATCATTTCTAATTCAACAAATGCGGAGGTATTCAGAAGCTATCATAAAGAATAATAAAATATCATCAATTGTAAATAATGTAAGTAATGTAGAAGTCACAGCTGTTGACAACGGATTCGCTTAAGAAACCGTCAACTTTTCATTATAGTTTTCCAGACTACTGGATGTATCCGCTTTCGCCTAGATTCCCAATCTCGCCCATACAGATCTTATCTAATTCGTGTCTACAAATAGCTTTGGAAAGACTAGCGTCCATGCTTTATGATGGATTAGAATGAAAAGAATAACCCAAATCAAACTGAGGAAGCAGTATCAAGCTTCTACTGCTGCTGGGTACTGTACTACTCCGGGGTTGGAGACTAATGGCAAAGAACTGGCGAAAGTAGCTGAAAGGCTTAATGCATCGCATCGCACTTACACTGTCCGTAGGATCAGATACCGCTTTAGCTAACCCGGTTTCTCATCCTTCAGTGGTCGATTTATGGGCATCAGACTTGTCTAGCTATAACTGGTGAGAATAACTGACACCTGTGGCTATGGCTGAGAGGCAAGGAGGGGGATCATTGCTAGGATAACTATTAAATGGAACAAATTCGCAAGCAAATGAACCTTTCCTTACCGAAGTAAATATGGCGAATAATTAGGGAATCCGTAAACTAGAAGTATCAACTTTCGCTGACTTCATTTGTTTACTGATAACTGTTTACATCTTTGAGCCTCGGGCTAGATTGCAACTCTCTTCAGAAAGTCGACAAAGTTAGTTCTGCTTCGAAATTATCATTCCAACTTGAACTGAAGCTCAATGCATGGCGCATTCTATGCAGAAAATTTCGGAGCAAGTTTGCAGATTTTTGAGTTTTCCATTAAAAGTCATCACCTCATCTCAAGCGCCACTGGACCAGAGCACTCTCAGGTGTCGGGAAGTAGCCGCTTCAGCACGACCACTCCTTCTGCAAGGGACCAAATACGACCCCTCTCTTCTTTGGCCTCTGCATTACCAGTGACTAACGCCGGTTTGTATAAGTAGCATTGCGCTTTATTGCTACGCATTATTGAACCTGAAGCAGAAAGATATTCCCACTTCTCACAGCTATTCGCTGTGAATTAACTTTCGCTTCTTATTTGTTCATTGAGAGTTTAGATCCTGGTGCTCATTGCTGACGTCTACAGATACGACCTCTCCTCCTCTTCGGTGAAATACGCTCCCCCCTGTCGAGAAATTATCGACTTCGGATGTACCCTACACTGGGCATATGTGAACCCATAAAGGAGTAGAATGAAACTATCCTGCATTTCGACAAGGTTTTCCTTTGAAGATCTAAGAGCTGGACGTGGCTGTCGCCGGCCGATACATTGTAGATAATAACAGGTGGCGCCGAGGAATTTTGATGACAAGAAAGATAATTAAAAAAGACAATTAAGTCTTGCGAGATAAATTTGTTGTAAGATTTGAAAGGTTTTATCGGAATGCATGATTGATCCAAAGATCTCGCAAGCACGCAAACTCATCTAAACGGTGCAGGTTCTCTGCCTTAGCTGGATCAGCAGATATGCGAATGCATACTTCTTAATCTTCCATGGGACCATGCTGGCAAGATCTGCGTCTAAACGGCCAAAGGCTCGATTAAATCCAGCAGAACACGATCCTAAAAGCTATCCGTGTGCTGTGCATCGTGGTCACAAGACTCTTTCTATCATTCTTTACAGCTCGCGAGATTACCTCGCTATTTCACTGTCTTCCTGAGATAAATGAGCCGTGAAGGTGGGCCCTAATTATTTGATCAAAAATTTTAAAGAAAGAATGAGTAGCTCTAAGGACAAAAGTTGAAAACTAAGAAAAAAGTGTTGTGATATTTTGGTCCCACATGGCATAACCCATAACCCAGACCCGAATCGTCATCGCATGAAACACGTTTATGTAGGTGCAGGGGTGCATCATCTCTAGGCGCCATCCTTATTATGTCCCTAATTTCTGTATGGTTTGTAAAGATAATTAGTTAAAGCATAGTCGAATATGAGTAAAATATCGCAGAGTTAAAAGGAGGAAATCGATTCCGATAGTTAAGCTCACAGGATCGACCTCGGCTTCTGTCCATATTAACGAGAAGTTTTCTATATCAAGCCCAACCGGTGGCAAGCGCACTATAGAGAGCATCGACTGGCTTTCGTACTTCATTGTCTTTTTGTAAGTTTCACATATATCTAAATACTTCACCTTTTTTTGAATGAAAATGTAAACCGTGACCGATCCCATTATGTTCGAACGTTGACTTATCAAAGATGCATTTGCATTGAGCAGCGATCCCACCAACGCTTTTCACTTTGAATGTTTAGTTTCGTTCACAGCAAATGTTGAAAAATGCGAATTATTTCGAGATCACAGCTTGATAAGGCATTGCAGCATATAAAACGGCTTGCTACTGTAATCGGAAAGCATTCAAAACCCCGTCTTTCCCTCTGCATACGTCATTATCCCTTTTTTTCCACCCTCTGTGACCTTGTTCATCCGCACACAGCAGCCATCATGTACTTCAGACCTTCTCTTCCGATGCGCAGCTTCTTTATATTAGGGAATCCTTATCATTAAAGGCTTAGGGTTCCTTTGGTAATCAGTTGAAATTTCTGTCACCCATCTTACATTTCATTTTCGCTTTATATACAATTATCCTATAATACATGGGTTTTCTGTACCCAACAAATTCGAGGCTTATATAGAGCTCGGTTTAGCACTCAGAATAAGCCGCGAACTTACCATTCATACTGATGTTTAGCTATGCTCTTACCGCTGCTGCTGCTACAGCTGCTATGGCCAACAGCGTATGCTTCTAATGAGCCATACACAGGTTTGCATTTGCTAATTTGAACCAGAATAACCTCCCTGGCTTACAGTATCCAGAGCAAATCATACAGTATCAGTGAGGCTTATTAATTCGGGCGTTATTCAGTTTACATCATTAGTTCCCTGCAACATACAGTCCATTTCGGAGCGCTTGATGGGGCGTGGCCTGAGTGGCGAGAGTGAGAGTGTGTGACGAGAGTGAGAGTGTGAGGCGGGGTGGAAGAATTCGATACACTTTTACCCATGTCCGTAGGCCGTGCTCTATTTACGCTGTAAAGTAAACTGTATGTCACTTGTTCTGAAAAGGTCAACTCTCATCTGATACCGAGAGTGCATAAAGTGAGTAGATGGAAGCTCCTCCTTCTGTGGGCGGAGCTTATGTTACCAACGGGCCCACCTCCACCTTCAGGATATTCCTCTCAAAGTAACCATTCTGTCCGGATTTTTTTGTGATCTAGAGCCTGTAAGTGGATTTTATGGAGAACAAGGCAACTGCCTATCTATCAGTTGAAAATATTCTATAATTGTGATTGCAATGCGTCACTAATACCAATTACTCAGATCTTTCATTCTTTTGTGCTTATCCTCATCTCCATAGGTATAAACTGGAAGACAGTCGAGGGATGCGAAGAAAAGCGAGAGGAGAACTTTTATGTGCTCGGATGCAACCAAGTGTTCTACCGGTGCTATAATGTAAGACAAATTAAGATAAATTAAGTAGAAAACCTTTTCCGAATAGTCTCTGTCCATATGGATTTTATTTAAGAGCCGTGCCTACAAGTACACATGCCCAAATAATCTTTATTTCGATCCGAAGACAAATCGTTGCGACCACATGGAAAAGACGAACACCTGTGTCAATGAGGCTGAATACAAGAACAAATTGATCAGAGGAATGTGAGTTATCATTTACTATACTTTATAGCAAACTAGCGACGGTGTTCTATGAAGTATCGTTCTAGAAAACCATTCGACTGTTCCGGACGTGATGGCAGCTTCGAGCATCCAGAAAATCCATGTGATCATATTTACTACACATGTGTTCATGGACGTCCAGTTCGACAGCAGTGAGTACTGTAAAGCTTGAAGCGAGATAATGGCCGAGAAGGGGCATTAGGTCCGATTTGCAGCTGCAGCGAATACCCGTATTATGCCGAGGATGGATGATCAACTGTAGAGCGGCAAAAACCGAACCTAATGCCACGTTTTTCGCTTTTTTTCACTTTTTGTCATTTTTTCACTGAAATGCACACCCTAGCTTCAACAACTGGCTGACAGGATTTTTTATTCACTCCAATGATTCACTTCCTTGAGCAGAAACCGAACCTAATGCCACGCTTTTTCAGCCTTTACAATTTCACATTTCTCGTTTTTTTTACAATTTTTGTTATTTTTTGTTGAATAGAACCACCTTACAATTAGTTCAGGTGTCGTGAAGAACATGTCTTTGATGAGACGAAGAACCGGTGCGATTTCAAGCATAATGTGCGCTCATGTAGGAAGGCTTCGACAAGAAAGATAAGGTTTGCAATTTTCCCGAAAAGAAAAGATGTGGTTATTTTCAACGATGCAAGCTCCGAATCGTGACCATTTCAGTGGACCTGTACCGCCAAGTTATGTTCCCTTTAGTCCAAGCGGTGTTCCGGTAAGTGGATATTTGAGGGAAACCTCAGGGATGATTTTGCAAAAAGAATATGGCTGCATTTATACTCTGCAAAGAGACCGCGCGACTTACTCGTACGGCTTATGCAGCGCACCCGTAATGTATTCTCCATAATCATCTCTGGCTTTTCGTGCGTGTCAAGTAGTCTGCTTCGCAGGTCCGTTGTGTAAGTCGCATGGTGCGCTGCAGTAACGATCGATCGACGCAATCGTAAGGTCCCTTTGCCGAGTATGAATGCAACCTACCTATAGGCAATTTACCCTACATAGTTGCGATTTTATAGGTAGTATCGGCTCCAGCGCCACCACCGACCATTCCATCAAGCCGCGATGATGGTACTATGATTTTCCAACCATTTGGTCCTGTAGAAAAGAACCAAAAGCTGAAATTTAGACTTTGCTTGCCTGAATCGTCCCGATGGGGAATACAGTGCTGGAGAATGTTTGAATGTGTTCTGGAAATGTGCCAACGGCAAATCGTTCAAGTACCAGTGCCCTACTGTACGTTTTTATGGCGAATCATACTACTCTATACTCTACTACCTTCTAAGGCAGGACATAATTGTAGGACCTCGTCTACGAACATTCCACGAAAATGTGCAAGAGAAAAGAAGACGTTGCAGCGTGCAAGGTATTTGATCGAGAAGCAGCTCGTCGGAACTTCGACTGCTCCGGAAAGGTACTTCCAGTCGTCTTTTACCACCAATGGCCATGCCTTGTTGTGATTGGTGAATCACAGCACCTCACCAATGACAGGATTCGCAGGCACGTATGGGCCTCGGCCTTTATGTGCAGGTGCCGCACCAAAGGTTTTTTGGTAGAAGAGCTCGTAGGGTCCCATTGCTATATGTATTTTGTGATTATCGGTCGGCCCTCCAAATTCGGAGTATGGAGTCATGAATGGACCGTATCAACTTACTTTCGGGCTTTAAATTCTTGAATACACCAAATTTAGATGGCTACAGTTTTGCAATTACTGATTATTTTGACGTTTAGGTTGATGGCTTCTACGAAAAAGAACGCTGCCAACCGTATTTCTATTCGTGTATCGATGGAAGGACCGAAGTATTGGAATGCACAGCTGGACTTCTATTTGATGCACGCATTTCAGCATGTGACTACCCAGAAGCTTGCAGGTTGGTAAAGACTCAATAGGCTTCGAGGCTCTACAACTCTGATAGAAGCCTCCAACAGTATCCAGATTGGTTGACGGCTTGGAAGGTCCCACCCCTCCCCGAACTACTCAGAAACTTCTTGGAAAAACTCTGGGAGCATCAGCTATTAGCAATAATGTTCATTGCGATGTGAGCCAATCGCGCCACGCATTAGACTTCCACTCAGAATCGTAGGTGATGGTGTATGCCTAGTCGTCCTGTTCAATCAGCGTTTTTCCTTCCCTGACCAGTTATAGAGCCCATAAGTGAAGGAATTATGGAAACTAGCGAAGGCTTGAGCTGTGAGTTACAAGCATGGCGCCTGCTACACCTTGCTAATGCTAGCGCACTCGTACTTTTGCTTAACGATAAAACGCTTATTGGCCGTTATTAGGCCTCGTCAGTGCCATTACGGACCAATACCTTATATTTTAAAAGGTTGATTCTACACTCTCTTGCCTCCTTTTCCAGAGGACCACTTCAAACTGAAGTCAATTCACCGGTTGCTGCAGCGGATCATGGCTCCTTCAATGATGGAAGGGTTGGTGCTACCAGTAAAGTCTCCAAAATGTTCCCAATGAACAGAGCATTTCAGCTCGGACCATCGATTGTCCCTCCGTGTTCCAATGGAAAAGACGGTCTGTTCGCTGTTCAAATGTGCTCCAACGCCTACGTTCAGGTAGCTGTAACATTTGTTCACGACATGCCAGTACAGCTCAACTAGGAAGTCATACGAAATTTTTTCAGTGTTTGAACGGAACAGCTTTCCAAATGTTCTGCCCAGCTGGACTTGTTTTCAATGAAGCTCGTGGATACTGCGATTATCTCAATTCTTGCTTGAGGTTACTGCTTATGTTTGTGTTTATGTTTTATGTTGTCGAGGCAAAAGTAGGAAAACAAAGTGACATCGAACGATGGATATGTAGCACATACAAAAAAGTAATTTTGTTCCTCCACTTGCAACCCCACATTAGTCGAAATTCAGCAAATTCTGACAAGGTATTTCCATCCGCAAATTCAAGAACACACCTCATACTGTCACTAAACCCCATGAAAGCCTTCTGCACGGACAGGATCGAGAGCTTCTTCCGAGTGAACATGATGTGTCACCTCAAATCGGCAAAATCAGATTTCTTCCCCCTCATTCACAACTTCACTGAGGACCGTCATTCTGGGTACCTGAGGAGATTCTTATTGGGTGGTGTTTTTGAGTATTCTGTTCTCTCCGGGTTCATAACGCCCTTCGTTTCCAAGAACCACAAAGTGCCATTACCACCACTGAAACCCCTCCAGAGGGGGGTTTGAGTTATGAAAATGACACATCGGATCACAGCAGCATTGTCCGAACAGCAAGGGCTCTGTGACTTCCATGAACCGAAGGGCCAATCCTTAGAAAGCTTCCCACAAAAGACTTCCTACGGGAGCTGGCTCTGCTGTTTCAGGCGGACCTTAATGCCGTAGGTGTTCTATATTCCGACTGTGCTGACTGAAGGCTCCATATTTTGTAATGGTGAAAGTAGTGAGCCGCAGCTTGTTCCTGCTTTGAGAGGAACAATCCAGGAATATAGTGCCTCAATACTTTCATCTCTTTCATTACTCTATGTTTTGTATACTAAGTGGAAGTGAGCCGCGAGCAAAATTACTTTTTTTTACACCCCTGCATATCTCAACGAAAACAACCAAGCTGGATCGTTTGCCTACTTTTTACAAGCCTTTCCCGATATGGTTGTGCTGTGCCTTCAACTGTTCAGCTCCCTACAAGTGAACAGGTGCTGAGGAACCGCTTATGTTAATCAGGTCGATGGCCATATAATTAATATGGAATTGTGTCGCTTTGCTATTTTAAGTACTTGTATGAGAAGCAATTTTGAGTGCAAGTATAAAACGTTTGACACATCCTGGAAGGGCTATAATTGCGTTGAACCATTTTTACACTTTAACAAAGAGGTATCAGGGGTCTTTAAAAGTGGCGATTTTTCCAGAAATTTCTAAAATTGTTTTTTGTAGTCCTGCTCAACCTGTCCTCAGTTCACCGACTGTTCAGCATGGCCCTATTAGTTATGGCAAGGTTGGTAAGAGAATCGCAAAATTTCCTGGAATCCCAAAGAAATAAATATTCCAGATTAGTCTGGCGGCCAGCCTTCCGTGTTCTCATGGTGAAGACGGGCTCTTCGCGATGGATAAATGCTCCCATACCTACATTCAGGTAAGTCCGTTCCTTGAAGGCGATAACTTGAACGTATCTGATTCCGAGGAGAGTTTAGTGCTTGAATGGAACCGCCTACACCATGGACTGTCCGTCGGGCCTTGTTTTCAATGACGCGGGATATTGTGACTACCCCGAGAATTGTCCACCGTAACACATTTATTTTTTTATCTTTTACCCAAACTTTGACACCACAACCAGCAGCTCGCATTTCTCCCGTGACCGTTGACCTTTCAGGATATCTTGCACGAAACTTGCTAATGGAGCCTATGCTGTCGGACGGTGTCGCGCTGACTACGTGAGTTGTTGGGGAGGAGCGAAGTCGGAGTCCAGGTGGATTATCTTATTTTCACAGGAAAAATAACATGTTTCCGCGGTATGACTCGAGTTCAACTCGCCTGTCTTAGATGCCCTGGAAACCTCGTTTTCAATCCGTACAATGGTCAATGCGATTTCCAAAGCAATGTTCCCGAATGTCTCGGCAAAGGAATGGCAGCCGTACAGCCGCGACCCGTCATCAGTGCAGGTATGCAGAAATTCTCCAAAATAGTCACTCAAATAGCTGAAGTAGACGGATGTCTGAATACAGAGGCTCTCACGGTGGTCCTCGAAACGGTTCATTTCTGGGAATGATCCCGAGTTAGGATGGGGGGTGAGCCGAGGAGTTCTCGACGTTAGGGTCGTAATTGGTTCATTGGGAGGGTAGGAGCCATATTTAGCGTTCTTCGGACAGGAAAAAGGTGTAATAATAAGTTTTTTGAAGAAATCCTTTTTTTAATTTTGCTTGTATACATCCCAACCCTTTTGTCCTCACATGTATTTACAGAGGGCACCGACCGGAATTTAGGGATGTATTCAGAAATTCCGTTGACAGGGGCATATTGACGTAACCAACCAGTTTCCTCGATAATATGTACCCTGGCGGAATAGCACTCTCTCTGTCTCATCCACCGCTTTTACCGTTGATTCACCGATAAGGAATCTCACAACGCACTATTAAGCCAGGAAAATTATTCGGAAAAAAATTTCTGGCTTAGAACGCAGGTACATGAGGCTTGTCATGGGACAAAAAGCCCATAATTACTGATTGGAAGCCACATTTTTGTAAAGAAGAAGTGCTCCCATTTCTGTTCATCGCTTCATCGCAGGCTTTCCATTTCCCTAGAACCTTCCAGGCATTTCATATGTTCAGGATCACCTTCACCACCAAAATCAGTACCGGCTGTAGACGCATTCTGCGTAGGAAGAACTGATGGATACTATGCAGATGGATGCTCTTCAGAATACAACGCTTGTATAGTCGGCAAATTCTACAAAGTACGTTTCGCGCTTTGTCCATTTCACCAAACATGCAAGCCTCACTTGCAGGCAGGGTACACCGGGAGTCGAGGGTTCCTCGATGGGATATGTATAATCACCATTCGCCATTGACCATATTCATTTACTATTAGGAATTTGTGCAGCTATTCATTCGCGCGCGCGGTTGCGACGCGGTTTCTGTGGCTGTCGGTTTTTTCTTAGACCGCGGTCATACTCATCGGCGGCAGGGCGTGCTGCGTTCACAGGGAGCGAGGTAGGGTGGCACGGGGGAGGTGCAGAGATGACGCAGGCAACGAGGCAGGCTGGTATAAACGGAGACGCAGATATACGCAGCCACGCCCTGCCCCCGGCTTCGCAAAGTACGACCGCGGCCTTAACAAGGCTTCATGGCTGACTCTATGACTTGGCGCAGAAAGCGCAGAAAGCGGTGCACAGTTGTGCGCCTCGCACACTTCCAAACAGTGCCACAAAAGAGCTGGACTTGGATCAGGTTCCGGATTTTTTCAACTTTAATCGTAATTTTCAGCTCAAATGCCCTGGCATCCTCAAATTCTCGCAAGCATTGCAACGATGTGAACCTGAACATGAAACTGAAGAATGCAAGAACCAATGTGTCGGCCGTGCAGACGGTATGCATCAACTAGGCTGTCAGAACAAGTATGTACAGTATCGTCGGTTTTTAACTGCACACATGACCATATGAAAACCCCCCTGTTATTTAGGTACCTGGTATGCTTCAGTGGTAATGCACGCATGTTCTCGTGCCCAGCTGGACTGGTTTATAACCGAATTACATCTAGCTGTGAGGATCCATCACGAGTTCCTGAATGCCGAAAATATTGATTATGTCAAAATAGAAATTTCACTGATTATGCTTATGTTTAAAATGTTACTAATAAAGTCCAAGGTTCGATGTCGCGGGCACATGAAAATTCATGTTCACATGAGTTCAGCATCTTTTTCTTTAAAATGTGGTGTGTTGTTCACGGGAGCTTGATCTTTTTTATAGGTTACTGAGATAAGTGCAGACGCATTAAATCTGTGAAGATGTAGAGTCTTCTATGCCTTCAGTTAGTTCCCCATAAAGAACTCAAAAAGGAATGTTGCACTTTGCCATGTAGAGGCGTGGCCAAACTTCTCTTCCTATAGAAGGCGTTTGAACTGTGAGCATCTTAACACATGCCGAAGAGCAATTCATCATAGTCTAGCATTGTTTCGCAACATATAATCGAGCTCATGCCCACGAAAGAGTCCTATGGTTCAGAGGGGATCCGATCCAGCCACCTTCACTGTGACAAAGAACGTTCACTGTGCGTTCACCGTTCCTACCCTCGTTATCCGAAGTCATTGAAAACCATTCTCCACCGAAAAACACTTTATATTCAATTACTTCACAACATGTTTATAAATCCGTTCTTAACCACTGAGTGAGTGGGTCGAATCGTGATCGACACGTTCTATGCAAACATGCTATCTGGAGCATTTCCAGTTCCCTTGTCTGTCAGCGCTTCATTCGTCAAAAACATGGTTCTCCAGGATCTTTTTTATGCTTTCAACTTTTACTTTCCTGAATGCAGTCTTGTACGTACTAAAAGTAAGACCCAATGAAAATAAACCTAAAAGAAACACCACTGGAATAGCTTCTGTCTGTATGAGCTGTTGGGTCAATCTGTCGTATTGCTCAAATGAAAATTTTTCTGACAAATTTACAAGTTTGTACGGCATATTATATGTTGTTGAGAGCAATGTCTTTGCTCTACAAAATATTATATTCATTTTTTGATATGTTGGAATGGGGCCAATTTTTAGGGCTGGCGAAAGATAGGGTCCAGATGACAAAAGTTGAACAACCCTACTTAAGCCAAACACTTCATTTCACTATAGAAAAACCAACTAATCATTAGATCCCTACTTAGTCCCACCATCTTCTGCAAATTTCAATAACTGGCTGATGGAATGCTTACGTCGCTCTTTTTGTGAATTCTTTCTGAAAGCACAAAAAATGTATCCAAATGAAGTTTTCCCTTCAATTTCCTTGTTCAGCTTGCTTTATAAACCATTAGAAAGAGTTTTTTGCTCTATCAAAAATATGTTTCACTGTTGTTCTGGCTGCAATACAGATTGAATTTCAAAACTAGGTGATGGGGTCCCAGATGACATTATTTCACTATTTAAATATTTTTTCTTCAGATATCCAAAGGATCCGGTCAATAATGCACCCCCTCTCTGATCACTACCCCTACTTAACGTTTCACTACTCTTCCGACTGATTGATTGGGGAAATTCTCTTGTTGTGGTTGGAGAAAATACAAAAAATCACCGAGTTGTGGCGAAAAAACCAAATTAGGAAAAGGGCGATGTGTCTCGTCGAGCAACCAACTGGTGGAATTTACAGAGGAGGTCGGAGCTAGAGTACGAGACACATGATTGATTTTTCTGGGGTGAAAAATAGTGTCTTACTTAATTGCCAGTTTGTCAATGTTTGTCGACCAAGCCAACCACTTCGACAGCCTGAAGATCGTCTCCATTATGACGGACAATAAATCAAACAGATTGTTTTGTAGAGCAACAAATTCCCTTTTAAATGATGCATAAAAGGCTACATGAGTTTGTATTTGCATAGGAAAAAAACTCGTTTGAAAAAAGCGACACGACTTATGGAATGACTCAATAAAAATTTTATTGAACAAGAAGAAGAACTTTGTTGACTTCACCTTAACCATTGGATATAGACTTACGTGATACTCTATCTAGGCCAATCAAGTCTTTCACTGGTTTTTTTCTCTCGATAATTCTGGGTCGTCGATCTGTACGAGCTCATTTCGCTTCTTTGTTTGTAACTTCCTGTAGGTACGACTAGTGCAGGCATCCAGAGAAGAATGCTACGGCCATTGATGGTATCAGCCCTGTTCAACGTTGCAGGTTGACATTTATTACACGTTGTTATTTATTCCTTTTCTTATAATTATTGCTTTGTGGTGCGCTGTTCCGAAGCCCTAAGATGGTCAGAGTGAACAACAATAAAAGACTTCACAAATTTCTTCGAACACACAAAAAGGATCTTCAAAAAAGTTTTATTTTGCAAAATCAATGTTCACTAGCTTCTTCAATCCTGAAATAGTAATGTTTTTGCAGTACATAATATAATACACGTGGCATACTATTTATGAAATACTTGTTATATATTACTAATTCATTATTTATTTATTTATTCGTTAACGCATGAAATATGACAACAAGCCAAAACTCACAGCTTGCTGTTCCTCATTCACTGGTATGGATTCAAATCCACGAATGCGTATGTTACAAGCAATGTCTGGGATGGCGAACTATCGACGTTCAGCAGCAGATTTTCCACGAGCACAAGGAAAGGAAACGTTCATGAGAAACTTCAATCCTTCCTCATCTATAAGTGAGTCATAATCTCTTTGTCAGCTATACGGCCGGAAGGCCTAAATGAAACCCGCTCTCAGAGCCTGAAGTGGGCCATATTCTATTCGTCAGTTATACGGCCTAAAGGCCTGACTAAAGCCCACTCTTAGAGCCTGCCTCATCTAAATATAATTGGGCCATTATCTATTCATCAGCTATACGGCCTAAAGGCCTAATTAAAGCCCATTTCTGGAGCCTGCCCCATCTACAACTGGGCAACTATCTATTTGTCAGCGATCATCATCTATTTGTAAGCTATATGTACGTCGTAAACGCCTAGGTAAAGCCCGCTTTGAGAGTCAGTGTGGGAGTTTTGGGTAGGTGGAGCTAGGGCAGTTCCCAAGAGATGCTGTAGTGCACTTTACCACAAGAACTCGCCCTGGCTAGCCGAGCCTTCCACTTTTCAAAAACATTTTATCGCAGCAATTTCCAGGGAAGTCGCAAGCATTTCGTTGCTTCCAACAGATTGTTGCTATGCCCTTCACACTTCAAATTCTCACCACATGTTTCTTCTACCGCAATTAACCAAGATACGATTCCAGCCCTGGGAGTTTCATCAACGCCTCCGATTTCCCATTCATCAGAACTTACGTGCTTCGATTTCAATGCTAACTGCCGATGGCGTAATGTTGAAGGCTTTTTTGTAGACGAACTGAACTGGTTTCAGGTAAAAATTTTCCCAGATTGGATTTCATTCTAGAAAATTCTCCGTTTTCAGGGAACCGGTGAGCTCGATAGGAACCGTATTCAACGTACTACTGGCGCCAATACTATACCAGGTGTGGTGTTTCTCGCTTCATTTCATTGCCATTTGGGCAGTACAAAAGCAAACCCTCCAGAGGGCAGCTGGCGCTTAGGAAGGGATACTGTACTAAATTTTTTGAATGAAATTTTTGTTAGTATTACTTAATTATGGCGGAGGTAATGTAATGTCAATTGGTGCACACTCTCACTCACATTGTGCAGGGAACAGGAACCCCAAACCCTGCACATTGTGCAGGGAACAGGAACCCCAAACCCTGCATACTTGCGCGTCCGCACCATCCAAGCCTTCCATCCTTATGAGTTTGGTGATTTAGCCCCTCCCTCCAAGTCATATAGGCCAGATCGCATTCACCTGCCACTGCGACTCTGAATGGAACAAGAATGTGCGGAGCATCCCAACAAGGGATTAAGCAGGCCAAAAACTTTATCCACCATCCTTTTATTACTTATTTATGTATGTTTTATAATATGGAGATCACTTTAATTGGGCTTTTAGTAACATTCACATAGGAAATTTCACTGTTTTTCAAAATTCCAAAAGTTCTACCGAATTTCAAAAACCTTTCTTCATTGCCGACACCTCAACTTCAGATGGATCTTACGCGATTGTTGCCACTCATACAGCTAAGCCGAGTACTGCCAAAGCAGTTCTGGCAGCGGATCCGATTCCTTGCCAACTTGGTCCAGGACAACTGAGCTTTAAGTTAGTTCTTCTAACAAGGAGCATGAATTTTCAATAGTCAAGCGCTACATTTTCCAGGTATTGGACGTCGCCTCAAGTCCGTATAAGAGTATGTGTGAAAAGAAATCCGAAATCTCTACTCGATTTTGAATACTGTAGTAACTCGGTGGAAATCGGTGATCCCGGTCCAGTGAGTGTAAGAGTTCCCGAACAATCATCATCTTTTCAGGTACCACTTGATTTCATGTAAGTTCTCTAACACTAAAAACTAGCTAACAGGATCAACAAATAAGTATCGGTTGCACACGCGCAAAATCAATATCCATTTAGCAACCACTTTGATAGTACTTTTTCGATAAGATAATGAAAAATAGAGAAAAATAGTAAGAATTTCTACGAAAAAAGCATCCACTCAACTGTCAAGAGACGACCACATTAAAAGAATCGTCCACGAAAATTCCATAAACCCGATTCTTTTCATAATCGTTCTTATAGATATAGCACATGAACAGTATGAAACCAAAAAACTTCTTTGTTTTTCCTTTCTGTTTTTTTATTCCAAAGCAGAAATCGAAAAACCGGAAGAAGAGCAATTCACATGAATTCCTGCCGAGCAACATTTTAACAGTTATCGGCAAGTTGAACACAATTCAAATTTTCGCACCTAGTGTCGACTCTCTTTTCACTCTGCGTCCCTGACCACGCGACGATGGCCTCTTCGCTCCTAGAGCCATTGCGGCGCCGCCTTACTGGGCAGCCTGTACTGTACGGCCCCGCCTGTACTGTACTACGTACGAGCAGCACCAAGCCGTCGGAGATTACTTTTGAGTAGTTGTATTCCAGCTAGATTTTTGTTTTTTTTCACTGAAACTTTGCGCGTGGATGTGGTAAGCTGATACGGCATGAGTACATGAGTAACAGAAGAACTCAAGCTTTCGTGGACGATCCCTTGAATTCAGTAAGTCTAGCACTCTGTATATCTTGTGGTAAACGGCACCACAACGACACTACTACCCGTAGGCAAGAAAGATCTCCATTCTGATTAGAAATTTCCGGCTCGGAGAAAGAGATATGTCGGAAGCGCTCAACGAATGAAAGCTCCACCCCCATTGTAAATCAAGCCCCTCGACTAGAATGGCAGAATAGTTGGCAGAGTTGTAAAGCAAATGCCTACATATGTGGTCCTTGTTTTAGTTCCTACTGGTGGATGACTGAAACTACTCCCTCCAGATTGACTTATTCACAATGGAAAAAAAGGAATTTACTATTGACAATTAACCTAAAAATTCAAACAAATCTAAAGAAGAAAAAAAAAACAAAGACAAGTTCGGTTACCAACCCACCGATCATTAGAGTAAGAACTGTGTGCACTTTGTAAGACATCGTAAAGTTTATAAATGGATACACTCTGAAGTCTACAGCCATCTTTTTTATTTAGCTCTTCATTGTCGCTGATAATTTTGTGTTTAATGCTACGGATTTACAAGGTGGTTTTGCTATTATTGACGATATCGAATACAATGCTGAGATATGCAACTATATAGAGCTGAACCAGGATACGGTAAGAAAATAGTCATTGAAATTCTCACAACTTGACAAATCTCAGATCGCTGCTATCTGAGTCCAGCCGTACATCAAGTAGCTTTTCAGGGAGTGAGTCAAACACTTTTTGAACCAAGCAAGTCATCGTCAGCGAGCAGCAGAACAGGTTGGCAATTCAAATAATGCTGGTCATTTTGTTGATAGTAAGCTTTTCTTCAGAACTTACCAGTGACCAAGTATATTCACCTTTGAATAAAGGTGCGAGTTGCGCCTTCACTGTTACGCACATCTCCTTCTGCTAAAAGTAAACGCACTACAAAACAAAGGGGCGGGACTTCCCACTAGGAATTGGTGACGGTAGCAGATAATCCCGCCTATGCTCTCACCAATGCGCATGTTTGTCCGCGGTTCGCTACTTCTAATTACCACTTCCCCATCGTATTTTCCACTAACCCTTAACTTATCCAGCTGTTACTTTCAATAGATTACTTACGTATATTTGTACAAGAACTTTTACAGGATGGCACGATGCAGAACCAGTGACTAGTGAAGAGATTACACCGATGCGTAAATCAAGGATATAGATTTAATAGCCATAGCCTATCGGAATAGATATTGTTGATATGGACACCTCTACCAGTCTCTACTAGTAGTATTCCTTTACCAGAAACAGACGAGCGTAACCCATATTAATGCTACTCCACCAAATTATTCGCTTCAAAAGACAGTTTTGAGTGAATAGCAAGCAAATGCTATGCACACCTTGTCAACAGCCGTAAATTTTTTTTCCAGTCTCAATTTGTTTGTTCTGTAGCCTTGATTGTACTCACTGCAATTGGCAGACCCCCTAGACACTTCTTACCCCCTCAAATCTATCACCGTCAGCCGCCATCGATAGATACATTGAAAGAACCGGAAGAGCTCCGAAGAAAGAGGATGCAAATAAATGATCAATTCGTAACGAACATCCAAGGTTAAAAGCGATAATCGACGGAAAAACCCGGATTCAAAAGCGCGACGTTGTGGTGTGTATTCGTATCACTTCGAACTGCCACATTGACTTTCCGAGTTGACCGCTGTAGATGTTAATTGTTGTCTCGTAGAATGTATTTCATCCATTCGTGGTGATGTGAAGTAAGTGAAACAGCACACAGCAGCAAACAAGTAAAACAATTAAATGAAGAATAAGCGAAAGCGTAAGAAAAAAGTGATTACAATCAAAACCTGATGAATTCACTTTCGACGTCTTGGCAAGGTGTCGTGCCATTGCGGCAACTAGAAGCCACCGTATACCCATACCGTAAACCAAAATTGCACCCCTCCCGGTAGTATCTTTAAGGCACTTCAGCTGCCATAACTCAGTTGTTAACACTTGTAGCTTTGCTCACCCCCCCCCTCTCCCCTTTTAAAATCAGCGGGAGCCCGTAAGGTGCAAATGTAACTTTTGACATAAAATTTGCTATATAAGAGAACAAGACTTTGCAACACCTCCTTCTACCATAGGATGACCCTTCTCGATCAATAGATTCATGGACAAAAAATGATTTCACTAACATTTATTAAGCGCAACATATTCTTTCATTCATTATAACCACATATATAGAACATCAAAAACATCATCGTTCATAACAATCGAACAGTCAAACAGCCATCATAGCTTCTACATAATTAATGAAGATGAAGGTAAACAAAACGGTAGATCATGTCTGCTAGAATGGATTGAGATATATAAACAAAAAACTGCAGATGTGCAATCATAAAAATATATAACTGATTGCTGGAGGTTACTGCGATGTTATGAAAGGGAGATTTCTCGAACTCATTCATGAATACACTCCACTCAAACTATACCACTCGTTTGTACTTTTATGATTGAATAAAGCCAAAAACCTTTCATACATTACGAACGAACTGGTACGCAAGAGTGAAAAGGGACTGAGGGGAAATAGAACCCTGTGACGCTGACATAGCACTTCACAGCACAGCATGAAATTATTCTTATCGCAAGGTGGGATGCATAAACCCAAGGGAGAGAACGGACCGCAGCGCAACAGCGCGTTCGCGTCGCGTTGCCGCGGATGGAGCCACACGCACTGTATAGCCTACGAAGTGACTACGTTCCCATAATTGCAGACGCAACCCCTGCGGCCGAGCTATGCCGGAAATGCAGCCAAGTTAATGGCTCCACCAATGTGCAAGGTCGCTCCCTGTTCATGAGCCTTTCTCGAAAATATTGACTCCACAGAAAAAAAAAGAAAAATGTTGCAGGGGACGACAAAGAAAAGCTTACTTGCAGCTCATACCTATGGAATTGAACAACGAAACGATAAAAACGAATTCACTCGTTAAGAACAGGAGCATGTGACTACGCGTAATGCTCTCACCTGAACCAGCGCGTCAAATCAATAAAAACGACGAACAAAATCGTGTACGTATGACATCGATCAATATCTTAGAGAGAGGACTATCGATTAAAATGACTGCAAACGACACAAAATCTAAGAGACTTTGGATACTCCGAACACACAGCAACACAAAATATAAAAGACTCCAGAAATAGCCTACTCGGGTGAAAGTGAAGATTTCGTGGCCTGTCACCTACTGCAAATAGAAAAGTCCATTACCTATCCGAAACCATAGCCATATTTCAGTGAATACTACAAGTTATAGATATCTGACCATGACGAATTGAGTAAGGGAGCTAATGCCACGATAAAGTCACACTTATCGCGAAGCAAACATTTCTGGAATCCGTTGATGGTGCAAAATCATAAAAACCACGCCACACAAAATAGCGTGGTAACTATTCAATGACATGACGCCATAAAAGCAACCAATATTTCGATGACTTAATATACAAATGCAGCGCTAGTGTCCAAAATGAACTGGAGAACAAAGTCTCGAGGTCGAATGAATAGTAATAGAACTTTCACCATCTCACGAATCCATGGTTTCAGCTGCTTCCGCAGGCTCGAGGGGTCCAGGAGGTGGCATAGTTCGATCAAGAACCGACTCATCCATTGGAATCGTCTTTTGGAACATTCCCTCATAGACCGTTTCATCTCTTGAAAGTGACCTCTGGAACATTCCCTCATGAACCGACTTATCCAATGGAACAACCGTCTGGAGCAACAGCTACGAAATTACAGTTCAGAGACTCAGGTTAGTCTCTATTCACTGCATAGTGACTAACACAATTGAAAACCAACCTCTTGAATTGGTGCCGGACTTCCATCTTGTGCTTCAGAAAACTCTGAAGTGTTAAGGTGCTTTTCGACCATAGTAGACTCCACGTCCGTAGTTGACGTCACCATTGCTTCTTCAGAGCCATCTGAACGATTCAACGACTACTTGGAGCTTACACATTCACCTATTCAACTTAATGTCTTTGAAATAATCAAGGCTGCAAGTCGACGAAGGCTCAAATCCCCTCATCAAGTTGCGTTCATACTTGGTGACGCCATCAAAGCGGACACGACTCACACAATGCCCACGGTATGTAAAGCCCGCAACTCATCAACCCACTGCTAAGGAGGGTTCACTGGGCACGCTCAAATCTGCCGCTATTTCTGACACACGCGCCGTCCGGCGCAAAGGCTGCTCCGAGGGCACTGATCGTGGAAGCACTCGTCCCGGTTGCATGTCGGCAACCGCGTCGCTGAGTATGAAAGGAGACCAATCTATCGGAAGTTCGCATAAAAAGTGGCTCCAAAGGGAAAAATCGAAGGTTCGCCGGAATGACATAATTGCTACGATGCGTGTTTTCCAAGAGGCTTCCCCTATAAGCCTGATAAATATTTCACATTTCTTGACAGGTGATACGAAACTCACTGTGAGCTCTATCCACTGTTGCATGAACTTGTGGAGTAGGTTCATCGTCATATCGAGGAGACTAAACAAAACATTACACTGGATTGAACTACTCATAAAAATACCAACTTACTTCTCTTTCTTTAGGTCGGTGCCTATCTCCTCGATCTTCTCGGTCGCGTCGACCGCGATCACTTCTGTCCGATCTGCTGTCTCGATCTCTCCTTCGGTCACTATCACTGTTTCTGTCCCTTTCACGGTCCCTGCTCCTGTCTCTGTCCCTGTCTCTGTCCCTTTCCCTGTCTCTGTCTCGGTCTCTATCGCGGTCTCTGCTCCTATCGCGATCTCGGCTTCGACGATCACGATCACGATCTCGGTCTTCCCTCTCACCTCGGTGCCTATCACGACCCTCCCATCGGCTGCTGCCACCTCCTCTGTCGCCCGCGTCTCCCCATCTGCTCCTCCTTCTCTCACCTCGATCATTGGAGCGTCGTCGGTCTCTATCTCCATCACGATCTCTTCCATCTCTGTTCTCATTCCATGAACCACGAGGTCCTCCACCTTCAGATTTTTCATTCCACGGCCGTCTACCGTCCTTTTCAAGCGGATCTTCCCCTCTTGTGAGAGGCACATTTGCACTTTTGTCGACGTTGTAATTTCGATCTCCATGGAAGCCTCCACGTCCACGACCTCCAAATCCGCCGCGACCTTCAAAACCTCCTCGACTTTCAAACCCTCCACGACCACTTTCGAATCCTCCACGGCCACTTTCAAATCCCCCACGACCACCCTCAAATCCTCCGCGGCCACTATCGAATCCGCCACGGCCACTCTCGAATCCTCCACGGCCTCCTTCGAAGCCTCCACGACCGCCTGCGAAGCCGGCGCGACCACCTGAAATTACAAAATAGTCAAAATTCCAGAGAACAAACTGAATTTCAACTGACCTCTGAATCCGGCAAATCCACCCCTAACTGGTGCGTTGAAGCCGGGAGGACCACCTTGACCAGGCGGAATCTGAGACCCAGTTGGGCCACTTGGAGCTCCTGGCATTTGTCCTGGTGGCCTCACCGGGCTTGGAGCAGGTGGCATTCCCGAAACTCCTGGAATCGGTGGTGGCATTGACGTCGGTGCAGGCATTGTTGATGGCATGGACGAAGGTGGAGGTAATGATGAAGGAGGTTGCATCGAACCTGGTGGCGGCATCATCAGTCCATGACCAGGTCCTCCTCCACCACCCATGCCGAATATCTAGAAGACCATAATTAGGACCCATCAACGTTATAAGAAGCGATGATCTACTCACCTGCCCATGCATTCCTGGTGGCATTCCACCTGGCATTCCTGGAGGCATAGGAAGACGCATCGGAAAGCCTGGTGGAGGGACCATCTGAGGCGGAGGTCCCATGAATGGTGTTCCTCCGTGAGCAGATGACGGCATGCCTTGAAATAACTCCACTCAAATAGGAAAATATTATCGAGAAACCCAAAATGGCTTACCCATGAATGGCGGAAATCCACTCGGTGGAGGTACTGCTTGGGGCACAGGCTGCAATACTGCAGGTGAATCCGGCACCAAAGACTTAATGGGCGAGGCATGCATTGAGGTGGGTGCGGGAGACGACTGAGACGGAGTATCTTCTACTTTCGTTGAAGCAGGCTTCTCAGCATTATGTTGCGATGATATCAACATACCGGTATCAGTATACAAATCTAGAGATAGTTATTACAAAAAACCTGAAGACGGGAACAATAAGTGGGGAACTCACGTCTCTTATCCGGTGGCAGTGATTCCACGTCAAGGTAAGAACCTTCACAAAATCGTTCTAGATTCGAGGGCAGTTGATCCCAAGGAATCAGTGAAAGTCCGCGTTCACCATCCCAGTATTTTGCAAGTTCATTTTCTTTCATACCACTTCCCTTTGCCCAATCCACCTGATAGGAAAATGAATTCGATTTTCGATTTTATGACTGCAAGAGCTTTCCACTTATACCTTCACATTCTTCCTCGCAATTTGAAGGTCCCTAGCAAATCTCTGCAGCACTTCGAATGCACATTTCCTTGAGTTCATAGTAGCATAAGCACACGCTCGCGAGCCAATCAGATTCACACGAACGACGTCTCCAACGTCGGCGATTGCCATCTGTCACGGGCAATAGTTAGACTACACGAAGTGATCAAAATTTCAATGGGACCTTGGAATCCTAGTTAGCGGGCACACTATTTAGTGTATAGCATCCTTATTAATAATACGGTGAAAACCCACGACTTCGAGAGGGAAATGTTGTTAATGACATTAAGTGTGCTGGGAACAGCTACTGCATAACGGTACTGTTACCATATCCTAGATGTGGTGCAGGAGAAGCCGATGCGATAAGCGGCGCACGATTCTTGGCTTTAGCACTCCGCGCACATCATGGAAAAACCCTTGTATCGCGTTTCGACGTCGCGTCGGCTCTTTCTGCACTGTGCCTTGTATTCCTGGCGTCTCAGCGGAGCGCACTGCATTTAGAGGCACCAGTAGGGATAAGGGGAACTGAGATTAAAGGAGCACCTCTAATTTCATAACCCCCAATTTGCCAAATTTACCCCCCCCCCCCCCAGAGTCTTTAAATGGAGCACAACTTTGTGCTTTGAACAGGGTATTTCACTAACTCAGGTACGACGAATTTCGGAGCTGTTTGTCACAACTACATAACCACGAAGTACAGTGAGCATAGAAACTACTATTCCAGAATGACATCTGATCAGAACGAATAAGATAAAACAAACCTTAATGTCGTTCTCGCTGCAGTTAGGCGGTAAACGTCCAAACCAAAGTGTCTTCGAAGCAACTGAAACAGATCGTTCAGAAATTCAGGAAAGCCAATATAACACAAAAATGGCATTATAATTACATGATTAGAAAGGAAACCAGGACCATCAACGATTTACTCGAACTCACTTGTTGTAACACCCTCCTGAACTGCAGGTAATCCAAGCTTTCTTCTTTCACGATCCACCTTTTCAGACTTGCGATCTCTTGATCTGAATCATTATGAATATGGCAATATTTCATGGAAATAGCCAAAACCGAAGACAGCCGTTCAAGAGACATACTTGCTCCTTCGCCTCTTATGGTCGCCTCTGTCACGTGATCGACTGCGCTTCCGATCTTTTCTGCGGCCGTCCTTGTCGCTCTGAATACGCTAGTACTAACACCGCACTGTTTTCATATTAGCCGTGAGGCTGGGATACTCAAGATTCCGTCGGTTGCTCCCATTTACTCTGTTACCGCACCTCACTCACCTCACTGTCGTCAGTCATCATTGAAGTTGGGGCCGTTGGCAAAGGTCCTAATAGTTGTCCTGGTGCTGCGCCGAGCAGGCCAATTGCGGATGGCGCAGGCACACCACTCAGTCCCGAATTTCCACCTCCTGCTGCGAGCTGTTGGAGTATCTCCTGCAAATGATTGGAAATGTATCATAATTATAGCCTTTCGAACACCAAAAAGCCTTTGATATGTGGGTGCTTGCGACCAAGTGACTAAAACCACCTGCCAAAGAAAACATTTAAGTAGTGGAAACACTTGCCAAAAAGAAAACTTTATACCTGCTGCTTCGCTAGCTGAGCTGGATCGAATCCTCCTGCTAAGGAAACCGGAGGACGAGCATGAGCAAATTGTAAATTAGATAAGGCGCCAATTTTTGAAGCCTTAAAATGCATAGTAAATGAAAAATACTTGGTTAGCAATATTACTAACTCACCAGAGAATTGTTAGCCAAAAGATTCAGCAAGGCCTGATTGGGCTGAGCTGCATTAGCCTGGTTGAGAGCAGACAGCTGTGCCAGATTCAGCGATGGAAGGCCAGCTAAACTCTGGAGACCGGGTAAGTTCTGTAGACCAGGTAAGCCAGCAAGGTTAGGTAACCCAGCCTGGAATTGGCTAACGTCCATAAACTAAAATAGCAGAGTCAGTGAGTTGGACGTGAAGATAAAGTTAGTGCGAAGAACATAACAAAAATATTACATATAAAGTACATACGGGAAGTCCTTGTGGTAGCGAGAGGCCCGGTGGGAGACCCTTTGGAAGACTAATTCCTTGAAGATGTTGAGCCGAGCTAGTGGTAACGTTTGGAGCTAATGAAGTGGGAAGAGAAGGCAGCGTGCGCTGAGCCTGCGCCGCAATCTGAAGTGAAAATAGTTTATTTCTTGAAAGATTGTACAAATAATTATTATTGTGCATAACAGTTACAAAAAGAAATCTTATAAATCACTTACTCCTTTGTACGTTACCTGATTGAGGGCAACAATTCTTTCCGTATGCATCCGCTTGAACGCAGCGATTACGTTAGGATCTTCTATTAAGTTCCTTGCTATGCTGCAAAACAAATCATTGATGGAAAAATAGTACTTTAAGAAAACGAAAATAAAAATTAGAATAAGAAGGCATGGAAACATGGAAGTGTCAGAGAAAGAGCAAGAACAAGAAAATATTAAAAAAACCCTGCTGAGTATTTTTCAGATGGAAATGGAAAAATGGGCAGTTTTACCAGCAAGGCAACTACCTAGTATGAAAGCAAATATCCCAGCTATTCCCCGATGACTTCACAGAAAACGAAAACAATATCAGGTGACTCAGGAAAAACCGGTGTCGATCGCACTTTGGCCAGATTTACTACACTGTGACACCATGGAACAGTGATGCCAAAAGCTACAACAATAGCAGAGGGGCACAAAATGAGTGCAACGTTTTCAGCGATACAAAACCGAAAGTATGCATTAACACAATAATATGCAGCCAAATTATATTTGACCCAACTTTCATATCCAGATCCGCACGGTTCTAGTACAGCCATTCTATCTGTCAGTTTTCACCTTCTATTATATGCAAGTGACAGGCCAGCAAACCATTGAAAGGAAAGAACGCACTTCAACAAATCTTCCTGGAACACCTTTGTGACATTCGATCTCTTCGAAATCTTTTTGCTCTCATCTCCATCATCCTCTTCATCACTATAGTCGAATTGGCTCGACAGTAGATCCTTCAAATCAAATTATGACTTCCAAAACTTTTCAACTCCTGAAGAAAAATGAGCAAGAACCCATTCGTTCGTCGTTTCCCACCGTACTACTCAAAAAGTGAAAGGAGGAAAAATACCTTTATCTCCGGCTTATCACCGACAGAACGTATGCGCGCATCCAACGCACGACAGATTAACTGAAATAGCGCGAGTTGAGCATACAACGTTTATCTAGTTCTTTTCAAACCAGAATCACAAAGATAGCAATGGAGAATGAGGCAAAGAAGATACAATTCACTCACCCCGTGCGCCTTTCTCAAAAGGACAATATCATTTTTGAAAGCACCACTGAAGTCAAAATTCGCGTCAAGCATCATTTCTAGAAGCTTTCGCTCACTTAGTCCACCTAGAAATGATTTTGCATAGATTTTGATCCAATATGGAGAGCATTGGACAGTTGGGAAGAAACGGCGCAAACTCTCAACTCACAGGGTGGAACTTCATCTGATGGTTCATTGTCGAGATCCTTACTGACGGGAGCAGATGACTGGTTGGGTTCGAAAGACGATTGCGGTACAACCGGAGCTACCGGTGCAGCCGGTAATAATGAAGTCATCGGAGCTGCGGATGCCACGAGATGCGCCGGGGGTGGCATAGGCGGTGTAGTTGACGCATCCTAAAGTACGATTCCTTGTGCGGCTTAGAAAGTGAGGACATATAGGAGAGAATTCAGGAGCTACCTGTGACATGTCGTGGTGATTTCCCTGGGAGCTAGGTGGCGGTGATTCCGGAGCAGCTGCACTTCGATGTTTCTTTTTTTCCTTTTCCTTCGCCCGTCCGTACGCTCCACCATATCGGGACATGTCAGCATCGTCCCCTTTTACCATACGTTCAACTCGCTCGACATCTGTGTCTAAAATGGTGATCGTAATAAGTGTCACATTCTAAAACCACGGATGAAACAACGGGAAAAATAAAAGTAAAATGATATTCCATTTCCAGACTCAAAGAGAAACAAGAGGAACTGAAAAAAAGTAAATATAATAAAAAGTGTCTTCATGTCATCATCGTTCTTTTAAATATATTACCTATGCCCATATCTCGACATTGCTGCTTGAATGGAGCCATCTGTTCCTCTGTGTAAACGCCATTAGCACTCCATAGATTCAGAGTTCGAATGACACGAGGCTGTAAAACTTGCTATTGTTTTTAATGAACGCAGCACTTCTCTCAAGGTAAGACTAAAAAGGTAACGAGGTGGTACCAAACTTGCAGGAGTGAACCGAACGTGCATTTCCAGCGTGTTCATAATATTAGGTTGTCCCGAAAGTTCCGGAACACTCGACCTCTTTCTTTCAAATTTATTTCCTTACAAATAAAAGACTTTTGCAGCATGCCATACATCATTCGGAAGAGAGTTTTCTACTCTACAGAATGACATGTCTTGTTGACTGAATGTGTTTATGTTGTAAAGAAATAAATTTGAAAAAGTGGTCGAGGTGTTGCGGAACTTTCGGGACAACCTAATAGAATAGATTTCAAACTGCAGTGAATATACAGGGAATATGTACATTCACAGGGATAGCTATATATAAAGTTCAACAGATTCACGAGAGAATTTTTACAAAGCGGATAAGTGTAGGGGCATTGTTTCCATTACCTGATCTGCAACTGGACATGCAAGGAGATCGGATAAAGTTTTCGAGAAATTCTTGAGAAATCGAGCAGCGAAGACATCTTTTTCTTTTAGTTGATGTTTTGAAGTACGAATGATACTGTCGATGACGTACAGACATGGGATTTTATACTCTACTTTGCACTGAAACGAAAAGTTTGTTTGATTGGTTTGGAATCCCGGTCATCTTCCGTAGATGATGAATAACAAAACTGCAACAAACCTTCGCGAGGAACTTCTCAACACTGAAAACAACATGTTTATAGAATCCTTTAGCTTTCAGAGCTGCTTTGGCGATGTCTTGAATTTTTTTCTTGCTCAATGGTGGCTTCGAATCATACACTGACGTTAACTGCAATAACATCTCCTCAAACAAAAAGACAGCACAATTTGAAACCAGCCATTAGTCTTCACACGTTTGCTTTAGCAATCACGCAGCTTGTATCTCCATATGCCTCACCATCACAATGAATTCGTTTGGTTTATAAGCTACCAACTTCGTGTATTCCTCCCTTTCCTTAACTGATAATAATCAGAATCCCGCCCCACCCACCATTTCCCAAACCCACATATAGCACCAGTAAATAAGGAGAAAATTGTGAGTACGCTAGCATGGGGAAAAGATATGTAAGTTTCTAATGAAAATGACCGATGGATGCATAAATAAAATTCAAGGAAACAAAACTGCATATTAAGTAAAAAAAGAATATTGGAATACTAGATAACAAAAGCGCACCTCAGCATTAAAGGCCTTGACTACTTCCGTATCCATTTTTCATAGAAGAAGAATGGCTTCGAATAAATGAATAGAAATAAAAGAGAAGAAAAGGTTCTAATACCTGCAAAAATAGGTTTATTAAGCTAGCAGAAGCGCTGGAAAATGCATAATGCTATGAGCGATCAATGTCAATAACAGCAACAAATGTGATAGCATCTGATGAGCAGATAGTGTGCAACAACTTTCGTGAATTATCGCTGAGAAAAGCGAAAACAGAAGAAAATTTTAAAAAATGAGGAAGTTATGATAAACAAGATAACAACTAACGAATTCGTCTACAACACTCGCAACAAACGACAGTAATTCCTCGATTCAAAAAGAATTTCAAAAATCTAGGAAACTAGAAGGAGCTCCATGCAGGAAAGTTCTTTTCAAAGTAGTTGCGTTAAATGTTAGATTAGATGCGTCAAATGTTAAATTAAATGGATGCCAAGGCAAGCTAATGTCAAAATGAGCATTAAGTTTTATTACCACTACTGGCAACAATGAATATTCAAATATCCATTAAATAAAAAGATAACGAAGACTTGTTACAATGGGAGGCTTGGCTGAGTGCCGAAGACGAGGTGATGCAGATGAGACAGTACGGATGTAGAGGAGTGCGCTCGATTACAAGATGAGGTCCCGTGACGAATCTTGTCAATGAGTCGCGGTTTGCTGTGTAGCACGGGGTTCGCACGTGCCTGTTTCCTCGTCCAGTACTGCTTTGGTACTGCTCTCGGGTATCTTTATAGCTTAAGCTCTCCAAAAACTATGGGGTCAAATAAAGTCGGGGGGGAGACGCAATTTTGCGTCAACGTTTCACCTACGTCAAAGCTTCTTTCCCTCCCTAGGCTTAGGTTAAAGCAGATGAAACCTATGCTCTGACAGATGCTTTTTCATGTAGGAGAAGGGGATATCAATTTTAACCTAAGCCTAGGGAGGGAAAGGAGCTTTGACGTCGACGCAAAATTGCGTCTCCCCCCCCCCCCCCCCCCCCGACTTTATTTGACCCAAACTATGTTCTCGACAGTTGTTTTGTCTTAAAAGGGGAGACGGTCGTTTGGCGCGGCCCCTTGGAGCTAATTTGCCAATGGGGCACTGCCAAAGCTCCTCCCCCAAAAAGGCTTAGGTAAATCTGGGATCCAGACGGCCCATGCACCCCATTGGCAAATTAGCTGCAAGGGCCGCGCCAAACGACATACACCCCTTAAAAGCCGTGGAATCGGGTGTTTCTTGTGTTGCTCGGATTTTCCAGTCTTTCTTTCTTATTCGTCAATTCCTTTTTTGTTGACTGTTGATTCGAATAGCAATATATGCTAGTAGCAAAAAAGTAGTAGTAGTAGTGCAGAGAATTTTATCGTTCTGTGCTCTTCTTTGAGAACTGCATGTATTTCCTAGTGTACGTTCTAAAAGTCTACACTTGAAATTTGAGATCAAGGGATGTCCAAATCACTCTAGATGACCCATAAATGACAACTTCAAACGAAATTGATGAAAAAATTGTTGCATCATGTTGGTGCCAACGTCAAAAGCGGATGTCATATTCATGATCTCTGATATCCCTAATAGGTTGGTCAAAAATGTTGAGTTTGGTCTAAAGTCACTAGAATGGAGGAGGAAACGGTATGACCTACTCATGAATTTCAAAATTCTCAGACAATTAGTAAAGATAGATCCACGTAACTTCTTCTTAATGTTGCCAACTAATGCAAGAGGAGCGTCGATAAGAGTTACGACAAATACAGCAAAGTCCAAGTACAGGTTGAAGTTTTTTACAAACAGAGTACGGTCAGGTTTTAACTCATTGCTACGTAAAAATGTGTACCCGGTGAAGTACACCATTTTCAAACAACGTGTTGGCGATTTTATGTAATTTGAATTCACACAGTTTGGTATTGTTCTTGGTTTGTTTTGGTTGTGTTAATTATTTGAGTTGTTGCATGTGCTTGCACATGTCCACTAAATAAATAAATAAAAATCTCCACCCCAAATAACCCCTTAGGCAAAGCTCCGGCGAAAATTATTTTTTGACCGATTTACCGTATCTGGGGTAGGGATAATTGAATAGTGGGATCAAATAAAGTCGGGGGAGGGGGGAGACGTAAAATTCTCACCCACGTCCAAGCTCTTATGCTTTGACAGATGCTTTTGCATGTGGGAGGAGGGGATAATATCAATTTTAGCCTAAGCCTAGGGAGGGAAAGGAGTTTTGACGTCGACGCAAAGTTGGTCCCCCCCCCCCCCCGACTTTACTTGACCCGAATAGTGCCTTAACATTGCGCCTTTGCGTTTTGAGGTCATTGTTCAGGTTTGCTTGAAAAATAGCGTATCATAGTAGTGGCTCACCTGAAATTGGGCGTAAGGTTACGATAGTTGGATGCGTTCCGTAATCACACGAGCAACTGATGGAAGCACATCGAGATCGCAAGGATAAATCCAGACATTCGCGCGGCGCGTATCGCGCGCGCACCCTCTTTGGAGCCCTAGCGCGCTGTATCTTCTCAGAGTTGAGAAACGCCAAAGTTTCGAGCGGTGCTATTTGACATTCATATACGACAGACATTGGTGCTGATGTAGTTGGGGTGAAGGAGCGCTCGGCTGTGGCGCTATTTTTGCCTAGGCTTTTGCCTAAGCCTTAGCTAGAAGAGGAACCCTGTCTCCATTAATCGTGGCTATACATTAAAGTCTCGGGTTGGAATCACACCCTTTTCCCTTTACACGAAAAATACAAGTTCTACTGTGGTTGGACGTGAGTTTCAACTTATTATATTATAAGGGAGTAGAAAGGAGCTTCGAGATGGATGGAACACTTCCTAATTGCAAGAAGGGATTTCCGACGTGAGGAACGATTCCTCCACTTCGCATCTTCTTTCTCTTTCCTCACCCCAAACCAAATTCGACACAATAATGAATGTAACAGCCAGTGAAAAGTGTCAATGGCAGCGGCTTGTTTCATAGCAATTCAAACAAAGGCACTGGAAGCGCGCGCGCTGGATTACGACCACTGCTGGCAGTAAGCTAGAGGGGCTGCGCACGACACGCGCCGCGCGAATGTCTGGATTTATCAATAAGATCGCACATCGAACGGGCCGGTGATAGAATTGTCATCCTCCATGTGGATAAGTGTGACCCTGCTGAATTATTTTTGAAGGATTTGAAAAACTTGAGTGCCACTATATCTATCCCCGTGTTCTAGAGCCATCAATTTGCAAACCCCACGTCACCTCAGCTTCAGTGGGGTAGAGAAAGGGTTCTAACTTTCTCGGTAAGGAAATATGGCGCTGAACGCTTAAGATATTGGTGCCCCTCAATTACAGAAGCGTCAGTTATTAGGCAAAGCGATTCCAACGTGCTGGGAGCAGTCCTGTCGGTCCCTGCCTGACTCAGACATTAATAATGTGTGATTTATTAAAATGCAGGGATTGCTTAGGCTGTTTCTTCAGCCTTTGAAACTTCGCATTGTCTCCTTCTACCATCCTTTCTGGCTTTTTTGATTGTCGTGTAATTGTGAAGTCGAATGTTAGGTTGGCTTCAAAAGCAACTTCCGCATTCATTAGGGTTTGTAAATATCTTTTCTAAGCTGTTGGAAGCAATTACCTCTGCTGTGGATGAACCGCTTCTGCATCCCTGTATCCACACCACATAATACCCATGTAAGTCTGCTTCAGTGATTCCGCTTTGTTAAAGGCAGTGTTAGGGGAAATTCGGACGAAAAGTGAAAAAGGCGGTGAATATGAAAGTAGAGATGTTTAGTCATAGGACAGTGAAGAAAAAAACGGATGGAAATGGCCGAAGTCCAGAAAAGTAGGATCCGTTCCCACTATTGTTCTCGACGTGGACAGCCTTTCCGTGAAGAAGCGGGTAGTCCGGAATCCCACCCCAGCCAATCAGGGATGCTCGTCGCTAGGAGGCGGACCGAGTCAAGAAGGGCGGTTGGAGCTAAAAAGGCCGCCTCTGTCACAGCTCAGAGACGCTTCTTTCGCGGGGAATTTCGCCGCAGATAGGCCTATTAGACCCCTAGATTTTAATGGAATGACTCCTTTAGCGATTCCTCATCACTCACATTACCCTTATCACTGTCTTTAAAAGTACAATCCCATAGTGCAGTCTAAGCTGCCTGGCTGGTGATTACTCGATTTTATAATGAAATAACTTATTGTAATAATTGATAACGGTACTTGTTATCACCTGCCATCGAGCTGTTGTATATTTAAGGTCACCTAGAACTATATTACATCAGCTGTCGCCCTGGAAATGCTCAGTATCTCCACTACACCTCATTGTTCGAATTCCTAGAGTGCGTGACTCCATCATTTCCGAGCACCCTTTGTAGTATGGTAATCGTCTCCTGTCGAACTGGTAGAATTTTTTCGAAATATTGAAGATGAAGTGCCGATATAGGTCGGAACGGGCTGGCTTCCGAGGTTGGGTTCTTATAAACTACTTCGACTTCGCGCGAATTCCTGAACGTGAAGTCGCAAATTTTTGTTGAATCATGCTACAAGGCCTTCCTAGTCTGGTTAAAGACACCAGGAGGGGGCGATTTTGGCTTACGGTAGAACAGACGTAGTGTGGACGAGCTTGAGTGGCCGCCATTGCACAAACTCGCCAATTTGACGCCTTGGCATGGTGCCAAAAGAAGATGGTTCTAATATAAATTTGTTTTTTCCTTTTAGTTTTCACTTTGTTCTTTCTTATATTGTTTCTAGATGTACTTACGGGTCAAATAAAGTCGGGGGGAGGGAGGCAAAATTTTCACCCATGTCAAAGCTTCTTTCCCTTCCTAGGGTTAGGCTAAAGCAGATGAGACCTATGCTTTGACAGATGTTTTTTAATGTGGGAGGAGGGGATATCAATTTTAGCCTAAGCTTAGTAAGGGAAAGGAGCATCGACGTCGACGCAAAGTTGCGTCTCCCCCCGACTTTATTTGACCCTTCTGAGATTTTCAGGTATAGAAATGCACAATTAAGAAGATCTATAAGTAAACAAGTAAAATTTGTCACTAGAAAACAGTAAAGAGGAAATAATTCAAAAATAAGGTTACATCAGGCCGAAGACAAGCTTCAAAATGAACGAAGCGTGGCTCGGCCACGGAAGCTTGCAGTTCGGACGGAAGCGCGCCCTGGGGGCAAATAGCGCCCTGTGGCGCGTTTTTCAACGCCGGTTTCGTTACACATTGTATCTACCGAACCCATATGTTTGTTTTCAGACGCCATTGTTTTCGTAAACGTTATTCCGCCCTTGCCCCCCTCCCGGTGCTTTAAATATCGAGCGAGTGGAAGTTCCCTGACTATGCGTCACAAATTGGCAAACTGAGCCGTGAAGCGCTTTCATACTCGGCAATCGATCGCGCGATCGGTCGCACAGTATAAATACTGTCTGGGGTTTTTTTTTTTTCGAGTAATGGAATGAACACGTCTCATGTTTTGACCCATCCCCATTTTGTACTCTTCAGTTGTCTTCCTTGCCATTTGTCATTTGTCAGCAAGGAGTTGGCTCGGAAGAATATGCAATGCAGTTGTTTAAATAAATCATCGATGCGTATCTTTCTTTCCGTCTCGCTTATTTGCCTGAATCGCGAACTCTGAACATATATGTCTCATCACTGAAGGTCCTCTCAACCCGGAAATTACTCTTTCAATGGTCTTGTTGCGATCCCTGCATAAATTTCCGCAATTGGCCCCGTTCTCTACAATTAGTGTGTACCTTTTCGTTAGAGGTTGGAAAAAAGAATTGTGCCAGTTCAGATAACACGATATCGACGACGTTAGAAGAAAAATCTGACAGTCAAATGACTGATTGACTGCGTCTGGCAGTGATAAGGGGGGTCTAGAGAGTTGTGAAGGTGCACATCAAAAAGAAATGGTCGGAGGAAGGTCGGAGCGCAAATAGGTCCTGGTCAGATTTCGTAGCCTCTCGCTTTCTATCACCTTTTGTACTTTTGCTCTTCTTGATGGTAGCCTTCATTTTCCTTTGACATTATCTTCCTCTACTTGAAAAGGGATATGGTATTCTTTCTGCTTCGTGTAATGACCTCATTCATAGTGAAGTAGTTGTTGAAATTATCGTGGTTTTTTTGACTCATTGTTCGAATTACTGTTCCGTTTATGTTCACGAACCTTTTTATCTCCTTTGTGACTACTTGTTTCTTCTGTTACGTTGCTTTCTTTGCCTATAACGTCATTCACGATTTCTCATAGAATTCCGATTTGGCAAGTCCAACTTTTTTATACCTCGCAAGGATTGCTGGCTTTTCTGTATAGAGTGCCCCATTGTAGGGATGAACCAGGCAGCTGGAGCGCTTGCTGTGAGTCCATTCCCCGCTCCACCTGATTATGCTCAACACTATACTACTGAACGAATCAGTCAAGGTGCTGTTCTCCCACCACCCCCAGTTCAGTCAGTGTTCACCGTGTTTGGAGAAGAATATCGCCTAGAGGATGATATCATCAGGTTTGTCGATGTAGAGTTCAAGCCTTTAAATTTCACTCCGTTACTTTTTTCCCAATGGTTCGCGCACCTTCACAAACTCAGTAATCTTTACGCAGAAGTTATTACATCAACTGAGTTCTCAAATACTATTCATTTCTGCATTGTCGCTAAGGTAACTGACGACGTGACTTTTGGAAAGTGCCTACTTCCATTGTACTCAACGACCATTCAAGTTCAGCGTTAATGGATCGCTTCATACCCACTGATTTTCCAGATCGTTAGCTTCACAGAACATCAAGCAGTTATATCCTGCCAAATACGATTGGAAGACGGAGATGAAAAAACTGAACAGGTTTGTAGTCCCGTGGACTGTTTTTTCAATTAGATTTGCATATTACTGTAATTTCACAACCGAATAATGACAATAGCAAAAGATTAGCAAGCTGTGTTTACTGACTGGAGAAGCAGATGTAAGCCATAGCAGGCGTGTGTCATCCTTTGGTTCACATCCCATCGAATTTAGCCAAAAAGTCTTTCGAATTTCGAAATCAGTCAGATAAAACAGAAAAAAAAACGACGAGCTGCATAAAATCTGCTCGAACTCTACAAATGAAGTGGTAAAATGCGTGTACAACTGTTTGCATGATTCCCGTCCAGTTACATGGAGCATCACAAAGGTTGGATCACACTGAAAGCGCAAAATTTCGTTTCACTGATTCTCCTGTTAGCTTATTCGGCTGGAGATTAGTTGTGATAACGAGTCCAGCTCAAAGCTGCCCGTCAGTCATGATTTTCTCCAAAAAAGTACGTCGTGAAGGGAATTCCCAACAAGCGATCTCCACGATCCTGTCACTCTTCATTGCCGCTATACTCTGTTTGCAGGAGCGTGGTGGTAGCCTTCCTTGATCTGCTCGACATCCTCGTGCGTTGCCCGGATCATCCCGAAAGAAATGAGAAAATAAATGACATACAGACGATATTCATAAATATGCACCACCTCATCAACGAGTATCGACCGCTTCAGGTGAGAGTATTTTTAGTACCTCCCACGGTGTTTAATAAGCTTTTCACCCATATTCGTTCAAAAGGGTCAAGTGGTATGTGGAATCAATATCCATTATATTCTTACTAGTATTAATTTTGTCATTTTAGTGACAACATAATATAGTTTCTTGCAATATCGGGTTAGTGGTTTGATAACGACTTTATCAGGAGATAGGCTTACGCTTTATGCACTTGAAGATTGCCCCAAGTTGCCCCAAGATATTGCTGAGATTGGAATCGAAGCTCACATTGACGATTATGAGGCTTCTCTCTTTCTTGTTTACTGAAAATGGTGCCCATGCAAATATTAGTAGATTACTTACTTAGTTCCGGTTGCTGTACAAGTTTTTCTCCGATGTCCAGATCCGATCTTCAATTTCTTGCACATTTCCGTGGTGCTTGTGTTACAAGAACAAACAATCTTAGTTTTATCACATAACTCAAAGGTAGAAATACTCGGTCTGTGTGTGGTCTGCCTTTGAAGGATCAGTTCCTTCTAAAGATCGTATTTCCTCATCCTCTCAATATACCCCTTTAAAAAGTGCGAGGTGACGAAATCTACGAATTACTGGTGAAGTCAAATTGTTATCGGGGCCAATCGATTCTTTTCCGGGTCCGGCGGACTTTTGCATGAAATTTATTGCGCAAACTTTTTTCTGTGTTTCCATTTTGGTATTTAACGTGAATCATCCAGGCGCGTGACACACTCCGAATGATGCAAAGTCAACAGCTGAAAGAATTGAAGAAAACTGTCAAACGTTTCAAGTAGGTTTCAAAATCATTTTTCACGTACTTACTTTATTTAGAGGACACGGTTCTACTTTTTTTGGGTCGGCTGTAGTATGGTTCTTTGTAGCCTTTGCATACTTATTCTGTTTAGAGGACATTTGGCTGCCGGCAAAGCAGCACTTCGTGAAGAACTGTCGTTATCGGATTTGAAGCTGACACCCGTTCCTCGCCCATCGCCATTGACGGGTATTGATATCGATTCTGATGAGGAGAACATGCCAACGCTTATCAAGATGGAGGTGATCAGTGGTTCCCTTTTTTGTGTGTTGGTGGACAGTTAGTATATTAAGTTAAGCATTACGATAGGACCGGTTCTACTTCCTTGTTTGGGTTCCCTTGCATTTGGTCCGGCCCGGGTATTCCTATCCAAATAATTAGGATCATTAGAAGTAACTGGTGGCAGTCTGTTTTGTAGGGGCGTTGCAGCAGATGGCGGCATGCTTATAAAAGTTGCTTCGCTGGTCGTCGCCTACTTTTCCGAACCAAATTCAGTTTATTGTATTTATACTGTATGGCTAATTCGTTGAAGAAGGCTCAGTTATAAGCGTTTTCTACACTTCTTTAGCACATTTATGTAGGGTGACTATAACAGCAGGTATCCCTTGTTCCAAAGTGCTTTGAAAGTGAATTGGGAATTTTGGAGGCTGCATGGAGAAGGATGATTTACACCTGGCCTTTAGATAGATCTCTGAAATAGCTATTTTATTCAGTCTTCGGAAATGGAGAAGGCCACAGCTGCAATGTCCTCCATGAGGCTTGCACCGCGTCCTTCTCCTACCCAGCTCAAGCAACGACGTAATGCTGAAGCACGATTTCTCAATGAGTGCTGAGGATATCCAGTTCCGACAAAGTGTTCTGGCGCCGATGCCGGATCGGAAGGATTCTTCCTGGTCGACAAATAGCGTTGGAAGATCCTCGACTACTCAGAACACCTTGAATGTACGAAGTCGAGCATATGTCCTTTAAGTCACTTTTTTGTTATCATGTTGATATTATATGCACGGGGGTGAAGTGCGGGTAGTTAGGTGTTCAAATTGCATTTCTTCCTGAACACTGTAGATGATTTCCTGCCGTTTATTCAGTTTCGTTCCTTACGAAGTGTCATGTGCCTAATCGCTTCTATAATTTTTCTAATGTCACATGATGCATTTTTGCCTGATAATTTGTCTAAAGTTATTTAGTACGCTCATATGGCAACATCTGAAGCGATACTTTTGCGTTCGTCGGCAAAGAATGTTCCTTTATCAATGTTATTAGGTTGGACGGGAAGTTCTGGGACACTTTTTGTTTTTTCCTGTAGAAACCTGTAAAGCTTCGGGAGCATTTGGTAGTGGGGGGTATATGAAGCGTCTGAAAAGGGCTTCTGAATAGCACATTCATATTCTCTACGGCTTCAACTAGCAGTGAATTTACGGCAATTTCGCGAAAGGTGCGAAATTCACGAACACCGCCTCGGTTCCTCAGCATGCGAGGCCACTAACAAAATTAACCAGTCGATGGACCCAGGTACTGTCTCTCATATGGCGGCAGCCCGATGGCTCGATCGGCTCAAATTGGAACAGGAAAATATTCAAAAAATTGCATTGAGAAAAAAACTTTTTTTTTTGAAAATTTTCAAAAAAATAGGAAACTGTTACCATCCAACACGACAGCCACTGCCGATCTCTACTGCAGGCAATTGGACACCGGAGCGCCAAAACTTACCGGAAAAATGGACCAAGACCTCTTCCTCCACGATAACGCTCACCCACATGTGGCAAAGTTGGCGTGTCAAAGGATCCAGGACCTCGGCTGGACGACGCTTCCCCACCCACCATATTCCCCGGACATGTCCCCAACTGACTACCACCTATTCCGGTCGTTGAGCCACTTCCTTGACGGGCGACAGTTCAAAGATGACGACGATCTCAAGAGCGGGCTCCAGAACTTCTTTGACCAGAAGTCTCCCGAATTCTACCGGAAGGGTATCTACGATCTTCCTGAGCGTTGGCAGTACATTGTAGATCACGATGGTGCATACTTTGGTGACTGAAGTTACATGTGAGTAAAATTAAAATAAATTGAATTTTTCTCACAAGGTGTCCCAGAACTTCCCGTCCAACCTAATAGTAACCGGTTTTGTGAAGTTAGGCCGTAGATGTTTTTCTTCCAATTTTTTTGAGGAGAAAATTGTTGGTATCTTTATCAATGAGAGGAGAACGTAAGACGTAGTCCTCTTGTATCGAAGGTGCAGTCTTACGCATTTTTCTTGCTAGTACACTTGGTATGACGCTTGGCATCTCAGAGTTCTCGCCGTTCAGCGGCAGTCCAAGCGCCCGTATGAAAGATAAGATAATCGTCAATTGACGCTTCTAAAAGTTAAGCAATCGCCGAAAACAGCGTGATTCAGAGGTGTTTGGCAGTCGAGAGTGGCAATGTAGTGTTGACGAGTTTCGCGTGTTATGTAAGGTGGTTCAATCGATAGTGCTGTGGTTGTAATCTTTCATGACAACATATACATTTGATGGTGCGTATCTCACTTTGTGAAAAGAATACAGTTCAATCATTATCGTCTTGATTGCGATTATCAGTGTTTCATATCACGATTGTATCTGCTTCATTCTCGTATTCATAATAACTCAACCGAGTTGCGCGGTTGCTGATTTACAGATCACTTACTTTCGTAGTATAGGGGACGTCCTTGAAATTCGACACGACGGATACTATTGAGAAGTACGGACAAAATGTAAGTTCGGTCTATTTGGAAGGCTAGAGAATTTCCTAATTTTCTTTGCTTATAGTGCTTACTTCCACGATGTCGTTGGATGCGAGCAGTCGACGTCTGATGAAGGAGCTCCAACAACTCTCAACCGAACCGCCGACGGGTATTGTGGTGAACAAGGACGCGGCTAGTGCCGACCTCAAGTGAGGATTTTTTGTTTTCTTTGCTTTATCGTATGAGCTTGCTAGATATTTTTTCGTTTGGTAGCATCTCCCAATATACTCATATTTTCCTAAATTATTTTTCTCCTCCTCCACTGATCACACTGCGCTTCTCTTTCAACGAAATCGAAAGTAGCGCCGATCGAAGTGAGGTCCGCCTTGTTGAGATGGCACTTTAAAGTCTCTTCCGAGGATTGGTTTTTTCAAATTTTGATGGGAACAACCGCATTCGGTCGGGATGCGCTGATGCCGTCATCAAACAAGTTTTTATCAGACTTGTTGTACCTGTCGTGGTGTTAATTTGTGTTTGCCTATGTGTTCACCGACACCTGTTCAGACAGTGGCGTGTGGACGTGATAGGTGCTACAGGTACTTTGTACGAAGGCGAGAAATTTTCCCTCCAGTTCCGATTCACTCAGCAATATCCGTTCAACTCACCTGAGGTACGTTAGCTTGTTAGAGATGTAGCGTGATTTTTCTTTTCTTTTTTTCGTTATTTTATTGAATGCTACGAACTTGCCAGTCCTCGAATTTTATCAATGGTATGATTCCACTGTGTTCATCTGCTTCCATTTTCCATCTCTTGGGAACGAGAATACAAAATTCCTTCAAGCAAGTTTTTAAAATGGTTCCAGGTGATGTTTGTCGGTGAAAACATACCTGTACATCCGCATGTCTACTCCAATGGTCATATCTGTCTATCGATTTTATCTGAAGATTGGACACCAGCTTTAAGTGTACAAGCAGTATGCCTATCTATTCTTTCGATGCTGTCATCTGCAAGGGAAAAGGTACGATTGAGCCTCTTTTTATCTTTTTGATTGAAGTATGAACTGTAACAATAATATCCACCAAAATCTTTCTATAGAAATCACTGAAAACCAGATTAGCTTCATTGACCGAGGGCATGATGGGAAAATTGAATGGGTTTTTATAAATTTCTAGAACCAATGTACCGTAGTAAAAGTCTGTTTCAGAAGCGACCACCAGATAATGCATTGTATGTTCGAACTTGCAACAAAAACCCGAGTAAAACACGGTGGTGGTTCCACGGTAGGTTTTCTTCCTCAGGTGCCACTTTTGTGATTTATTGCTGACAGAAATGTTTTTTGCAATGCTCTCTTTCTGAAATTCTTGGTCAGGTGAATAATACATGCCAGTATTTGTATGGAAGTCGAAATTTCGCCTTGAATCAAGAACGGAACTCAGTCAGATGTATGAATACATGCGATACGCGCGAAGCTCAAGGTTGAGATAAAATATAGCGTCTCCTCGCTCAGCCGTCCGTGAAAGACCGTTTTCAAATGCCTTGTCCTTCCATATCACATAATACGTCCACCGAATTTGAACTACATAGGCTGGGATGCTCCACAGCATTACCTTGCTGTGATGTGGTTAATAATCTTGGAAGATTCTGGTGCAATTCAAAAAAAAAGAATCTGCTGTCCTGTAACTGTAAATTAGCAACTAACTCCATCTCATAGCCTTTTGAAAAGCTTATTAACTCTCCCTATTTTCTTGAAGACGTACGCATTCGACTAGCTGCTAAATGTATTGCTTGCTCAGTACTGTCATTAGAAATCGGAGGATATAGAACTGCTGTATGCGGTGCCATATGAATTGCAGTTTTTGTACGTAAAGAATATGATTTGTTGACTTGTTCTTATATTTGTCTTTTCATATTGATCAATTCGTTCACGTTCAGATGATACCGTTTGAACTACGATATTTGTGTGATATGTGGTTGGGAATGCTTCTCGTTTTTGAAGAGTTTCATCACACAACCTGTTTTATAGGTGTGTTGGCGTTTCTATTGTGTACATAATATAATCTATTTTTAATGTCTTATCATCTCATTAATCAAATCTTCCGGAGAGATCTGGTGTCAGGATCGAGTGATACAACAAGCCTTTTTTATTTATGGTTTTCGAAAAATTTCGTATATGACTGTGTAATGGGGAGCCTGAGGAGGTTGTAGAGAAAGCGTCGCTTATAAATCGGACTAGCACTCACGCGTTAAGGTGTAGTAGGTATCAGATATCAGTAAACTCCCTCTAACTACCCTGTAATTTTCTTTCGCTCGTTCGAAATCGCATAGTTACGGACTCCATAAGCTGTCTTTGATCTTGGGCGTTCTCGCTTGGTGGGAAGATTGGTACGTTTTCAAACTGTCTTTCCTTTTGTTTTTTGATTTTTCTTCGGCATGCCAGCCATATTAGTTGTTTCAGACATGTGATGGGCACACTGCCGTTGGCCCGTTATCAAACTGTTGCGATATCAGTTTGGGTTTTCTTTACGAATTACACTTTTTCCACTTAGTTGTCGATCGATCAATTGGCAAGATGTTTCTCTTCAATATGTCGCCCTATCAGGTTGCCTTTATACTCATCTCTTTGATAATAGGTAGTTTTGACAAGATCTTGAGTTTCATAGGTTTTAAAGGAGTGCTTTTTCGATTAGCTAATAATTGGTGTAGCCTAGTCGAAACTACCTAGTCCGATTATCCTTTTTTTACATATGTCTGGTGCCGCTTAAACTACTTGTATCGCTGTTTTTATGTAACATTTCATCTCAAAAACTTATCATCCGTAAGATATTGCTCATTTTTGTGACTCAGTCAACATAATGCTGCTGCTTGATTACTCGTCGTCCATTTACTTCCCCTCTTTCCGCTCCTATCTTTGTCGACTATGGGTACGGTCTCATTTTCTTTTGTCGACTTCTCTGGTCGAATAGGAAAATGTGATTTCTTGATTATGATGTAATGAGTAGTTAATCTGGGGTCGTCGTTGAATACGACCCAAATTCGCTTGTGATTATTTGTAACAGTCTTTTCGCTGGTGGTATCACTAGGTTTTCATTGTAAATATTCCAACTTTTATGAAGTATTCCAGCATGAATTGATTTTTTACTCAAAGCTGATGTTTTTTGATGCGTTGCTGTCTTCTTAGAAATGGCTACAGCTGTGGCGCATTGCTAAGTAGTCTGCGTTGACTACAACGGCTATTTAGCCCGAACATTAGCCTCAAAAGGTCGTGTACCCCTTTTCGAAAGGTTGGGTACCCGTTCTTATATTTAGAGTAGATAAAGGTACAAATAAAGTTTTTGATGTTGATCAATCCCTTCCTGGGATGCGCCGCACATTCTAGTTCCACTCAGAATCGTGATGGCTAGTGAATGTGATGTGGTCTATACAATGACTTGCGGTGGCCAGCCGATGTACAAGTCAGTGCTTTTATCCTCCCAGACGAGTCTGATACCAGTTAGCCGACTCCGGAGGGATGGGAGGCTTGGTTGGCCTGGGCGGGCGTTGATGCGGGATTTGATCGCCGCACCATAAGAGTGGGTTGTGCGCCACCTGTCACTACACCACCTCCGCCCTTTATTCAGAGTAGATAGTTGCTCTTGATTAATTTCAAGTTAGTTTACTTCTATTAGGAAGTGGTGTTAAAGTAGAAATTCATTGAAAACCTCATTATTCGAGAAAACTTCCCTTTCTATAGTTCTGATGCTTAAATGGCCATATCTTTAAAAAAGGTTGTTGGAAAAATATACTAGGTCAGCTGTAACCCTGGCTACTATGATAGTTCGCCGAGTGTAAACTGAAGTGATGAGCAAAGCGCGTGGACCCAGATTCGTCGGGTTGTCCTTCTACGGTCTTTGGCAATGAACTAATAATTTTTAGTTTTTGCACGCTTTTAATACAGGAAAAGATCTGGGCGCTGATTTACTATGGGGGCACGTTCATAAAAATGTTTGGGAGAGGAAAAGGATTCCGACAATTCTTAGGTGGTGAAGAAGAGTCCCGAGGTGTATGTTTCATTGCCAAAGATATACTAAAATTATTTCCAGCAAAAAAAACTCATTCACCTTTCAAAATGTTCCTTGAGTAACGTAACACAATAAATGCACAAAAATAAAACAAAAAAGAGCTTAAAAACGGTCGGGAAGTGGTGTGCATGGCTCAGTCCCTAGAGATGCCACAACATTTCTTTGAATCATGTTAGCACGTGTTAGTGCCTGCCTAGTAGAGCTTTTCATTGATATGAAACGATTTGTGATTATCGTTATTTATTTGTTGCCGAGGTTTCCGAACATGTCCCTCCTACCAGCACTCAGGCGAACGGATATCATATGTATCAAAGGTTTGTAATAAAATTTTTTTTATGGTTGAAAATACCTTTTCGAGTGCCACACCTACGAGCCCAGATTTTCCTCTTAGATATATTTTTTTGGAAATAATAATGAAATGAGTGGAGATTGTCCAGTGACAGGTGGCGCCTACCCCACTCTTATGATACGGGGATCGAATCCCGCATCAACGCCAGCTCAAGCCAGCTGAACGTTCCATCCCTCCGAGGTCGATGAATTGATACCAGACTCGTCTGGGTGGATAACAGCATTGACATGTACATCAGCTGACCCTCGCAAAGCATTGTACAGGCCAAATCTCATTCACTTGCCACCAAGATTCTGAATGGGTTTAGAATGCGTGGCGCATCCCGCAGAAGGGATTGATAACACCGGAGAGTTTATCCTTTTATTTGAATATTTAAACCGTATTGCAATGAATAAGAACTTCATCATTAGTTTGATCGGGTGTTAATGATAAGCACGTACACGTAGTTAAATCTGTGTAATCGGTCTATTCATAAGAGAACCTAGTTCGCCTAATGGTAGTCTTACCATGATAGGCGTGAGCAGGATAACGATAGTATGATGTCTGCCATGAAATGTGATCTATGATAAGTAATGCAGTTTGCCATTCAGAATCAGTTACGAAATCTCACAAATAAGAGTAGGCCTATGTCCGGGTCAATTAAATTACCGGACGTGTACAGTTACGTCTAAAAATCGCGTTGCAGCGTCGCACTCGCGGCGCCACCAGTGTGATTTGCCACAGTCGGCTGGAAATGCGCTCATGATGCGATGAGCTGGTACCGTAAGGGATCTTTAAAGATTGCAGGTGGCAAGCTTCCGAGGCTCGCCTATGTTGTGGTTGTTGCTCTTTCAACGATAACACTACAAACAACTCCCATTCGCCACGCTGCTCGCCGCTGGCGGCCGCGCAATACTTAGACGTAATGGTACACACTATTACCAGAGTAAACGAGTAGCCCATTCAAGCTCCTGTCGAGACTTTTCATTATACATCGTTACCTTATGATATACGATAGATAGTGTTCCCTCACTGAAGTTAAGGGTGTGGTTTGTGAGTGGGCGGGGTGTTAAGCATCAGCACATGGAAGGTTTGCACATTTGACACTTCCACTGGCAACAGAAGATAGAGTAGCTTGAAAGAGACGTGGCTGCTATACGAGCAGGCGGTATTGCTTAACGACGATCGCTGTTTTTGAGAAATTCGTATCGATTTTACACCACTTCGTACTTTCCTGCCTTTTCTTCAATAATTGTAACCTTTGACATCTTTTTGAGCAGTAATGACACGCATTGCTATCATCGGAGAGGGAGTGATTGGTACCTCTACAGCTTTAGCTATCAAGAAACTTCGTCCAGATGTAGAGGTACGCCATATGTTCGAAACACGCTCCGAGTAAGATTATGTTTGAATAAACCCTTTCAAATTCTACTTTACTTTATTCTCAAAACTGAAATGCTCAGGGGTGTCATAGCCCCTGTAGAGTCAAATACTCCCCTCCCCTCGGCCAGTGAGCGCTGGAATATTCAGAGGTACCATAGCCTGTGGAGTCAAATATTCCCCCCCCCCATCAATGATTACTGTAGTCAGGCTTTGACAAAGGCGACTACGATAGCGATGGACATGAGAGAAACGGTGGCTGTATGGATCCCGGTGAGAACGTAGATATAAAGGACCCAGATGCTCCTGATCTGAAGTCTTGATGGGTTTTTTATGTGCGGGTATCATTCCACGCGTGGGCGTTTGTCGTTCTTGCTGTCTCTCGTCAAGTATAAGTTACTGCGTTAATAAAGTCTCGCATAAAGCGACTGTGCCCATAATTCCGAGCCAGATGATGTCCAGTACCTTAGTCCCACTTCACTTCTGCGAAAATTCCACGTTCCTCAAACATTTCCCCGTTTTTTGTTATCTCTTTACAGATCACTATTTTCCACGACAGGCCATTCAAGGAGACGTGCTCTGCTGTACCAGCGGGACTGTTTCGTTTTGACAGTATCAGTGACAGGTCAGATTATAGAATTCGTTCCATTGATGCATTCTTGAAATTATGAAATTTTATGCATGCTCTGTAAATAATTTTATATTGTACTTTTGGGAGTGAAAATGTCCTTGGATCAAATCCCGTGCATTGGTGTGGGTTTCAGATCCCGCATTAACGCCTGTCAAGATTAACCAAGCATTTCATCCCTTCGGCATCTGGTTGCAGACTTGCCCGGAAGAATAATAGCACTGGCTCGCACATCAGTTGGTCCCGCAAATCGTTCTATAAACGAAACTGTCAATCATCTGCCACCGATTCTAATTTGATCAGAATGCGCAGCGTATCCCAACAGGGGATCGATTTGCACAAAAAACATCCTCTCATCCTCCACTTCATTGAAAAATACAGAACAACACTAGTTAAAGTATGCCCCTTATCCTGTTTCTGAAGGACGTCCCGGCTTTTTTTTCCTGTTCCCTTTTTTCTCTTGTTTCGAGACTCTCGGGTTCGGTTCTGCTGTCTGGCGAAGTGATGGGGCTTTGTTCGAGTATGTCCAAAAGCTACAAATTTGGTTACACCTTTGAGTGACAGGAGTGCCATTCGGTATGCTTGACACGACTTGATAACCATTGACGCGATCGATGTTTCGAAGCCATTCAGCTTTCTGATCCAATTGAAACTCGTACAGTAGGTTGCGAATAATTTTTTTGATAGGTCGATACGGTAAAGAAAAAGTGCATGTCATACGCCGAACGTTTACAAGGAAGCTCTGCATAAAATGGTGTTAAAATGAGAGTTTTCATGCCAATATTCAGCATTTTTTATCGAATTCCAGAATTTATTGGAAAAGTGAGCTATTAATCAGGCTCAATATACATACAGCGGTTTTCCGCGGTCTAATGCTTTCTTCTATCCTTTTTCTTTTGTTTGTTTCATTGTTCGTTTATTATGGTTTTTATGCAAACATTACTTGATCACTTTGGGGTGCTAAGGTAGTTGGGGGGGGGCCACTGCAGTAGTGTCTCTGCGTCTCTAACGCATGGCTAGAGCGCAGAGAAGCCACAGCGCTAGCCGAATCGGGTTCGAATTCTGCTTTGAAACGACTCTGTAAAGCAAATTCGTGTTTGTTTTTTCATCCTATGTTACCCTAAGCCTTGGGGAAGGAGATTCCCTTCCCCTAGGCTTAGGCGAATACGCGTAAGTGGTTGTTTAATCTAGTTATAGCTAATTTTTTCGTAATATACTATTGGAAGAATAATTCAATTGTTTTCTCAGTTAATTAGCTGTATCTAGGCATAAAATAACCTTAAGAGTGCTTATGAGCAGAAATTGGGCGCGACTCTTGCCTTTGTCGAGTGGCCCCCCCCAACTACCTTAGCACCCACTTTGGTACTTATTGTCTATTTTCGCTGTAATTTGTATCCACACGAATTTGCTCGTGTAATAAATAAAAAATAATAATAATGCCAATTCAATAAAGTATGACATTTTCACAAGAATCGCTGAAAATTTTTTATAATTCTCAGTTTGAGCCAACTTGCTGCTGTTGTTTCATTTCGTTTCAGCATTTAACTCACCTGTGTGTGTTTTGAGGTATTACGTAAAAGCACCTTCGCTCACAGTGCATTTGCGTACCTTTAGCAACTACCGTAATCAAAACTTCTAGAGAAATCGTTCCCGAAGTGCTTCTAGTGTAACATGGTCTCCGCTGCATTTTTTTTCAAATTCATGTTATATTCCTCGGCGATCGCAACCGTTCTATTTGTGACCATCCGTTACTTTCATTGTTGCCTCTCGTTAATCTCAGTCGTTATTCTTTTAGGGTCCCCCACAGGAACAACTGAGGTCAACTTATGCCAGATGTTTTATATCGTTGCAGTATCGCTGCTAGAAACAAACAATTAAGGTGCGCCTTGAAAGTATTCGCAATGGATTAGTGTTCCAAACTGATGCAGGATGCCTTGACGTTCATAATAGTGGTTGTTTCGAACATTTTTCTTGTGTGATTACTGATGTAGGCTGCATGACGTTCATAATAATGGTTGTTTCGAACATTTTTCTTACATAGTTACTCTTGCATACATATCAGGGGACAGAAAGGGTTTCTGTGGTGTGCCTGTGTATTGTTTAGAACACGAAGATTGCTTTGATACCATATCCTATTGTTTGATGAAGTTAATGAAGAACAAAAATAAATTCATCATCATGATACGTATATCATAAGTGAAGGTCATCATTACTGAGTAATTAGAAGACCTAGTATGATCCATGGAAACAGTAGTCATCAGTTGTCTGTTTATTTGACCATGAAGACAACGCATGCTGTCAATGTACTGCAACATCGAATTTTAATTGTTGACGCATGGACCGTTTTGAACTGATTAGAATTGGTCTACGGGGATGCAAACGCAAAGTGGGATGCATACTTATTGTCTTCATGTTGACATGTGTGTCAAACGAAAGTTTTCAAAAGATGGATATATATCCAATTCTTCATTGTGCCCGGCGTCAGGCGCTATTTTTGTTTAGGCTTTTAGTCTGAACCTTGGCCTAGGGGAAGCGTTTAGCCTCTCAAGTAAAGCCGAGATTGAACATGCACTTAAGTGTACAAAATAACGATTGTAGAATGGTATGGGATGGAGGTATCAGGGCGACAATGAAAGCGCGCTACAGAAGTACCGAGGAATTCACCCAGTGCTGACTCCGAAGCTTAAAAACGCAGACAACGGGTGCTGAGGTTTTGTTTGAAATCTAAAGACACCATTAATCCTATACTCCATTCTGTCTAATGAAGAACGCGATAAATGAGTTAAGGTCAAATCCATTCTTAAGACGGTGGGAACCTAATAGCCTATGAAAACGGTACGGAGGTCGTCTGCTTATTCGACCATGAAGGCAATATGCTATACAATATCATCAGAGCAACGCTTTTATGAGTTGATGCAATGGGTTCGCGCAACAAACCAAGTCTAGTGCACGCTGAAGTGAAAGCGATACCGAACGCTGCGTCCCAGAGTCGATTTATCTAGGTGAGGATACGGTAATCGTCAGAAGTACGCAAATACACTGTGAGCGAAGGTGCTTTTACGTAATACCGTGTTTTGACTGTTTCTTCCTTTCTTTGTTCTTTTTGCCTGCTCTTACCACACGCATCTTAGCATGTCTACAGTTACACGATGTATTAGCTTAAATACCTCAAATATTGATGTCGTTATTATTTTGGCAAGACGACGTGAATTTTAGAACGGATGCAAAGGTAACGTTTGATTGGTACGCAGAACTGTGCCGTGAGCAACCTGGTACGATTACTGGAGTAAAGCTGCTGTCTGGTCACATCCAGTCTGACGACAAGGAAGCATTACAGGCCCAGGTTTGAGCTAATGAAATTTACCAGCGAAAGATTGAGAAGATTCCGGGCTGAGCAGGTTTATGGTAGAGGTTATGGTGTTTGGACCATCAATCTCGAAGTAATGATCGGCTCGGTAGGCCGGACGGGGTTTACTCACAGGTCATTTTTAGAAGGCATTCACTATATTGTACACAAGACATACAAGCCATTCAGTTGCAATGCAATAATCTTTTAACTAAGGATGACTAGAATAATTTTATCTCAGAATGGTGATAACCGAGTGAGCAACCATTGTATTGGCTTATGCACATCCATACGCAATTTTTTTTCAAAGAAATCATGTATAGCGGCATCTAACTGAATCGTCTTCCTCAAACAGTTCTGTGATGCTGACTTTCATTTGAATTTGATAAGTTCTCCATTCTTTCGGCCTGGTAACATGAAAATCGCTTTTTTTGACACGCGAAATGGTCTCCAACGTCAAAGGGAATGACCTGCGATGGGCTCCTTCATTAGCCAAGGGGACTAGGCAGTCATATCACAAATTCAAGACAGTTGAATATTTCTGTATCTATTGTTATTCCAAATGGTTAATATAGTTGACGAAATACTAGGTGTCCCAAATTTCGCAAATCTTCATTGAATCTGCAGATCAACATCGATCCTGTAGGGGTCCTCGGTGGTGGTGGTGGTGAGTTGCTTTCATCAGCTCAATTCTGCATAGTTATTGATCCCGTTCGATCCGATTATTGCCCTCACATCTCTCCATTTTGATGGTGACCATATTTACTTATCCATAATGATAATCGAATGCCGATATACCTACTCAACTATAGCCTCATCATTCATCAGTAATTGAGAGGGCGGGGAGGGGGGGGGGGGGGAAGGAGAAGAGGTCGTATTTCTAGAAGTTTACTTCAAAGCATGACCCCAGTTCGAGCCAAGAATCGATTGTGATGCTCTCTTAATTACTTATCCACAGCTGATATTTCCAGGCACGATTACTTATGACGGCGTGGCTCCAATTCGCCGTAGTATCAATCCCATCCCCATCATTCTCAGAATACGACTCTTACGAGAAACGCTTAGACGGGAGCTTCTCGATCAGTCTTCCTTTGATGAATAAAAAATAATACAATCCTTTCGCTCTTAGGCTCCGTCCGAGTGCTGGATCCCTCAACGATTCTCTCTCTGTTCATGGATACTTACCTTTACCTCACATCCCTGTTATTCAACACTTTCCGCTTTGATTAGTGCATTTGTGGAAAATTATAAAGTAGGCCGAGAAAAGCTGAGATTTAAAAAGGACTCGAAAAATGAAGGAAAGATTATCAAATCATGAAGTGATACCATACATCAGCTGACTCTTACTTCTGCGATGGTTCCTCTAAATACGATATATCCGCCATTTCCGTCAGTATTCGTTCTGTGAAAAAGGTCAGACATGGATCGAGGTATAGGTGTTGTGCTTTGAAATTTTACGCGAGGTGTCCCGACGACCACGCATTTTTGAGAAGATTGCAGGACGGTGATACGATCTCCAAACGCCTTGGATGCGTATTTTCAAAAAAAAAAAACATTACACCAGCCTGTGACCCGAACATTGTAGCATTTCTGAAACTCTTCCACTTTAGGAGCGTGCCTATGGAGATATTGTCTACAACTTTCGTTATCTTTCGGATCGGGAACGGAAAAGCCTGTTTCCAAACCCATCCAGGTTGGTACCGTTGTGAACTAATCGTCCTTAAAGGTTCGTGCACGGAAAGTTGAGTTTCTCTGTTACCCATATATTGTATTTATGTTGTACTTGCCTAATGAGGGCCGCATGCAAAGTTTTACGTGAAAAAGTGGGAATCCAGCCAAGATGCAGCTCCTTAAAGTAGCTGCCAAGGGGGTAGGGTCTTGGAGTGATCGCCCGCCCCTTCGTCCGCTGCGATCCGGGACGGAGGGCAGGACTGCTCATGTGAATTTCTTTTTCTACTATGCGTCTCCGATTGCGGAAGACGGCGGGGCGGGCCTTTACTCTAGAGCTCCTCCCCTTCGGCCGCCACTTTGAGAAGCGGTATCTTTGCCGGATTTTTACTTTTTTCGCGGGAAAATATGCATGCGGCCCTTTTTCAGCAAATACAACGTAAACACAAGGGTAGCAGAGAAACTCATTTTCCGTGCACAATTCCTTCACCCTGAAATTTTAGGATCCATAGATGAATGAGTCTCCATCGCCGTTGATCGGTAGACTAGTGATATCCGTATGAAACCCTATCTAATAAGACTTGATGAATGAATTGTGAGAAATTGGTTTCAGAATCCTCACTGTTTCTTAGGCTGACACATTCACGGAGTCTTCTGTACTCATTAGGGTAAATGTAGAAGAGACACATACGGTGTTGCGGAAACTCAAGACGACGAATCACGCCGCGAGACGTCGCATTGACCCCATCTGTACCTCACCCGTATTAAATATCTAACTCGAGTCGTTAATCGTGAACCTTCCAGGTATGCCATTCACTTCTCGTCTTACGCTGCCGAAGGTAATCAATACGTACCGTTTCTGAAGAAGCAATTGTTGAACAATGGCGTAGTCTTCGTCAAAAGGGCTATCAGAAACATCGATGAGGTGATATTGTTTCCAAGCTCTCAAAAATTATTTACTTTTTGTTTATGTTTTATGTAAGACGCCAGAATGGATGTCCCAAACGATATTCATAAGCTATGGTGTTAGTATTCAAAATAAACATTTGAGGAGCACCTGAAGAATGGACTTCTAATAAATTTAGGTTAACCCACCTATTTCCCAAGCTTTATGGACCAAAACCCCTTTTATGAGGTCCATAAAACTCGAGAAATAGGTGTCTCTAGCGGGGAAAAACAGCCAAGGAACCAAAAATTCCATTGAGATTCTTTCAGCTGGCCGATGAAGGTTTCGAAGTGGTTGTCAACTCCGCTGGATTGAATGCAGGAAAGTTAGCTGAGGACGACGATGGGGTGTATCCGATACGAGGCGTTGCTTTCGAGGTATATGCAAAGTAAAGTACGTGCACAATAGGTGACGGTGAAGCTGCGATTGCGAGATGGTCTTGACAGGTATAACTACCGTATCCATGCCGTGGGTATGTGGCGAGCTCTCTAGCAGCTTCGCAATCGATCGCTTAATTGTCACCTCTCTCGATCTAATATTACGATTAAGATTATTTGTGCGCAGTTTGAGGTTAGTAGCACTGAAATAGCCTGAACGGTCAGGGTATAAGTCATTTCTCAGAAATTAATTACGATCGATGGATGTGAGATACGTTGCGGTCTCGTCGTTTCTGGATTCATCAGCATCAGACCATTTTCAGGTTGAAGCTCCTTGGCATAAGCAGTTCAACTACCGTGATTTTTCAACTTTTACTATTCCAAAGTGAGTCTGTGTGACGAAACATATCTTCGCGCATTCAGAGGCATCAGAAAAAATGATTCGGAGATCTTGAAGTGAGGAAAATACATAACATGTTCCATGGAAAGGATTGCGTGGGGCTCAAATGACCAGATTGTGGGCAGCTCACATAAGCAAACAAATTTCAAACCTCCCGAAGGGGAAATTCGGATGGATCGTAAATGCAGTGAATATGGTTGTGGTGCCTAGTACTACGTTGATGAAGAAAAAACGGAGGGATATGGCCAAAAACCCGAAATAGAGCCCCCTTCCCATCACCTATTATCGACAAGGACGACATTTCCGTCAAAAGGTGGGTAGTCCGGACGAGTTTTCCATTGGCATGTTGCCAAGTCGTAAACACGAAGGGATGTTCGGAAATACGAACGCATCAATTTGCAGGAGTGAGCTTCTAGCTAGAGCTGAGAAAGCGCATCGCGATATTTTCAACCCTGTAGCATTTCCTTGACCACTCCCACCGTAGCCAGTCAGGAATCACGTCGTCTGTAGGCGGGCTCTGTCATCCAGAGGCGCCAGCTGTTCACCGTTACGCCGTTTCTACAGCTCAAGGGCACCCTTTTCGAAGGGGATTTCGCCATAAATAGGCTTCTTAGGCTCCTAGTTTCTATGTGACTGACTTCTTTCAAGACTTCCTCAATAACCATTCACCCCTAATGATGTCTTTAACATGGGCCCACAGTAGCGCGTTTAGTGCAGGGGGCCGAGAAGCCATGGGGTGGAGCGGCAGCTGAGAGTCGGTTTGACCATTATATCACCCATTCAAGCGATGTAGAGGGTGTGAGATATCCCGACGAGAACCAATGAAAGAAAAATGAGTCTTATTGGCCTTTTCCTCCGTTCCTCTTCTTCTCGTTATTAGCACCTCTATTTTCATATTTAGAAATCGACCAAGTTAGCCCTTCTAGTACTCTGAGAAGCGTCCATTACCATGGGCTGATATCGTGTAGAGGTGATGTCCCATCGATTTGTTCTCTTGAAAAAGGCTGCTAACCGCCTCCTCCATAAAAGACGCGTGGTCCTTGAACGAGAAAAAGTTAGATATTTCGAAAGTTCGTGGTCGGTTGCGAAAGCTCCTGCACCACTTATTCGCATTTTTTGCTTTTACCTTCGACCCGTTCAACCTAGTAGTGAACTACTTATCAAAATTCGACATTTTATAGGTCATTGAATTCGTCGCATCGAGACGAATCTAAAGCTTCTAATCTTTTCCTATTTTATCCGTTTTTAACGAAGTTATGACGGTGCGACGATTTGTGCCGTTTAATCCGTCGCCCACCGTCGATTTTTCAAAAAATGTGAGCGGTATTGTATAATCTCCTGATCCCGCGGCTTCGCTTCGACTTTGCAAATTAAACTGTATTAAATTCCCTCTCATGAGCTGAATAGATCTTTTTTCTCTTTTCGAGGATTCGTGGATGAAGCTTGACCATGTACTGACATCAGTGGAAGCGACATAGTCCCACTACGAAAAATTTTCAGGAAATACCCTTGTATTATATGAGCACCATGTTTATAACACTACTTTTTTTTAGAAATAATTGTGTTGTTGTCGGTTCAGTGAAGCAGGTGAATCGTAGCGATACCGAGGTGACTGATGAAGATCGGCGTGATATATGGGAACGTTACGTAAAATTGCAGCCAGCCATGGAAGTACGGTAATATTTTCCATTTGTAGGAAACTCAATGTTTCAGAGCTGCTTAGTAGGCGGTGCAGATTCCTCTCTATAGTAATCACGTACGTAGTGTAGGGCGCAGCTCACTTTATGTCTTGTCAGGGGTGTGACTTGACCGCCACCAGACGAGCTCCCAGCAACCATAGAGGTCAGGCCCACCTCTTATTGTGGTTTGAGCACGTATCATAGTTCTGGAAATATTTTCCCGTGCAAGGGTCCAGATTATGTGAATATATAAGAGTAAAATAAAGTGAAACCGAAAGGAGACGTGTACTTTGTTATTTTGCACCTGGCAGTACCTCTGCACAGTATTATAAGTACTAGTTAGCGCACATTAGTGCACGCCTATTATCATGGGCGTCAGTGGGTCGATCGGAATTGCTTTTGTCTATAAATTTACTCAGCACCCATTACCACATCACGTCCCGACCATTATGGGCAGTTTTTCTCTAATTTTAATGTGTTTGAGGTAACTTCGAGATTGGTGATTTCTGCTGGTTTTTTCCTGGTCTCAAGGCTACATTGGAACCGAGTTATGAATTTTTGTTGTACGGACCCCCACCCAAGGTGCGCCCTGCCCACTGTGTCCAGATTCCTTCGTGACCTTCAGAAACTCATCGCTGACCTGAATCCATTTTCCCCCACGTTTGGGCCATATCAGAACCCAATTAACAATTTTCGGTCCGAAAGCGAAATATTCCAGTGTACGCTCCGCCCTTGGGGGCGAAGCTTAAGTTGGTCCATGTGTGGTTTTTACTTGTTCCATGCCCACCCATCCCAAACTTGTCCCCATCTCCACAGGTTCATGCAATGCCTAATTTCGTGACAGACAGACGGACGAACGGACTGACGTTCAGACAGACGAAGCGTTTCATATATAGTGGGGATTACACCTGTTACGTTGTCTCCTGCCAATTGTGGGGTATGTTATAAAGGTGCAAGTGTGTTCGCATAAGATTATGACTCAGATTCATCGTTCTCCACAGAACTGTCCCGTAAAATAATATTACTTATTACCTGTATTTGAAATGGCCTGTTTTGAAAGTTTATTAAATTTCCTTATCAATTTGTAGGGAGCAAAAGTTATCAGTGAGTGGTGTGGTTTGCGACCAGCGAGGGCTTCGATACGAGTGGAAAGCCAGGACAGACTGACGAGAACTGGAAGGAAATACACGGTGACGACGCTTCTAAAAAACCTGTGGGCTGCGCTCATACTTGGCGATGCGCGTGATAGTGTCGGCCATACCCAGTAAAACCGACCGACACACAGTACCCCTAAATGTGTTGGCCGTGGGACAAAGCGTTGCGGTGATTGCGTCGCTGAGTATGAGTGCAACTTATGACAGCTCAATAGAGTTCATCATATCGAAGAGAGATGATTCCTTTGGTACATATGAATATCCTTTTTTATAGTTGGTTCATAACTATGGACATGGTGGTCATGGCTTCTGCTTCGGCTGGGGAACTGCTGTTCGAGCTGCAGCGCTCGTCGATCGAGCAATCAAAGATAAAGCCAAACTGTAGCATTACCAAGCCATTAATGATTTCTTCTATACCATTGATGGATAATCAGTGCTACAGAGGTGACCAGGGTTCGTAGGAAATACTCATGCGCAATAGAATTTTAAAAACTGATGTATGCTCTTTCATCTATAATAAAACTGAATTTTTCCTGATTTTGTGCACAAGATATGAATGTTACATATTGTTAGAAATACAACTATTAGTGATTTGGTGAATACGTGAATATTATTTGTTATATAATGTGAAGTCGTACAGAAAGTTCTGGAATCAAAGGCAAGCATGTTAAAAGCACCTCTATGTAGGGTCAATGAAGGGAATCAAAACTAGGGGGAGATATTTCCTGTAGATGATTGGCGATTTAAATACATGATATGTAACGGATCGCGTGCGTAGGTGCATCTTGGGCTTTTTTTCGAAGTGTGGGAGTTATGTGTTATGAGGTTAGATAGAAATTTTTACGACATTTTTTTGAAACAGTCTGATGTGATCGCTGACCCTACTGAACGATGATGTTGCCAGTGTTTCACTTTCATCGTTGATCCTTCGATTCGATTCTGCACATTACGAGAGTTGAAGTGGCGTTTAGTAGTTCTTCGGCTCGAAGATACTGTGGTGACGAGTGGTGCCAAACGCCACTTCAGCTCTCGTAATGTGCAGAATCATATCCCCGACAACTTACTGTATAGACCTGATCACATTCAAACTCCACTACAATTCCGAATACCGGAGTGGTGGCGGATCTTTAAAATGACTATAAGCGTTTAATGGTTATCCTTATTAGTGTATTTCAGTCCAAATGGTGTAAAAGAGAGAAGCTAAAGGGCTGGAACTGTTGTAAGTCGTGGAGTGGTGGAAGGCTTCGTCATACGTGTGCAGCTTTATTTGATTCACATTATAGCAGGTATCATCATTTATTTCCTTCCTCTTCCTTTCCCACAGCCGAAACACACGCAAATCTTTTGGCCGCCACGATGTTGGCACTGACCAGTAAGACACTTCTGAAACTGTGATATTTCACTATATAATAACTTGTGGTGTTTAAAAATCAGACCTAGCATCACCAATCTGATCCTTTCAACGTCCAGCCTCTAAAAGCCTAAAAGTCTACAATATGATCCCTCGCTAATGATCATAGAAACTGTTTTCACAGATGGGAAGACCGAAAGGGCAACACAAACATCGAATTGACCCCCTTTTCTGCCAACAAAGTAGACACTTCGTGAGAGATTCCTTGCCGCAAGCTTGAACTCACACAGACCGTCATCATCTATCTAAATTGAAAACTGAACATCTCTTTTTCTTGTTGACCTTGAGCGTGTTGATCGTGCGTCTGATCAGTCTGGGTTGAAGATTGCTGCTTTCCGTAGGTAATCTAATACATATTCATAACACAACACTCGATAACTCAATAAATAACTGTGTAAATAATATTCAGTAGATTTTATAGTGACGAGTTTCTAGCGGAGAAAATCTTCATTCTCGCTTCTTGTTTTTTTTTGTCTTGAAACATCTCGAAATAATGGATTCAGGAATTCTTGCATACCTGTGCTGGCAAGATGCCATGTAAGCCGCCATTGCGTAAGGTAACAGTGCTTTTATATCCATTGCGATGCAAGTCACACTCATCGCAACGTTTACTAAGGCGACGGCTACGAGAAGAGGCACAGCAGAAGGATATTCATTTTTTAGAGTTCTAAAATTATCATTCGACTATGAATGTTGTGAAGAGTACAAGGACATAACCGTAGCTTTTTCAGCTAACAATGAGGTACTGCTAATTAATCCCCGTGGACACGACACACATTCCAGCCCTCTGTGGACACGTGGAAATGTAGGCACTTCTCGACCTCCTAGAGGGATTCAGCGCCAGTAGCGACCAGATTTGATGCTGAGTTCTTTAGAGACACACCTCGCAAAAATTGTGAGAGCTGTCGCGCGTGTTACAGGATGTCGTGGCCCTGGTTCACTCACAAGTGGAGAAAAATGAATCAAAACCTTTCACAACTACCAAAAGCTAGAGCTTCCTGCTCTCAGTCCTTGTACGAGTATTGGAGATTAGAAATGAATTTTGCTTGATGAAATCTCTCAAAGTGCTACGAAATCACCTGTTCTCCCCTGTTGCGGCTGCCTTCACTATTGAAATCGCTGCCTTATCTTGTCTCATCGCAAGTTTCTCTTAACGTAAGAGCCACGTTGAAAATTTGTTCGTCTAAGGCTAGGTGTGATTCGGCTTGATGGGCTCAAGTCGGCTCAGGTCAACTAGGCCGTGCGCGGCGAGGGTGAGCCGTGGCGTTGCGAAAAGGGTGCGATCTTCACAACCATCCAAGGGTCTACCTGCCCTGAGAAGGCAAGCGACCACTTTGATTATCGTGTGATGTGCCTTTAAGCTGAGGAATTCCGATCGTCAGTCCATGCTTTGTAGCAGCTTTAAACCACTGCGCTTTTTCCAGCTGGCTCCAAGGGCAGCAATTAGCTTACTTTGTCGTCCACAGGGCCATACAGACTTGCCCACGAATGGAGAGGGCGACCTTATTGTTGTGAAGGTGAAGTGTACTCCTTAATTAACGAAAGAGGTAAAGCTTTAGAGCAGTTACTGGAATGAAAACAGTAGAGCCAGCTTTGTGGTGGAACTATTGTGGGGAACATCCTAAAGACTGACCCTTCACTTTATGAAGGTCACAGAGCTTTTGCTGCTCGGACAACCTGTTAAGATCCAGAGTACCATTTTTCATGTCTCAAACCAGCCTCCGGAGTGGTTTCAATGGTAAGGGCACGTTCTGATTTCTGAAAGTAAAGGGCGTTGGGAACCCGGAGAAAACGGAATATTTACGGGCACCACTCGGTATGAATTCCTGCAACTCCCCAGTGACAGGCCTTCAGCAAGATGATGAACGAGAGCGATGACACCTAGTTTTTGCCGAGTTGGGCTATTCACCGTGTTGACTCGGCAGAAGCCACCAACTGCTTAAGCAGAAGGCTGTTGCGTAGTTTAGGGGGCAGTGAGGTGTGCGCTGAAACTTCTGGGTGAGAACACTATGTCAAAATCTGCTAGAGCTTGCCTAATATATTGCTGAAAGTGACTCTCTTCCGTCCCCCTCGCCCCCGTGTTTATTACATATAAATTAAAACAAAATGTTGCAGAAAACGAAACGGCCATCTAGTTCCAAAAGTTGAGTATATGCTCACTCAAATTATGGAGTTTGGGGAAGAATTATGAATTTGGTGTAGTTGACCTCTGATTCTCGCACCTATTTAACTACTTCTTCGCACACGGGGTGCGAAGCAAGTGCGAAGTAGGCCTTTCGTGTCCAGTAGGCCAATGTGTACAAACCCGTACATACTATTACAGGCGTGAGCAGGATAACGACAGCGGGATGTCTGCCATATGAAATGAGACCTGCAGTGTACATTATAGTTTTCCACTCAAAAAACAATTAAGTGACATAGTAAATAAGAGTGTGCCCATCTCTGGGTGAGTATAATTTCCAGGATGAACGAGCTGCCCATACGAGCTTTTCCACACTTGTTGTTTGCCCTTTCAGGACAGCTACCCACACATTCCCGTCTAAACGTTTAACGCATCGTTAACGTTGATATACGCTGGGAAATATCCTGTCTTCTCCACTGGAGTGAGGAGTGTGGTTTGTAAGTGGGCTGGGTCTCATACAAGTACTGGAGTGAATTGGACGTTTGATATTTCCACTAGCAACAAAGATGCAGATAGGTAGCGTGAAAGGGATGCAGCTAATTCACAAGCGGTAGTATTAATCATCGCTCTCGTTGTCTTTGACAGTCTCGTATGGATTACCCATACCATGTCGTATGGCCATTTCTTCAATAATTGTATTATTTATTTTAGATTTTTGATAGCTGCTGATTATCGCCACAGCGCGCGATGCGAAAGTTACTACGAGGGTGCTGAGTTACAGGATGAAGATTCGGTGTCGGACGTCGTGTGGGTGAAGATGTTCCGCGTTGAAATATGCCTCTGTCGCGAAAACAGCGGCGTGCCGCCGCATTTTCTGATTGGAAAGAGATTTGATGTTTGTATTGTCGTAGGTTCAGTGCAGTACTCATAGGGGGTCATGTGTAATCTACAAACCTTCATATTTTCAGAGGAAGAATCTCACGTTCTGGAAAATCTCCTGCACGATAGTTGACTCTGCTTTACAAGTTGAAATTACCTGTAAGACTGAAAGGATGGTATTTCTATGAGGGTCGAGCATGTATTAAAACTTTCGAAAAATACGATCCCCTCCCGGTCGATTCTTCCTCTGTAAGCTTCCTATCGGCATAGTCAAGGTCTTTCCGAAAACCGTTTATCGATAATCACAGCATTGCCACAGACTACAAATCATGATAATCGATTGTCGACTTTCCTTGAAGATCACCTCATCGGTCCAAAAGCCTCCTAGGAACAGATCCCTGTCGAGAATCCCTCAGACTTTTCTAGTAATACGAACCATTTCTTGAGAATTCCTTGATCCACTCTGCTTAATCCTGATACACGCCATATTTTTTCATATTCATTATGACGATATCAAAGTTGTGATGCCTTTAGCGTTTAATTCATCTAGTCGGGGTATACCGGGAGTCAAGGATTCCTCGATAGAGGGTCGTATTGGGCCGCACAGAAGGGGGGGGGGACGTACTTCTACCAGAATGTGAATTTTCAATAGGCAGATGAGGTGCAAATGGTATTTCTTAGCCAATCCGCGAGAGATGTGAAATATCGTTTTGGTTTATGTAAGAACACATAGCAATGAAACACACTGCAGCTATACAATCCGGCAACAGTTACTGGGGAGGGGTCGTATTTGGTCCCCGTAGAAGAGCGGGGGGTCGTACTGGAGCGGCTGTTTTCCTCGACACTTGGAAGTTCCGTGCCTGTAATGGGCCATACCGTCTATTTTCACTGTGTATCGGAGAAGCATCCGCTGACGCCTAAAGAATGGGGGGCATCATTAATCTTGGAGTCAGACCCTGGATTATGCAGCCCTGGACTGAGCTCTGATCTGGGGAGAGTCGTATTTTTCGCTGTGTACTGAGGCTATCCATACATTAAGATTGAGTGCGTCGCTTTCTGCCGAAGATAATACTTATTTAGTTTTAGGAAAAATTTTTCTACATTTTGTATTTTTTTGCTTTAGTAGTCAACTACAAAACTCGACGACGACAATAACTTTAATTACTGGGGAGCAATTTGTTGTATACATGTACGTATATCTGTTTATATTCAAATTGTATAATCTCTTCAGTTTGGGGCAGAAAAAATGTTTCGTTTTCGAGGAGAGAAGAGGAAGTTCCATTATAACTCACATCAGCTTATCGTGGTGTCAACTGGTACGGTCACCTCGTTCAAGTTGAAGCTCAGGCGGTACTCATGAAGAAGGACCAACTCCTGTCCATTACAAAAATACTTTTTAGGGCAAAGGCGTAGAGGTTTCAATCGAAATCAGTTGTTCAACTGTAAAGAAAGCCTTGATTATGTCCCCCATTCACGGAAGTTTCTAGAAGTTTTCAGAAGCACGTCACAGATGTTTTCCTACATCTAGACCATTTCTTAAACCATTTCTCGGGTACGCGGATAACTTTCTCTAGATGTTCCTTGTTCCTTGTCCGTACATGGGCATGTTCAATGTTGCTGCAGATGATTTATTACCATAAACGAATCATAAACGTTTTTTTATTTTCTTCTCCCTCTACTTTCTCCTACAGCGAGAACATACACATGTCTTCCGGCCACCACGGTTCTGACAGTAACCAGTGCCACAATTCTGAAATTATAACTATTGTTAATAGCAGCCATTAGAAACCAGCATTCTTCTTCAATTTTAAAACGACGGCAACTGCATTGTCCTTCAGACGTCAACATGCTGCAGTTTCATCAAGGTCAAGCACTGCGTCAGGAAATTTCCTGCGCAGTCCGAAACTTTTTCTTTCTCTGATGACTCCTTTCACTAATAGGCGGAGAAGTGGCCCCCAGCAAAGGGAAGGGTTGTGGTATGATTTTTATCATGCCACTGAAAACCAAAAGAAAAACAATACAAACTCCAAAAACGTCCCTGTTGAGAATTCCTCGACGGAAACTTCATTCCATACAGAGCCCCTTTATCGAAGTATATAACCTCAATAAAAAATCCTCACTCTTACCATCTTTTAACTCCGAGTTTCTCCATTTTTTCTCACTTTTCTGTATCTGTTGTGCCATAATTAGTAGCTAACATGACATCGTTAATTTTTGCAAGGCAACAATGATCTCCTTGTTCGATACTGAGCACTCTGCCTTTATCTTGAGGGTGGATCATAGGTGAAGGGTTACCTGCCATTTGCAAGATGCAATGCATGAAGCTGTTGCAGCTTTTGCCAAAATTGGTCCAGCATCCATTCTTGCGCAAGTAGTAAAATAACCTTTACTTCTAACGACGTCGAAAGTGAAGGTTACGAAAAGGAGCAGCAGAAGGCGATTCATTTTTTAGAACTCTAAAATATCTCATTTCATTGTGAAATCTGGGCAGAGGGAAACTGCTTGAAAGCGCTACTTCCTTAAGGTTTCCTGGCCATACGACATTACCAGAGGGTACGCTAAAGTAACGAATTTCAACAATTGGCTGGTAACGTAAGAGCTCAGTTAAACTGTAGTTTGGCGGACAGAGGGACATTTGCTAAAAACGACACTTCCAGCAGGACATTGAAAGAAGAGGTTACATTAGCGAGCTTGAACCATGGTCAATGAAGTGATCGATTTTGGAATCCGATCTTTTTATGCACACGACACACTGCCATCTTTCACACCGTCTCCAACTGCTATTACCTCGTCCCATAATAAGATTTCCGAATCAAAGCTCATTTTGGAAAATAAAGAGCATGTATGTGTGTAAGGTTCAAAGAGAGATGTAAGTGATACCGTTCAGCCAACGAAGCTTTTATGATGCAAATTTCTCAGGACAGCTTTTCATCGCTTCATGGGATTTCAATTCAGGTATGGCATTATCATTATCAAAATTCCAATAACCGATCGCGTTCCTGACCCTAATGTGAATGTGCCTCAAACAAAACGTAATGGACCTAACGATACTGTGACCCTGCATTATCGCAGTATTACAATGCAGAGGTTTTTGGAGACTTTCTTGGAAAATATTTCAGGCAAGGGAGATAAGGAATGTGTAACCTTCAAATAGAAGTGTGAGTGATACGCTACAATACACCTGCCCAACAGACCTTTTATAGCCAGCGAACCTTTTCATTATCGAACAGTATTTCATCATGTTCATGAAACATCACCCCAGTAGGGCCATACGTCGATTTCTGAACAACTGATCGACAAGCAAATGAAACTGATTTGAATGCTGCACAATTGATTCGTGAAGTCTTCGTGTGGGTGTAACCATCACTGTTCACTTGTGGTTTCGTGATTTTGATAAAAACTACATTTTGATCGGATAACGATAACAGTGAGAGGAAGCGGAGAATTCGAATAACCGAAGTGCACTTGAATCCAATTTGAATGCTATGCAATTGGATCCCGAGGTGCTCATGTGGGTGAGCAATCGATCATTGTTCACTTGCAGCTTTGAGAATTCCGCATGGCGATCGTCATGGTGACTACTTCGCCTCCCTCGGACAAGGACTGAAAATAACGTTTCAACACATAAGTGGTTCCAGCAAAATCGGTGGTTCCAGTCTGTACGAAAAAATGGTAAACTTATTCAAGATGTTATTCTAACACGCACTGAACAATCGTCAACTCTGGATAGAAGAACTCCAAACTACCGCGGAAGAATCGGAAACAATGGAGAGCTGTCGACCAGCAACGTATTAGTCGGAAAATAACTACATACCTCCACTACGACCGAAAGATTTCCTGAGACCATGGAGAGTTCTGCCTCCATCCAGATTGAATAAAAGCGAAAAGAACAGCTAGTAGAAGAATGGAATAACATGAATATTGTGCTCAATAGATACGGAACCTCTGTTCATCAGGATACCTTACAAGTCTCCGAGCGCAATTACCAAGGAATCACTCCACACCACGTTGCACCAGTCCGTCGACACCAAGAAAAACGATATCGTTCTCATCCAGGATAAGAATTTCGAAAGAGGGCAGTAGAAAATTGGTCCATTCCTACGAATGTGTACACACCCTGGTAAATACATGTAGGTGCACTAGGTATTCGCAAGAGGGAACTGACCACACAGATTTAACCATGTGCTCGTTTTTAGCAACCGAACTAGCGGTGGGGTTGTTATTCCTTCTAATATGACGGAGGGGCGATGCTGCGGAAGTACAAGCCGAAGAAGCTTTTTCATAAACCAGAGATAATTATCTGATTGTCGTGCATCTGAAGAAGCGTTCATACCCAGTCAGCAACTCAGGTTGCACTATCTGACTATGAAGACGACCTGTTCTCATGTGGCTTACTCGCTAAAATATTCTGGTTTTTAAAAAATAATGGAATACAAGAAGAGTGGTAATATACGGCGTCACTCCCACTCCCATATACCTGGATGGAATCCAGCCCAAACCAAGCGAGACCTTGATTTCTCCATAATCAAGCTGAGACGCCTTATGTTTTCGATAGATTCTTCATGTACTTGTGAAGGTTGCCTCATCGATGACGCACGCCCATGTTTCATTTTGATCAGTTGATTCTTTGATTTAAAGCAGAGGCAATGCGGTGACAAGTAGCTCCACTAACTCTCACGTTATGCAGGCATCAAAACCCGATAAGCCATTGTATAGTAAATTCCATTCGGCTGCCACTTCCATTCCGAACGAAGGAAAGTGAGGCGCATCTCAGAAAGAAAACTAGTAAACGTTAATCTTTCTTGCCTATGTGTATTTCGGTCCTGAAGAGGTGGGAAAGAGAGAAGCTTAAATGATGGAACCGTAGAAGTTCCTGCACCGGTGGAAATCTTCGTCATGCATGTCTAGTCTTACTTAAATCACATTATAGCAAGTAGATCATCAGTTATTTCCTTCCTCATCCTCATTTGCAGCGAGAACATATGTACGCATGTCTTTGGGCCACATCTATTGGACAATAACCAACTGCACATCTCTGAAACTATCATATTACATTATACAATAACGCACGTTGTTTGTGCCCCAAATCTGTCACCATTTATCTGGCACAACCACGGTAAGCTGATTTTTTAAAATTCTTTTAAGTTTTGGTGAACATGCTGTTGGACAAGGCCTAATTATCGTATCTCAAAATTTTCCAAATTGTGCGACCTTCCATAAAAGTGCAGAAGTTTGCAATAAAATCCCGTACTAGTTCATCAGAGAAGCTGTATTCGCAGATGTGGAAACCTCGACGCGAGCGTGATCTTACGTAGAATAACCTCATCTATGAGCAACGCCTTTTCCTGTCAGTCTCACTCCTTTTAACCCTGCGTTTCGCTTGTTTTGGTTGAAGTTTTCTGGTTTTACTAAATAATCTAGAATAAAAACTGTAATACATAGATCTTGTAGACAGCTGGGAGCGTGAAACATTTTTCTCCTTCTGCGGTTCTGATCGTGAAGATCCCTAATCATCTTGAAATAGAGCTGTGATGGTAGACCTATTTGGACCTTACATGATCCAGTGCAAGCGGCCCATGCGAGAACCGGACTGCTAACCACTTGGTCGCAGGTCACGCTCATTGCAATGTCTACGAGGACGATGGCCGCAAAGCAAAAGCACAGCAGGAGGCGATTCATTTCTTGAAACCCTAAACTTGTCTCATCTGAAATAGCGTAAACGTTTGGCTGAGGACATCCCCTTAGAAGTACTTATTTCGGCTGACAATGAAGTGACATTAATTTTCTGCAACGCCTTCCTCAACTGTTAATACTACACTTCCTGTTATGGGATTTAGGAATCAAAGGCTTATTTTGGGAACCCTTATGCAAAAGAGATAGAGTACATTTGTGCCAGACCTAAAGGGAGATGGATGTGATGCATATGAAGCCAGCGAGCCTTTTACAGTGCGTATTCAAACCATATTCCATCATGTTCGCGGAAATTCACTCCAGGTGTGGCCATATGTCAGATTCTGAGAACCGATGAACACAACAATTGAATGTAGATTGAATGCAGCAGAAATGAATAGCACGTCTTCATGTGGGTGTAAAAACCACTGTTCACCTGTGGTTACGAGATTTCTGATCAAAATTGCCATCTATCCAAAGTACAACGCCCATGAATAAAAAAGTGGAAAATTCGAATAACTGATCGTACACTTGAATCTATTTCAGTGCTATGCAATAAAATGCCCAGGGTTTCTGTGGGCGTATAAAAATAAAATGCCGAGGGTTTCTGTGGGCGGGACCACTGTTCACTTGCGCTTTTGAGATTTCTGATGGAACAGGCAAATATGCTGACCTGGACATCACGGGCTGCGATTAAAGGAGAGGCTTTGGCGTGAAAATAAGCTGGAAACGAAGGCGATAACTCAGCTTATTTCCGAGGAGAATGGATGAGAATCTTTGAGGCAACAGTGAAGCCACTCGCTGACTCCTTACCTAGGGGCGTCATTGCTTTCAAGTGGGAAGCAGCGAAATGCTAGTTCCACTCCTTACTTTGCTGATCCAAAGAAAATGGCGCGAAAACCGTTCACTGCTTCTTTCAGCGGCCCTCTCATCCACTGCCGAGGATAAACATGTACGCAACTTTCAGTAAGAAGATTAGCATATCACTGAATATCTATATTGCATAGGGTTTCCAAAATAAGCCTTTGATTCCTAAATCCCATAATAGGAAGTGTGGTATTAACAGTTGAGGAAGGCGTTCCAGAAAATTAATGTCACTTCATTGTCAGCCGAAATAAGTACTTATAAGGGGATGTCCTCAGCCAAACGTTTACGTTATTTCAGATGAGACAAGTTTAGGGTTTCAAGAAATGAATCGCCTCCTGCTGTGCTTTTGCTTTGCGGCTACCGTCCTCGTAGACATTGCAATAAGCGTGACCTAAGACCAAGTGGATAGCCGTCCAATTCTCGCATGGGCTGCTTGCACTGGATCATGTAAGGTCCAGGTAGGTCTACCATCACAGCTCTATTTCAAGATGATTCGGGATCTTCACGATCAGAACCGCAGAAGGGGAAAGATGTTTTACGCTCCCAGCTGTCTACAAGATCTATGTATTACAGTATTAATTTTAGATTATTTAGTAAAACCAGAAAACTTCAACCAAAACAAGCGAAACGCAGGGTTAAAAGGAGTGAGACTAACAGGAAAAGGCGTTGCTCATAGATGAGGTTATTCTACGTAAGATCACGCTCGCGTCGAGGTTTCCACATCTGCGAATACAGCTACTCTGATGAATTAGTACGGGATCTTATTGCAAACTTCTGCACTTTCATGGAAGATCGCACAATTTGGAAAATTTTGAGATACGGGAGTTAGGCCTTGTCCAACAGCATGCTCTCCAAAACTTAAAAGAATTTTAAAAAATTAACTTACCGTGGTGCTAACCTTGCTAAGGTCCGTTCACTCTGGGTGCTTGAGGAAATTCATATTTGGTGGTGTTCTTAACCATTCCGTTTTCTCCGGGTTCCCAACGTCCTTCGTTTCCAAGAACTAGAACGTGCCATTATCAGTGAAACCCCCTCTGGAGTCGGGTTTGAGGTGTGAAATGACACTTCGGATCATGGCAGTGTTGTCCAAACAGCAAGAGCTTCGTGACTTACATAAAGCGAAGGTCAGTACTCAGGAAGCTTCTCTCGAGAAATTCACCACGGAAGCTGGCTCGGCTGTTTGAGGCGCACCCCGATACCGCAGGTGCTTTGAAGTCTAATTGTGCCGATTGAAGGCTCCACATTTCCAAGGCGGTGAAAGTGGTAAGCCTCAGATCTCTTCTGCTTCTAGAGGAATATTCTAAGGATATTCTGCCCTACCTTTATCTCTTTCATTATATTCTGTTTTGTACATTTGGCGGAAGAGAGCTGTTAGCAAAATTACCCTTTATTTGGCACCCCCTGTAATTTGCTGAAAGACCATAGTAGAGTGCTTTTTTTATTGCCCTGCATCTGAGGACGCATTTACACCCTGTCGGTCACTCAGTTTGCAGCGTTTCGGCTATGAAGAAGAAAATCTGATCCGATGTTTCCTTACTCGCCAAAAAGTTTACGTTGTCGAAGAACAATGGGTTCGAGCAGGCCTTGAATGATGATATATGACATCGGATCCCATTGTCATATAGCTGGACGAATCTGGCTCAAAGCAAGCGGAACTCCAGTTATCCAGCTACACGGTCTGGCTGGGACGCAAAGGACGCACTTCAAAATATTCTGAGACTATTTACTAGTTAAACTTGCCTCCTTGATCAGTAACCCCTACCAATGTTTCATTTTGAGCAGTTGATCCTTTGATTCAAGGCAAAGCTACTGTGGTGACAACAGCGCTGGTGACCCTCGCGTTACGCAGGAATCAAAACTAAGACGATCATCAATAAGTCACTGCATAGTGTAAATCTCATTTGAGTGGCACTCCGCTTCTGATTGAAGGCAAATGATGCGCATCTTAAAAAGAACCGATCACCGTCGAACGCTTATCCTTATAGGCGCATTCGAGTCCTAATGAGCTGTAAAGGAGAGCAGCTCAAAAGTGGAAGCGTTACAGCTCGTGGACAAAGTGGGAATCTTTGTCATACATGTTCAGCTTTATTCAGTTTACATTACAGCAGGTAAACCGCCATTTATTTCCTTCCCCTTGCTGTTTCACAGCGAGAACACAAGCATGTTGTAATAATGCCACCTCGTTTTTGACAATAACCGGTTGCACAGCTCTGAAGCTATTATATTACATTATACAATAACGCACAGTGTTTATGCACCAAATCCGTCGTCATTTTCTGATAAAACTACGGTAAGCCTATCGTACACTAAGTTTTAGCCAAAATGCCCCTGTTGGACCAGGCCTTATTATCCTATCACAAAATTTTCCAACTTTGGTACGTTCCTTCTCAAAGAGTAGAAGTCTAGATCCCGTACTAGTACATCAGCATAGCTGTTTTCACTGATGGAGACTACATAGCACTATAAACATCGAATCGACCTCTTTCCTCACCAACAAAGCTGACACTTTGCCAGAGAATACTTGGCGCAAGCCTTGACTTTACGCAGAAATTACGCCTTAGAATGTTCCTCTGAAAGCAGGAGAAAGCTGAGGCTCACCACTTCCACCTTCATGAAAATATGGAGCCTTTATTCAGCACAGCCGGGCTTCAGCACCTACGGGATCAGGGTGCGCCTCGAATAGCCGGGCCGGCTTCCGTGGTGAGTTTCTCGAGGGAAGCACCTGAGTACTCACCCTTCGTTTCATGGAAGTCACGGAGCTCTCGCTGTTCAAACAACGCTGCTATGATCCGAAGTGTCATTATTCACGCCTCAAACGCTCCTCCAGAGGGGATTCAATGGTAATGGCACGTTCTAGTTCTTGGAAACGAAAAACCTTGGGACCCAGGAGGAAACGGAATATTCAAAAATACCACCAACCAACACCGAATTCCCCCACGTACTCAGAGTGAACGGACCTCAGCAAGGTTGTGAGCGACGGTGTTGAAACCTCGGATTCCGCTGAGTTGAGGTGACTCATCATGATCACTCGGAAGAAGACCTCTATCCTGCTGGTGCAAAAGGCTGTTACGGAGTTCAGTGATAGTGTGAGACGTGTTATTGAATGCGGATGGAAATACCTTCTCAGAATCTACTTAAGCTCGACTAATATAGTGTTGATAGTAAAGAGAAAAATTACTCTTTTTGGCACCCCTTATAATCATTAAATGGTGAACAATCTGCGAATATGGGGACAAGCTTGGGATAGGTGCGTCACGAGGTAAAAAATAAGAGGCACACTTTGCCCAGGTTGGGCTCCGCCCACGGCCGGCGTAGAATGCACGGAATATTCAGTCTTTGGATTGAAAATTGTTGATTGGGTTCCACAATTATACAACAGTGGGAAGAAGGGTATCGTCAGCGATACTTTCTGACAGAAAAGGGACTCGTGCGCAATGGACGGAGCGAAGGGTATTCTGGACTCTGCAAGCCTTCTGGAGGAGGATCTATTGGAAGGAGTGAAGTAGTGACACAATATAGTTAGCAGTGAGTGAGGGTTTATATAGTTAACTCTCCTGATAAAATGAACAAAACACAATACAAATGGTATCATTTATTCTGCATAGGGGTTGTTGATGGAGGTCTCCCTGCAGAATGCTGGAAACTACCGGCGACTACTTGGTGATTAAATGGTGATACGATGATAGTGCAGATTCATGATACGGTGTCATGACAATCTTGTTGCGAAGTGACTCGTTCCTGTGTAGGGTGATTTCGGAGAATTTTGTGGATTTTCGGAGTCAAAGCAGAAGTTGAAGTATTCAAGCATTCTTCCATGATGAAGTGTAATTCAGAGGTGTGAACCATCGTAGATCCCTATTTGTTTGGAGTTGTTGACTCTTGATTTCGTCACATTTGGCACAGGACGTTTTTTTCTACTTAATATTGTGTTGCAGCTGTACGATGCTGTCCAGGAGGGGTACTGACGTTTCAGGTTGAGTAGGCGGGTGAACGGGTGAAAGTAGGATGGTGTTTGTGCTACACGGATCTCTCTTTCATAACATGGACTCGGAAACCAGCGTAAGGTGTTTACACTTGGGATTCGTTTTCCGCCAGGACAGCCTCCTTGATTATACAGTTTCTCGTGCGGTTGTCTTCGGAGTATTCGGGTTTGGAAGAGAATCCTGTAGGGCTACAGGGCGTGGAACAAAGGGTAACGACGATGAAAAGGGACATTATGGTTCCGATTTTTGTAGAAAACAATTTGATCTAGTCGTCATTGGACGTTTTCGATTTTCTTTCGTTGGCAATGATTTTGTACTCTCCGGATTTTCTTCCTATTCATCTTTCGATTCTTCGCTGTCGACTTCAAGTTTGCATAGCAAGTCAATTGGTCGCGTTATAACCTTTCTCGCGGGTAGTCTTACGTCTGCTGAACGCATGTAATCGTTTGGTGATGAAATTATTTGATCAATTTTCCACTGTCCTCTATCGAAATTCTTATACTAGACAAGAAAAATATAGTTTCCTTGGTGTCGACCGATGTGCACCGTGGACGTGGATGATTCTTACGATATTGCTCTCGGAGATTTGTAAGGTATTCTGATGAACATCGGATTGAGAATCTAGTGAGCACACTATTTAAGTTATTCCATACCTCTACTAACTGTTCTTTCGTAGTTGCTTGTGGCTTCCATTCGCTTTCTTTCAGTCTGGATGGAGACAGAACCATCTATGGTCTCAGGAAATATATCGGTCGTAATGGCGGTATGTAGTTATCCTCCGACATATACGTTAGTAGTCGACAATTCACAATTGCTTCGGTTTCTCTTGCGATAGCTTGAGGTTCTTCAATGCTCAGTGCGTGTTTAAATTCTTGCATAAGTGCATCATGTTTTCGTACGGAACTCCGTGTCACGGGCTGAAGCTTGGGATGAAATCGAATTCGATTCCTTTCAGTGTGCAGTAGTCAATGATGTCCGAGTTTGATCCTCCTTTCATGATGAAGGTTGTCTGAAGATCGACTTGAATGTCTTGGAATTGTCACACAAGATCCATTTCGGACACGCTATTAATTGGCGAAGTACATGAAGCAGAGTATTAGCAGTCATGTTGACTACAGGATCGACATAAATGGCATGGGTGTTCAAGCAGGTAAGGAGTAGTATCCAGTACTTTGCCGAGACATTGTCATCGGTTTGGCATAACACTGGTCCCGCGTCATTCCGGTTTTCTCGAAAGGGTAGCATGGTCTTCAAAAACGTCTTATTGGGTGGACGAGAAATTCCGGAGTCTGTACGGTTGAACATTATAGCGCCTACAGGGGAAGCAGAGTTTGTTCAATACCCGTTTGACTGTCAGTCTTCCTTTTGTTATCCATACTCCTTGTCGCAATTCCGTGAGAGTATGGGTGATACCACAGTGGTTGTTGATGAGATGATTACGAAGGATGTAGATGGATGTGATATGACTTTCCCGTAGAAGTAATCGAAGCAATCGCTTCCGTTGAAAGATCAACATTGTCTACTTTTCCTTTGGACTTCCAACGATTCAATTTCTTAAAGATAAAAAGGTTCAACTGCTCTTTCACATAGGGCGAAGGCCTAAATTGAGTTTGTGTCACTCAAAATAGTACAATCGTTGCCTTCTCGTAGAGTGTCGATGTTGATTCCCTGAAGTGCAGTTTAGTTTTGTTGGATCTCCTATCAAAGGAAAGAAGAACGGTGAAGACCACACGAAACAGTCTCAGCCAACTGCTGTATCGTGCTGCATCAAGTAACATTTCACGAGATTTTCGAGATGACTGTGAAAGCTCTACAAGGTAATTGTTCTGATTCTGCTCTGACGAAATGCCTCTAGGCCAATTTTTCTCTTACTGCGTAGGAGATTGAGGTCCTTTCCACCATATATCAAACGATATGAGTTCTTGTATGGTATTACCTCTGCTACCGATACCAGCGGCATTGCTGTTGCCGGGAGCGAATCGAAAGGTCGCTTTTCGAGCGTTCTCCTTGATACTCAGGATTCGATTTGTGATGAAAACTGGTAAATTGTTCTCATTTTTGATCCACACCAGAGCGAAATTGCCATCAGGCCATGGAAAGGATCTGTCTATGGAAATATCTATATTTAGGAGTATATGCTTCAGAAACTTTGGTCCCAGGTTGATCGCGGAGATACATGCTAGAGATATATTCTTAGAATATTTTCCCCAACACCTTTATCTCCTTCATTACCCTCTGTTGTGTAAAGACTTGTGAGCCTGAAACACCATTTGAGTTCTTCGCTTATTATCTTCATGAAAATTACGAATTTTCTTGAAATGGAACTCTAATGGGAGGCCCATCTGAACCTTGCAAGATGCAATGCAAGCGGACATGCGAGAATTGAATGGGTATCCATTAGGCTGCAGGTCAAGCTCGTTGCATTGTCTACGAAGGCGAAGGCCACAAAGAGGAACAGCACAAGGCGGCTATTTCTTTGAAACCGAAGAAAAATCTCATTTGAAAGTAAATGTTGGGTTGAGGACAATGTCTTAGCGGCACTTCTCTCAGCTGACGATGAAGTGCTATTCCCTGTGACCGCGTCCTCAACTGATAATCTCTCCCCCCCCCCACACCATGTGATGGGTTTTAGGAATCAAGGGCTCATTCGGGAAAATGCGTTGGGCAAAAGAGAGAAAGAGTGTTTGTAGACTGAAAGACAGATGTAAGCAAGGCCAACGGGCCTTTTATGATACGTATTGTACCAAGCAGTATATCATTCTCCTCAAAACATTCCACTCCATACGATGCCTATGAATATGTTATTCGTGGTCTATAGGAGGGAGTTCTGTCTCAACAGTCAGCAGGCAAAAGTCGAAAGTAAAGTAGTGGTCACAAGGGCATGGGGTTTGGGAAGGTTTTTGATGGACATACTTGCGGACCTTCCCAGTTCCACTACGTGCTGAGAGAAAGTATCCCACAGCAAAGTATCTCAGGCAAATAGGGCGCAGGGAGGGAGCCGAAGGAATCGTTTCGTTGAAAATTGAAGAAAATGACATAACTTTGCGAAAATTTCAACTAGCTACAACATGCTTGCAGCTCAGAAACAAACTGCTGCGTAAAAACTATAAGTTTTCTGCTATTCTAGAGAAATATAGAAATTCGCGAAATGCTTTGCCATGAATCAAATTTTAATTTAGCGCACATTCTTCTATGCGATGTCGAAGTGCGTATTCATTCGGTGATATATTTATCTTTTTACTGAAAATTGTTTACATGTTTATCCACTGCACTGGATACCAGGGCAGCTGCAAGAAGCAGTAAACGATTTTCTTGCCATTTTCCTCGGATCAGCAAAGTAAGGAGAGGAACTAGCATTTCGCTGATTCCCAATTGAAAGGAATGACGTGTTTAGGCAAAGAGACAGCGAATGGCTTCACTGTTGACTAAAAGATTCTTATCCATTCCCTTCCAAAATGAGCTGAGTTATCGCCTTCATTTAAAGCTGGTTTTCATGCCCAACTCTACAGTTCCTTCAATCGTGGCCCGATGATGTTCAGGTCAGCGTAGTTGCCTGTTCCAATAAAGGTAATTGATTTGCCTGGAACCACTCATGCTCCCAGGCCTTGTTTTGAGTCTTTCTCTACCTGGAACAAAGTATTAGGTTGTAAGGAAAGTTTTGGCCGGTTTTTGAAATTTCAACTTCGAGAGATCATAACTCGGCTCAGAGTGCATCTTTTCTCACATAGTGAGCACCATTAGATTCGCCACACTCTTGGCAACACTATGCATACCTACGCATCTCAATTTGATAAAGGGCTGATAATTTATATTGCGCGAAATGAAAAAAAGTCGACTTCAAATCGCCACTCTTTCTGAACACACTGCTACTGAAGGAGCTGGCCAGATGTTTTGGGAAGTGGGGCATAGTTAGCGCTAGATCTGATGAACATGATAGACGAGTAAGGGCCTCACCCTGCAACTGCTTCAATTAGTGGAAGAGGATTTGTGAAAAATGCGCTTGCGCATGACGGCCGTGAGGGATCCCGCGGCACCCATTTTTTTGGATTTTTCCAAATCAAGGCCACTTGAGGTGGTCAGCTAAAGTTGCTTGTTGAGGGCCAATACTTGTGGATATCCCCTGCAAATATGGACGCTCATCGCCTTCTGCCGTTTTAGTTAAAGCGATTTGATCAATTGAAAATTCGAGCAGCTCGTCCTCATTTCTGCACTTCTGAAACCGGAGACAATGTGTTCCATCCAGTGATACACCCCCTCCTCTTGCAGTATTCACATTTGTGGTCACCTTCGCTGGGACTCGGCTAAACAAGAACTCTTGAAGTGAAGTCATCTTAAAAGTGCCATTTTCGCAGCACTTTAAAACTTCCCTAATAAATTGAAAACCTTATGGCATTCCAAATAAACATATATTCTGAAAGAGCAACTTTTTCTCTATCTAACGAGCACAATATGTCAGCTGATTCATGTTGACGCGCTCTGATATTCAAATTTATCTTGTGATAACGAAAAAGCGGCCAGAACTTTCCTTACAACCTAATAGTTCCCGTTCAAGTGCCATCTATATGGATAAGTAACATCCTCGAGATTCCCTTCTTATGCACTCGGTCCTTCTTTGGATCGACCGTGATTAACGTACATAATAGGTGTCGTAGTGCGAATGAAAAGTTATTTCGATCAGAAATCTTAAAACCGCAAGTGAGCAGTGATCGCTACGCCCACAGAAACCCTCGGCATTTTATTGCATAGCATTGAAATGGATTCAAGTGTACGATCAACTATTCAAAGTTTCCACTTTCTTTTCATGGGTATTGTAGTTTGGATAGATAGTGATTTTGATCAAAATTTCGAAACCACAGGCGAACAGTTTTTTTTACACCCACATGAACACGTGCTATCAATTTCTGCTGCATTCAACAGCAACAGCATTCTACATTGAGTTGTTGTGTTCATCGCTTCTTCAGAATCTGACATATGACCACACCTGGAGTGAAATAGTTGATGATCCACTTGCTATAATGTAATATAAGTAAGACTGCACATGTGACGACAAGGTCGTCTTGATCTTGGGTGGCCCAAAGATCAAGCATGGACGCGAGATCGCGCGCGAGAAGGTGGTATAAAGATCAGACTGGAGCAAGAAGAAGACTTCTCGCCTCTTTTCTATCGAATATTACGGTTCTATTGTTATGTTGCACTAAATCACAGGCTTCAGGAGTTCGAGTTATTATAAATTAGTTTTATATCGTGTAGAAGAACAGACGCAGTGCGAAATTGGTAGTGTCGAGTTACAGCTATATTTATATAAATTAGAGCGGCACTGAACCACATTAACATGCATGGCGAAGACTCCCAGCACTGCACGAGCTACAACGGCTCCATAATTTCGGCCTCTTTCTTTCACACCTCTTCAGGACCTAAATACACTGTTAGGCAAGAAAGATTAACGTTTGCTAGCTCTTTCTGAGACGCGTCCCACTTTCCTTCGTTCGGATTTGAAGTGGCATTCGAATGGGATTTACTATACAATGGTTTATCGGGTTTTGATTCCTGCATAACGTGAGAGCTAGTGACGCTACTTGTTACCGCATTACCTTCGCATCAAATCAAAGGATCAACTGATTAAAATGAAACATGGACGTGCGTCATCGATCAATGAGGCAACCTTCACAAGTACATGAAGAATTTATCGAAAACATAAAGCGTCTCAGCTTGGTTATGAGACGGAGAAATCAAAGTCCCGCATAGTTTGGGCCGGATTCCCTACAGGTATATGGGGGTGGGAGCGACGCCGTATATTACCACCCAAAAACGACTTGCATCCCATTATTTTTTGAAAACCAAAGGTTCCAGTGAGAAAGCCACACTAGAACAGAGTTTCGTCTTTATAATGAGAAAGCGCAACCTGAGTTGCTGACTCGGTATAAACGCTTCAGATGCATGACAATCAAATAATTATCTCTGCTATATGAAAACGCTTCGTCGGCCTCTACTTCCGCCCCGATCCTCCGTCATATTAGAAAGAAAATAACATTACCGCTAGTTCGATTGCTAAAGACGAGCACATGGTTACATCCGTGTGGTCACTTCCCTCTTGCGAAAACCCAGTGCACCTACATGTACTTACCAGGGTGTGTACACATTCCTAAGAATGGCCTACTTTGTACCTACATCGCACCTGCTCCGCATGTCATGTGCGAAGAAGTGACCAAATAGGTGCGAGAATCAGAGGTTAGCAATACCCCGCTCAACTCTACTAGGTGAGTGTTATGATCGCAAAGAGAAAGAAAAAGGAGTCACTTTGCTCACGGTTCACATTCGCCAAGTATGCACAACAGAGAGTAACGAAAGAGGCAAAGCCTTAGGGCAGAATTACTGGAATGAAAACAGTGGAGTCACCTTCCTTGGTGGAACTGATGTGGGAAACTTCCAACAGACTGACCCTTCGCTCAAGGAGGTCGCAGAGCTTTTGCTGCGCGAATAACCTGTTATGATTCAGAGTACCATTTTTCATATCTCGAACCAGCCTCCGGAGTGGTTTCAATGTTAAGGGCACTTTCTGATTTTTGGAAGTGAAGGGCGTTAGGAACCCGGAGAAAACGAGATATTTACGGGCACTACTTGGTCAGAATTGGTTCAAATACCCAGTGGCAGGCCTTCAGCAAGACAATGAACGAGAGCGATAAAAGCTCGGATTTTGCCGAGTTGGACGACCATGTTAACTCGGCATGGCCACCAACTGCTTATGCAAAAGGCTGTTGTCTAATTTAGGGGGCAGTGAGGTGTGCGCTGAACTTTCAGGGTAAGAACAGTGTCAAAATCTGCTAGGGTTTGCCTTATAGTATATTGTAAGCGGAAAAGAGAAAGCGACTCTTTTTCGTTTCCAACCCCACCCCGTGTTTATTACATATAACTAAAGTGTACAAATTGCTGTACAAAACGAAACGGCCATCTAGTTCCAAAATATGAGTATACGCTCACTCAAATATGGAGTTTGGGGAGGAGTTATGAATTCGGTATAGCTGACCTCTGATTTGTACATCGGCTGGATACCGAAAGTCATTGTATAGGCCACATCACATTCACCAGACCTCTGATTCTCGCACCTATTTAAATACTTACATCGCAAACGGGGTGCGAAGTAAGTGCGAAGTTGGCCATTCGTATCCAGTAGGCCAGCGTGCGCGAACCCGTGCTTACCATTACACGCGTGAGCAGGATAGCGACAGCGGGATGTCTGCTATATGAAATGAGACCTGTGGTGTACATTACTGTTTTCCACTCAAAAAACAATTAAGTAACACAGTAAATTGAGAGTGTGCCCATTTTTGGGTGAGTATGATTTCCAGGATAAACGAGCTGCCCATTCGAGCTTTTGCAGAACTTGATGTTTGCCCTATCAGAAACGGCTACCCACACATTCCCGTCAAATCGTTTAGTCGCATCGTTACCGTTGATATACGCTGGGAAATATTCTGTCTTGTCCACTGGAGTGAGGGTTTTAAGTGGGCGGGGTCTTATACATCAGTACTGGAATGAATTGCATGTTTGATATTTCCACTAGCAACAGAGATGCAGATAGACTAACGTGAAAGGGATGCAGCTAATTCACAAGAGGTGGTATTAATTATCGCTCTCGCTGTCTTTGACAGACTCGTATGGATTACTCATACCATGTCGTATGGCCATTTCTTCAATAATTGTATTACTTATTTTTGATTTCTGATAGCTGCTGATTATCGCCGCAGCCCGCGATGCGAAAGTTCCTACAAGGATGTTGAGATATAGGCTGAAGCTTCGGTGTCGGACGTCATGTGCGTGAAGATGTTCCGCGTTGAATTATGCCTCTGTCGCGGAAACAGCACCGTGCCGCCGTGTTTTCTGACTGGAAAGAGATTTGATGTTTGTACTGTCGTAGGCTCAGTGCAGTACTCATAGGAGGTCATGTGTAATCTGCAAACCTTCATATTTTTAGAGGAGGAATCTCACGTCCTGGAAAATTTCGTGCACGATAGCTGACCCTGCTTTACATGTTGAAATTACCTGTGAGACTGAAAGGATGGTATTTCTATGAGGGTCGAGCATATATTAAAACTTTCGAGAAATACGAAAGGTCGGGTCGATGCTTCCTATGTAAGCTTCCTATCGGCATAGTCAAGGTCTTTCCGAAAACCGTTTATCGATAATCACAGTATTGCCACAGACTACAAATCATGATAATCGATTGTCGACTTTCCTTGAAGATCACCTCATCGGTCCAAAAGCCTCTAAGGAACATGCCCCTGTCGAGAATCCCTCAGTTTTTAAAAATACGAACCACTCCTTGAGAATTCCTTGATCCACTCTGCCTAATCCTGATACACGCCGTATTTTTTCACATTCATTATGACAATAATTTTAACCAAATTACGATGGTATGATAGATGATGTTCGAGGGCTATAACTATTACAATACAATTTGCAATTATAGAATTGTGGTACCGGTTATTGTGAAAATCGTGGAGGCCGAAGGACATGTGTGTGTTCTCGCTGTGCTAACGGTGGCAACGTTCCTCTCGAGGACTTGATCAAAAAAAGAGGAAGGAGATAAATAATGATATGCCTTCTGTTTATTGTGTATATTTTGAGTGAATAAAGTAAATCTGCTGCATAAGTATGACTCTCACCATTCCACAACATTGCAACGTTCACGCAATCACGGCTTGCCGCCCTCACGTCTTTGTGTGCAAGCATCCTCGTTCTATTACATAAGAATAAATGTAAAGCATTCGATAACTACAAATATGCTAAGCATTGTGTTGGGCTTAACAATTACGGGCCGGTATTCAATTCCCGGACCATGCGGATGAAGCAACGTTACTAGTCATTACACAACCTATGCTGCGAAAGCAATCTACGAGACCGTCAAGACAAACATTAGGATGCCGTCAGACTGCGATTCTGCGATTTTGCGAGGCCGCGCATTCGCCCGCGATATAAGACCTTGGGATTGTGCAAAGCCACAAGTTCTCGTTCGCAGCCACGACACCGCAAAGTCGCAAAATAGCAGAATCTAACGGCTGCCTTAGGGCTGAACGTCGTCGAACAATTCAATAATTTCTAACATCACATTTTCTTTCATGGACCACAGTGTTTGGAAAGACTTAGCAGGTTGTACTGTGTAAGATGGAAGGATTTAGCTGACCATGCCCACAGTTGCTCCGAATTTCGATAGCGAGAGTATGGAAGTTGATTGTCACTGTACTAATTCGGCTACCTATAATCCCATAAAATTTTTTGTATAAGTTGAAAGAAAAACAAAAAAGAACTTGTCCCATATTCACCAGAGATTCGACTTTCATATGTGAGAGTATCAGTCCCCAGTCAGATTACTGCAGTCTGATTGGCAGGCACGCTGCAGTATGTAGCTACTTTGATGCATCAGAAACTGATGGATTACCTACCTGAATGAATGTCCAAATCAGATCCACCGATCGTAAAATGGTGAATAAACCTCATGAACCTTTGAATTAGCGGAGATACACAAAAGGACAAATCCAAACACAGTTTCGATGCCCTTTGCGTTTAATTCATCTAATCAGGGTATACCGGGAGTCGAAGATTCCTCGATAGGGGGTCGTGTTGGGCCGCACAGAAGGGGGGGGGGGGTGGGGCGCGTACTTCTACCAGAATGTGAATTTTCAATGGGCAGATGAGGTGCAAATGGTATTTCTCAGCCAATCCGCGAGAGATATGAAATATCGTTTTGCTTTATGTAAGAATACATAGCAATGAAACACATGGCAGCTATACAATCCGGCAACAGTTACTGGGGGAGGGGGTCGTATTTGGTCCTCGTAGAGGAGCAGGGGGTCGAACTGGAGCGGCTGTTTTCCTCTACACTTGGAAGTGCCCTGCCTGGGCCATACCGTCGATTTTCACTGTGTATCGGAGAAGCATCCGCTGACGCCTGAAGAATGTGGGGCATCATTAATCTTAGAGTCAGACCCTGGGTCATGCAGCCCTGAACTGAGCTCTGATCTGGGGATGGGTCGTATTTTTCGCTGTGTACTGAGGTTATCCATACTTTCAGAACGAGTGCGTCGCTTTCTGCCGAAGATAACACTTATTTAGTTTTAGGAGAATTTTTCTACATTTTGTATTTTTTGCTTCAGTAGTCAACGACAACTCGACGACGACAATAACCTTAATTATTGAGGAGTAATTTGTTGTATACATACATGTATATCTGTTCATATTCAGATTGTATAATCTCTTCAAATTTGGGGGCAGAAAAAATGTTTCGCTTTCGAGGAGAGAAGAGGAAGTTCCATTAAAACTCACATCAGCTTATCGTGGTTTCAACTGGTACGGTCACCTCGTTCAAGTTGAAGCTCAGGCGGTACTCGTAAAAAAGGACCAACTCCTGTCCATTACAAAAATACTTTTTCAAGGCAAAGGCGTAGAGGTCACAATCGAAATCAGTTCTTCAACTGTAAAGAAAGCCTTGATTATGTCCCCCAAGTTTCTAGAAGTTTTCAGAAGCACGTCACAGAAGTTTTCTTACATCTAGACCATTTCTTAAACCGATATGTGGGCGATTCTCCTCTAACGATGATTTTTGAGCAGCAGTGGAGGCAAATTCGTATTTTCAGAACACCGAGAATATAATCGGATTTGTGGTGCTTCTCGGGTACGCGGATAACTTTCTCTAGATTTTCCTTGTCCCTTGTCCGTACATGGACATGTTCAATGTTGCTGCAGATGATTTATTACCATAAACGAATCATAAACGTTTTTTTATTTTCTTCTCCTTCTACTTTCTCCTACAGCGAGAACATACACATGTCTTCCGGCCACCACGGTTCTGACAGTAACCAGTGCCGCAATTCTGAAATTATAACTATTGTTAATAGCAGCCATTAAAAACCAGCATTCTTCTTCAATTTTAAAACGACGGCAACTGCATTGTCCTTCAGACGTCAACATGCCGCAGTTTCATCAAGGTTAAGCACTGCGTCAGGACATTTCCTGCGCAGTGCGAAACTTTTTCTTTCTTTGATGACCCCTTTCACTAATAGGCGGAGAAGTGGCCTCCATCAAAGGGAAGCAGTGTGGTATGATTTTTATCATGCCACTGAAAACCAAAAGAAAAACAATACAAACTCCAGAAACGTCCCCTGTTGAGAATTCCTGGACGGAAACTTCATTCCATACAGAGCCCCTATATCGAAGTATATGACCTCAATAATAAATCCTCACTCTTACCATCTTTTAACTCCGAGCTTCTCCATTTTTTCTCACTTTTCTTTATGTGTTGTGCCATAATTAGTAGCTAACATGACATCGCTAATTTTTGCAAGGCAACAATGATCTCCTTGTTCGATACTGAGCACTCTGCCTTTATCTTGAGGGTGGATCATAGGTGAAGGGTTACCTGCCATTTGCAAGATGCAATGCATGAAGCTGTTGCAGCTTTTGCCAAAATTGGTCCAGCATCCATTCTTGCGCAAGTAGTAAAATAACCTTGACTTCTAACGACGTCGAAAGTGAAGGTTACGAAAAGGAGCAGCAGAAGGCGATTCATTTTTTAGAACTCTAAAATATCTCATTTCATTGTAAAATCTGGGCAGAGGGAAACTGCTTGAAAGCGTTACTTCCTTAAGGTTCCCTACCGTACGACATTACCAGAGGGTACGCTAAAGTAACGAATTTCAACAATTGGCTGGTAACGTAAGAGCTCAGTTAAACTGTAGTTTGGTGGACAGAGGGACATTTGCTAAAAGCGACACTTCCAGCAGGACATTGAAAGAAGAGGTTACATAGCGAGCTTGAACCATGGTCAATGAAGTGATCGATTTTGGAATCTGATCTTTTTATGCACACGACACACTGCCATCTTTCACACCGTCTCCAACTGCTATTACCTCGTCCCATAATATAAAATTTCCGAATCGAAGCTCATTTCGGAAAATAAAGAGCATGTATGTGTGTAAGGCTCAAAGAGAGATGTAAGTGATACCGTTCAGCCAACGAAGCTTTTATGATGCAAATTTCGCAGGACAGCTTTTCATCGCTTCATGGGTGTCATTATCATTATCAAAATTCCAATAGCCGATCGCGTTCCTGACTCTAATGTGAATGTGCCTCAAACAAATCGTAATTGACCTAACGATACTGTAATCCTGCATTATCGCAGTATTACAATGTAGAGGTTTTTTGAGACTTTCTAGGAAAATATTTCAGGCAAGGGAGATAAGGAATGTGTAACCTTCAAATAGAAGTGTGAGTGATACGCTACAATACACCTGCCCAACAGACCTTTTATAGCCAGCGAACCTTTTCATTATCGAACAGTATTTCATCATGTTCATCGTGTTCATGAAACATCACCCCAGTAGGGCCATATGTCGATTTCTGAACAACTGATCGACAAGCAAATGAAACTGATTTGAATGCTACACAATTGAATCGTGAAGTCTTCGTGTGGGGGTAGCCATCACTGTTCACTTGTGGTTTCGTGGTTTTGATAAAAACTACTTTTAATCGGATAACGATAACAGTGAGAAGAAGCGGAAAATTCGAATAACCGAAGTGCACTTGAATCCAATTTGAATGCTATGAAATTGGATCCCGAGGTGCTCATGTGGGTGTAGCGATCGATCATTGTTCACTTGCAGCTTTGAGATTTCCGCATGGCGATCGTCATGGTGACTACTTCGCCTCCCTCGGACAAGGACTGAAAATAACGTTTCAACATATAAGTGGTTCCAGCAAAATCGGTGGTTCCAGTCTGTACGAAAAAATGATAAACTTATTCAAGATGTTATCCTAACACGCACTGAACAATCGTCAACTCTGGATAGAAGAACTCCAAATTACCGCGGAAGAATCGGAAACAATGGGGAGCTATCGACCATTAACGTATTAGTCAGAAAATAACTACATACCTCTACTACGACCGAAAGATTTCCTGAGACCATGGAGAGTTCTGCCTTCATCCAGATTGAATGAAAGCGAAAAGAACAGCTAGTAGAAGAATGGAATAACATGAATATTGTGCTAAATAGATTCGGAACCGCTGTTCATCAGGATACCTTACATGTCTCCGAGCGCAATTACCAAGGAATCATCCACACCACGTTGCACCAGTCGGTCGACACCAAGAAAAACGATATCGTTCTCATCCAGGATAAGAATTTCGAAAGAGGGCAATAGAAAATTGGTCACATGATTTCATCACCAGACGATTACATGCGTTCAGCAGACGTAAGAATGTCCTCGAGAATGATTATAACACGACCATTTAACTTGCTGTGCGAACTTAACGTCGACAACGAAGAATCGAAGGATGAAGAAGAAAAAAAATCCGTAAAGTACATCATCATTGCCAACGAAAGAAAATCCAAGACGTTCAATGATGACTAGATCAGACAGTTTTCTACAAACATCGGAGCCATCGTGTCCGTCTTCATCGTCGTTACGCTTTGCTCCACGTCCTGTAGCACTACAGGATTCCCTTCCAAACCCAATACTCCGAAGACAGCCGCACACACGAGATATAATCGAGGAAGCTGTCCTAGTGAAAAACGAATCCGAAGGGTAAAACACCTTATGCCGGTTTCCGAGTTCATGTCATAATAGAGAGATCCGCGTACCACAACTACCATTCTGCATCCCCCCTTTCATCCGCCTACCCAAAGACGTCAGCACCCCTCATGAACATTATTATGCCGCTGTATCACAATATTGAGCAGGAAATCCTACGAATTACCTATTATTCCCCTCGAATTCATAACAAAAGGTCTCCAGCATGTTTCTTTCCAAACGCCCTCGGACAAATGTGACGGAATCGAAAGTCGACTACTCCAAACAAGTAGGGATCTACAATTGTTCACACACTGTCATCTCTGAATTACACCTCACTATGCAAGAGTGCTTGAACACTTCAACTTCTTCTGCTTCGACTTCGAGAATTCACAAAATTCTCCGAAATCGCCCTGCACAAGAACGAGTCGGATCGCAACAAGATTTTCATGACACCGCATCATGAATCTGCACCATCATCGTATCACCATTTTATCACCGAATAATTCTCCGCCTGTAGTTTCTTGCCGTGCATGCTGCAAGAAGACCCCTATGCAGAACAAATGACATAATTTGTATTGGTTTTGTTATTTTGACACAGAGTTGGCTATATGAACCCTTACGTTGTGTCAGTAACCCCAGAATACCCTTCGCTTCGTCCATTGCACTCGCGTCCCTTCCATGTGTGTCAGAAAGTATCCCTGATGATACCCTTTCTTCCCACTGTTGTGTCATTGTAGAACCCAATCAACAATTTTCAATCCAAAGACTGCGCATTCCGTGCACTTTACGCCAGCCGTGAGCGGAGCCTTACCTGGTCAAAGTGTGCTCCTTACTTCTTGTTCCATGCCGCACCCATCCCAAACTTGTCCTTATCCTCACAGGTTGATCTCCATTGAATGCTAAAGGGGGTGCCAAAAAGCAATTTTTTCTCCTCCACTTCAACCCTATATAAGGCAGCTTCAATAGATTCTGACAAGGTATTTCCATCCCAAGTTCAATGACACACCTCACACTATCACTAAACTCCGTAACGGCCTTCTGCACAAGCAGCATCGAGGTCTTCTTCCGAGTGAGCATGAAGTGTCTCCTCAACTCAGCAAAATCCGAGATTTCATCACCCTCGCTCACAACCTTGCTAAGGTCCGTTCACTCTGGGTGCTTGAGGAAATTCATATTTGGTGGTGTTCTTAACCATTCCGTTTTCTCCGGGTTCCCAACGTCCTTCGTTTCCAAGAACTAGAACGTGCCATTATCAGTGAAACCCCCTCTGGAGTCGGGATTGGCGTGAAAAATTACACTTCGGATCATAGCAGGTTGTCCAAACAGCGAGAGCTCCTTGACTTCATTACGCGAAGGTCAGTACTGGGGGGGTGGGGTGCTTTACTCGAGAGATTCACCACGGAAGCGGGCTCTGCTGTCCGAGGCGCACCCCGATGTCGTAGGTGCTCTAAAGTCCAACTGTGCCGATTGAAGGCTCCATATTTTCATGGCGGTGAAAGTGGTAAGCCTCAGATATCTCCTGCTTGTAGAGATACATGCTGAAGCGTAATTTCTGCGTGAAGCAGTGCTTGCGCCAAGGATTCTCTGGCAAAGTGTCTGCTTTGTTTGTGAGGGAAGAGGTCGATTCGATGTTTATAGTGCTATGTAGTCTCCATCAGTGAAAACAGCTATGCTGATGTACTAGTACGGGATCTAGATTTCCACTCTTTGAGAAGGAACGTCCCACAGTTTGAAAATTTTGTGATACATAGGATAATAAGGCCTGGTCCTACAAGGGCATTTTAACTAAAACTTGTTGTACGACAGGCTTACCGTAGTTTTATCAGAAAATGATGACGGATTTGGTGCATAAACACTGTGCGCTATTGTATAATGTAATATAATCGCTTCAGAGCTGTGCAGCCGGTTATTGTCAAAAACGAGGTGGCATTATTACAACATGCCTGTGTTCTCGCTGTGGAACAGGGAGAGGAAGGAAATAAATGACGATTTACCTGCTATAATGTAAATTGAATAAAGCTGAGCATGTATGACAAAGATTCCCACTTTGTCCACAAGCTGTAACGGTTCCACGCTTGAGCTGCTCTCCTTCACAGCTCATTAGGACTCGAGTGCGCGTATGAGGATAAGCTTTGATGGTGATCAGTTCTTTTTGAGATGCGCTACCATTCTGCCTCCAATCATAAGCGGTGTGCCACTCAAATGGGATTTACACTATACAGTCACTTGCTGATGACCGTCTTCGTTTTGATTCCTCTATAACGCGAGGGTGACCAGCGCTGTTGTCACCACAGTAGCTTTGCCTTGAATCAAAGGAACAACCGATCAAAATGAAACATTGGTAGGGGTTATTGATCAATGAGGCAAGTTTAATTGGTAAATGGTCTCAGAATATTTTGAAAACACAATGTGTTTCAGCCGGACCGTGTGGCTTGAAAACTGGAGTTCCGCTTGCTTTTCATATACCATCATTCAAGGCCTGCTTGTATCCCATTGTTTTCAAAAAAATCGTTATGTTAATGGCACTTCCTAGTTCTTGGAAACGAAGGACGTTGGGAACCTGGAGAAAACGGAATGGTTAAGAACACCACCAAATATGAATTCCCTCAAGTACCCAAAGTTAACGGACCTTAGCAAGGTTGTGAGAAAGGGTGATGAAATCTCGGATTTTGCCGAGTTGAGGAGACACTTCATGCTCACTCGGAAGAAGACCTCGATGCTGCTTGTGCAGAAGGCCGTTACGGAGTTTAGTGATAGTGTGAGGTGTGTCATTGAATTTGGGATGGAAATACCTTGTCAGAATCTATTGAAGCTGCCTTATGTAGGGTTGAAGTGGAGGAGAAAAAATTGCTTTTTGGCACCCCCTTTAGCATTCTATGGAGATCAACCTGTGAGTATAAGGACAATTTTGGGATGGGTGCGGCATGGAACAAGAAGTAAGGAGCACACTTTGACCAGGTAAGGCTCCGCTCACGGCTGGCGTAAAGTGCACGGAATGCGCAGTCTTTGGTTTGAAAATTGTTGATTGGGTTCTACAATGACACAACAGTGGGAAGAGAGGGTATCATCACGGATACTTTCTGACACACATGGAAGGGACGCGAGTGCAATGGACGAAGCGAAGGGTATTCTGGGGTTACTGACACAACGTAAGGGTTCATATAGCCAACTCTGTGTCAAAAATAACAAAACCAATACAAATTATGTCATTTGTTCTGCATAGGGGTCTTCTTGGCAGCATGCACGGCAAGAAACTACAGGCGGAGAAT